>CAJGYM010000004.1:1200000-2400000 GCA_904845305.1 Caenorhabditis auriculariae
GTGTTTTTGCGCTCCACGGGCAACTTTAGTTTTTTTTTTTCATTTTTTTGTTACATTCATTTCATTTTTTTCATTATAGGTATATTTATAAGAAAATATGCCAAATGAGGAAGAGAGCACATGCGACGGCTCTATTTCGGACTTGATAAAAAGGTTATTCGCAAATTTCTCTTTAATTCTTATTCCACTTGAAGTTCGTTTTTTCCAACATCAAATGTTCCTGGGACAAGTCCAGCGTCTAATATTAAAGAATTCCTGGGAGAACTTTCTGCTGACCTTCGGAATATACTTCAATTCGTGCGTATTTTATCTTTTTTTTTAAATTCATATTTTGAAGGTAGAACAGCAAAAGGCGAGTGTTGAGGAGTTGGAATCTAGTGAAAATCCTCTGGAAAATTTCCGAAAACGCTGGTTAGATTTCAAGGCAAAATCAGCCCTTTCTAAACCGTCCGGAAAGAAGTTTGATTCTTGTAAATCGTGTACAAATTTCAGAGAACTGACTTTTCAGAGGCTCCGCCAGTGCAACCGCTATAATTTCCGAGTGGCCATTGAATCTCGAGTTTTTGGACGCGAATACAAGTAGCAAAGTCATAATCGACGACTCCTCGGTTCATTTTTTGCTTGTTTCATTTTTTATGGTATAGTTCCCTTAGAAATCCTTGCCCTGGTTTTTTTTTATATCAAAAGAGCAAAAGACTAGAATTCAAAAATATTACAGAAAATGGCTCTAGAGAAAGATTCGAAATGAATTTTGATCAATTCAATTAGATGGATGAGAAAATACTCGTTTCTTTGATTCTAAAAAAATGCCAATGGCTCATTCATCACTGATTGAAAAATAAATAAAATAAAACTTCACAAGAACATGGTACTTTGAGCCTGAAACAACGCCACGAAAACCGCCACGGGCCAGAACGCCACTCTTCGAATTTCTAAGACGTCAGGATTGTTTTTCAAGTCCTTCTTCATCTTCACCTTGTCCGGCTCATTCTGAACTTCCTTCCAACGTGGGTATTGTCAAAATCACTAGGTTCAGTCAACTTTCATTAAAAGGGCAACTATCACCTCGAAAAAAAGTAGACTGGCGCGCATTTTCCTCTCTCTTTCTCTCTCTAAAAAACCCTCTTTTCGAATTTGAATTTTGGCGGGTTTTCTAGTGGAATTTTCGCTTATTCAGAATTTTCACACTCATTGCTTCGAAATAGGATTTCGATTCGTGTAATAGATTTGAACGGTCCTTTCTTCAAAGTTTCAAGACTTAAAAGGGCTTGTCTAACTTGAAAATCTGATTACAGGAGTTTTATCAGTGTTCTATCGTTCTAGCTTTATCTATCTTACTTTCAAATTTTTTTAAAATCAAACCTTCAAGTTCAATTATTGACGAGAAATGTTATCAGAACAATTTTTTTCTCCAAAAATTTCTGCTTACATTTCAAAACTACCTTAGCTAGAGCCGATCCAGCCGTTTAGAAGTCCGATCAGATATGATCAAAAAAATTTTTTCAAAATTACTTTTTATTCAACTTTAAAGGTCTGCGTCTCTAACCTCGTGAATCCCCCATTTTGTCTGGGACTCTCTCGAAAAGCCATACTATTTTGTCTGAGAGACCCTCGTCGTCTGTATTCTTTCGAGGTATAGAGGCCCGCGACGTCAGCCGCGGCTCTCGATACTTTTTATACAATTCTTTTTTTTTGAAGATTACTCTTTTTATCTTTTGCTGACCATGCGTTATACTAACCCTATCATTGAATTTACTTCGTTTTCTTCATCCCTTGTCCGAAGAAAAAGACGTTCTCAGCGGTGCTGGTGGACTCGCCTCCCTCTCCGAAGGCTGTTTGGCGACCTTTTCATCGTCCTTTTATCTCTGCACTCTCTCAATTCTGCATGATCTCTAAGTCGTCTTCCCATTCTGCGTCTTTATGGTGTTGTTTTTTTTGGCTTTCCATTCGTCTCGGACACGAACGCGGATTCCAATCTTAGTAAGAGTTGAGTTCCTTGTAAGTGAAGGTTTGGATTTTTCAAGTTTTCAGAAGGTTTTAACATTTTTCGAGCGAACCATGTGCTCTAGTTTTTTCATGTAAAGAAATATTCTAAAAAAACTTTTTTTGAACTCGGAAATTTTTTCAAAAATTATGCTCTGAGACGTTTCTACTTTTTTGAAGTTTCCTTCAATTTCGATATTTTGAGTTTTTTTTTCAGGTTGAAGTTTTAATTGATTCAACTGTGTTTCTATATTTTTTGCAACTGCTCTTCTTCGTCCGACTCAAAAACATTCTAATAAGCTCATATCGATTTTTTTTTTCTTCTTCGCACTTCATTATGTTAATTGTGCGACAGTGCGGAAACAGATGCTCATCATTTTTATCGATTCTTTCTCATCCCCTGCAGATTTAGCGAGGACCTTGTGGCTTGTTTTTAGAACAAAAGTCTTTCTGGGGCTTGAAAATCGCTTTTTTTCTGAAACTTTTTTTTGTCACTATTTTAGTAAGGAAAAGGAATTTTAATTTCGAAAACTTGTTTGAAAAATGGTTCGGGCGCTGAATAAAGTCAAATACTTTCTGTGAAATTTTCAAATGTATTTACATTAATATCCATTTTAAAAACCATTTCTTGATTTGAAAAAAAAATAAATTTTCTCTGAATTTTCTTAAGAATCTTCTCGACCAATCTACCCTAATTATTCTCAGACAATCACACTTTTTTTATGTCCGAATTTCGAGAAGTAGGGCGAAACATTGAACGCGCAGCTTTTTTTTTTACTTGGCGTTCCGAGACGTCTCACAGCTGCACATTATTGTTTCACTTTTTCTTCCGTGAATTTTTTTTTTTTTTGGGGGCGTTTCGTGTCGCTATTTGAGTGTTTTTGAGAAGCTTTTTTGTCTCAGAAAGTTAAAAAAATTCGTATAAAAAAATAATAAAAGCTAGAAGAACCATAAAAAAAAACTTTTAAAACCTTGAAATTGAGTGATAATTTATTTTTTGACGTGTAAAGAGGCTCTTTCTTTGTTTATCTGGTACTCGTTCCCCTTGTGATTCATGATTCTTATGTTACTCTCAGTTTCATCAATGTATAACTAAACTAGATTTTTCCAGGAAGAACTCACTGAAAAGTCCAAACCAACGGAATCAGCGGGAAATCGGGAAACTGTCGAAATCGTCTTGATGGACAGCGATGAAGACGTGCCGAAGCGCCGACGCCGCGCTAAGGCCTCCAGCGATTCTGAAACGAGCTCGTCCGTTTCTTTTGTTGTTATTTCGGAATTTCTTAGAACTTAGTAGTAGTAGTAGAACAACTATATTGTAATATCCTTACTAGGGAACGTTTCTTACTTCCGGCTGAACTTTCGATGAAGCTTTGCTGAATTGTACTTTTTGACCTCCAGATTGCAGAACAAGAAAAAAATTTCTCGTAATACATCTGGTTTTCGAGTAATGGAGCTTCAAATCCCGCAAAATACGCAAATTACGGCAAAAAAGCTTTATTTCAAGCTTTCGAAGCATCCTAACTTGAAAACCAGATCTATTGCGAAAAAAATTTGTTTTTCTGATGAAGAAAAGTTATAACCGGCACTTTTCGGCTTAAAACAAAAATTTTGAAACTCAATCTGAGAAAGAGCCCAGTTTATCAGTTTCAACGATGAAAGAATCAAAACAAATCGAATTATTTCCAGAATCGGAGTGATCGAAGATGAAGATCTCCAACTGCAAGCCGAAATTCAGGCGGCTAAAAAGGCCAAGAGGGCCGCGGCGATGAAAGAGAAGAGAAAGGTTTTTTTTTTGATTTCTGGTTTGGTCATACAAGCTTTCTGTTATGTTTGAAGGCGAGGATAAAATCCTGAGAAGGTCCTGCGTCTTTGAATTCTCGTCCCAAGTTTTTGCAAAAATAATTCATGAGCTTGGAGCATATTCCAGTCGAAAAAATGGGCGGAAAATGAAGACTGATTTATATATTTCCAGAAAGAAGGGAAAAGCGAGCCGAAGCGCAAAAGGCGTCGTGTCGGTGACGAAGATGAAGATGAAGAAGAAGAGGACGAATTCTCGCCCAGAAAAACTAGAGCCTCCAGAAAAGGAGAATCTTCGAAAAAGTTGGATTTTACATGGAGTTTGGAAGTCAATTCGGTCATTTTTCTCAGAAAACCAGCGGTTGTCAGCTTGGATTCCGACGATGATGATAGTTTTACAATAATTGAAAAGGTATTTTTTGAGAGAAAATACCATCTAAAATCCTGCTTTGAATAAATCTACCTGTATCCTGAAATTATGGTTAAAAAATATAGAGAATGGGTACGAAAAACGGTTTTTTTCTATTTTCCAACTCAGTTTGATAGGATCTTCAAATCTTGGAAGATCTTAAAAATGTAATGTAAGTCGGCTTAACCATTCCGGGACGTCATTAGTAGTTTCGATGTGGTCGAATAAGAACAGATTATATTATTACAGTAAATTAAATGAGTAGTAAATTGAATACAATCAAATAAGATCGAGGGATTGCCGGGAGACTTTCTACACAGTCCGAATATTGTCCCTGCCTTTTATAGACGGTCTTCCTCTGTGTATCTGATCTACTGCCAGACATTACTACACAAAAAAACATTATTATTTGACCTCATCGAAAAAATGCTTCCTTTCTAAGACTTCCAATGTGTGAAGAGAATGATAAAGCCTTTTTTCGAAAAAAATCTCAATGCTTTCCTAGAAGCGCGCAAAGCGGATTAAAAAGTCGCATGCAGTCCTGGAATCGGATTCCGAAGAGGAGCAGCCCGGTCCGAGCAAGCGTGCTCCAACGAAAACGAGGTTCCCACCTGGAGAAAGTTGAATGAAACTCAACTTTCCCAATTTTAGAGCGACGATTGATTCGGACGAAGACGATGATGTGGTCGAAATCAATGGAGACGCTCAATCGGACGAAGGCGAACTGATTCTGGGAAACTCCAGTGATGAGGAGGAGGAGGAAGAATACGTGGCGAAGAAGAAGAAACGCGGTCCCAAGGTTGGTTTTTAAATCAAAAATTGGAAAATTACAGCGGAGTTTGTTCTGAGAAGGCTCTAGTACTCGTTTAGAAACTTTGCTGACAATTTTTCCGCATATTTTTTTCAAATAAGTTTTTCAGAGTTTTTTTCAAGTAGGAGATTTCTTTTTTGGAACATTTTTTTGGAGGAAAAATTTTTGAGTTTGCAAATTTAAAATCAATTTTTTTAATTTGTCATATGTCCCCCTTTTAACGGAATTTCCCCGAGAATTTCGAGAAACCTTTTGGAAAAAAAGTTTTCAGAAATTTTTCAAGCTGAAATTAATGTCACAGGTACTGTACAACCTTCTTGACTTATGGCACAAGGTTTCGACAGGCTCCGCCCATTCTTACGGTTTCAGTTACGAAAAGACTGTGAAAAGCTATTTTTACTAGTCGGAACCTGGTGCCACGAATAAGAAGGCTGCATAGTTTCTGTGACATGAATTTCGAATCGAAAAAACGATCTTGAAAATTATCCTAAGAACATTTTTTTGAAAACCTTAGAGAATCTGAGTTAACTTATTGCAAAACTTTGAAAATATGAACATCAAGCCAAAAACTTGGCTCCTTGGCCCAGTAGATTCGCGTTCCTCCTCAAGTTTTCGACTCAACAATCATTACTAAAACTAAAAAGATCCTCAACTGATAATTTCGCTCATTTTCAGCCAAAAAATCATGATTCGGACGAAGAGAAGACGAAAAAGAAGAAGAAGCTGAAGAGAGGAGAGATCCTCGGCGAAGACGGTCTGACGAAAGAAACGCTCGACGCCGAGAAGGCCGAGAAGGACCGGAGGAAGAGACTGGAGCTGAAGCAGAAGGAGTTCAATGGAATACAGATGGTGGAAGGAGACGACCTCACCGAGGCCTTGGTCGGCTCCACGTCCCAGAGAAAGCTCAAGGTTCGGACCAAAGTCCATTGATGAGATGAGATATGAGGGAAAATGCTCCATTCTCTTGATTTTCAGAGTAGGAATCGAGAAAGTAGCTTTATGAATGCCTCCAATGGTTCTTAGTCAGAAAGAAAGCTTGAGGTCCTGATTACAGTTCAAACATTGAGGACGGGAAATCAAGAATAATTTTTAAAGCACGAGCAACGCTAGAAAATGATCTTTTTCCTCAATTTTTTTTTATGTAGAAATCAAAAAAGAAACTTGAGGTCTCATTTAAAGAACATATTGATGAAAGAGAATAAGACAAAAATGCCTTTCAATAACGAGCGCGTTAAAAAAAGGATCCGTTTCCCTCACTTTTTAGAATGAATTTCGAAAAAAAGAAATTTTTGTAAATACCTAGAATGGCTCCACGTCGAAGAGGAAGCTCAAGGCGCCTTATCATTTCAGGCAAAAAAAAGAGAAAAAAATTTCAATCGTTGGTGTTGAAAATCAGTAACAAGAAGATTTCACTTGACAGTTCTTCTTGGTCACAGAAAATAAAGAAAGTTAGATAATGAGTAACTAAAAATTCGAGTAACGCCAAAATTATTCAATTTTTTTTTTTCGATTTTTTCAGAGTATAATTTGGAAAAAGAAAGGTTTTAATTACATATTTTTGAAAAAAAAAAACGGGATTAAGTTTATCAAGAGGTCGCGACACTGAAACCACTTCAGTGTCCACTAATAGCTTTATCAGTACTCTCAATTCAATTCAATTCAATCAATTTATTTTCGCAACATCGGGATGGTATGGTGATGTTGCAGGGAGGGAAAAAGAGCACTAGGTGGATTAACTAACCCCACCCGTGAAGAAAAAAAAAGTTTTTTTGTGTAAGAAAAGGAACATGGAATTATAATAAGTAGATATTTAAAACCAAGTTGATCCTGGCACAAATCTGTGAACACTTGAAACACTCTAAAATAAGAAATATGAAGTTTTAGAGCGTTGTGTTGGATCCCGACAAGAGTGGAGATCCGCCAGAGCCCGTCGAGATTCATCAGTCAATTGTGAGTTCATTTTTCTCAAAGATAAAATAAAACGGATAATTTTACAGGTTCGAGTTCTGAAGCCTCACCAGGCGCACGGAATTCAGTTTATGTATGATTGTGCCTTCGAATCGACGGATCGATTGGAAATGGAGGGCAGCGGCGGAATCTTGGCTCATTGTATGGGTCTCGGGAAAACCTTGCAGGTGCTGATATCGGAAAAAAAAGATAGAACTGCTAAAAATGGCTGAAAAATGTCGAGATAGTCTTCCAACCTCGGCTTAATATGTTTGTGAACGAAATTCAGCTCTCGATTTCACTTGAGATTTTTGACCAAAAGGTAAAAAAAAGCTACGCAGAAAATTGATCCTTCAGAAGAAGTGAAAATATATTTCTTTATCGTTCCTAGATTTATTTTTATCGAAAGAGAACCTCGTAAAGTTTTGTGAATTATTAACGGAAAATGGAATTTCCCCTGGCTCTCCTGAGGTTCTTTTTTTGTCTCTCGTAGACTATTTTAAAGCAAAACTTTGAAATCGTTCAACTAAAAAAGGAAGAAAAAAATTAAGCTTCTAAAGTATTTAAAAGAATATTACTAGATTTTATTTATTTGTGAATTATGACCTGAAAAATGAGCTTAAAATGACAGAAACTTTGGATTAAAAATTTATTTCTTCAAGGTGATTTCGTTTCTGCACACGGTCATGATGCACCCGAAAATTGGCGAAAAAGCGAGACATGTCCTGGTCGTCGTGCCGAAAAACGTGATCATCAACTGGTACAAGGAGTTCAAAAAGTGGCTGACTGATAACGACGAGGACCTCGACACTATCGATGTGATTATTTCTTTTTTTTTTAGAATTTTGTAAAAATGACATTCAAAATTGAGAGAGAAGGGATTTTATAGCATTCAATCTTAAACCGCTAAGTTTTTGAAAGAAAGTCAATGATATTCTAAATAATCGCTCCAGTTTTCTAAGTGGTTTGGTTTTTTGAATTTCGCTCTGAAAATCCTGAGAAAAACTCCAATTTTCAAAAGAACATGAAAATTAGCAATTTTCTCAAGTTTTCAACGATCTTCGAGCAAGGTTGTCGTCATTATTTTGTACAGGAATGTTTAAAGGGGCGAAAAAAAATTTTTTCCGCATTTTCAGGTCGTCGAGCTTGATTCTGCAAAAACGATTTATGATCGGCATCATGTTTTGGAATCTTGGCACACTGCGAAAAGTTGGTCCAACAATAATTTTCTCATTTCTAAAAGCGAAAAATCCTTCAAACTGAGATATTTCAGCTCCTACAGTGCTGATCATCGGCTACGACATGTTCCGGATTCTGACGGCCGAGGGGAAAACGCCCAAAAAGGGAGTCAAGCCGAAGAAGGTTTTGTTGAAGGATGAGAGGAAGATAATCAATTGTTTGCAGCAAACAAGGAAGAACAAAAAGTTCGCCAAATTCCAGGAGGGCTTCCGCAAATTTTTGCAGAATCCTGGTGGGTTTTTGATAAGGAAAAGCTGGAAAATTCCTGGCCATAAACAAGGATACTCTGAATATTCAAAGGGATGTGTTTTAATTCGTTCAAAATGAGAAAATGGGAAGGAAAGGTCACAAAAGCGTCGAAAATCCTTTATAAACATTTGGAATGAGTTTTTTTAGTTCAAATTCGAAAACCTATTATGAGATCAAATTTTTTTTTCTGGAATATTGAAATTTTGTTTTTTTTTTTTCTCTGTAAAGAAGAGCTCTAGAATAAAAATTATATAATCTTGATTTTAAATTATTTTTGAATTGTCATCGATTGGAGAAACTTTTACTCCTGAATTTTTTACAAAGTTATTTCCAGGCCCAGATTTGGTTGTGTGCGACGAGGCGCACAAGCTGAAAAACGACGAATCGGCTCTGTCGAAGACGATGGTCAAAATTAGAACGAAACGGCGAATTTGCCTCACGGGAACCCCTCTACAGAATAACTTGATGGAGTGTGAGTTTCGAAAATTTTTCAAAAAAGAAAGAATAAGCTGCTAGAAGAGAATATTCTTATAGAAACTAGAGAAAATCAACTTTCAATTCCGATCCATCCAACCTTTGATATTGGTTAGATCTTCTTAGGAAGCTTGATATAGTCCGTTTTTTGCGACTTAAAACGTTTCTCTGCTCCCTCCTCTTCTCTCTGCAAACTGACGTGCTATTTTCATATTTCCCTGACCTCGCCGGTGAGGGAACAGAGAGACGCAGACACTCGAAAACTTCCGAGTCTCGGCAAACGGGCTGAATGAATGACAAGTTGAAGAATTTCTGATTTTTCAGACCACTGCATGGTCAACTTTGTGAAGCCCGGCCTTCTCGGTACGAAAGCCGAGTTCGCGAATCGTTTTGCGAATATCATTGCAAAGTTTGTTTTTCTCATTTTTGAAGTCTGAACAGAAAGGAGCAACATCACTAATATCTACATTAACAGGGGTCGAACCAAAGATGCTCTGCCGGCCGAAGTCAAGTTCATGAAACGCCGTTGTCACGTCCTCTTTGAGCACTTGAAAAGATGTGTTGATGTAAGTTTTAGGGAAAAAATTGCGAGACGAAACAAAAACTTTGAAAATTTCGATCGGTAACTACCCGGAACCAAGCCGAAAAAAGTCTTTTTTCAATTTAAATTTCCTGCATTGCTTAGCTTTCTAATTAGTTCCATTAGCAGGATGCTAAATATTTTTCTTTGCTACCAGGTTAAAAAAACATGTTTAACTTGGCCAACCAAAAATGTTCCCCTATTTTTCTCGTATTTGTGTGTTTCATTACCTTCTTCTTCTTTCTACGCCTTGGTACCGATTGAGCGACGTCGGCGTCCCAAGTCGATGAGCCGAGGTCCTATCCTGATATTGATAATCAGTGGACTGATTCTAGTGACATATCCGTCCTTGTGTGGGACGGCTGGGGATTTTGAAGCCGTTGTTTCCCACTACCAATATTTCTTAAACCCCTTGGTTGGGTCGAGGCGGGGATCGAACTTGTGACCCTGTGGACCGTAGACAGGCACACAAACTGTTGCGCTACGAAGCCCGTGTGTTTCATTACCGAAATCAAATATTCAATAAATTTACGGACAAAAAAATTTTCCAGAGAAAAGACTACCGAGTGCTGACCGAAGCTATCCCGCCCAAGCAAGAATACGTGATCAACGTCCGATTGACGACAAAACAGTGCAAGCTTTACAGGTAATACGGGATATATGATGCTTCTTCCAACTCATTTTCCATTTCCAGAGCCTTCTTGGATCGCGTCGTCAACCAGGAGAACGGCCTGGGTCTATCGAAGCGACTTCTGCCCGATTATCACATGTTGTCTCGTATCTGGACGCATCCTTATCAGTTGATCATCCATGAGATTCGGATGGATCGCGAGGTTTTAAAAAAAGCTATTCAAAGGGGGATGGGGGGTCAGAAAGAGAAGCTGTATAGAAAAAAAGTTCTTCTAGTTGTTTTAACAAAAATTACCAAAGGGATTTTTTTAGAAAAAAAAATTTTTTTCGATTTCTCTTTATCTCTTTACTGTCAAAAAACTCCATTGAAAAATTGAAGACAAATTTTTTTTTTCTAATGTTCAAAGAACATCAGGTACAAGACCTCTCTTGTACCTGATGTTCTACGAGCGAATTTCACAACTTCTCTGCCTAAGCCACAGCTCCTGCCGTCGTTTAAACACAGTCAAATCAATGAAAGTCGATTGCACATGTATTCTTACATTGAAGATGCAATAAACAGTTTTTTAAACAATGTTCAAAGCTCGACTTGAAGTCAAAATGGAGAGAAAAACGCGTTTTTTTTTTCAACTACTACTGTCCCTAGTTACATTGAAAACTTGCAGTCCCTAAAGAATTCAAAAAGTTGGTTTCTCTCTAGATCACGAGAAAAAGAGGCAACTTTATATATTCTAAAGTTTACAGCAGAACGTACACAGAGGTAATATGTATAAAATGAACCATTTTTCTGCAGCGAATGATGCGAGATGATCGCGAAGAGGAAGACAACTTCGTGGTGGAATCCAGCGACGAAGAGGAGGAGGCCGAGGCTTCCGGCGATTCTGGAGAAGAATCCGAAGATGAAGTCGTTCCGCTGTCCGTTTTTGATTAAATTAGAAGGATGGTTGAATCTTTACAAAAGAGTGTTGGGACTACAATTATCGAAGAACTGAATCCAAGAAATGCATTTCTAGATAAAGTCAAACGTATTCCATCCTGTTATCCGAAACTATCTCAAAAAATATTTTCTTTCTTTTTTTTTTTAAATCTGGTAGAGCTTAGAAAAAAAGAAATTAGACTTCACAAAAACACTTTAAAATATATTAATGATCTTATTTTCAAAATCTTGAGCTACTCGAAGAGTTATGAGTCCTTCGAAGTTTCGTATATTTGAGAAAAAAGGATGATCTTCAAAGAGTTTTGAATCACTCAAAGGCATTGGATATAGGGATATTGACATTTTTAAATTTTGCTTTTAAATTGCTCGGAAAGTGTTGGAGAAGTGAAAAAAACAATGACAACAATCACTAATAATAATTGAAATTACAGCGGCGACGATGATGAAGAAGAAATATTGACGGGCGGCCGGCGTGGCACTCAAAGTACCGGGGAACGGAAATCGAGGCGTTTGGGCGGCGATGAGCCGGAATTCCGTGACACTGACACTCCTCCCGAATATTCTGGATGGTGGGAAAGAGCCCAGGAAAAGTTATGTACCGTTCTTTTGGAGGTTCTCGCCGTTGAACCTTGTTTCGGAGGATGATGAGGACGACTATACGTTGAGTAATAAGCTTGTGCTGCTGGCAGCGATCATCAAGAAGTGCGAGGAGATCGGCGACAAGTTGTAAGTTTTCCGGGAAATGTCCATTTTTTAAATGTTTCTCTGCGCCCTCCACCTCTCTCGGCGATGCTCTCATGTTCGCGTGATATTTTGATATTTCTCTAACCTCGCCGGTGAGGAAATAGAGAGACGCAGACGTTCGTCGCGGCGAACGGGCCTCTATAATCAATCAGAAATCCAAAATATTGATCGAAAGTCAATTTCGATTTTTAGATGTAGTTGGCCAGTTATAGTCAATGTTTCCCGACTTGAAAGGTGATATGGGCTGGTTGGCAAGGGCGAGGTGTTGCGTGTGCGACGCGGCTATTTGGCGGCAAGCCAAAATTCAAATGTGGGAGACAATTTGGAGAGTTCGGCCACCGCTTTTTTATTTCCTTTTTTCTTTTTCTTATTCTGTTTGGAAAGACAAAAGAAAAAATGTCACCGATTGAGCTGTAAACCCATTCCAAATAATATTGGAATCAGTTAAATTATTCTTAAACGAAGTTTTTTTAACGCAATTTAAAAAAATAACTTAATATATAAAAAGACTCCTTCTCATACATCTTGACGCGGACGCCACGGCGGGTTTGTCGTGACACAGAAGACGTCCCTTGACGGCGACTGACTGCTCGGAGCCGATGATTCCAGCATGGACGACACTCAACGTCGTCGCCAACACCAACGTCTTCATTCTCTTCTGAAAGGAAAACTCAACTTGAAAGACCCGGAGAGAAAGTCGATTTGTTGGCGAGAAGACAGCTATAAAAGGGAAACACAACCTCTAAACAATCAAGTGTAATGTCCAGACCGCCCTATTGTTTTTTCTGTGATATCATTTGGCCTGAAGATCGCCGAATTTTGCGGAAATGATTCATTGAAAAACTAAAGTGTACTTTTTCTTGTTCGACACAATAAGTAGAAATCTCTTTTAACATAAAAATTTATGAAAAATAAAATTTATCTAAACATTTCAATTGAGGCAGTCACGAGTTTCTCCTGAGAATTTGGCGGCGAGTTGAAGAATTCCGAAGTCGAAGAACTTCTTTGGTTGTTCTCCACTGCTGATATACGAGTCGGGAATGTAGACTGTGATCTTGCGTTGGCATGGCTGCAAAGACTTTCTTCAGCAAAAAAAGTTTTCTATGAACTTTCAAGATCACGGTTTTTAACGGTTTCAGAGAAGAAAACTCATGAAGAGCGACAAGAAGAAATTTTATAAATTTAGTTTCCATGTTCCCCTGTGTTTACCTTGATTCCGTCGTCACAATCGTGGTAGACGTTGAGTTTTGGCTCGATCGAGGTGAATTCGTCAGCATGGCCGCTCAATTCGAACTTACCACTGCCGTCACTCTTTCCAGATGCCATCAACTCGTCAGGCGAGACTGCAAATCTCATGGAAAGCAAACGAGAAAAACCAAAAATTGGATATGTGATTTGATTTGATTTGAAAGAAAGATTTACGTTTGTCTTCGTCGAAGATCTTGACTTTGATGTTAGCAGCTGGGTGGTCGTGGCACATCAACGTGCCACGGACGCCGACTGACTGAGTCCTTCCAAGGGCCGAAGCGCCTTGAACGAGTACTGCCAGCAGGACTAACGCACGGTTCATCGCAGATTGAGAAATGCGAATAGGTGGACAGAAAGAAACGAAGAAGAAGAAGGAAGCAAGGCCGACGACTGACGGCCGAACAAAAAAACAGTGTAACAGGGCCACATCTTTTGTACTCCTTCGACTTGTCTTTGTGATATCAAAGTCTGCAGTCAATAATAAATCGTTGGGGAATGACTGGCCACTTCTCCGATATCCATAACTATGTAATTTTCATGAGCTGAAGTATGAAGATTTCGAAGATTGTACCAATCAGGAAATTTAGCTTCTTTCTCAAAAATAATGGAATGTATTTCAAGGCGCTGCAGAGCCACAACTTGCCGTGCTTTCAGTTTTCTGCTCTTTGACCGGGAAATAATTCTACCTCAAAAAAACCAAGTTCGAACTAAATAGCTATATGAATATGAGCCCTACGAAAAAGTGGAAAATGGTGTTTTCCTTAGGAAAATTCAAACCAGACCTTTTCTCGCCAAAAAAATCGTAACTTGAGCTTGAAAAATTTCTCTCGAAGACTTTCTACGATTGAAAATTTCAATGAAACGCACAAATTTTTTTAATTCGGAGAATATCCAACTTTCGAAAAAAATAATTACAAATATTTTTCCAGATTGGTCTTCTCACAATCTCTAGAGTCTCTCACACTTATCAAGCGGATGTTGACGTATTTCGCCGGGACAAATCAGTGGTTCGCCGATGGACACGAGGCGATCAAGGCCGATGGAGAGGTATTAGAGAGAAAGAGATTGGCTGAGCATCAACTGGAGCTTTCCTACAGGCGTGGTCTTGGAAAGAGGGGCTCGATTTCATGCAAATTGACGGCTCTGTACAATCCGGCAAACGTGACGCCGTTCAGACCAAGTTCAACAATGCGAGAAATTTGAGGGCGAGGTATGCTACAAAATAAGATTCTGGTCGCATTTGGAATGACTCGAAGCGTTGCGGTCGCATTTCTTAGGGATTGCAAAAGATTTACAGTCAAGAATTTGATGAATTTTCGCTGAGAAGTACTCTAGGAAATTCTACTTTTTATTCAGCCATCAAGTACTGCCTTTTAGTATGGTTACAGTGTTTTTCGCGACTTGAAAGGTCGGAACTTCTCTGCGACCTCCTCGTCTCTCAACAACACTCTCATGTTGACGTGCTATAGTCTGTTCAGATTCTGAATGTCAAGTTATGAATTATTTGAAGGAAAATGACGTCATTCGAAAACACTATATAGGTGGCTCGCTCTCTGACTCGTTATATCGCACAATTAGAGGCGGAGCTTGAGCGACGACTTGACATTCACAATCTGAACAACAGACTATATTTTCACTTTTCTCTGAACTCGTCGGTGAGAGAACAGAGAGACGCAGAAACTTTCGGTCGGAGTCCTTATGCTCAAAAATACAGATTGATGTTGATTTCGACAAGAGCCGGATCTCTGGGAACGAATATGGTGGCCGCGAATCGTGTCGTCATTTTCGACGCATGCTGGAATCCGTCGCACGACACTCAGTCCCTTTTCCGAGTTTACCGTTTCGGACAAACCAAGCCTGTCTACATCTATCGGCTCATCGCTCATGTAAGGATGAAAGTGAAAAAAAATCAAAAATTTCCGAAAAATTGGATTGGTTAGACAGAGAGGACCCTGCAAGACCTAGGTTCGTGAAAACTGGGGATGATTTTGTAAACCTCAAATGCGGGGTCGCGCCGAGGAAATGCAAGATCGGCGCGGCTACGAAGCAGCACTTTTTTGTTTGCGACATCGATTTTATCTCGAGAGTTTTCAAAAATGAAGGAAAGGTGGTGGCGCTCCTAGGAGTCCTAATTGATATAAATCATCGAAAGTTCTTGAAACTGTACTTTCGACAGACTAAATCATATATTTTTCTAATTCAAACTTAGTTTTATCTTCCCAGGGTACAATGGAAGAACGGATCTACAAGCGTCAAGTGACAAAAGAATCGACGTCGATGCGAGTCGTCGATGAGGCTCAGATTCAGCGTCACTACGACGGTCACGATCTTCAGGAGCTCTACCAGTTCGTCAAAAAAAATCTCCGACTTTGATATACTTTTTACTGTCTCTAACTATTCTAACTAGGAAACGTTTTTTTTTCTCGTTCCCGATTTATGGAGCTTCGAGCTTCGCAAAATACGCAAATTATGACAAAAAAGCGCCATCTCAAGCTTTCGAAGCGTCTTAACTCGAAAACCAGATCTATAGCAAGAATTTTTTTTCTTTTTTGGTTTCCTTAGTAAAATTGTAATTTCCTCCATTCCACGTCTCGAGTATCCATTTCCACTTCGAAATCTTCCAGATTCAACCCGAGTGAGCTGGACGAGGATGAAGACATAATACCGACCTTTGCGCCGCCTAAGGTAGCTTCAAAAAAAAGTTCAAAAAACTGAAAAAAAATTTCCAGGACCGTCTCTTGGCTGACGTTCTTCGCGCCAACAAAACCGCTGTCGTTGATTATTTCCAACATGACACCTTGTTCGCGCAAGTTGAGGAGGAGAAACTCACTGATGAGGAGATGAAAGACGCCTGGGACGACTATGAACGGGAGAAGGTACTAAGAAAAGATAAAGGAAAATAGCCATTTCAGATCATTAGTTAGTAGGGTTACTGAATTCTCAAAGAATAATCAAAAGTTAAAATCCTATGACGCATTTCGAAGAGAAAAGTGGCCTGTTTAGTGTAGGGAAAAATGACTGAAGCGAAAAATCAGCTAAGCTCTGAAGAGGAGCCAGAGTAGCTGGAGAAGTTTCTTTCTCTGGGGTCTCTCACTCTCACTTGGCTCTGGGTAATTGCTTCAGTGATTTTTATCATTTTTGGCTAGAATGACACTAAAAGCTCAATTTTATGAGTTGAAGTTCAAAAGACGCTACAGGAGCTAGAGAACCCACAAAATCTTCAGAGTTAAAAATGTTACTACAAAGATCAGAATTGCATAATATTCTGAAGCTTTCTCGGTATATCCAAGAATTTGAATGGAATCTGTGACAGAATTTTTTTTCAAACCAAGCTCGGAGGATTTTTTGAAACTTGAAACCCTAAGTATTTCGAAAATTCAACTTTTCCAGACGCAACCGGCGGTCCGAATCACGGCCAACGCTTCCCTGGCCCCTGCTGTGCTCCAAAGAGCCCAGGCCGCTCAGATGGCTGATGTTCGTTTCTTTTGATTTTATACTTTCCAAAAAAAAAAAGAAAAAAAAAATTAATTTAATCGTTTCAGATCACGAAATTGCTGCGAGACGTCGTGTTCATGGAGTGTATGAAGGTGCCGCAAATGGACGTTGATCGCGCATTGAAGGTTAGAATTTTTGTTATTCTACTGTAGTGGCCCCTGTAGAGCCGCCTTTGAGTGATCAGTAAAATGTTTTTTGAAAAAGGCTCTGGAATAACTATCTTCGAACTTTAATAAGACAGGTGAAAGACCTTCAGGGATGATTCTCGAAGTGGCCACTTAAGAGATATGGTTTTTTTTTCTTGGATCTCTCACTGGACTACTAAGAGAATTTTTTCACTTAAAAATTTAAAAAAAAGGAAAAGAAAATTTACAGTGATTACTGATAAATCTCCTCTAAGTTACTACTAAAGGGAATTTGTAAAAAAAATTTTTTTCGTCTTCTAAAGAGATCAGAAAAAGTTTCGAAAGTCTCCAGACTTTTCTACAAATTTTTTCAAATTCAAATCAGTTTGCCTATTATTTTCAGGTAACCTATTTGAAAAAAGCGCTCGATGATCTGATGCCGACGATTCCGATGGAGATGCGCGGCGGAATGAACGAGTTTGGAACGCATTTCATTCGACAGATTCATGTTAGTGAGGATAGCCAAGTGACCTCTCTAAGGTCCAAATTTGACCGAATAAATCTTCAAGATTATCTTCAAAATTCACATCCAAGTGAGCCTACTAGTCGCATGAGAAGCATGCTGGCGATGATAACCAATTCTCTTTTTTTACGTTCCTAAAGTGCTCACTTGGGGTTTCAAAATAGTTGTGGAGGTAAATTGGAGTGATCACTGGAGGTTACTAGAAAAAAGGCTTCAATTAGCGTTACTAACAAACTCAATGAAGAAAAACCACTTATTTTCTTTACAAGGAGGGTCATTTCACTTTGCGGTTGAGGATACCTTGTGAATTGTCCAGAATATTTATTTGTGATCATCTACAACCTTTTCCTAGGCCCGAGGGCCAAGGCCGCCCAGGCGCCTAAGCCTGCGTTTGGGAAAAAAAAATCGCGCAAGTTTTCAGATGAAAATGATCATCCTCGTCAGATTAGAGATTCTGAACTGAAGTTTCAGAACGCGACGGCGAACCACGACGTCCCGCAGCAGGTGCTGACGCGCGCCGTCGAGACCTTCCAGACGGTGGTCAAGATGACCAGGCAGATCCCCCAGTGTCATACGATGCTCCGACATCTCTACCAGACCACGCCCCAGTTCTTCGACCCCGCCGCACCGCCTTTTCCATAATTTATTTTTTCGAATTATCAAAATGAACAATTTTCTTTCAACTCTTGGCCCTTCTTTCTCTATTTTGAATGTTGTCTAAAAGTTTAGTCCACTGTAAGCTTTTTCATTCGCCTCTTCAATTTCATCATTATTATCTAAAACTTGGGAATTTGAAATGAAGGCAAGTTTGAAGTAAGACGTACAAACTATTTGAATAATCGAAATAAGACTCTTTTTCTCTAAATTGTAAATTATGAAAGTATAGTAGATTCACTGCGCTTCATATCAAACAAAAATTCAGATTCGAAAAAAAAAAGATGAAACTGAAGGCGAAAATGGCTAGTTTGCAGTACAACATGGCATGCTGGAATCATGTTCTTTTTTTTTGTTACGGGCTTTTTTCTTGGAAAAAGTTAAAGTGATCACTAGAGTGTTTTTTTCTAAAAAAATTCTTTGAAATAATCTCATTCCTTTTTTTGGCCGCTCAAAAAAACGCTTGATAAATCTTTTTATGGTTTAAAAAATTTCTAAAGTGGCCACTTAAAATTTTACCAAAAATACTTTTTTTTACGTTTTTTTTTCCTCCTCTAATATTTTTAATACTGAATCTAAACTTTTTCCAAAAAAATTTTTGTTTTTCCATATTATCTGTATATGACTCTCACTTGGCATTTTGATAAGGAAAGATCAAATTGAAACTTTTTTTTTCGAATTATTGTCCAACTTGGTTAGATATCTCTGCTCTCACAAGTTCTGTTTTTTTCCTCTGAAAATATTAACAAATTTCAATTTTATTCAACCCGCTGTTCAATTTATTTTCTTTTCACAGAAAACAATCAAGGTTCCAAGCAATCATTATTTTTCTCTGCTGTAGATGGTGTTATTACGTTGGATCTTTTTGAAAAAAAAAATAAAGTATTTATTACAGGATTGACTAAAGAACTATAAGAATAAAAGAATAAATGCGATATCGTGTTAGGTGAAGTTTTTCAAAAAATCAAAATAAGGCATATCGCTCCGAAAATTGTCGCGATACCGTCCAACGTTTTCTGTGTAATCTTTCTGATTTTCGATTTCATCTCAAAGAAAACCGAAAAAATTCAAAAATTCAGAAAACCTTTCAGAAGCAATTTAGAGCCAAAAGAATCATGATTTCTCCTTAATTGAAGTCCTTCGAAAGTCGTGTTTCGATAAGGAAAATAAGGAGATAAAGAGGGAAAATATATACGAATGGCACATGTTCAAGGCAAATATGAAAAGCATTCAAGAGCCCCATAAATATCTATACAAGTGTTTATCGTCGCGATTAGCTTCATTGCTTCTTGAGCGATAGATTCTGCTCATTATTCTCCCGTTTATTATGCTCTAATCACTTGCATCTTGTCGAAAAACCCTGAAAAAGGGTCCCGAAACGATTATTGCAACCAGAACAAAAGCCGAAAATGTCTCATCAATTTTCTCACCTTTCTGGAAGTTTCCACCAGCTAATAACTAGTAATTTACAAGGAGGCAACAGAAAAAAAGAGTCGGAACCAGTTCTTTTCCCAGGATGTGTTTTTTTGCCGATGCGAAATGAGAAAATGAAAATGTGGAGCGGTTTCTTTTCCATTTCTGCCGATTTTTTCAGCTTTCTATCTGTTTTTTCATCTTGTTCCAATCATCGTTACACATAATTCAAAAATTCCTCTAACTGCGAAAATAAACTGCGAAAATTTCTAGTGGCCGGATTTTGACTTTTAGGTGGCCACTATAGTAATCGAATTAATGACCACTCAAGTGGCTAAAGTGCAGTGGCTTCTTTGGAGATCTAGGTTGCACTTTTAGACTACAAAAAACGTCTATAGTGTCCACTATGACGAAAAAAGTGGCTCATATAGAGGTGGTTTTTGCGGCCTTTTGGGTCCTTTCCAAGTAGTCCTTCAAGTGGCCACTAGAATATTTACCACAAAAAATCTGCGATAAAAAAGAAGGTTTTTTTACATAGATTTTTCCCAGAATCTTACGAAAGTACGAAATTAAAGTATCAATTAAAGTATTCAGTTAACCTTAACATCATCATCCAATTCAATTTCCAACTCCTAATTCTTTTCCTCATTCGATTTGGGTTCAAAACTGGCTTTTTCTCATGAGAGAGTCAAGGAAAACAGTTCAAGTTGCATTGTTCGAGAAGGAAATTTTCAGGAAGAAAACGGTTCCTCTCCCACAGGAAAAAAAGCGACGCCCACAAAAACATTTTTCCAATCATTTCATTTTCCGTTCGCTTTCTTTCTTTTCGAGGCAATTTTATTGTAGAAGTTGAGCTCAAACTGAGCCGAAATGGCTCAAAAACGAATGATTTTTTGAGAAATGGCTAGTTGATCGGTCAATTCGAGCCAATTTGTCAAGCCTTGTGGGTTTATAAAGGGCTTCAAGATGTAAAATTCTACAGGTTTTCATCTGATATGTTCATTAAAGACCTTCTTTTTAGGATTTTTTTCGAAAACCTTCATTTTTTTCGGAAAAAAATAAACGTTCTCTTCTCAATTTTTTTACAGAATGACGTCAATTTTTTTAGTAAGTAGTCGGTTTTTTTCTTCTCAAATGCAGCTCTTTTTCAATTCAAACAATGAAATATTAGATATAACCATGCAAACCTTTGAAAAAAATCTCGGAAATTCGGACAAAAGTTCTGTGTTCAATAAGAATTGAATAACAATTTGTCTCAAACAAAAAATCCTACAGAGATTCGCAAAAAAGGACTTTCGATACTTTTTGACAGAGAGTCGAGTCCAGATTAACCTGAATACAAATCTCACTTTCGAGGCAGAAAAGTGCTCGAAAATTGAGTGTGAAACGACCTTATAAATCACCGATTATCCAATCAAACCTCATCAAACCAGGTAGCACCACACCTGTCTTCTGTCTCAGGTTTTAGGGGCGGTTTTAAATTTAATTCTTCGGGGGCCGGACGAGCGTCCTGTCACACGTTTGCTTTATTATACCGTAAATTATTGGTGTGCTCTCATTTTCTTCCATTTTTCTCATTTTTTTGTCTTTTTCCTATCTTTGTCGTCTCAAAATTTCTCTTTTTCTAGATTCCAATCTAGATTATTATGAGCTTTTAAAATCCTGAAATCGGTCCAAATTATCAAAATCTTATAGAAAAAAGTCCAATTTTATTTTTCAAGATTTTTCTTCTCTGGCAGATGGGCTCGAACTCGTGACCTTCTTGGTACAGTTTTCAGCTTTTTCAAATATTATCTTCAACTTAAAAACAGAGGAAACAAGAAGAAAAAGTTTTTTTAACGCTATTTTTTTCCTTGTTTTCTTTCAAAAAATGCAAAACCAAAATTGGACAGTAGCCAAAACGAGAAAACCCGTTGAATTAAGTGACCCAAACGACGTCGTCGTCGTGTTAAGAGGATTTTACTTTGGATGGCAAACTTTTCTTTTTTTTTTCTTTCCAAACAAACGTCCCCGGCATGTAAACATTGTACACGTCAAAGTGAGAAAAAAAGTAAGTAGTTTCCAAGAAAAAAAAAAGAAAAAAGGTCTTCGGAATGGATTTTCGAGAAGAAAAAATTTGTTTTGAGATAGACAAAAAAGGATTACTGATCCTCGTAAACTGCAATTTTCAGAAAAAAAAATTTGTTGGGAAAATATTATGCCGTGTTCAGAAAGCATAATTATCTCTGAGCCTCAGAAATTCAGTTATCTTTCTTACTCTCTGACAGCTCTTTTGAACACAACGAAAACACTCTGAACACGGTTTAACGGCCTAATTCGCTAAATGAAAAAAAAGAAGCAGAAAAAATGATAAGGGCCGAAAATACATCATTCCTTTATTTTTTCGCCGATCTAGGCGGTCATTTTTGATCTCGACTGAGGTGTCAAAAGTATCTCTCTTTCGGACCCACACTGATAAAAATCTTCAAAATGCGAACACTTTGATGAATCGAAACATATGTTTCGCCAAACTTTGTACTCTTTTTTCAGTTAGCCAAACTTCGAACTCTGCGCTTGACGATCGTCACAAAGTAAACTAACTTTTTGGTGATGAGTGGAATTTTTTCTCAGTCCGCCCCTCACTTCTTTCTACGTTCTCCCTGATGGAGTACTGTTTTCTACACTTTCCTCGTATGTTTCTGAGAAGAAAATTAAAAATCTTCATGAAAAATTCCTCTTTTGACTCGATTCCTTCTATATTATTCAAATATATTCATTTATTCTTGTTGGAAAAAAATTATTTCACTTAAATTGATCGTATAGTCGATTTATGTACTGTTAAAATTCACCCTGCGCTGTTGATAAGACTTTTTTTCATTTTCTGATCCTTCTCTGAAAGTCTGAGCTTCATAAAGAACAAAAGAACTTACAAAGAGCTGAAACTGATTTTTCTATGACTTCGAAGCTAGCGCAGCTTGAGTGGTCCTTATAGTGGTATTTTGACTTTTATGACTGAAAAACGTACGTGGACCAGGAGCATGCTCCCTTAGACGTCCTAAAATTCCTAAAGAGGCCACTTTTGCAAGCTTTAATGCCTCCCTTTCTAGTGGAGGTAAAGAGGTCCCTAGAGGGGAACCAGGGCCGCTAAGTTTGCCCCTATAGCGCCACTCTGGCTTTCTTAAGTGAGGGACCATAGACCGGTTTAGCAGTTTTCAAGCACATTTCCAAAATCAGAATGAAGAGCTTGTGACCTGTGTAATCAGTTATGATAAAGAAGACTCCGAGAAAGACCGATTCCTTGAAAAGCTCGGAAATAACTTTGTTCTCGGTTCAAAATAGAAGAAGATATCTCCTACAAACATATGCGTGAGAATGGGGGTCAGTTGTCTCGGAAGACCAGAAAAAAGGAAAAGAAAACCCCCTGGAGGGGCACCGACTATCATCATTCTTCTCAATTGCGTCCCGTTTACCGCTTTGGCGCAACACCTTTAGCCGATTCCGCTCTCGAAAAAGTTCTTTGTCCGTTCTGTCTATCTTTCCGGTTTCGTAACTTTTGAATTTTGAAGTTAGAATAGAAAAAAAACATTTTAAAAGAGACCAAGTGATTTTTGAACTCTGATGAAGTCCACGAAGCCATTAGGTCCCTAGAAAGACACCTCGGAGCTTTTCTTTCCCAAAAATTTCTTGAATGATCATGTACTTTCCAAAATTTTACCCGCTTGAGCTCAAAAAAACTTAAAATGTGTTTTTCATTTTTTTATAATGGAAGCTTTTATAATGGATAAAACCTCAGATAAAAATTAATAAATCTACACGTTCAGATTGTCGCCAAGACAAGGTCAAAAACTTCCGAAAAACCGAAAAAAAAGTTCAGAATCAATTTGGCCTGATCAATTGGCCCTAATTCACCCGATAATGTGTATTTAGCGGCGGGTTTAGTCTGAAAAAAAAATCTCAAAGTTGAAAAAATGTGGTTTTAAGACGATTATATTTCCGACCACATTTTGCTTTCAAGCCTGTTTCAAAACAGTTTCAGCAGAGCTCAATTTCGAATCGTAAAAATCTCAAAGGGAAGCTCAAAGCTCAGAAAACCGCAGTGTATTCTTGACGCCCAACAACACAAGTCGTTTGAGCTTTGTTTTGGTCAGCCGAATCCGATAAAACGCTTCTCTGTTCTCGGTTTCAACGATCAGTTCCTCTCCATCACTCTTTCTCGATTTCCGCCTGTCTCACACAATTTATTTGTTTTTTTTTGTTGTTTTCCGCGTTTCCTTGAACTTGCCTTGGTTCCGAAGCCCGATCCTCAGTTTTTTGTTAAAGAAAGTCTGGAAAAAAGGCTCTTTTTCTCACTTATCAACGCTCTTTTGCAAACCTTCTCGATTTTAGCTTTTCGAAGCTGAAAAACTTGAAACGTCTGTTTGCCTTTCATTTTTTCAGCTTTGGGGATAATCGGCTAAAAAATTTTAACTACGACGGCTGTATTTTCTCGTTTATATTTGCTCTATTGATAAAATACATGAAAAGCGGATAAATTTCAATTTTCAAACCACTCCTTAGAAGAGTTCCTATTTTTTTCAAATAAACTCACTCTACTGATAAAATCATGAGAACCAAGCGACTTTTTTTTTGACCAAAAATCACTTTTTGAAGCGTCTCAATGATTTATTTGTCTACTCTCCAAAAAAATTGCCAAACCAGTTTCCCTAACACCTCGAAAAGTCGCAACTTTGAACACCCAGAAAAAAAACCAGTGAAAAAGAAGATTGATACGCTCCAGTTCAAAACACACCAAAAAAGGATGAAAAAAAGGTGGTAAAAACTTTCTTTAACTTCCTACGTCTCTCGTTCTCTCGCCTCGTTTTAAGATCACTTTCCTGTCTCAATGGGGTCGAGGATTTATTTTTTATTTCACCTTTATTTTGCAGGGACCGACGATGACGTCATCATCAAGGTTTCTTCTACTTTTAATGGTTATAAGCCTCAATTTACACATAGGAAGAGCGATTCTAGCTGTTCAGGTACGACTTATTGCTTGTTATTGCTCATTTTAAAGCTAAGACACGACAAATTAAGCTACAAAACGCACATTAAAGACCATTTCAAGATTGAAAAAGAACAGCTGGTCACAAAACCTCTCAAAATATCATTTGACACCTAAAAAAACTTCTTTGGTCAAGAACCTTGAAAATTTTGTCCGAGTAAGCTTTTATTTCTAGTTACTGCTCACGTGAGAGTCTCTATCCATGAAAATGTATCACAAATAAAAAGTTTCTCCGGGATTCTAATGATCATAAAACTGTCCGTATTTTAAAAACATCTCAACCGAAACCTTGAAATATCTCAAAAAAGCTCCCTTCAAAACTGTTCGCATTTTCGAGAGATCCTTCCAGAAAAACGAGATAAGAACCTATGATGTGCTCGACGGTTTGTGGACATTCGTTTCGGAGACGACGAACAGCGGCGACGTCGGCCTTCAGAATCAGTGGAACGCCGCCGACCTCGCCTACTTTGACGTCAGTTCCGAGATTCTGAATGCGATTAATGACGTCATGTGCTTCAGAACGCGACGGTGATGCCGGTGCCGAGTGCCTACAACGATCTGGGCACTTCAAGCCAGCTCAGGGACCATGTCGGATGGGTTTGGTTGGTTTTGAGACTACTTTCTTGATTTTTTAAAATCATAAACATGGCGATTTCACTCTACCATCAATTAAAAATCCTACGAATCAGTTTTCTAATTTTTGATAGCTTTGTTGGAAATAACGAGTAATCCAGTGATAAATTTCAAACATAGCAACTTGAAACGCCCTGATCGCACTCGGAATGGCTCAAAGCGCCGCGGTCGCGTTGCGTTTCACATCTGATAAGCAATATCACAGCGCCCCGCGCGCAAACAGTTTCTGGTCGGATGCGGGTCAAAAACCGCCTCATTTATTCAGACAACGGCGTTTGAAGCCGGCTTTCATTAGGTTGAAAGTAAAATATTTTTCAGGTATGAGAAGAAAGAAGTGATTCCACTACGAGACTCCACTTTACGGCACTTTCTTCGCTTCGGCAGCGTCAATTACTTCGCCGTCGTTGTTAGTTTTGAAAAATCTCATTGGATGCTTTTTTTCAATTTTCACGAGGAAAGGCCATATAAAATATGAGATTCCTAATAAATTTTCAATATTTTCAGTTTGTGAACTCGCAAAAAGTGGCAACTCACACCGGCGGTCATCTGCCCTTCGAGATCGACGTCACCAGCAAACTTCGGTTCGGCGCTGAAAACAAGGTTTCTAGAAGATTCGTGAAATTCTGAAAAGTGCCCCTTTTTGAAAAAAATACATATTAAAAAAATAATGAATTTTTTTCTAAACAAGGATCAGTTCTTATCATCGCCTCTTGAATAATTGACTGGATTTTTCTTATTATCGAAAGTTGAAAAAAAATTTTTCTCAAATTTCCTGAAGTCCTACAAATGTTTTCGGAAACAAAATTTCTGATCATGGTGTTCAAAGTCAAGGAGAAATAGTTTTTTTCTCGAATTATTATTTTTTTCAAACCGTTTACAGATTACTGTTGCCGTGAACAACACTTTGTCCTGGGCAACGATTCCACAGGGAGACTTCAACTATATGAAATCGACTGACAGGAATGTCACTGGTCGGATTGTTAGTCATTTTCAATCGTTCTATAGAAATCCATTTTTTTGTGTAGCAACTGAAATTCCGAAAAACTTGAGCCCGAAAAACCGTTGTAAACACTAAATTATGTCTTTTACAGAAACAAGAAAAAAAATTGAAAAAAATTTAAATCTCTTAGTTTTTTTGAAGCATTTTTCTAATCCAAAGCTTTCTTATATTATAATATATATTCCTTTAAAAAAATATAACTTTTGCTCGAAAAATCCGAAAAATCTAACACAATCAGATCATGACCCCATGTTTGGACTGGTGCAAAAAGTATTTTTGAAAAATTGAAAACTCGGACATTGGTAACGCGAAAAAAACGGACGTGCTCCGGACGCTTCTGGGCGATTCTAGGGATCACTTAAGAGTGCTGAGGCTACTAAAGTGGTCACTAGAAATGAACCGACACGTCCGATTCGCGTCCCGTTCGCGTTACCAAGGTCCGAGAACCCTTATTTTTGTATTTTCAGCCTGATTTTGCGATATTTTCGAGTTTTACTACAGTTTTGCTCCACAAACTACTCGAACTATTAACTTTCCGCGAAATCACATGTTTGCCGTTTCCAAAGCGTACGAAGAGCATCTTGAAAAGTCGCGCGCGTCACAGCGCTGCCACCACGGCTCCTCCAACACAGAAAACGAAACCTCACCAGGAAGTGACTTTTGCCCGGTATCTGAATGAGAATATCCAGCTCTCACACGGAAAACTTTGAAAAAATGAAAAAATTCCATCAAAGAATCTCATATTTCAGCTTTCCCGGACCCCGGCTGGTGCCTTCAAGGACATTGGAAACTTTGACTTTTTCAACTACGCCGGAATTTTGAGATCTGTTCACTTGGTCAAGCTTCCGGCCGTCTACATTCAGAATATTCACATTGTTGCTGATCATACTGGTTAGTTAATTTTTTTTTTAATTTTCTTAGAAAGGCCAGAGTGGTCCATCTGTTAGGGGAAATGGCCTTTATAGGTTTTAGTTAGTGACCCCTATAGTGGAGCATGCCTAAGCCTACAGGAGAGAAAAAAGTGTACATGGGTGAAATTTAGGTGATCTTTCAACTTTTCAACGGAAAATTCATTTTATTCAAAATGTTTGGCCTTGATTTTTTGATTTTTTCAGGGTCCAAAATAATCTAAACCTTATTAAGACCTCGAAAAAGTTAGTGAAAATTAAAATCCAGGTTCATTCTACTACGGCGTCGCTGTCAGCTCAAACGTTAGCGACTCTTCGATTCAAGTCAAAATTTTCGACGCCCAAGGGAGACAGGTGACATTTATGAAGATCCTTTTCGTTCCTAGATTTTCTACCTGTCATAAAAGGTGTAATTTTTCAGGTATACCAAGGTAGTGGTTCGAAAGGGGAAGGTCGGGTCGACGGGGCCAAGCTATGGTGGCCTCGAGGGATGGGCGACCCGAATTTGTACACTCTAGAGGTTAATTTTCAAGTTTTAAGATTTTTAAGCGAAAACGGTGTACTGAAAAAGTTTTATTTCCTAAACTGATTTTAAATTGCTCTCGACATACATGAAAAAGAGAAAATTGAACAAAAAAGGGTCTGAAACTATCCAAATTAATTAATTTCTCTTCATTTTTGACTTCAACAGATAGCAGTAATGAACGGAGAGGAACTTCAAGACATCTACCGGGAGATTTTTGGTTTCCGGACAGTTTCCCTGACCGACAAACAGATTCTGATCAACGAGAAGCCCTTCTACTGTTTGGGCTTCGGAATGCATGAGGATTTTGAGGTAAAAACCCAATTTTGGATCAAATTCCGAATCGTCTCAGCTCCACGGCCGAGGTTTCAATCCAGTTGTGATGACAAAGGATCTCAACTTGCTCGAATGGTTTGGAGGTGAGAAAATTCCGCAGACCTCAAAACTGAACTTTTTCGAGACTTTACGTGACCTCGACTTTCAGAGGGCTTCTCAATTCGATTTTCAATCCTTAGACAGTCTTTCTAAAGCTTTAGAAATTCTAAAAACACTGACAAGCTCTAGAAACTCCAATAAACTTTTTGGAAAGCTCTGAAACATATGATGCTCTTAGGAAACTGCTACCGAACCTCTCACTACCCCTACGCAGAAGAAAGAATAGCCGAAGGGGATCGTCGAGGGATCGCCGTGATTCTGGAGACGCCAGCCGTCGGATTGAAGTAACTTTCAAATTTACCACTTTCAAAGATCAAAAACTGAACATTTTCACAAGCCATTCCCGGTCTCGAAACGACTGAATTCAATCTCAGAGGATTCCCGAAATCCAACAACCTGCTGCACATCAAGATGCTCGAGGACATGATCGACAGGGACAAGAACCATCCCTCAGTCATCGCCTGGTCTCTGGCCAATGAGCCTCAGACTGCGAAAAAGGAGAGTCGCAACTACTTCAAGTAAATCAAAAGGATCTTCGGGGACTGAATCGGCAAAATTCAGGAGCCTCGTCGAGGCAGCCCACGGAATCGACAAAACTCGGCCGGTGACCACCGTCTACGGTCCGACAAACTTTGACAATGATCAAACGGTAGGTGAAGCTTCTTTTCGAAGTTCTTTTCAGCTATTTCGAACGCTTAAATGGTGATTCTTATAAAAGCAAGAAAAAACTTTTCAAGTTCTTTAGGAGGATTTACCTACCGAAAGATTTGAAGACCTCAGCATTTCAGGCAGACTTGATGGACTTCATCTGTGTGAATCGTTACTATGGTTGGTACATCGACATGGGCTACTTGGACTGGGTCAATCAGAGTGTCTACTGGGATCTGTCGCTTTGGCGCGAAAAGTTCGGGAAGCCGTTAATTGTGACGGAGTACGGAGCGGATAGTCTGCCAGGCTTGAATCAAGTGAGATTCAACTCCAATATTTTAAAAACGTATGAAGTTATGAAAAAAACTGCTTTCACTCGAAAAAAAAACAATGTGAAAAAGATTGAAAAGTCTTTTACATTCGAAAACTACGTTCAAAATGCTCTCTAATTATTGGAGCAAACTTTCCGTTGAGCCAAGAGCTTGAACGCTTTTTTATCACTTATGAGAAAAAGACTAGGAGCTTATGTGAAACCAAGAAACAAGGGAAAATCAAATGATGGACTTATTTCAAGGTTCAAAAAAATAGCCTTTTCTTTAACTTACTTCTCCTTTTCGGCTCATATAAGCACCTCCCCTCACTTTTCCGTAAGTAAAAAGCCTTAGAAACAGACGAGATCTTCAGGAGCCATCTGTGGACTTCTCCGAGCAGTACCAGAACGAGATCGTCAAGCAGACCCATCACGCCTTCGACGCCCTTCGTCGTGACCACGGCATCACCGGCGAGATGATCTGGAACTTTGCCGATTTTATGACCGGAATGAGTCAGCTTTTGGGCATTATATCTGTACATCTCGAAAAAGAAAGTTAAAGAAGACTGAATGACTGCTCCACGGTTAATTTGAAAGCTTTCTAAATACTCTCAGACCTTGATAACGCGAACGGGACGCGAAACGGACGTGTCGGGGCATTTCTAGTGACCACTTTAGTAGCCTCAGAACTCTTAAGGGATCCCTAGAATCGCCCAGAAACGTCCGGAGCACGTCCGTTTCGCGTTACCAATGTCCGAGCTTTTTTTCGAAAAAATCGAGCCGAAAAAAGCTACACGGCTACTTCAGAGGCTTAATTTTTGCAGTTAAGTCTAAATTATTAGAATTTTGCGACGGAGACTCAAATTTAGCCACGGAGCGCACTTCAGGCCGTTTATGCCATAGTTTTTCTTGTGTAATTCCTAGATTCTTTTTTTTTCTTTTTTATTCCTTTGTTCTCAGGCACAACGAGAGCCGTAGGAAATCACAAAGGAGTCTTGACCCGAAGTCGACAAGCCAAAATGGCCGCCTACACGCTTCGCGACCGCTACCAATCACTTTTCGATCAACGAAATCTGACTCTTTGGACGTGACTTTTCATTCTTCGTTTTTTCGAAACCTTGCAACACGGTTATTGTATTTAGCAGGTTAGGTGTGAAATATTTTACCAAACTACATATTCTTCATGTCGCTTGGGTTTTTTATACACATTTTGACAGTTTTAAAGCTCATTTTTATTACGATTCAGGCTAGAAAAACTGATCACCTTTCCTCTGTTAAAAGGGCCTTTATCAGTTTTTTTATAAAAAAAAAGTTCACAAATCGTCAAGAATTTTTTATCCCTATTTCAATAAGAAAAAACGCTCAAACTATTATTTTCCTCTACTTTTTTTTCTTCAGGTTTTTCCTTCTTCTCTTTTTTTCCCTTTTCAAGCTGCTTCATTTCCTGTGATATACCTGTATTTTTTTGTAAATGTTTCTGTAAGCATTCCTAGATGTCCATCTTTTTTTTTTTTCACAAGTTCATTCCATTCGAGCTTTTAATTTAAAATTGCCAATAAAGTCTTTGAAGTTTCATTCTGAATTCTCTAAAAATATGCTGGTCTCTTTTCAAATTAGCGTCACGTTTAAACTAAAAAAGAATAACTGAATACAAAGAAAGTTTATTTTCAAGTCTAAAGAAAATATAAAAGTCGTTAGCCTTTAAAAAAACAATTCCGAAATTTTCCAATTTTTCTTAAAACGGGAAGCGGTTTTCAGCGCTTTCTGACTCTTGCAAGAATATCGCGGCCTTCAAAAACTTTTCAGACGTCGTCGAAATTGAAAGAGTAGTCCGTCTCCTTCAAGTAATCACTAGAAAAGCAGAGTTTTCCATTTAAGTGAGCACTTCAAGAAATGTCATTTGCATCTCAATCCGTTCCAAGCCGAATGAAGATCGTTTTCAACTGCCGTGAAGATTTTTCCATTCTCTAAAAAAAGGAAAAAAAACAGTTGAACTGGAAGTGGAACGGTGGGAGAAAACTGGCTGGAAATGCTTGGGTAAATAGTCTCGTGTGGACATTGTTTGCCGTCAGTCGATCGAAATGAGAGTTCAAGAAAAATTGGCGAAAAATGTTCAAGAGGGAGCCTCTCGCGAAAAACAAACGAACGGTAACCCTCCATTTGAATCGGGATCGGAGAGGAGAAGCTACAAACAGGGTCTGGCAGGAAAAAACAAAGTAAAGATTTGGTTATCCCTGGATCAGATATTCATTCAAAACTTTTTTGAAACCAAAAACTCCTTTTACAAGTAGAGATCAACCATCAGAATGTTTTATTTTTGACCACAGACCTTCCAAAAAGGCCTTTGATTCTTTCATCACCATTACTCACAGTTATCCTTGAAGCGCATTTTTTTAGAAGAGTTAGGTACTCTTTTTTCAGTGCATCATATCGCCTTTCTATTAATCCTTTAACCTTTGTAGAAAGACATTTATTAGTGAATACAATCAACAATTTAAAAAAAAACCTTTTATTGATCTCGTGCCATGGGCAGTAACAAACAAACTCAAAAAAATCAAAAAAATGTTTTTTTAAATAATAAAAAAAGACAGCCGGAAGCTCTAAAGCCGAGGATCTCAAGAAAATACCTTGTATGATTCCTTTCGTGAAATAATAGAAAAGCAAATTCCAAAACTAATTTTACTTTAATCGATTTCAATTGGCAAGGAATAAGAGAGAGATCGATTTGACAACAAAAAATAATATACTGTAACTGGTTACTCCTTCTGATGACGTCACCAGGTGGATGACCAAAGTTGGCAAAACAAAACAGAATGAATAAGAACAGAAATAAATCGATAAGACGAAGGACCTTGGAAATATAATTTTATCCAAACTTTATGATGACGTCAAAACTATTCCAGTGACATCAGCCGATTTTCTTCGACCTAGATCAAAAAAAAACTTTTGAGAATCGATTGTCTTAAAAAGTACAGTAAACCGAACCAGAATAGTGACGTCATTTTCCGCTTTTCAACCAAAAATTAGTGAAAAAAAACTATTATTATCAATAAATCAAAGGGCTACAGTAATTCCTAATGATATCATAATAAAGTGACGTCACCACGAAAAGCTGATGCCATGATAAACATGGAGCTCCAGCCTTTTTAAAAGTTACTGATCAATCTACCATTACACGAGATCTTCTTATCCATTCCTCCAAGGCTCAAATGATGTATAATTGTATAATGTATTCTCTAAAAAAAGCGAACTCGGGTTCACGCTGATCTGTTAATAAATTATTATTATATAAAAGACTACAGTAACCAGTTTGAATTTGATGATATAAAAAATGATATATAGGAAAAGTAATGACGTCACCAGACAAGTGTTTGCCATTATCATCATCAAAATTAATGAAAGAAGCAACTTGAAGAGGCTCAACAAACAAAAACAAAAGTGCAAGAGAACCTTCAATGATCACCAAGTACAGTAACCACCGTAATTATCAAACGAGTAACGTTATAGATACCGTAAAAAACAAGAAGTAACAAAAATATCCATTAGCAAGCATGACTTAAGATTCATCTCAACCTCAACCTCGACATGAGAATTATTTTCGAGTGGGCGTGGCCAGAAAGACGCGGCTCCAAGTCCGATGATTTTGGTGGAACAAAGGGCGGTGTGCAGAGGTGGAGGTGGCCGATGATGGTGGAGACTGTCGAAATGTGGGCGTGTCCGACAGGAACCGCCTTCGGCGTCGCCAGCAGCCAGAATCGCCGCTTCGGGGCCGGTCTTTCTGGTGTGGAGCGGCCTTTCCTCCTCCCTACTCGCCTCTCCGAAGCAAGTTCGGAGGCGAGACGGTCGGTTTTGTCGCCCCTCCGACAACTTGGAGTGTCTGTCCGGTTTTTCGTGTTTGAGTCGTGCAGCGCCCGCCGCCGCCGAGGCCGCGACTTTTCTCTCTCTCTCTCCCTCCCTTGTTTTCTCTCCCCCTTCTTCCTTCATACCGAGTAGGACAAGTCGAACTGAACCGAACCGGATAGGCCAGCCGATAGGTGAGCCTGTTCTTCGGCGACTGGCTTGCTGCCCCCGTCCGACCTCTTACTCCACCTCCTCCTTCTCCTTCTTCTTCCTCTTCTAGTCACACTGTCAATCACTGACATCAGTCAGGTTGAGGTCAAGGTCTGAGGAAGAATGAGAGCTTCAGAAAAAAGCCGAAAAAGAATGCAGATGTAGTATGACATATGAATTTGCATCTTATACCCGTCATTATTTTCCTTTTCTTTCCATTTCTAGTCAGACTCACTGACATCAGTCTGGTTAAGGTCAAGGTCTGAGGTATAAGGAAAGCTCGAAGAAAAGTCCGACAGAATTACATAGGTGCCATGGTAATTGAACTTCGACCTCCTACTCGTTTCTCCTCTGTTGACACTATCAATCACTGACCTCATTCAAGTCGAAGTCAAGGAAAAAGATTGGAAAAGCCAAAAAAAACTACAAAGCTCCCTTGATCATACTACTATCGCCACTACATCAGAAGAGAAATCAATCGATACTTTGGCACTTCCAACTCGATTCCCCATGCCAAATACGGTAGTCAGTGCCTCGTGTTTTTCTCCTTCCCTTGAAGTTTTTGAAAAGAAAAACGACTTTTTTTCTATACTCGTTTCCATGGGTCTGTTTTACGTACCGACCTGTGTGAAATGAAAGAATTTGAGTCGTTTCAGTGGGGCCAAGTATTTGAAGCTTTGACAAGTTGTTCTGATATTCTGATAGTCTGTTTATCCAAAAAATCCATGCTCTGATAATCTAGTTTTCCAAATCGTAATGCCTTTTTGGTTCAATAAAGTAATATTAATTAATCTCAGTTATAAAAAAATTTTTCGGTTTCAGGGTACCTTTTTTTTCAAAAAGTTCAAAAAAAATGTTCATGAAGCTATATTATTTTTAAATTATTTTGCCAGCCTGATTCTCCAAACCTCTTTGCTTAGACATTTTTATACGTTAACAAATACAATTTATCTTTTCCAGATCTTTCTGTATTTCAAATTTTTCATTGAGACTTATTGTAAAAACTATTCTTTTTCGAATCTCGGATCTATTTTGAACAGAAATCCAGGAAATCTGAGTAAACCTGCACGATTTGATGACGAAAATCCCCAAATACATTTATTGATCAGCTTCTCGAAACTACATTTTACCGAACATGAAATCTTCCTCCAAGCTTCAATTTTATTGATCGAATGACCTATTTTTCCGAATTTCACTTTTAACCTCCGGGAAATTATTTCGACACCCATTCACCACATTTCCATTGTTCTCAAATACCTCGACTTCAAAGTAGACCGCGTCGAAACTACACCTTTATCATCCATGACTCATCATACCTGCCGTGTTCGCCGAGCTACCGTAATCCTAGACAGTTCCCCAGGATCAAAATAGAAGTCAAAAAGGCCACTAATCATTTTTCAAACCGATATCTTTTTGTTGTGAAAGGCGCCGAAAGTGTAACTTTTCTGGGAACGGGCAATATCATTCCTCGGAAAAATGAAGATGCAAAGTGTACTACAACTTTTGAAGCCTCTCGTAAGTCTCAGCATTATAATTATAATATTATGACCTTTTATAGGATCTAAAAGTACCGTGATATATATGTACAGTGGATTTTATTTCTCTCGAAATTTATTGCTTCAAGAGAATTCATTTTATGAATTGTTTTTCTTTCTCGTTTATTCTCGTTTCAATATCTCAGCTCACAGTACAGAGATCAAAAAATACTTGAAGAAGCTTTTCCCAGAAAAAAAAAAATTTCCCATTTGTTAAATTTTAGTTATTTCAATTTTTCTCCTTTTTGCACTTTCTAACTTTCGTTCTTTTTTGGTATTCTGATAATAATCATAGGTTTATTCACTGCATACTGTTAGAAAATAATAAATAAAATAGTTCAGAATACGAAAGCAGCAGAATAACTAAAACGGGAATTAGTCCACCCTAACGAGTAGACTATGACCCGGGGATAGAAAGGGAGTCAGAGCAAACGGGATCAGAGCAAACGGGATAATCCTTTCCTTGTAAGATTGATTAAAATTAAGTCTGAACTACAGAGACTACTTATAACTTTCATGGTAAACAAAAATGCCTGAAAATAAAATTATATATCACGGAAGTCCATCGGTTTGAAGATTGGAAAAAAAGAATTGTAAAAAAAAGATTTATGACTCTAATAAATATCGCTCGGATTTTTGAAGGGAACTGTCAAGATTTACTGTCTCTTGCTCCCTACATCTAAATTTAAAAAAGCTCAGATATTTTCGAAAAAAAAAAATAATATCGTTTTTAAGCAGACCCTTTCAAGGCGTCCCTTTAAAAAAATCCTCGAAGCTCTTTCTACTTCCCGCGATTCATCAATTGTATCAATCATACTCTCTTTATTTCCTATTCTGCTGAGTTTACGTTCAAAGTCGAAAATATCCATTATATTACTTTCATGCTCAAATTCACCATTTACCGTAATTATACGCCAATTTTCGGGAAATCAAGTACTTCATCATATCATTCTTCTCTCGTACTCTTGTCGCTCTCTCACCAAGCAGATCCAAAACTTTCAGGCATCTCACGTGAAATCGCAAGACGACTTCCGAGCACCAACGCGACCGGCGCATGCGAGAAGCATGTCGCAGTTTCAGCTCGAGCAATCGTCGGTGATCAAGACGGCTCCCCCAGGCCGTCAGCTCGACTTTCCCAAGAATGAGCCGATCGACATCGCCCCTCTGGCGACGAATCTGCAGGATCTCAGCAAAATGCAGAACCTCGACTACTACACGACGCCGATGCCGCAGTACACGAGGGTCTACGAATACGCGAGTCTCGGCCAAGGAGCTCCGTCCTCCTTCATCTCCACCCACGGAGCTCATCAGCTCTACTATCCGACGGTGCTGACCAACACGGTGCAGCAGGACTGGGGCAGGTCGATGGAGTCCTACGCCGGCTACGCCCGTGCCTCCAACGTCCAACAGCAGTACTCCCAGAACGACGCCGGCCAGGACAGGATCGTCTACAAGGGTGTGGACATGCCGTCGCCGGTTGATTCCGGAATTGGCGGCGATATTTCCCTGCTCGCCAATCCCAAGGAGGAATTCTTCACCAATGACTCCATTATTGAGAGGTCCGGAGAGAGGACATTAAGTCATCGAGACTCGCCGGTCATCATCCCTAAGCTGTGAGTCGCTTCTTCTGAGCTCTTTACTTCTGTTAAGGAAAATTTATCCAACATCTCAAAAAGTACAAGATTCTGCTATTAAGAGTGTGTTGAAGAGGTAAAAATACTCTTTGTTGCCCTGTTCGATGGTAAAAATACGAAACAGTTCAGAAAATCAAGAAAATTCAAAAAAATGCCCATAGTCCCACTCGTCAACTGAAACTTTGTACGCCTTTGAAACGCCACGAGAAATTCGAGAAAAAAAAAACAAAAAAAATTTCGAGAAAATTCTAATTTTTCTGATCGTCATTTGGAGCGTCGTTGTGAAACATTTAATTTTCAGCCACAACACCCTGGGCTTCCAGTACGTGTTAGAAGCGCCGATTTCCACCTCAATACGAAGGGAAGACGATCGGATGACCTACGTGAATAAAGGCCAATTCTACACAGTTTCCCTAGACTATATCCCAGATCCATGTAAACCGCTGAAAAACGTCACGGTTAAGGTAGGAAACTCTACTTCTCAGTCTTCGAAAAACGACTATTCCAGAGCCAACTGATGATCGTTTTCCGAGAGGATAAAACCTATGAAGAGGAGATTAAAACGTGGCAATTCTGGCATTCAAGGCAACATTCGGCCAAGCAGAGGATTTTGGAAGTGGACAGCAAAAATAGTTCCGGTATGATCGGACAGGTATGGTGTTTCTTGGATATTCATCTATTCGGTGATCATTCGTTCTAATCAAAGTTTTTTTGTGGTTCTTGCTACATTTTCCTTTTTTTCTTTTCTGAGGCTGTTATTTTCAACCAAGCTCGCTCCAATGAAAATTTCCTTTTTTTCGCTCAACCAACTCCATTATATCCTCAAAACTTTCCTACACACAAAATGCATATATTAAAGCGACAAATTGAGGCCTGGTGGCGCCAATAATCATTTTGGAGAAGAGAACGACGGCGGCCGCCGACCTCAATTTCACGAATCATGCCTCCACTCATGTAGGAGTGAACGTACACGACCGAAAAAAAACTTTCGCTTTCCCCCGTCCGACGACCCCAAAAATCCTCCCATTATCCATCCCCCGCCAGACTGTCAACCATACAATTCAAAACTCTATGCAGGATCACCAGAAAACTTTTGAACGAGCAAGGTCAAATTATGTGAAGATCATGAAAAGAAAAGCCGATCCTTAAATTTAATCAAAGATTTTTTGAACAAACCACATTATTCTCAAAGATCGCCTTTTTTATAATTGAGTCATACATAAAGAAGTTTCGAGGAGCGAAAAAGTAATATTTTGAAATTCTGAGTTTAAAAATTGCTCAAAGCCCGTTCTCTCGAAGCAACAGCTACTAAAAAATCCAAACTCTTTTTTTGCATGTCTCCGGGTTTAAAATCTAATAAAAAAGGTGTTACAGATCGACGAGATCGCCCACAACGCCGTCCAATTCTATTGGAATCCGTCAGAGCAAAACGGCGTCAAGGTGTGTTTGACATTTGGGTCACCTGTTTGAAGTTTGAAGATGAAAGAAAAATGCAACATATGAAATAGAAATGTAGCGAAAAAGATTCAAAATCATGGATTCTCGATGAATTCCTAGACAGTTACAAAGCACTAAAGTAGTCCCGAATCAATTCAACTTTTTTTCAGTTCAATTTGTTTATTTTTCGCAACATCGGGGATCGACAAATATCCTCAAAGTTCTCCATTTTCAGATCAGCATCGCTGTCCAATGCCTCTCAACGGATTTCTCGAACCAAAAAGGCGTCAAGGGTCTTCCCCTGCACGTTCAGATCGACACCTACGACGGCGACGCCGACAAGGTTCCCTTCCATCGAGGCTACTGCCAAATCAAGGTCTTCTGCGACAAGGTTGGTTCTTCTCACTTCCAAAATGTTGGGAATATCTTTGATAAGTTTTTGAACGAAGTTATGGACATCCGAGGCCGTATACATGATCAATTATGGGCCTTTTAATGTTTTAAAAAACCCAAGTTTTTTAGCTCAAATTTAATTATTTGCCGTCAAACTTTCGTGTATACGGCCTCAGAAAAAAAGGCTAAGGCATTCTGCGATAGAAAAAAATTCAGATGAGTTTATTGATTCCATTTTAGATTCTTCAAACACATTGAAGAATTTTTCAAGCTACCAACCTTCTCCAAAAATTAAAAAATGCCTCTAAAGCAGCTAAAAACTATCAACAGTTTAAATCTAAATGGCTACAAAATTTATTATAAAAACTTGAAGTTGCTGTATGAAAGTTTTTAATCATTTTGTTTGAATTGTCTTTCAAAAAGATTGATTGAACATCTAGCATAAATAAATAAATAAAACTAAAATTCCGAAATTAGGGCGCTGAACGAAAGCTCCGCGACGAAGACAAACGAGCCCAGAAACGAAAGCTCGCAGGTAATCGATAAAATCGATATTGTAATCAATCTATAACTCAATGTCTAAATGTCGCCAGAATGTCCGTGTCTGTCCCAAAATGTCTCGAAAACGTCTCAAAAGGGTCCGAAGCTACTAATTTAATGTCGGTTTGTCGCTTTTTCAGGGCGCCAACCGTAAAATGTTGCATGAGAATCGGCGAGATGAGAAACGACGTCTACAAGGTATTCATGTGCTTACTGTAGCTCATTGTCTCCGAAATGTACCGTAATCCTATTGTGTGAACGTAGTTAAATTTAACTGAAACGCTTCAAACGTTCAATGTAGCGGTGTACTGTAGTGTACTGTAAAGTCTTAACTCCGTCATTCCGGTGTACTGTAGCTTACTGTTTAATGTAAATGTAACCCAACTGTGTGAATGTACACTGTCTGAACTAAAAGCTTTGTATGTGGTCCAATGTAATTCTTGAAGTCTATGGCTCCTGTAGTTTATTGTAGCTTACTGTTAATATCTGAGTCTGTGATTTAAGTGTACTGTAGCTTACTTTATTGTTGTCCTATTGTGAATTTGAGATGATGGCGAGATTCATATATCATGTCAAAAGCAAGTAGTTGATCGAAAAATAGGTTGAAATTGCGCTCTATTGATAAATTCTTGATTTTTCGAATACGCTCCTCGGGCCAGTGATCCTTTTCGTATTTGTTTTACTTTTTTCGGGAAACCTCTTAATTTTCCGCTTCAAAAACTTCTGACTCTCGCCAACACCTCATCTTCTTGTATCTGGATGTCATACTCGATTCCCCGCTAGCTTGAGAATTGGACGTCTAAATCTCTCCTTTTCGCTCGTTGTCTAGTTGTCTCAAGGTAGTGGTGGATCAGCTATACTGACTTTCACGTTGAAAAAGTCCTCACAAATCTAATCCAACCACAGCCACCCTGTTCAGAGTTCGCATCTGCAGGCGCGCTGACCGGCCGGAAAAAGTCGGAGGGCGAGTATCATGAGCAATGCGAACGCTCCGAGTTCTATCACATGCGCGAGCTGGACAAGCCGGCGGCGTTGTTCATCGCCCCCGACGAGTACGAGACGCGATACGTCGATCCGACGCTCGGCTTCGAACTCGCCGACATGGAGCCCGTCCCCAAGAGACCACGGCCGTCAGAACGAAGTTGGTTTTTGCAAAAGTCGAAATTATACAGCTTTATACTATACCGTCGCCCGCAGAGAGGTCACTAAATTTATGAAACTTATGATTACTTTTTACAAAGAAAACAGTCAAAAAAAATACTTCAAAAAAATTGTTTTTTTATCGGAATTATTAAGGTTCAAGCTAAAGAAGTTCGCTTCATTCTTAAAATTCATTTTGTTATTCAGACTAGATTCTTGAAACCACAGAAATTTTATATGAGTCCAAGCTCATAGTGAAAAAAATTTAATCCAGACTCATTTGATCCAAATATCTGATAGCAACAGAGATTTTAGTTATTCCATACGTCTACCTGTCTTGAAACCTAGTTTCGAGATTTTCATCTGATATTTTCGAAAACGTTAAACTTCAAGCGCCAGGAGCTCACTTCATTATCATTATTTATTCTGTTCTCCGAGCTAAATTCTTGATTCCGCTAGAACTTTATATGAGTCGTCCAATCGAAGCTGATAGCATAATTTAAATCGAAAACCCCACTCTTGCATCCAAATACCAAATAGCAACAGATATTCCAGTCATGCTGTACGTCCGGAAGACGCAGGAGCAGATCTACACCCCGCTTCACGTCATTCCGCCGACACTCGCCGGTCTCGCTCAGTCGATCGCCGCCAAGTTTGGCGTCGAGCCAGAAAAGGTTAGTTGAAGAGGAAGTTTGGAAAAAGTAAAAGTAAAAGTGAAAACGAAAATTTGTCCGCCCCGGAAGTCATTTCCCATTCCATACCATACAATTCCAAAGTGAAACGGCGCGACGAAAGTGCGGAACTATTTTCGGAACGTCACAAAAAGTTCAGAGCGACTTGTTAATTAAAAAGAGTACTCATCTATTTTGAAAACTTCCAATGACAGAATGCAATTTAATTCCTCCAAAATAAAAATTTTACGACAAAACAGGAATTGCGTACAACCTCAATCAACCATAATATGATGTTTCAAAATTTCCCTATCATCATTGAACAAACGTCAAGTACTGAAGCACTTTTCATTAGATTTCCTAATCAATCATTAAATATTCTTATTTGAATGACTTAATGGCGCAATTTTACTACTACAGACCGCTTCAAACCCAGAATCGATTTTTCTAGACAAAAAAGTCCAGAGCACTTACAACAGGGTCATTTTTCTTTTGAGTCGGGAATTTCTTAATAATTGGCCAGGACACACGTATCACAAAGACATCCTGGAAATTCAAACCTGTTCAACTTTCTGGTTTTTGAGAAATAAGGGGTCAAAAATCTAAAATAGCCTATTTTGAAGGAATTTTAGGACTTTTTTTTACTTTGTTTTGTTCTTTCTCAAAAAAAGTAAGCAGGTTTGACTATCTAGATCTTTATCTGGTAGATTAAGGAGTTTTCTGGCCTATTTTCAAGACAATTTCAACCTATTTGAATAATTATCTTCCTTGTTAGGAGTGTCGCGATTAATTATGAAAATGCGCTTTATAGCTCACTCTTAACGAATCTGGAGCCAAACTACTAAAATTGCAGATGAGCGTCGTCTACAAACGGTGCGCCAAGGGGATCACGGTCAAGGTGGACGACGAGATGTTGCGGCACTACTGCAACGAGGACACGTTCATGATCGACGTCGAGCCGTCGGCCGAGGACCCTTCCACCTACGCCGCCACCCTCATCGAGGTCGTCCCCTCCCAACAACAGCAGTACCAGCAGGCGACCGCCAACGTTTGATCCCCATCTACTATACATTACTTAAGAAGTTTCCTAGATTTTTTATTGTAATTCAACTATATCTTTTCTTTTGATCTGGTGGAAGTCGAGATCTTATTCTCATTATTTGTTGGAAACCCTTTTAGAACTGTATTCGTGAGGACGTTTCGAGCTAGAAAAACAGGTCTTAAAGTACAAGTAACTAAAGCTCAACGAAATAAAAATCACCTAATTCTCATCGGAGCACATTTCACCGTGTAATAATAGCCATATTGAAAAAGAAAATCGAAACATCCTTTTTGAGGCGTGAATTTAGTCCAAGTTACGCCACTAGAAAATTTTTATCATCAGAGCTAACGTTCCTCCAAAAAAAGACTAGATTTAGCAAAAAAATAAGTCGCTTCCACCAGATTGTCTTGTTTTCTCCATCAAAAAACAGTTCGAAACGTTCCAATCATTCATCCTTCTTCTAATCATCGCGTCTTTCAACCTATTCCTGATCTCCGGCCCATTTTCGCCAAAATCACCATCAATCCTCCTTCTTTTTCTAGCCGCCTCTAGCCGTTTTTTCTTTCGTCCCCTTCTTCCCAGTCCATGTTCCGGTTGTACCTTTTTTCTAGATATAATATATAATATTCGAAAATGATCTTTTTCTCCCTCGTATTTATCAAAATTATGTACAGTGTGTGTGTGTGTGTGTGTATAGCCATTCTCTGTGATGATTTATTTTTGGAATACCTTCAGAAAACGCCTTTTTTCCTTGATTCTTCATACTTTTCATTCAGAAAAACGAAACAAAACACGAGTTGAACAAATCTTCATACATTTATGTTACCTCCCCTTATTTCCCATCCCCCAAACACGTTAAGTATTAATAAATAAATCTTAATTATCTATACATTTTGTACTTTCGATATTCACAAAAAAAAAGCGGAGCGTCCCCTCAGAAAGCTTAAAATTCAAGTGTCAGAAAAAGAAGAAGATAAAATACTCATTTCCTATCAAAAAACATAAGAAGAGGCTTGTCGAAAACGGTATTTTAAGCTGAAATGCCTGAAACATTTAAAAAATTTTTCAAAAAACTGCGAAAAATCAAAGCTCGAGAGAATCAACGTTTGGATCAGGTCAGAAACAAGCGGCATAGGAGGTCAGAGAGGAAGTGGAGTGCACAGACACGCCAAACTGCTTCAAGTCTCGGTGAAAAGAGTGAATCCGTAACTTAAAAACCGTTCTTTCTATTCCATTGTCCACAAAGTGATGAGTTCTAATTTCTCTGCGCGCTCTTATTCCTCGGCGATGTTCTCCTGTTTCTAGAGATCCCGTAGGTGAGAGAAAAGAGTGCGCAGACAGGTCAGACTATTTCAACTCATGGCGAAAGGACTATTCAAAAATAACTAGAAAAAAAGAGTTCACTAAAAACCGAGAAAAGTCAAATGATCAGGCAATCTGAGCTCTATCATCAAAAATGGCCAAGCCTTGGGTGAATGCCGGAAAAGGCTCGAAGAGCGACAACTCGCGTGGCGCCTCCTCAGCATCAGACGCGTGGGCGACGTTCCTGACGTCGGAGAGGGCGAAGCGTTGTCGCGTCGTCAGGCCGGCCTCGTAGTCGCGGGGCCAGGTCTTGCTGCCGCCGATCACGGCTCGCACGTCGCCGACCACTTTCATCGCGATCACGTCACCGCTGCACTTGTTTTTTTTTTTGTTTTTCGGTTCTCCCCTATTTTTTTTTTCGTTAGAAAATTTAATCCTCACCTGGTTACGTGACGTAAGAGACGTTGGTAGAAGAACTTTTCTGAAAACAATTAAGATACTTGAAGACGTAGGTTCAAAATCAATATAAAAAGAGAAACGTGACTAGGACGAGACCATAGAAAACATAAAAACTCACAATTATTGAGTCTCCAAGTCACGGAAAGTTTACCTCTCGTTCGTTTGAGACAAAATTTATTTTAAAAAGTGAGCAGTTTCAGCTTTTCTTTTTTCCGATCACTTTCATCGATCACATCAGAAAATCTCGGAAGCCAAGAAGATGTGAAAGAAAGGCACAGGAAACACGAAGACGTGACATCCACTTCAAAATAGACAAAAACCGCGAGGAAAAGAACTCTTTTGATGAAGCCATTGTAACCCAATGTGAGCTTCAGAAGAATTTACAGCAGTCAAAAGTCTACGGTGAAAAATTACTATGACTTATTTTGAAACAAAAATTTCAAAACAACTTACCGTGCTGTGTATTTCTACAGTAACTGAAAAATCTACTGTATCAATCAAGTGTCTGCAGTATTTCATTTCTCCATCGGGACATATAAACCCTTCATGTTTTTAATCATTTCGAAAAAATCCCTAAACTCGGCCTTTTTTCAGAGATGTATAAGTTATTCCCAGAAAAGATCTCTCAACTTAAAAATTTCTACCTCGATGAACGGCGTAAAGCTGTCGGGCGGTGTCATCCGTCAGTCGGACCTTCTTGGCGCCACGAACTTCGACACCAGCCGCCAGAATCTCCGCAAGGGTCACCTGAAGGGGGAAACTCATTTATTTTTCTTTTTTTGGTGTAAACTTTTGTTTCCACTGAAAGTTTAACTGAACCTCGCTCCTACCATTCCCTTCCCCTACTTGGAACAATAAACCTCAAAAGAGAAAACCGATTTTTAAATCATTCTGACACTAAAATTCCCGCATTTCCCAACCGAATTGCTCTCCAAACACACCGACAAGTCGAATCTGTGGTTGTCGCTCAGTGGCGGCGGTGGCGGCGAGAAAAACAGCGCAAAAAAAGGACCAACGGACAGACCAAATCCGGTTTCCGCGCGCGCCGTCGCCGAATCAAAAGCCTCCTCCAGAGACAAAAAATAGATTGGGCTGAGAAAGCCTTCTTTCCAATGTTTGGCTGGTGGCGCTTTTTGAGTGTCCGTTAGCCAAACTTCCTTCTCTTTCCCGGTGGTGGTGGTCAAAAGCTTTAGAGAAAAAAGGGGGGATAGAAAATGACGAAAAGTACTGGGGACCACTTAAAACTCTGATTTTTTAAACTCTCGAATCTCTTGATTCGCTCACTTTCTCTACTCAAAAACTTTTCAAGGTACACGGAAAAAAGGACGCTGACCTCCTCTTTCATTACATTATTTCATTTTTCTCTGTTTTCATTCATTTCAGCCAATCTTAAAAGATTTGCCTTAAAATGAAACGCGTTGGCTGCACTTGGAATGACTCTAGGTCCCACAGTCAGGGTCTAATTTAGATTCAGCCGCTTTAAGGCATATGGCTTAGGCATAGGTCTAGCAGACGAACTCGTGAAAAAAAAATATTAAAAAAAGGATTTTTCAACTGGTAAAATTTAGAAAACACTTAAAAACCTTTGAAGAAATGTATAACTCATCCAGATTTACCTTATCACGAAAACAGGCTGTATTCTTTTTCCACACTGTCTCAATAATCTGCCAGGAACAATGAATCAGCGCTGAATCACCTGGGTTCTCAAAAAAAAAAAAAGTTATTTGGTCCTTAATTGACGGTCAACGGTTCATTTGCATAGGACTGTTTGATTTTCGCCGATGATCCCCTGGAAGAATTTCCTTCCCAATTCAATTCTTTTGTTCGGGCCGCTTCGGAAAGCGCCCATGGAGAAGTCTCTGTGAAGTGAAAATGCGCGCCGACGCTAAAAATCTGGGTCAGCACACAGACACACAGAAAATGCATCGAAATGATTCGGTCTCTCTTTTCTCTTTTAAATTCTTCTCCGGTTGGGTTTGATTGGTTCGTTCCGATCCATCCGACATACGGAGAGAGAGAAAAAAGTGAAAGCTATGGATTGATTAGGGCTTGTGGTGAAGGCGGTTACTGTAGGATTTCATTTTTTCTTTCTTCGAGTTCAAAATGTTTTTTTTTTCAGTTTTGATGTCCTTGAAAATTTTCAGACAGAAAGACGGAGGCTTGATTTAGATCGAAATTTCCAGATTTTTACATGTCAAAGTCCCGGGAACTTAAAGACATTCTAAGAAAACTTGAGGGGTTAAATTTTTTTAATAAAAGGAAGCTATTCAAAAATATTCTGGCTCATCGAAAAAAATAAATTAAAGGATTTTGAATACTTTTTTTGAGGCAAACGATAGCTTTCAAGGCATTTTTTTCAAGTTTCCGAGTGTTTCTACAGCTTAGGATCCGGTAGGAAATCGCTTCAACGCCCCATTTTTTTCAAAAAAATTAGGAATCCTCCGAGCCATCGGTGATTGGAATTTTGATATAGAAAAAAACTGATGTGTATACTATCAAAGTCTTCTCTTCTCTAATACGGATTCTTAGAAAAAAAAAATTCAAAGCTGATGTTAAAAAAAGAGGCATCAAATCGTTTCACAAAACTTTCCTTAAAAAAGGTAAAATGCAGTCTTCAAATAGATTTCACACAGAGTGAGCCATCAATGAACTATTCTTCCATCTGACAACAAGAACTATATAGTTTTTTTCTTTCTTCTGAACACTTCCATCTCCTTCAATCGTCGTGCTTCGATTTTTTAATTTTACTCAGAAGGAGCGATTTTCCGGGTCTCATCTAACACCACTCCTACTGAACACCGAACCCGTCTCTATTATTTTGTAAAAAAGGGGCGATTAATTATATTGTTTGGTTTTGGGGGACTTGGATGATCGTCGTCGCACGCGCCACTGAAACGAGGTCACGCGCTGCGGATGCAAATCGGCCCGAAACTTTCAATTCGATCAATTTCCCACCGCTCATTCGCCCAAACAGGCAAATCGAATATTGTTTTCAACATTTCCGATCTGGGGAACTACTATACTTCAAAGGCTGGATGTTCCTTTTTTCAGCTCCTTCAACTTGAGATGAAAAATGAGGCTTTTTTAGTATTCAGAAGAATGATCAGACATATTGAAAACCACAGGACAGATTTAGAACTCGTCGAAAACAAAAACTTTCTTTCAATCGCTCCGATACTCGTTTCTCGAAAATTCAGCATCCTTTAAATTTTTGAAAAAAAGCAGTTGGTTATAAAATAAAACACCTAAGACATTCTTTTTTTAATTTTTAAACTTGCTGCAAATTTTTAGTTCAGAAAATTCGAACAACTTCTTTTTCGAAACTTGAAAAACATTTCAATGTAAAAATAAATCGAACAGATGAAAAGAATTCGAAAAAAAGGCTTCAGAAAAAATGTTCTATATTTTTTGAAAAGACTCATTTTCCTTTTTAAATATGATTCAGAATAACTTAAATCGCTAAAATCATGATTTTCCATCAACAATCCCATACGAAAACTGTCAAAACCCATTCTCCCGTTTCATGAAATCCAAAAAAACCGCAAACTTTGGCCAAAAACTTATGGGCGACGATGTCCGGCTTCAGCAAGACGAGGATCTCGCGCATCCTTCTTAAATTGTAATCTAACTAATACTTCTTTGAAAAGAAAAGAAACAAAGTAAATTAATTTCTGGTCAGCGGACCAAATTTTCTCGGAGTCAATAAAAAGAAGAAGGATAAAACTTTATTGCGTCGTTGAACGGTGGAATTTTTGGAAACTAAAGCGGCAAAGGCAAAGTTTACGGTATTCTCGACCAAAAAAAAATTAATACTATACACTATAATAGAAAATACGAAAAATATCAGTACGTATATCACAGTTGGAGGATGTTCCAAATGAAAGCAAGTGAATAAAAGAACAAAGAAAACTGGAGGATTAGAGAAGGCAGAGAGTTAAACGAGTGTGAATCCTTGAGTGTGCTCTATGGAGATACGCAGACGACGGAGCAACTCTTCGACGTCGTCAATCTTCGGCAGATCCAGGAGGTTGAAGCACGTGTGGGCCACCGGTAGAGCCTTAAAAACATTTATTTTCTCAAAAAATTTTACTTTCGAAACTTCTGAATCCTTTGTATCAAAAATAAACGTTTTTTTTCAATCTCTGAAATTTCTAGACTTTACAATGCGCCTTAAGGACCTTCAAGACGTCTTAGAATACATATAGTAATTTGAAATCTTTTCGTCGCATTTGGAATGGCAAGCTTGAGAATCGAATCAGCTTCGAACCGCCCAAACAATTTTACGAGCGACCAAATATTACCAAATAGTTTTTTTATTACTCAAAGTTTTCAACTGGTTTTAATATTTCAAAAAGTTTTCTTAGAAAGCTCCATAAAAACAAACCTTTTCTGAGGTCGGCTGTATACCCATTTCGAACGCCGACATTCCGGCCACCGGAAGTCGGGTCGTTCCAGACACGAACTGTAGGAACTTCTGAAGTCAGAAATGTATTGAGATCTCCAGAAAGTCACCAACTTTTCGTTCCTCCAGCGTCAACTGGAAGAAAGCCTCCCAAAACGCGAGGATAGTCGGGTGTTCCGCATTATACTCGCCTTTGTACTTCACGATCTAAAAATGATAAATTTTTGAAAATTATTCATTCAATATTCATTTAATTTTTTTCACTGTTCCGATGGCCCAACTTCCGGTCGCAGTTAGAATGGCTCAACGCGTTTCCGTCGCTTTGCGGGTCAATTTAAACTTCAAATCTTGGTTTTCAAAATTATTTTTTTCCAGATAAATATTTTTCTTTATCAATCAAGAAATAATCCTAATACTTCAAATTGATGGTCTTGACAGGAAAAGCTTAAAAGTGTCTTCTACAGTAATCGGTGAACTTTCGCAGCAAGCTATGTAAGTGCAAAAACTAAAATGAGTCCTAATTTTTTCGAACATCAAAGTTTCGCTCTACCGAAAAAATCTCTGATTGGTCTCATTATCTTTCATCCAATCCAATCAGGGACATTGTTCGTTGGAGCGCACTTTGAAGTATCGAAATTTTTTTTTTCACAAAAATGGTAACCAGCGGAGTTCTCTTTCACCGGGTTCAAAAAAATTTTCTCATCTACCGAACATATTCCCACGGTGTTTGGTTGGTCCACCCAAAACCGGCAGAACCAGTCGGTTGGCCCCACGTGTGTTTCTGTTTCACCTAAGCGGCGAGAAAAGAAAAAAAAACTGAATCAACGAGAGGCTCGCCAACCGGATTCCCACAAGACGAATGGACACCCACACTTCGAAGGTCAGCCGAGGAGCTTTCCCTGTACCCCGAGAATGGAAGAAAATAACTCGTTTCTTGTTCTGATTCTGTCTTATCGTGTATTTTTTCCGAATAGAGGAACAGAAGAGAAAATCGAAAAACCTAATCAATTTGAAAAATTCTTCCAGCCCATCGCTTTTAGTTCTTCATTGTTACCGGCAAATTTCGATTCATCGCTAGCTTTTCGTGTTTAGATTACTGTGACTCCTCGTTTTTTCTTTGTGAATCAATTTTTGTGATATCGTTTTTGTCATCAATTTTCCTTTATTTTTATATTTTTCTCTCCTTTCCCCAGTTTTACAAATGAATTTTTTTAATGATTCTTTCCTGTTTTACGTTTTTTTTTCAAATTTTGCTCAACCATTTTTTTTTTTTAATTCTAACTCTATTGCTAGGACTTGTATTCAATATGACGATCTCCTCCATTTTTTATTGGCTCTAACATTCCCATCAACCGTTTTTCAGTCAATTTTTTTAATGAAAAAAAATATGTTTGTTCTGTTCGATCATTATTTGATCAAAAAAATATCGAACCATAACTGAAATTTTTTTAAATTAAGGATTTTTCAATCGGTTTTTTTCACTTATTATTTTAATTCAAATGCTATTTTTCCGAAAATTTCCAGTTCCCCGACGACTCTTTCAACCTTTTCTTCAAACCAGAACATCCCAGAGTATCCAAATTTTAAGATTCATATGAAAACCAAAGAAGTTTTAAATTCGTTAAACTAATAAAGAAGATCACGGCTGGTCACTCATTCACATACAGATCAAACAACACCCTCATAACCAACAAACAAACAAAAAAGCAGAAGAAAAGCGCACTCAACAAGAGACAGAGACAGAGCCCCGTTTTTGTGTTGACAATTGCAATTTGAGCGGACCTCCGATGATGGTCTTCGTGGTGGTGGTGGAAATGATGAAGGTCCAGTAGAAAAGAGAGAAAGAGAGAGGCAAACAAATAAAAAGTTCCTCAGACGAGCACCTGACCGCCGTCGGCGCTACATGCACGCTTCGGCATGAATCATCTGAAGACTCGGGGAGCAAAATACTCGGAAAATTCCAAAATATGAAGTATGTCCAAAAAAGGCTCTACTAACAAAGGAAAGTTTTTTTAGTCACCGAATGCACTTTTCTGGAGCCCTGATTCCAAAACAAGAAGAAAAATTCTCGCAATAGATCTTGTTTTCGATTTATGAAGCTTTGAAGCTTTTCAAAGTTTGAAAAACATGTAAATTATGACAAAATCTTGTTTTTGAAATAGGTTGACCCGAAAAAAAGATATAATGTGAGAATTTGTTTTTTCCTGAATTCAGGAGGTCCGAAAGTATACCTGAGTAATTTTTCATAGAAAGTTTAACAGGGTGTCAAAAACTTTCTCTAGTAAGCTTTTTGAAATCCAAGAAGGCTGGGTTGATCTGAAATAACATTGAGAAAGGGCCCTCTCACCTTCAGAAAAAACTGTCTTTGCTCCTTCAAAAACCACAGGTAGAATTTTTAAATAGACTGAGTCAAACACATAAACCGTTTACCAATGACCTTTTTTAGAATGAAAACTATAACTCTACTCGCCCTTTCTGTCCACTTGACCATGCTAAAACCGCGTTATACTTGCCATTTCCAGAAGAAAGATCAAAAAACTCTTCCTTTATTCGTTTGCTCACGAAACTTTAACTTGAAAAAGTTAGAAAAATCTGTAGCTTTAAAGTGGATGGAGGTCGAAAAAACCCATTCTACTCGTCCTCCTGCCATTTGGCCACGTAAAATTCGCTCAACTCGAAAAATCGCCATCAAAAGCAAAAAAAAACTCGTGAAAAGTTCGACCTCCAACGAATTTTGTTTGCCTCCAAAACTTTCTCTTTTACCCTCAAAAAATGAAGAGAGGAAAAAATTTCCAAGATGCCATCGGAACAGTCGAAAATCACTACAGTACGCTCTTCCTTCTTCTATTTAATGCGATTCTTCGTCGCTCCTAGCAGCAATTATGCCCCATCGTCAACTTTCTCTCCTCTCTTCTGATTCTCCACGTCTTCTCCTTCGCCGTCGCCGCCGTCGTCGCCGTCATCGTCGACGTCTTCTCAGTGGAAAGGGGGTACTCACAGAAACCGGATTTTTCTCGCCTCTTTCTCGCCAAATTGCAATCGTTTTTGCGTTGGAGCGCAAAAAGACAGGGGAAAATAATAGGAAAAATACCGTCCCTCTCTCTTTCTCTCTCACAGACACAGGGCTCGAAAAAATTGGTCCGAGAAGTGAAAAAACAAAAAATGGAGAAAAATACACACACAAAACTAAATTGACTTTTTCATCGTTGGGGACTAGTTTATCAAAAAAAAATGCATCATCTGACCTCATCTAAAGAAGTATCTGGGGAGCCAGGTGACGTCAGTGAAAAAAATTACGTCACTTTGTTTTTTTATTATTCGTATATTATTAAATATATTTATTAAAAAAACCTGGAATACTCTAGAACCTTCAGCTTCCAACCTCGCCAAAACGCTCAAAATTCTTTCAACAAACCTTTCTGAACTCGGTCCAATCGTAGTTTTCGCTGCCGACGACCATCTCCATGAGTTCCCGCGGCTGGAAGAAGCTCAAGATTCGGCTGTGTATGGCGTCGAGGAATCCGCGCTTGAAATGCCCATATTGGGTCTTGATCTCGTTCTCTTTGCCCAGAGCCAGCCGATGTTGCACATAGAGCTGAAAACATAAAAACAAACCATCTATTTGAAGCTTTGGCAGTTCATTTGGCATGGCTTGAAAAGTCGAGATGCGGCATTTTCGGGTTTATTCTTAAGCTTCCTCTCAATAATATCAAAAACCATTCAAAACGTTCTACAAGCAAAGATTTTTCAGCCTTCGATTGAGATTCTAATCAAACTCGTCTGAAGTATAACTCAGGACCTAGTAAACAAGGAAAAAATCTCCGGAACTTCGCATTTCTGACGAGTCCAAAAGCTTTGAAAAGCTTTTCCCACACAACCTCCGTAGCTTGCAAACTTGGAAAATGCGATATTATTTCTGTTTAGAATCAGCTGATCCAAAAAGTATAACTTCGCCAAGTTTGAGCAAAAATTAAAAAGGCATTATCCTTGCTAAAATTTTCAATTTAATTGATAAAAGATAACTTTTCCAAAATCGCATCGCGACCGCTTTTCAAGCGAATCGAAAATGCCACACCGTTTCAAACCGTGAAATATGACTATAATCAGCGATAAATCTCCATAATATTGAGAACTGACATCGACATATTGAGCACGGTTATTCAGGGTGACGGGGATATTGGCGCCGCCGGGTTTGAGGTCAACGACTTCCGTCGCGCCGAGCGTCGTAAAAGCAATCGTGAAGTTGAGGCCGAACGTCTCCTCGAAGTCGGAGCCTTCGTAGTCGAGCAGACTCTGCAGGCTTTTCCCCTCGACCGGCGACAGTTCGCAGAGGTCGTCGATCGTCAGCGGTTGTTCCAAAATGGTCTGCAAGGAAAAATGTCATGAATATTCGGTTGGTGAACTTGGTTCAATTCTTTCGCCGCTACAGAATGCCCGCGGAGAAGAATAAATGAATTGTATTGATGAATTTTCGAGACTGTGATGCCGTTTCGCTAAGGATCTAACTTGCCGAAAAATCTTCTGAAAAAATTTATGAGCCCTCAATTTGGATTTTTAGTCTCTAAACACCTTAATCATGTTAGCATCATTGGGAAAACCATATTTTAGGCCAGTTATCTTCACCAAAATGATCTATTTCTGTCCAAAATTCAAAAAAAAAGAGCTTGATCGAAAAAACTGTTTCAGAACTTTGAGTTCCGGAATCAGCAAGAACCGTTGATCCTAGCCCAAGTTCTCTTGTGAGCTGAGACTAGAAAAAAATTTCCTTTCTAGTTGGTCTCTTGGAAAAGATAACTTCGCAAAACACATTAGAACTTCCTGGAAACTCGCTCCTGTACTCTTTGATTTACTAGATAAAGATCTTAAAAGTCTCAAACTGTCAGAAAATGAACATTTTCGGCACCACTTGGACTGAATACCATTCACTGGTACCTGTTAAAATACTTCAAAAAATAAGAGAAAGACGAGCAGGACGCTATTTCGAATCTCGATAATTATGGAATGGTTCCGAGTTCCATTTTGAACTGAATTTTCCTCAATTTTCATATTCTCTGTCGCCATTCCCACTAGGTTCTCTCTTTTCCCTGTCTCAGTACTCGGAAAAAAGGTGCACCTTGTAAAGTGCCAAGGGGAAGGGAAAGGCGACCAGGACGCGGTTGTAGACGGCGAGGCCGCAGAGTCGGCCCAACTGATGGAATTGCTCATGTTCGCAGATCGGGGGCGCGAATCCGCTGAACCAGACGAGATGCGAGTCGGGATCCTCTACGAACATGCCGTATCTTCAATCAAAACTGTAAAGTGTCTACTCAAGTTTCACTAGAAAAGTCATTTTAAAACTTTTTTTATTTAAGTTTCCGAACTAATGATCTGGTGATAAAGCCTGACTTCGGCATTACAAAAGTAAGATTCATAGAAAATATTTGACATTAACTCTTCTGAAGCAACGGAGATGTTTTATACTGAGGTCATAGATGTAAATTTACAATTCCTGGTGCATGACTCAAAAACTCTTAGTAATTTTGGAGTAGTTGTGCTTTTAGCCAACCAAAATTTCAATGTTTTTGATTCGAAATAAACAATATTATGCCTCTCATTTTCTCGTTTGCTCTCCATTTCGTTCTTACCTTTTTTTCTTCAAGCTAACAACTATTTTATGAAAAAGAAGTCTTTAGAGTGAAACGTCAAGGTTTCTCACTGGGCATTCCAAGATTTTAAATCCGAAATCGATTAAATTCTGTTTAATTTTGTTATCTTCACTTTTCCCCATAGCCACGACCTTTTTTTTACATCAAATATTTACAGCAGAAAATCAAGGTTTCATTTTTTTAAATTTTTGATCCGAAGTTCACAATATTTAGCTTCAAGTCTCTTATTTTTCAGCAGTTTATATTTTATTCCTTTATTCCATTTTTCTCCTTTTTTTTCTTTCTTTTCACAGTCACCAACACTCACTCGGGCTGCAGAATTTTCTGCATGACGATCATAAAGAATTCTTTCTTGACGCCGCCCGCGTCGTCGGCTTCCTCGCCCACGATTTTGATCTGAATCTTCGCACATGGGAACAAATTTCGGAAGAGAAGGGGCAGAGGCACAGAGATTAGATCGCTTCGCACGATATTTTCGTCCGATTGGAAATTGCCATCGTCGGCAGTTCCAAGCAAAACAGTCACACCGATACACGGAAGAAAAAACAGCTGATGGAATGTTTCTTCACAGAGAAAAGCAAAAAAGGCAGAAAAAAAGTTACACTGCTTGGGATCTTATCTGCTCATTTCGCCTTTTATTTTCAGAAGGTTTCAAAGCATGCCATGTCCAAAGATATTCCGCGAAATTCAAAATAGGGTAAGAAAGTGAAAAAGACAACTAAGTTTTGGAGAGTCAGAGGCAATTTTGGATTTCGTGGAAATTAATTTGAAAACGGCATTAATACTAACGAAAAAATTTTTTTAAAAAAAAATCGAAATTTAATTTTCAGAAAACTTTTGAAACATGCTACTCAAATGGAACTCTTCCCAAAAAGCTAAGCTTTGAAAAATAAGAAGAAACTTCTTAACTTGAGAAGAAAATATACGGAATCAATTCAAAACATAAAAAATCTCCTCCAAAAAAGCCTTCCCTTCAATAAAACTTAAAAAAAGCCAAAAAATAACTGTCACTCTGAGGTAGGTCTTCATGCGAAATTTTACAGTCTGTTCAGATTTTAAAATTGATGCACATTAGCTTTTTTTTTCTTTCTTCAAATCAGAAACAGTCATCGTTAGAGCTCATTTCCCCATGATCAACTTCGCTCCAACGCAACCTTGAGAGGTTTCTGAAGGTCCGAGGTCGACAACGAGTTCATTCTGTTCATCGTGTCCGAGACGATCGATTCTCGTCGGACGATGAGCTCCAAAATCGGCATTTCGTGGTACACCATCGTGCCAAAAATGATGGCACGCGAATTTTGAACACTCATCTGCAAGAAAAAAAAACATTCAAAATACAAAATTCTCGCTACCTGTTGCATGAGGAGGGCCTCTACTCGCAAAAGCTCCATTTTCGCCTGGGCGTTGAGCAAAAACGGACAATTTGACCAGAATCGTTGGCTGTTCTGTCCCTTGGTCTGAAATTTGCAAGATATTGAAGAAAAAAATGGAGAGAGGTATTTTTTCTAGAAAAAAAAAGTATTTTCCAACTTCTCAGCCGGCCAGCGACTTTTCAAAAAAAAAAAAATCTCGAGATCAGTCCAAAAGTGACCTGAATCTGATCGACGACCCACTGGCAGTAGTCATCCTTCAAGTTGCACAACTCCGACAGCTCGTTAATGTAAAAGCTTTCCAATGGTATAATGTGAAAACGCTGAAAATTTTAGGTTACTTAGGGCAGGCTTGTGCGAAATCAGGCAACGGCCATTTTCACAGTCAGCCACGGCCATTTTCTATTACCCGGCCCAAAAAACGCAAGTTTCCTCCAATACAAGCTTCAGACTATTCTACGACGAGAATCACGATTTCGGTTATTTTTCATTCATAAACCGATAGCAACTATTGTTTAACAAGTGAAAAGAATTTTCCGGTGACAATTTTTTAATTGGAACCTTTTTTTTAATAATATTCAAAAACTTTATTCGGAGTCTGACCTAGTCTGAGCCCGGGCCAGCCCAGCCTAACGCACAAGTCTGCATCAGGCTTTGAATTTGCAGGGAAACCTGATTAATCTTGTTGAGCATTTCGAGTAGTCGGAGGTAATAAAAGCATTCTGTGATGCCGCCTTTCGCGACGACGATCGTCCTGACGGCGGTCAAAAAGCACGAAACGATCCGATTGAAATGCCGCAATGGCAGCTTACTCCACCAGTTTACTGCGAAAAAAAAAATCCTGTGAATAAAAATAAAAACGTTAGGAAAATCATTGAAGACGCTTCAAATTTCAAATCTACTTTATAATCTACTTTTTGTACACATGGGTTAAATAATTAAGGCTCAGTGAGTAGTTTCTACATAGCCGCATTACATTGTGACCATCTCATTTCTATCTTCCAAGTGGTCGGTTTTCATTTCCGCTCTCGTCTGGTATTTGAACCGACGTCCGCCAGCCCTGGAGAGACTGGTCGCCGTACTGTTCCTACATGGCGAAGAAGCTCATCGTCAGTACGCTCGACCTCGATTACTACTAGCAAAAAAAGGCCTATGCACAGTTCTTGATCAACAATAGTTTCGCGAGTAGAGAAAAAACTCTTCAAATATACCATGATTCAGCAGAGAATCTTCTCTGAAGAGACTTCAGTCTGAATGAAAGTTTCAAAGGGTAGCTTTCAGTTAAGACACTTAAACGTTGAAAGTGAAACCATTAACGGAGCAAAACCATCAAAAGAATCTTTTACGGACTTTTTTCTCGTGCTAATGCTCAGCATTTTTTTTTTTCCAAAAAACTCACAAAGAGTTTGTACATGAGAGTCGAGGAGCGAGAAAACAGTCTTGGAGAATGGCAAATGAAGAGTCTTGATGGTGGCCGGCGTGACGTTGTTGGTGAAGGCGGAGAGCCACGGAAGAATGAGGACCCATCGGATGCTTTCCGGTGACTTGAGCTTCGAGAAGTTGACACCGTTGAACAAAGACATGTCCAGCATCTCGACAATCTGAAAAAAAAAATCTATGGTTCCTCATTGCGACGAGTAGACAAAGAAGAAACGTAGCTCAGACGGTAAGATTCATTTCTAGTATCCGAAAAGTCTCTGGTTCAAATCTTTCATTTGAAAAGCCGAAAACTACTAAACTATTCAGAAGGGCTAAAACCTCTGTCATAAGCATTTGAATAAATATATAAGCATAAGTCTTGATTATAATGTACAAAATCTATCTCTATCACCTCTTTATGAAAGAGTGTTAGTCTGTAAATATAGCTGACTCACGGCTGGCTAGAGCCAACAAAAAATGGGTCTTGACACGATAAAAACCCCTTCAGTAGCGTCAGCACACTTAAGGGATCCAGCGTGTCCGCTTTGGGTTACCAAGGTCCGAGTAGGGTCTAACAGGTTTTCACCCCAATATTGATCGGTAATTTACCGTTGTCTAGAGCTTTTCGATTTTAACTAAATTAGGCGCAGACTTGTTCTGCGCCATTTGGGTTCAGGTTTTACATTTGTATTTATCAAACTATATAGGACAGCAATAGGAAGAGGCGATCAAAACAGGACAAAAATACATTTTCTTCTCTATAATTTCAACTTTCGATTTCGCAATTTTTACAAAGATAAACCGATAGATTAAATGGATAGCGCAACAAGTTTTGTGTTTTTCTACGGTTCAGAACGTCAAAAGTTCGATCTCCGTCACGACCCCACCAAAATTTTTGAGAAAAGTCAGAGAAAGTTGATTGGTCATTTGACACATCAAAAGCACACTTCGTCCATGATTCAATAGAGCGTAAAACGAACCAGTCCGGAGAATTGTTGGCTGGAGGAGCTCTCGGCCAACAGGTTGAACGTGTCCATGACCTGGTCGAGGTCGAGACCTGGGTTACGGTCTCCGACGCTGAACCGTCGCTCATTAGCCCACATGAAGGAGCCGTTCAAACAGCTCAACGACGAGAAAACGGACTCGATCAGCCTAAAATGATTGCACAAGATCAGACAAACCAAGAAAGATAAACATCCATTTTATCCTCTAGAATTTAAATGTGGTTCTTTCTACTTTGCGGTTAGAAATTTCCTCAAGTTGGTCAGAACCTTGACATACCGAAAAAAGATTGTGAAGTAAAACTTCCTAGTTTTCGAGAACTAAAAGCTCCAAAATAGCCAATTCCAACGGATTTTGGGGTTTTCTCTGAATTTGAAGTGTTTTTTCTGAAAAACGAGAAAGTTGTGCAGGTTGAAACTTTTAGCATCTTCATCTGTTTCCTCGAATAACGTTCTGGTCAATTTTGAGGAAAATCGCAAAGCAAAGTTTGGCCTTCCGTGTTATAATTTGGCAGTTTTAAGAATAGAATAAATTTTTTTATTTGTCGACAAGGATTTTTATTATTTAAATAAGTGTGACATCATTCTTTCTATTGGACTTTTCTTCAAGCTCACCCAATCAATTGCAATTTTTTCGCAGCACTTTGATTAAGCAACTCGGCGACTTTCTCTTTGTTCAAAAATTGCGGCACTTTCAGCGGTAGGTTCGGTCCAGGCACGTGGTTCTGTAAGAGAAAAGAGAGAAGTCGATAACCAGGCAAACTGAAAAAAATTCTGCGGTTGAAGTTTCCGAAAAATCGGAGACTTCAACCGCAGAATGTGGATTAATTAAAACTTTGAAAATAAACGAATTTGTTGTTCGTTAATGAGAATTCGTTAATTTTTGTTTTCTAACTACTCAAGAAAGCCAGAGTGATACCTATAGGGATCGTTTTTCTTCTAACCCAATAGGGATCGCTCTAGCATTCCTAAGCACTTTTAACCGAGACTCAAGAAATTCTACGCCACCTCGGAATGAACAGCTCTCAGAAAGAAAGTCTGATCCCAGCCGGCGAAAATCGCCTCGACATGGTCCAGCTCGTCCATTTTCCGTGGCCTGCCCACCGAATTCAGAGTCCCGTTTCCGAGTTGTCCCGACGAATTCATGCCGAAAAAGTAGGGGGATCCTTGGACGAGGGCCAAAGTGTGGCATCTTGGAAAAAAAAACTTCATTGCAGTCAATTCTTGAGTCATAAAAGTTTGCTTTAATGAACCACGCCACGTTTCAGGATTGTGCGGGGGCCGGCCCGTCAGCCCTCAGTATTTTTCTAAGCCCGACCTCAGCGAGGCTTCGAACAAAACGGCCGAGAGCGCAAACTTTCTTCAAGTTAAGTATCAACCCTTTTTTTCACGAGAAAAAAATCTCTTTTTCTGTTTTTGATTAAAAAAACCCAACAGAAACCTTTGATTTGACTGATGAAAATAATGTTTTGATCGAACTTAAACATTTTATTTAAAGCTTGGTCCAAGCACGCGCAGGTTTCTTCGCAAAAAATAAGGCAAAAAGCCGGGTCGACCCTTTTCAAAGAGGTAGTTCTACGGGACAAATGTTCTCCAAGCTATACCTTCCAGTACAGATTCTGGTTGCGTAACTGCCCATAAGCTCGTCGACAACGACAGGATTCGGTCGTTTTTCGACTCTGAGTATAAAATTTGATTTCCTTTCTTTTTTTTTAAGCTCTACTTTTTACCACACCCGCATTGTCCAAAATAATCGGATCCGAAGACGAATATCCGACCAGAATGGGTCAAAAGCACTGTGTGTTGGTCTCCACATGACACTTCGACAACCTTCATTCCGTTCAGTTGTTCGACACAGACTGGTCGTCCTCGGGCTGTATTTGGCTGGTTTATAGTTCATTCATGAAAACTTCGAGGTTTAACGTAGTACGACCACTAAAATAATTTTATACTAAATTTGTAACACATTTTTCGATTTCGAATGATTCTGTCTTCCTCGAGGTCGGAGTGGTACTACCAGACCACTAAAATTTGAGAGACTTCCATAGAGATGGTTTCAGAGGCAACCTTAGTTTTCCAAAAGTCCTTGAGGATAATCTTAAGTGGACACTTAAGTTTTTCTCAGTTTGTTGCCTTTTCCTTTAACGAGACTCCAAGAAACGCACGTAAAAAGTCTCCGACTCCAAGCTGTCCACTGTCGTTGTGTCCCCAGGTGTAGACGGCGCCACTGGCCGAAATCGCGACACAATGTCGACCGCCGGCGGCAACTAAAGTAGCCACTTATCGGGCGTGGTTCGGAGCATCGTCTCACCTCGAACGATGGGAATCCCAACGAGGTCTTCAACTTCCAGTGGTTGATGGAGACATTTTCCGTCAAACTGCTCGCCCCAAACGAAAACGCGGCCGCCTGAATTCGAGTCAACTAGTAAATAAGTGTTCTGTATTTATTCTTCTTGTCCTTTTTTTAAACAAAAGTTGAATCAAACGTCAAAAACCAACTGTCAAGAAGGGCGATACAATGATCCGGGCCGGTCGCCACCTGGATAACTTCGTTTATCGTCGGGATCCGCCTGGATTTTCCAACATATCTTCTTTTGTTTCGAAATCAGGACCAACTTTGGAGCTTCCTGACAGGTAACGTCGCTGGGAAAGGCCAACTGTCCATGGCGATTACAGCCCCAGGCGAAAAGTCGTCCGTCTTCTCCGACTGCTAGAGAATGAGCTCGTCCCGCGGCAATCTGAGAAAAATATTCTTGAATATTTTCTCCAATATTTTTTTCTTTTTGAAATGAGTCTTATTAAGTTCGCATCTTGAGTGTCGATTTCTTCGCTAACTGTTTGCATTACGGATTTGAGGACCGTCTTTGAACGAAAAAAGGTACACAAAAACCTCAATAAACCGCGAAACTTCTTCGAATTTCATTCCATTCATCAATTTCAGTCTTCTCAATAATCACTCTTTTTTTCTTTTTAAAAAAACAAGAAAAATACAAAATCGACCTAAATTTTTTTAGAAAGAATAACTTTCTTATAAGTTTTTCGAAAAGAAATATATTTCATAGAGCTGGAAAAAAATTGTCAAAATAAAAGATTCCTAAATCCATATGCTTAAAAAAAATGTTCTTCCTCAAATTAACTTTGAGAGAAAAAAAGGCCCAATACATAACTTCCAGATTTATTTTTGTTCGAAATTTTCATTTTACAATTTTTCTCTTTTCTCTATATACTTTATATGAAACTTTTTCATCATATAAAATTCTCTAACTTTCAGTTCAATAAAAAAACCACTTCCTAATAATTTTTTTAAATCTGAAAACCCCGGCGGATTATTTAATAGTTCATCTTGGAAGTATATAAAAATTAAATATCTTGGAAATATGACCAGAAGAATAAGTAAAACAGTAAAAAAAGAATATTCGGAAGTCTAGGTTCGAATATAAATTCATTTTTTTGAACTCTCCTTACGTGTCCATTTTCATAGTTTTTATACTTTACTTATAATGCATATATTTTAGCTATGAGCCATCTCTTTTTAGCTATACTGGCTATATCTAACTCATTATATTTCTACTTAGCTAATTTTTTTTTCAATTTCACGTATTTTGAACTTGTTTTACCTATTATGTTTTTACTTTACTTGTTATGTATATCTCACTTTTATGAACTTATCATCCATATCACTGGCTCAGGGCCTCAATTGCCTTTCATTTATTTATTTCGGGTTCATGTGCTATTTTTCCTTCTTTCTTGTACATTATATTCTAATATTGCCTGTGAATAAATATATAAATAAATAAACTCCAGAGACCTGAACAATGGCGACGCCGCTGGTGAGAGCCACCGGATAAATGGAGAAAGATCCCTGGTTGCGGTTGCCCCGGCCGAGCTGAACACGTTGGTCATCAACAACAACTTTCAGGAGCACACTTGTCCGTCTTCGTTGCTGCCGACGCTCCACATTTTGCCGTCGTCCGCCAGGAATACGGTATGCTTCTCGCCGCAAGCCACTCCTCGCACTGACGTTCCATTAGCGTCGCTCGGAGCCGCAACTCAACTTTTTTATGTAACATTCTTCAAACCTAATAGTTAATTAGAATTTAAATTTTGAAAAAAAGATTTTTTTCGTTCTAATTCGTTTCTGAAAAAAACCTAAATATTTTTTTTATGAAAATAAAAAAATGAAAAAGATATATCTCAAGAAAAAAATAAATCTATTTCTCGCAATTTCCCACTCTTGAAGGTCCTCAATTTTTTTAGGATTTTTTATTTTTTTCAAAAAGACTCTGTTTCAAGAAAAAAACTTTAAAGTGAAATAATTCCGTTCTTGAACAAGTCATAATCGATAAATGATTACAAAAACTAGATGACCCACTGATTTGCTCGGGAAGGGTGACGGTGGAGTCGCTGAACCGGCCACCGAGCTGTCCGTCGGTGGCCAGCCCGCAGCCGAGAATCTCTCTTTTGATCTTTTTCATCCTCAACCAACCCATGTGCGGCGACGTTGACGAGGACGCCATCAAAATGATCATGTATTTCGAGCGATTCTCACGTTTAACAAGGAAAAATATTGAGAAAAAATATTGCTTTTCATTTCAATAACAACAATCAACTGAACAAAGAGGATATGAACGAAAAAAAACAGCAATAAATAAAAAGATCCGATAAGATAAACAAGGGTCGCATGAAAGATGAAAGTTTTGAATTTGCGAATGAACTCAGGGACAAAAAGTTAGGGTTTTAACTTTCCACAGAAAAGAAAGTTGAATTATCCCTCAACTTGGAAAAAAAAATTGCAAGAACCCATTCACGAAACCCACAACTTCACGCATACGACTCTGAAAAAACAACGGAAAATGTCAAAATTCTCAAAATCAAGTCTATTAGATTCCAATTTCTTCTTTCACGTCTTCTTCTTCTTCTCCTGCACTTTCCATCTTGACGTCGGGAAGTCCATCTGGAGCCGTCTCTTTTTTCGGTTCTTTGGCGGCCCAAGCTGCGTCACGGTCTTGAGCGGCCTGTTAAAAAAATTTTAATAATGTAAACTTAAAATAATTAACGAGAAAAAGAAGAAGAAAGTATTGATAAATTCAGAAGCCGTTGAGAACGGAAAGTTTCAGTGCTATGAAAAAAAATACCGAAGTTTTTAATACTCTGAAATACTGTAAAAATAACTACGAGTGGTATAATTTGAAAATTTCTTTCAAAAAAACAGTAAAAAAAGAAAAAAATTATATTTTTTTGGCCTTATATAGTCTATTCAGATTCTAAATGTCAAGCAGCTAACTCCGCCCCTGCTGAGACGGTACCCTTTCGGGTCGATGTTTTAACGCGCGGGACTAATTTTGATCTTTTTTGATCTAAAAGATAGAAAAAGAAGTCAAAAATGCAGCCTTATTAAAGGGCCATCGTCATCTGTAGATCAAACATTGACGCGAAAGATATTGTAGCTTTGGGGGTGGATTTAGCTGCTCGACATTCAAAATCTGAACAGACTATACTTTCAAGAAGATCAAAAGGGTGGTTTTGTAACAGATCAAATATTTCCCGACTTGCGTATAGTCTGTTCAGATTTTGAATGTCAACCAGCTAACTCCGCCTCTGCTGAGACGGTACCTTTTCGCGTCGATGTTCCATCGCGCGGGAATAATTTTGATCTTTTTCGATCTAAAAGATAGAAAAAGAGGTCAAAAAAGCAGCCTTATTAAAGGGCCATGGCATATGTAGATAAAACATTGACGCGAAAGATATTGTAGCCTTGGGGGTGGATTTAGCTGTTTGACATTCAAAATCTGAACAGACTATAGCCTACAAAAAAATAAATTTGCAGCGATTTTTTTCTTTATTTTTTTAAATGTTCGTCTGATCATCTAGTTACTAAAATGACGCATGGAGAAAGTGGAATCAATCGCGAAAAAGGACTTCCGTTGAAAAATCATCTTTGGAAACTTCCAATCAAGTTCAAAATGTAAAAAAATTATTTTTTTCCTTGCAGAATTTTTGTTGGCAGGTGTTTATGACAAAATTGAAACAAAACCACAAATGATTCAAAAAAACGGACCTTTTTCCTTGCGTTTACTCTTCATAAGCTGCTCAATTTCGGAGCAATCCACTCCCAACATCCTCAGATGGTGCAGACGTTCCTCTTTGCTCACGTACGGCGCAATCGTGTGATAGCCCACCTGAAAAAAGGAAAAATATTTTTGAAAAAAAACTATGTTCAAAGTTCTCTTCGCCAAAGAGGTCTTGTTTCCAGAAAGAAGCGAAGAAATACTTTTGAGAGCCCTGGAAAGCGAAAAGTTCCATAGAAATTGAGGAATCAGTCTTGTCCATAGAGCACACATTGACACGACCTTCTGGCTCTTAAGCGGATTTTCGGGGTTTTGTCGAACCTATAGAGTGGGGAAATTTGATTAAATCCCGTGAAAGCTTGAAAGCAAAAAAAACTCAAAGATTATACGATTGCGCAATTTATATTAAGAAAATAAGAATTTCTTTGATTTCTTGCTCGTCCTGAAATTTTTTTTTCTCATCAGTTTCGGCCAAATCTGTCATCTAGACCAAAAACTTGTTCGTAAAATTTAAAAATCCAAGAAATTAATTTTTTTTTTTGAGCGGGCCAAGTTTTTTTCCAGGATTGAGTTTCTGAAAAAACATAATTTTATTCACCCAGCAGCACACAGGATCCTCTTCGTTACAGTACACCACCAGGCTCCCGCTGCTGTTCTTGCGGATTTCCTCTTTACAGGCCAAATCTTCCAACTGGACGAGCGGCTGTTCACACTTCAACATATGCAGCATATCGTCCTTTGAAATCATTATCTATAAAATGAAAGTGATAAAGAAGAACAGCAGAAATGAGAGAGAAACCTTTTTCTTGCTCATAAACGGAAAAAGATACCGAACACCTTCTTGTGAGAGCCGGAATCGTGTAGCTTCAACCTGGAATTGAAAGTGTTTTTCAATTCAACACTTCACGGGAAGTTCAAAAGGTAGCGGTATCATATTTCGATGTGAATCCGTACAGAGGAACTTTTGGATACGATGATTCAAATTTCATCGTAGAAAAGTGCGACTTTTGCCTTCAAATGCAGCTATAAAACCTCATTTGTCCATTCATTCTGTATAGTTTGTACATTGGTGTGGCATTCCTCTTGCTGAACCCAAAAATTTCGCTTTCTTAAATACGAATTTTCATCAAATTCGAAGACCAGAATTGGAATCAATAATTTAAAAAAAGTTTTGGAAGCATTTTCTGATCCAGAATCTCACACTTATACGAATACCTATTAGAATTCACTTTTCACTTAAAAATCCGAAAAATCGGGATCACATAATTTTTCAGACCACTAGTTGAGCCGGTTCAAAAAGTCTCGAAAACTTGAAAACCTTTATTTTGCCTTTTTCCGAGGTTTAAGCAGTTTCTTGTTCAAAATTTTTCAATGAAGTTAAAAATACAACTTTCATCGAGTAATACACAAAACGAACAAAGTTATATCTTTTTGAGGTCGAAAATGACTGGGTAAGAAAGCTATCTTTGAAAAATGGAAAATTTCTCGGAATTCCAAAGTTCCTACATCTGCAAACTTTTGCCCTGAACAGCTACTATCTTCTATTTCAAACAGCTAACGCCGCCGTCTCATGATTCAGAAAGAATGAAAAAAAAACCTTGGCTTCGGTTCTTCCAAACATCTTCATGCCGGCGTTTTGAATCGACACTTTCGTCATGTTTTCCTGCTGAAAAAATGTATCACTTTCAAGATGTTGAGCGAAGATGATGGAAAAAAAGTTTTTAGACGTTATTGAAAAAAAAAAGTTCGACGTTATAATATGTCAATCTTTTCTTCCTTCATGTATTTTTTTTGTTCCCTATTTATCAACTTTTTTTCTGTGTTTAGAAGTTTTATGAACTTTCTCTGTCTTTGTTATTCAAATCTAATCAAATAAACTCAACGATCAACTTTTTTTCTAATGATTCTTTCACTTGACTTTGAACCACCGAACGAACATTTATTATAAAAATATTCTCAATTTCTTATTTTTCAGCATAACTTTTTTTGAATTGGTTTTTAGATGAAATTTTTCTTTGGAGTTACAGAACAAACACCCAGTTTCGTGGACTATATCGCAGCGAGAGTGGCGCGACATAGCAGCGACATATCTCGCTGCCATCTCGCTCAGCTCTAGCAAACTCCCGGCGCGATATCGGCGCGAGGTCGCGGATTATCGATTGGTCACTATTTACGTGCCATCAAAAATTTTTACTTGAATTGTTTTTATTTTTTTCGTGTGTTAGATTCTCTCTGATTTTTTTATGTCTACTTTTTTTCACTTAATATTTCTAAAATGTTAATTTTACAACTAATGTAACGCTCATACAGTACCGTCAGAAAAGGAAAAAAATGTTTTTTTCGCTCACAACTTCCTCGTATAGAGCTCAATCTTTCTGAAACTTTTTCAGCTGTGTTTCTAAGTTTTCACCACGGTGTTACAATCAACGGTCATCATATTTCCATAAAGTTTCAAAAGGGTGAAATCCCATTAAAGAAAGTTGTGATAAAGAAAAAAAGCTTTTTTTGTATATATTTTTGACGGAACTGCACACCTTTCTTGAATTTGAAAGTCCTTTTTCCGCATTTTTTTCATGTTTTAACCAAGAATTTCAGGTTATTAGTACTTCAAAATGGCATCTAACCTTTTTTTTCGATCAATAAAAGTCAAGAAAGATCCGTGGGAGATGGCACCGAAACTTTGCTTTTGGATACAATCAATAAGATTCTTGGTAAACTATTTTTGAAACAGTATATCCATTTTTACTTGAAGATATGATTTGCACTTTGGCGTCGATGGGTAAGGAAAAGAAGAAATGAGGCATGATTTCGAGAAAGCACGTACTGCTGTCTTGATACAGTCGCTCCTGTGAGTTATTCTCTTATTCAAGGTTGGACTTTTTTTCAGTATTTCTCTTTTTTTAACCGATTTTTATCCTTTAGAAAAGTTCTTGACGCAGCAAATGAAGGATATGCCGAAAACTATCGAGTCAAAGCTTACAGTAACATTTTTTTAAGGGAACTTAGTGTCAATCTGATTGTTTAACTTAATTTTTCTTTTTTTCAAAACTTCTTTCATTTTTCATTTCGAGCCTCCCTCCTTTATTTTTTTCTAATTTGAACTTTTTAAAGATCATCTACGAGCTTACAATCGGTTTACTTTTTTCTGTTTTTTTATTGAACCTACTCTTTTTCCTAGTCACATTTTTTTCCTATGAAAAAAATAAACGATACACATGTTTTTTTCGTCATATTGTCCTTTTTTTATTCTTACTTGAAGCTTCACTCTTTCGCCTCAATTCAATCTTCTTCAGATTTGTACATACTTTCCGTTTACTTCGAATTCGAAAATGTATCATCAATTATTTGGAAAAATTTCTTTAATGCTCTCAAGTTTTTCATTTAAATATATTGTTTAAATTAAATAAAAAAAGTAAAGAAGGTTGATAAAGATCGATATGTTATCATGTACAACACAATAAAAGTATGAAGCATAGAAAGCAAATCAAGAAAAAAAAAAGCCCAATCGAGCTAAAAAATTTTTTTGAAAGAGCGACATAGCAGCGAGATGTGAGCGACCTTGCGCCGAGAGGCCAGCGATATAGCTCGCGGCTCCCCCGCGATATAGCGTTTCTCTCGCTGCGACCTCGTCCGTAAAACTGGGTGAAAACTAGATCTTAATTGAAAAAAAACATGCCCCATCAAACTGAGCCTTTACTGACTTACTTTCCTACTACTCCCTTTTTTCTCGCTTTCTTGAGTCCTCAAACTACTAGGAAACATAAAGATCGTTGAATGAAATCCATCAACTGCTTCTATTTCGGGACAGTTCTGCTCACTTCCGACTTTGCCAAAGTTCGAAAGATGTCCCCTGCATCTTTGCCGCTGCAAGAGTAGCGGATTTTGGCGCGAACTGTGCTTGGCGGAGTTTCACTGTGCCAGCGTCAGGTAGTAATCAATAAGGAGGGCGGACGCCACAGGCGCCGCCTCTTTTGGCACATGTTAGCACAGGATGACGAAACAATGGAGTTTCGAAAAGAAAGCCACTGCAACGACTTCTCTGATTTTATTGATCCGAAGATAAATTCGTTTCCGCTCGACAAATTCCGACCTTTCTTCTAAACAGAATGCTCCAAACTCACCGTGGGGCTCTTTGATGTGAATCGGCTTGAAAAAAAAAAACCTTTCCCTTTGATTTGAAGATAAAATCGCTGAATACATCTGTTTAGATAATCGAATTCACTAAAATTTGAAGAAGTTTATTTATTTTTCGTCGGAAAGTCGCCAACTTCGGTGCTACGACAATAGCGAGTTTTCCATTTGCGAGGAGTACTGTATGCGGATGTGCGCATCGCGTGCATACACTTTGCGTGTTTACACTTTTGTTGCGTGACGTCACCGGGTAGGACGTCTCCGGGTTTTTTCAAAGTTTTTTGAATTTTTTTCTTGATTTTTTTATCGTGCAATTATCATCGAAAAAAATTCAAATCTTGAAAGAAAATCTCGGAAACAAAAAACCCGGAGATGTCCTACCCGGTGACGTCACGCAACAAAAGTGTAAACACGCAAAGTGTATGCACTCAATGCGCATTTCGGCATACAGTACTCCCCGCAAATGGAAACTCGCTCTTGTCGTAGTCGTAGCACCAAAACTTCGTTCAATTTCGCCCCGTGGTTTTCGACTTCATACTTGTCATTTTCGCATAAACACGTTTTTCTACGATTTAATCCGCTTTTCCGTTACATACACGCTTGCTTACTTAACGTTTGATACGAAGTCATAAAATTTGCTTTTTCAGAATCGAAGAAACAAGAAGAAGTATTCCGACGGACGTAAAAATGCCATATCCATTTGCTTCTGGAGGTCGTCCCTTTCAAGGATCTGCGACGCCTTCTCAAAACCAGCTCGTCCTTTGGGGACAGAATCAACACAATTCAACGTCGTCGTCTCATGGAGGTTGGAGTAACGAAAATCGCAACAACCAAGCAAATAACTCGGGACTCCAACTCGGACGAAATAATATCGGAGAGAGGCAGCTTCGAAGAGGATTTTTTTGGGAGCAAAGTAAAGACATCCTAGCGGAGAGGCGTCTTCATGGTCCTCGACATCAGTACAACCAAGAAAATCAGAGCCTATACCATAGACCGCCTTACGAAAATCTCAACACCCCAGCGCATAATTTGTCGCTTCAACGTCGAGGACATAACATCGGAGAAAGGCAGCTACAAAAAGGAATTTTCGGAGAGCAAAATAGACACAGTCTCGCGGAAAGGCGTCATTATGGGTCTCGATACCAGTACGATCGAGAAAATCAGAACCTCTACGGTAGACCGCCCCACAACGATCGCGACAACCAAGCGAACAACTTTGGCTGTATGTCTCAATCTTCCTTACTGTGGGGCAACAGGAACCAGAGACATCAAGAGCATCGTGAGAGAAGGCCAGAGTTGTGGAGAAACTTGAATAGACCGAACGATCGTGAAAGAGTTGACTCTTCTGCATCGTCACTCAAAACAATGGTATGCTATAATAAATAAAACCGCGGAAAAAAAAACGACCAGAAAAAAAGGGAGAGATTTTGCCAGGAAATTGAAATAGTGATTTTGCCTGAAAACGTTGAATTTAGAGCGTGTGTTATTTTGTTTGCCGTGTTTCGTAGCAAGTTGATTCAAATTTCGACCTAGACTCTTAATAGTTAGTTGATCTTAAAACCAAGAATTTGCACTTTCCACTCCACTCAAAAAATCATCTTGAAGGAGCCGCAAGAGCGTCATGAATGGAGCTTTTCACCAACGTCGGAGTTAAATAGGCCAATCTACTTCAAAGATGCGAATGGAGTGTATCATAGGCTCAACTTTTCGCAGCCAGAGACCCACGGTAGCCAAGTGCTTCCGAGTAACCGGCTGCGTCCAAGACAATTTCACGTCGAGGGAAGTCTCCAGATGAGAAGAGGATTCGCTCCACAGAACACTCTGGAGACTTTAAATCAGGTTCACCAAATTTCCGCAATCTTTTTGAAGTAAATTTTAATAAATTTTGAAGACAAAATCTACTCCGAAAATCAGCCAGAAGCCAGAGTCGCAAATCTGTTCGGAAGAATCGCGCGAGAATCAAAATGAGGTTAATCTTTCTCTCTAATTCCTTTCAATTGATTTTCAACAACTTTTGAAGGAAAACTTCTTTCGAAAACCCTGTCAAAAGTCTGTGTCGAAAATCTGCTCGGAGGAATCGCGGAAGGATCAAAATGAGGTTCATCTATTTTTCTAATTCCTTTCAATTGGTTTTCAACGAATTTTGAAGAAAAACTCTTCTCCGAAATCCAGCCAGGAACCAGAGTCGCGAAGCTGTTCAGAGGAATCGCGCGGGGATCAAAATGAGGTTCATCTTTTTTCTAACTTTTTTCGACTGCATTTTAACAAGTTTCGAAGAAAATATCCCTCCAAAGTCAATTCAGGAGCCAGTCTGGCTAACTTGTTCCGACTCAGAGGAATTGGAAGATAATTTCGACGACCGAGATACTTTGAATGGCTCAAAAAAAATAAAAACAATGAAAAATAAAAAAAAAGTCGACGTTGAAGATAACGAGGACCCTGTGGCACCGGTTGAAGAGGAATCTGTGCCAGAAAATTCGGACGGATTCCAAAAAGAGGTTAATTCAAAAATGCTTTTCTTTGCTTAAACATTAGAAACGTTTTCCGCAAGTTTAAGGCGCATTTAAGGCGCAACACAATATTTTAAAGCAATTTTGAGATGCATTTGAGAGAATTTCAGCTAGTGGACTATTGCGATGTCCCGGGAAACCGAGAAGAAGACTTGGAGCGACTCGACATCAGAGAGAGGACGCCGCTCAGAAGCAGACCTGTTGAGGAGAAAAGTGAAGAGAGTCTAGCGCGGAGGTGTCTTTTTGATTCAATATGCCTATACAACAGAGGGAATCAAAGCCTTCTGAGAGAATACAATAGTCCGCCAAACGACAATCGCGACAACCTAGCCTTTAACTCGCAGCTCCAATTCGGAGGACATAACATCGGAGAAAGGCAGCTACAAAAAGGAATTTTCGGAGAGCAAAACAGACACAGTCTCGCGGAAAGGCGTCATTATGAGTCTCGATACCAGTACGATCGAGAAAATCAGAACCTCTACGGTAGACCGCCCCACGACGATCGCGACAACCAAGCGAACAACTTTGGCTGTGTGCCTCAATCTTCCTTACTGTGGGGCAACAGAAACCAGAGACACCAAGAAAAAGCCGGCAACGAAGAAAACCAGGACCCTGCGACAGTGCTTCAAGACGGATTCGGACCGGAAATTTCGCGTAAAATTCAAGAGCAGGTACATTTTTGAAAAATATTCAGAAAATTTTCAAAAAAACTCAAAGACTTTTAAAATGCGAGAAATAAAGCTAGTTCGTAGGTTTTTTTCCCGGAAATCTTTTATGGATGAGCTCACTAGAAAATTTAAGTCGCACGAGATCGTCGAAAACCGGGAGAAACAGCGTCGACGCGGACCAGACATGGAAGAAAGTCAGAGCGAGAAAAGGAAGAAAGCTATGAAGAAATGTCTTATATCCTGCTGCTGCTTCGCTTGCTTTCTTTTCGCCAGGCGCTCCAGAGATTAGTTTTTAGAATTTTTTTTTTACTTCATTTTTAAATTAAGTTAAAAGAAAAAAGAAAGGTATCCGCCAGGTTTTATCAGAAGCTAGAAGAACTAGAACTTTAAAAAATCGACTCTACAAACTTAACAAATATTTGTACTTTTGTGTTGGGAAATAATCGGACTTTGACTAGAATACATCTTCAGATTTCGATATAGAGCCCCTCAAGGTCAAAGAAATAGATCAAACCCATCAAAACATGGTGTTTCAAAGATCATTTTGACCGAGGTTTGTAAAATTATCAGCCAAAAACAAAATTACCTTTCTTCTCTGTTCCTTTTTACAATCATTTTCAGAATTCTTTTCTTCTTTTACACTTGTTTAAAGATTCATATCTTCATGTTCTTGCTTTTGTTTTCCCATAAATGTTTCTTCCTGTTAAAGGTTAATTTATTTCGTAAAACTTGCACCGCGAAAAAAATTATGAAAGAAAAACTGGAAAAAAATTTTTCACATTTTTTTAAAAGGGTGAATTTTGAGCAAAGCAAACTGTAAACTTGCTGTTAAAATATAATTTTTTTCTTCTTTTTCCATCTAATTTTTTTCAAGCCATTTTTTTCATCTTTCAAAAAAACTGAAAAAGAATAACTCACAACGAAATCTCTGACGGCATCGTTGGCAAAGAAAAGCTGACGACTGCTCGAATCGTTTGATTCAAGTCGACGACTGAACAGATTTTTGGTACGGGAAGTTCTCGGCGACGCCATAATGACCGCTGAAACTTGTGAGCTATCTTGAAAAATTATCCAAAAAAAATTTCGGAAAAAAAATTTAAACACTTTTTGGATGAGCAAAAAAAAAAGAAGTTTTATCAAAACTTCGAAAAGATTACTTAATTTCAATGAAATTTTCAACTTTGCGAAAGAGTTTTTGTCGAATTTGAAAAAAAAGAAAACCTTTATAACTTAATCTTGAAAAAACTAGAAGAAAAAAAAGTGGATAATTTCTAATAAAAAAGTAAGCCTGGAATCGTTTTTCAAGAAGTTATGGAGGTTGGGGGTAAAAACCGAGAAGAAAATTTCGAAAGACTTTATAAAAAAATAAGATACAAAGGTCAGAAATTGTAAAAAAAGTTTAAAAAAACCAAACATATTTAGAACTTGTTATGATTGAAAGAATAAAAAAAGGATTGCAGGAAGTGTTTCGGAAAATTTAATATACCTTTGAAAAAAAGTCGGTGAGCTTTAAAGGTAAAAGAAAAAAATTCTAGAAAAAAAAACTCAACTGAAGTTATGAAATTGGTCAACATTGGAGTTTTTTTTTCATTGTCCTTTTCAATTTTCCTTTGCTCAGTTCAGCAAGAAACGAGAAAATGATGACAAAACTAGGGAAGATTTCCAAACTACGAAATGGCTTCGATTCCTCAAGGCGATAAAAAAGGAAAACGTCAAAACCATAAAACTTTACCTGAAAATGTCTTAACTTTCGTTTTCTTCCTGTTTTGATAATGATGATCATATCAAAAACCCATCAACGAAAAACCAGTAAAATTATCTTTTTTAAAGATAAAACCAGACGAATAGTCATGAAACACTAGAAATAAAACTTTTTTCTGTATCTTAAATCGGATCTCTCTAAAAAATATTCAATTGAATGATTAAATTTTATCTTCAAAGGCCAATTATTCTGAAAACTTCGAAAAAAAAAAACACATTTACGATTTTAAGGAATTCAAGTCAAAATTTTTCTCGCTAAATTCGACTAGGTTTTTTTCAAAGTGAAGCTTTAAATTTTTAAAACATCATAGGAAGCGAATATAAATTGCAAGTGAAGCTTTTTTTCAGAAATACATATATAGGAAATTCAGCTTTCTATTTTCCGATTTTCTGAACCAAACATCATAATATTCCTTGAAAGAAACTTTTCTGAAAATTCCTCAAAACGGACCTGATATCCTTCCAACGATCGTCATTCTCTCTGAGGAATGAGAACGGCTCATCTTTGTACATTTTCTGACGTTTCCACTGAGGACCACTAAAATGTTCAATTTTCTGCCTTTCAAAGGTCAAATATACTGTATTAACTGCTAGATTGTCACGAAAATTTTTCAAAAAAAATTCCCTTCTCCCTCAATTTTTTTTGTGAAAAGAAAGCGACGGAAGAAGTGTACATTCATTTTCTAACCTGAAAATATTATTCTCGAAATCCGTCTCTGAAACTTTTTCAATCAGAGCGACGTAAAAGCCCCCGGTGTCATTTTGATGCGGCGCGATTCTCATTCTGAAAATGATACGGATCTCTACGTCGATAAGATAATTATGCACGAATAGTCGAGGTGGAATTTCGTGGCCTCCTCTTCGGTAGGCGGGAAACAAGAGGCACAGATCATTTTGGAAAGTTTCTCTTCAACTTCTGATGGGGTCTTGAATTCGCGCATCTCCTTGTCGAAGACCTGAAAAGCTCACCTTCAGAAAAAGCTCTCGTAAAACACATTTTCTTAAAATCATGCGGATTTTATTCAATCTTTTTTCCCCTTGAAAGCATTTTACTCTTGATTTTTCTTGGAAAGCAATGAGGATGAAAAATGCACACCCAATTTTGAGGACGCGAGTAATGCTATGGAAGCTAAAAACTACTGATAATCAGTTCAACCGCATCCTATTGAGCCGATCAGTACACGGTGTTTCGACGAAAAGTCAATTATGAAAAAGATAATTAGAAGAGAATAGACGCGCCGTAGTGCAAAATGTTATGAGCCTGAAGGCTAATATGAGTGACGTTCAAGACGAACCCTCCAAGTTGACACTCCGGCCAATCGCTTCAGCTCGGGCAACTTCTCGCGCGTGTCCACCAATCGGAGGGCGCCCTTGGCTTCGCGGAGCAGCTGCGCGACGACGGCTTCGTCCTCGATGGGGTTCAAGGAGCACGTCGAGTAGACCATCTGACCGCCGACGCGGAGCATTTCGGCGGCCCTCCGGGCGATGGAGAGTTGGAGTCGATGGAGGCCGAGGCCTTCCTGCGGCGACCACGTCTTCCAGATCCCCGGGTTCTTGCGCATCGTTCCGTCGCCGCTGCAGATAACGTCGGCCAGCACCCGGTCAAATTTGATCTCACTTCCGTTCTGGAAATCAGCTCTTCAAGAGGATTATAAGTATTTTGAAAAGCTGGTTTCAAGTAAAGTGGAACAATCTCAAAGTGAGACTAATAAAAATTTTCCTGGTTCCTCTTCCACTACGTTTACTTTTTTTAATGAAAATTTATTCATTGATTTTTGAATTTCAACTCATTGAAAATTCTCTATTTTTCGATTATCGGCTTTCAGGAACGTCAGAGTGGTCTTTATGGCCAGGGAAAAAATATCCCCTAAATGAGAAAAAAGAGTGTCCCCTATAGGGCTTTGGGGTTTGATCGTAGAGCTTGAACGGTCCCTATAGAGATCTTTGATTTCTTTTTTTATTGATATTTTTTCATTCGAAAAATGACTAGCATGATTCCCTATGAGGCCCTTAGAGGGGAATGTTTAAGGGGTCAAAAGTTGCCCCTATAGGGATCCCTTTGGCGTTCCGAGCTGGTCACGACCTTCGATGCGGAGGCAGTGTACTTTGAATGAATTTTAAAAGCTATTGTTCAAAAATCTAAACAAGTTCTCGTTTTCTTCGAACCTTTGCCGAAATCTTCGGATAATTGGTGGCATCTTCGCAGGTGACGACGCAAGATGGCGTGTGGAACCGTTTCAAAGTCTGCCGAATGAGCATATAACAGCGCTTTTTGTCCAAATCGTTCGCCACCACCATTCCTTCTAGAAAAAAAAAATGCTTTTCTTCACAATTCTATATATTTTTAAGATTTAATCATTGAAAATTTCAATATAATTAATACAGTAAAATGTGCGCTCAAAAGATTTTTAAATTCTTATAACTTTTTTTTTTCTAAAAGAAGTCCGTGTGCTTGCTAATTCGCTGATAGTTTTTAAAAAATTTGCTGACATTTCCCACATCGTCAAAATGAAAAAGTTCAATTGAATTTATCAACAGAAAATCGAGTTTTAAAATAAAAAGCTTCTGATTTCAAGCCTGAGTTGCCGTTTTGATAATCTTTCTTTTTTAATATTCAAAAAATGTTGAGAACACAATTTTAACTTTTCCCACTGACTCGGATTATCAGTGTCGCGATGAATCATCTCGATTAACTGGGCCGTTTTGCTGCCGGGGGCCGCACACAGGTCCAGAACAAAATGATCGCTCGTCGGTTGGAGCAAAAGCGGCGGAATCATACTGACGGCTTCTTGTCGGGACAAATTCCCCAGTTCAGTTTCGGTAACCTGGGAAACTGGTAAAATGAAAATCAACATGAATAAAAAGCTTTTTAGGGCCATTTAAGCCGAAAAAATGACATTTTCCCTCTCTTAACGCTTTTTTAGCGTCTCAAGTTTGTTGTGAAGTCTCTCAAAATAGAAAAAATTAACTTCCTGAGATGAAAAGCCGGTTATTGGGCAGAACGGGTGAGCTCATCGAAAGCTTAGAAAAGGCCTCATAAGGGTTCCCAACAGACCGGGATTTGATTAACAATAGGACCTTGTTAAAGACTTTTTTCACTGCTTCTTCAACCATTTAAATTTCGAAAAAGCTGCCACAAATGAACTATTCTCTCATAAACTTCAAATCTTCACCAAAAAGTTATGCAACTGTGTGAGGATCGGATGACTTCTCACAGCGGCCCTCGGCATCGGCGTCTGGTAGGCTTCCGTGTACCTCAAAAAGGCCCGTTCCCCTCCAGAATCTCCCGAAAAGGTCAAGAAAACCATGGAATCGCCTTGGGAGCACAAACGGAGGCGTCGTCGCTGTCATGAATTTTCGAAAAGAATCGAGACTCCATTTCGCTCTTCATTTGCTCTCGGTCTCTTCAAATGAATTGTTTTCTTTTGAACCTTCCAGGTTTTTTCCCCGCTTCTTAATGGAGTTATGATTAACTTCATCGTCTTCATTTTCAAGCTCAATTGTTTAGAGCACGAACAATCTCCCTTCTAACTTATTTAATATTTTTTTTACCTTTTTTCACAGCCTCATTCCTTATGGAAGCTACTTTATTTATTTTTGTGATTCAAAAATTAATTTAAAATAATACAAACTTATTGCAGCCCTGGAAACGGAACGAAACAGGAAGTTCTCTTTGAAGAGCCGCTCGGAAGGCTTCAAACTCCTCATCGTTGAAGAATCCCTGAGCGCGGTAGAAACTCCAGTATTTCTCATTTTCTTTGATGGCCTGGGAGTAGCCGTCGTCCTTCTGGAATCGCCTTTTTTTCATATTCTTTATCCACTTTTTGAGCTTTTTAGGGTTTTTCGAACGAAGTTTGGCTTTAATTTAACCAATGTTTTTTCCTCAATTCGCCATTTTAAAATATCTCGTCTCTTTTCGCTGTCGTAAAAGCTATCAGTAAATTTTTTTTTAGGTATTTGAGGTCGCAAAAGCGAAAGTTCACAGAACGGAACGGAGAGCGGTTTACAGTATTATTTCAGGTCATCAGAGACTCAAACAGTATAGCAAGGGCTATTGAAAAAAATAAACAAATGTTTAGTTATCCATAAAGCTCTGATTCATTTTTGAAACTTCACTTATAGCAGAGGCATTCCTTTGACAATTATATATATGACTAAAAAGCCAGAATGTTTGAGCCGCGATCAAAATAACCTCAGCTTTTCTAGAGGCTATCCTGACCCTGCTATTTACTCTCATTAAATCCTACGCATTTTAACTTCTAAAGCTACTTTAGAAAGTTTTATCTGACCCTCTCATCCGTGTAGGTTTGGTCGCGGTTGCCTTTCTGTTTCTTCTTCCAAATCCTCCGTTTTGCCTGCTTACCCATTGTTCTAAAACTTCAGAGCGAAAAACGAAAAATAAAAATTCAACTTCCTCAAAAAAAGATATCCCAAGCATGGAGACTCGAGCAACGCAAAAAAAAACTCGAGTATAAACCTTTATTAGCAACATGCTTAACAAATACTAAGATTGTTTCGAGTACAACAGGAAGTTTCGTAAAGGAAATCCAAGAGAAGAAAGGAAAGATAAAGGAACGACACGACTAACAACTCACCGGACAGGAACTTGATTAACAAGAAAAAAAATGAACGAAGAAACACGCAAATAAGAGAAATAAAAGCCATGGAAAAAAGTCGAATCGAGCAACGTAGACAAAAGGGGCCGAAGACGTTCGAAATCATCGTCTCATCGGATTTCTGAGTGGTTTTCGAGCGGGAGAATACATTTGATTTATTTTGGGAGGGTCTTCTTAAGATATTTTGGATTTTCGTGAGGAAAAAGCGAAGCCAGAGACACGAAATAAATCAAACTTTCTGTGGATCAAAAGTTTTTCAACTGAAAATCTTAAGGCCTAGATGGGCTTTCTCCAACTTCAATTTTCTCCTCCGGTTCTTGGAACGATCTGCTGGCACTCGGAATAACGTAAAGTATCACAATTGCCTTTAAAGTTTGAATATTTTCTTTAAGAGGTCTACTGAATGGCCATAACTGTTAAGATATAAGATAACATAGCTTTCTGATTTTATAGACCTCCCAAACGAAAATTATTCTACTAAAAATTTGAGCCCGAACTCCCAACTTTCAAAAACCACTCGTTATTCCAGAATCGACGACTCTCATCAGGTCTCTATCCCCTCATCAGATCATCCGCCGTCAGTTGCAGCGCAGGCAGTCTCGTCTCCGCCCAAGTTCATTCTCCGGGGACCACACAGTCCACTCATCATCATCATAATTTTCTGCATCCGGCGCACGAGTTCAGGTCGTCGTCGTCGTCGAGTGTTCCTTGGGAGGGAAAATAGTGGGAGAGGCGTTTTTTGTCAGATCGAGAAGCGCCCAGAAGAGGTCTCTCAAGGATTCTGTGAGAGAAGCAGATTCTCCATGTCTGTGACGATGTCCTCGCCGAGGGCCATCCCACGGTAGTCGTCCTGGGAGACTGGCTGTGTGTAGCGAGCCGCCGCCGACTGCGACTGCGAGAATCCCGAGAGAGAGCCTTCAAGGAAGCCGACGTCGTGGCCAATCGGGTCCTGAGAGGCCTGCGAGGTGAAGAAGTTGTTGTCCGACTGCGAGAGTTGGCCGCCACGTGAGATGCCCTGCTTCGACCACGTCGTCGGAGGCGGACCTCCGCGTCGTCCTGCAACTTTTTTCCGATCAGTTTCTTCATTATTTCAAGCTTTTCTTCAAGATCCAATTTCTACATCTTTCCTTCTACCAAAAATATATAGAATTACCCTTGTAAAAACTTACTGTCTTTGGGCGGCATGTGTGGCACCGGGAACGAGGTGTTGAGCATGTGGATCGGGACAGGAAGCCGCGCTGAGGCCTGACGCATCGCCGCCGTCCGCTCGGCGATCATATTGTGCGTGTCGGCGTAGGTGAACGGTCCGCGGACGTTTCCGCTGCCTCCGCGGTACTCCTGCAGGGTGTACGAGTGCCGCTGCGTTCCATACCGACCGGCCTGAGCATATTCTCATTTTACTCATTTGACAAGCTAGCTGCATGAAGAAAGAGAAGGAAGAAAAGCTCTGTAAAGTATCTAGGCATCATCAACATATAGCACGGGAACGCAGCGAAAACAGTACCCAATTCATTGAAAGTCACGAAAGGTACAAAAAAGGCAATTGAGAACTGGTTTTTTTTTTTGATCATTTTTCGGTTCTTCTTCTTTTTTTTAAAATTATTTTTCCGTTCTGATCCAGTGTCAAATCGAGTTTTCATTCTTTTGACTCAAAACTTGTAATTTTCGTTATGCGCGCTCGCAAAAACGGAAGGCCATTTTGGTTGAATCAGCAATGAATATAGACCATTTTTTTTCCTTTCTCATTCAAATTCTCACCGGAAAAGCCGGGTTGATTGCCTGCGGTTTCGGCTTGGGCAGAACCAAATCGACGCATTTCAAGTTGTTGATCGGTCCTTCAAAAATCAATCCTTTCTGCTTGTACGTCATCAAGAGGTCGTTCCACAGCTGCTGGCGGGCAAGGACCTCAAAGAATGCGGAACATTACGCATTGTCGAACATGATTCCTGAATTACCTTTCCATTACCAATAATGATCAATCCATATTTGGCTCTCGTCAAAGCGACATTCAACCGCCGCGGATCGTTCAAGAATCCGATTCCAGAATTATCGTTGGATCTCACACACGTAACGATGATGAAATCTTTCTCTCGACCCTTGAAATCAATTATTTCGCTTTAAAATAACTTTCTGAGTCAAATCGCGCCGATAAAAAGCGGAAATCGCGTCAAATTATCTGTATTGGGCACCACGGGGCGTGAACTTTCAGAACAATATGTTGCACTCTCTCAACATACGAAACTGGGCTTTTTTTCTACGATGGAAGTTTTGATGAAAAAGCGTATATTTTCTGATATTACTTCATAATACAAAATGTTCAACCTGGAACGCATCGACGTTGGCGATTTCCAAATGTTCGTAGAGTTTCGAGTTCAAGGAGCCCTGATCATGCATGTACTGGACAATGTACGAACGTTGGCCTTCGTAGGGAGTGATGACGCCAATTTGGCTGGGACTCATGCCGCCTCTGAAAGTTGTTCAACTTCAACATTTAGAATAAACTGAACTCATGTTTAGATTTTTTTTTTAAATGATGGCCAGGAACCCTTCGGAAAAAAACTGAAAAAAAAATTCCGATCAAGCTTTTTCATGGAAACTGTCTTTATTGTTCACTATTAAAATAAAATAAAATGTCATCATTTCCGGGAACCTGTCAATTCGTTAAGGTTGGCTCTTTCTCGTTTATCTTTATTATTTATTTTTTTAATATGCCCCTCCTTTATTTCATCTCTTATTCCCTACATTCTACTGGTAAAAAATGACAGTGAAGATAAGCTCAATCTTATTTTCTGACAACGAACTTGATGAGCTTGCTGGTGAGTTTCTCGACATTCGCGGCTTCAGTTCGGTTCAAAAAAGAGGTTCCGCTGGAGCTCATTTCCTCGGTTCCGTAGCACGACCAGAACATTGTCGGACTGCCGTGCACCGGCCATTCCCAGTCGACTCCTCGAAGTTGTCGATCATCTTAATTCGTTTCACTTTAGTATATTCTATCAGGACTGCTACAATTGAATAAATATTATCATAAACAACAAGAAAATTACGGAATCTCTAGAAAAATGATTATTTGAAGCTACCAATATCAGCTTTACGGAATTCATTCAACGATTTTGAAATATATCCTAAATCTTTCTTCACTTCATAAGAGCACTTGGAAATTGGCAGCAAAGAAGTGGCTGAACCATTAACCGAGTGACCAGTATTTTGACAGCGCCGAGAACAGAAAACCCACTTTCACTGACGCCATTCTGCAAGCTGCCCTCATAGAAGACGTTGCTGGGGAACGCGGACAAGGCCGGATGCATTCGATATTGAACCTGGAAACGTTAGCTGGCTTGAATTTCATTAAAATTTTAGTGCACTAAATTTGAGGGAAAGTAAAAGTGACGCCTAAGTTTGTTGGAGCATATAATTAAAGTTTATTTTGGCCAACTTATGGCTATAAACAAGTTTTTTTTCACATTCTTGCTAATCATTGATTGGAAGTTCATTATGAAACTATTAACATTACATGACAAATAAACCTTCAAAAAGTTGAAAACTATTTCCCAAAAAAGCCGTGAATCAAATTAAAATTTTTTTGTTTTGCTTTAAAGTTTCACTACTTTTGGAAAGTGAGTTTTTCTTTCTTTTCTTATGCTGGGCAGGTGTCTCAACGGGTTTACCCGTATCAAACCCGTTTTTTTGAGGTTATTCGTGTCGCAGTTGTGCCAAAACAGGGAGTAACGGGGTGCAAGAAGAAGTAGGGAATCCGCTGTTCATTTCAAAAGTCTCATATCCAACTGTGCTAAAATGGTACCACAGCTTCGGTAAAATAAAATGCTAGAAGTTCTAGCAACTGTGCTTATACTTCCTTTTTTTAAATTCCAGTTACTAATTTCAATTATATTGTTCAAAACTAATCTAATTTCTAAAAATATCAGTATAACTTCAAATAATGTACTGAAAGGAGTCTTTTAGTGACTTTCCCTCCGCACGTACCTCTAACCGAATCGGATGATTGTTCAAAAGAACCAATCTTTCGAAGAGCGATTGCTGGAGTCCGGCGCGAGCGGCCTGAAAAAGTTCGATTCAAAATAAAATGAACCAGGGAATTATTATATAAAAGTACTAAGAAACGATCATTTACTCCGTACATATACATTTTATGCTAAAAACCAAATTTTTGCAAGGGGCAGCCCCGGGATTTTCTAAGCCCGTGCTGGCCCCGCCTTAGCCTCAGACGAAAAAAGCTGGAACGGCTTAAAATGCGCTAACTTCCATCAATTCAAATATCGAGTTTTTTACGACAAAAATCACGTTTTCTCAACCTCATATCAAAAAAAATTACGTTGCCTAGCAAAATATAACATGAAAAAATGACCTTTTTGCACAAGATTACAGGTCCCAGCTGGCAATGGTCGCCAACGAGGATCAACTGACGGACGCCTCTAACGATTGAAACCAAGACCTCTGGTTCTGTCGCCTGCGTCGATTCATCGACTAGAACACATCTGAAAAAGATTGATCGCACTAAAAAAAGGATAATGACAAAAAATTTCTTTGAACAAGAGGTATATGGACCTTTCAAAGTTACGGGCAAGTTTTGATCTTTTTTTTTTCTACGAAAACCAATATTTCTGACGTATTATTAAAAACTGAAACTTATGGAGGAATCTTTTCAACGAAAAAAAGCCGTACGAATGCACTACGAGAAGCCCGAAAAATCCACAAAATATCATAATAATCACTTGATTTTCAGTTTCGAAAGACGCGGATCAGCTGCAGAAGAGCAAGTGCAACAGATGACGTCGGCTGCCGCCAGAATCTCGGCTTCTTTGGTCTGGAAAATGAGAACCCTATAATTTATTTGTCGGAAACAGCTTAATTTACCTTTCGGAGCCTCACAAAATGAGCTTGATCCGTCGCCGACAGCTCACCAACTTCTTCCTGAAACATAGATGTTTTAAAAACAATAATAAATGTTCGAAGTCTTGATATATAATAAGTTTTCTAACTTTTATATGATTTCTTCCTATACGAACCTTCAACTGCATCAATTTATGAAGTTCATGGGCGCCGCGAAGGGTTTTCAGTTGAGTATGAAGCCCGAGGAAATTCATACCCGACTCGAGGCCTTCTCTCGACTTTGCACAAACGCGAACAACCTAGAAATCATTTTAGAAAGTTATTTAAATTACTGAGTCTCAAGAAATCACTCAAGTTGCTCTAAATTTAATGATTTTAAAATTAAAAAGCTTTTTTCAATTTCTCAACTGTCTAACTCATAAAATTGAACTTCATTTCCCAAAGAACCGAAAAGAAAATGATGAAAAACGTTCAAGCAGTTAAGGAACTTGCTGCAGCAGAAAAAAATCTTAAAAAATGCTCAATTTTTTCACACTTCAAGAAACATAAGCATTCTTTATTCCAACCTACACTTCGCAGCTCGATTTATAAACACCCATAACTTCACTTTACTCACCTTCAAGCCAGTGAGGTTGATTTTCTCAGCCAACTGATCTACAGCAATGTTGGATGGGGCGCAAACAAGCACTTGCGCTTGAGTTTGCTGCACCAAATGGTAGACAATCGAAGCCGACGTGACCGTCTGACAGAAATATTGAGCTTTGGAAGAGGAAATCTTGAGTTTCAAACTTTTCCAGTTCCAGGAGGTCCCTGAATCAAACTGAGCGGCCTGGTGAGCACCTGTCTCACGGCCTGCATTTGACTGTGGTTCAGCTCCGGCAGCCCAGGAACAGAAAGACGTTTTGGCGGGTGGATCTGAAAATAAGGATCAGTGTCTTTGTTATTTTTGGAGTTCAAAAATAAACATATTTTCTTTCTTTCTAGTTCCCTTTGAAATCATACCTTGAAGGCCAGTTCGTTGATCTCTCTGCCCATCATTTTGTGATAAATGAACTGAGAAACACAGGCCTGATCTTTCTCCAGCTTTCCCAGAGCGCCAATCATTCGATCGAACGAGGTCGAGTTCCAAACAGCCTAAAAAGTCGATAAATTCATTATTAATGAGAGGACAGGAGAGGCAGTTTTATTACAAGTTTTTGAAATAATTTGGCATCTTTTCCTTCAAAAAAAAAACCTTTAAATTCATCTAACTGTTCACTAATGTGCAAAAGGAACCTCGCAGGTGAACATGATCCTCTGCTCATTCGGAATCTTGTCTGTACTCCGGTCACGGATCTCCAAACCAATCTCGTCAGTGTGATCTGAAATCAATGCACAACTTATCAACGCATTATCATTTGGATCCTACTGTCAGGGATCTTGAAGACTTGTCCGGTACACGTCCACTCGCTTCCGTCCACAGTCTGGGTGTGTTTCAAACGAAGCTCGTCGCCAATCATCAGTTTCATGCCTGAGAAGAAGGACAGTGAAACACAGAAAAGTTTTCAAAGCATAAAACCGTCGGTTAAAGCTGTGCGAAAAAAAAAACAAATAATCATTAAGTTATCCCTTTAATTAATGGGAAAATTTTCAAATATTGTTCGATTGAAAACTTCTAAACCGCTCGGGCTAAGTCGGAATAGTGGAAAATGACTTCTAAAAGGGCGAGACTCAAAAGGCGGCAGAAAGGCAGCAAATAAAGACCCTTTATCAAGCCTTTTGATTTTTTCCAGAATTTTAAAGGCTCAAGGAAAGATGAAAAAAAGGTAAAGGTAACAAAAAAAAAAGCCGTTGAGACGGCGCGAAAAGACAGAAAAAAATACTACTACTCACTTCCATCAGTGAACTTTGGCAGGTGGAAGAAGGCCAAGTGTTTCCGGGACAACCCTTGCTCCCAGCGGACCTGACCGACGTTCTGCGTCTGCGACTCGGTCATCCTCCGGTCGTACTCGGCCTCTTCTCTGACCAGTGGAGCGAAGATTCGGCGGTAGTGGAAGGCATCATCGTATCTGAAGATGAAAATCGAGAGATCTTTAAAAAATCTGAACGGATCCTCCCTGGATGAAGTTTTTGTCTTATAACTTTTCGGACCTTTTTTCAAAAATTGACTTCAGAAATGAAAAATTTGAAGGTGGGAAGTGCCCCGATTCTACGAAGATGGACAAGAATAACGTAAACGATTATTGAAAAAATTATACCGGTAAAACTTCTTTTTCAATTCTAAAACCTCAAGCAGACGGGATCGGGTTCCCTGTCGATTCCTGGCTTGTCGAGGTCTTCCAACGTCGCGTTCGGGTGTTCTCTCCAGACCTCTTCAAGGCGCATCGCTTGTTTATTTCTGTAGAATGTTTATTTATGTTAACACTTGGTAAATTATCTTCAAATAATACTCCAGCGATAATAATTATTCCGCTTTCAAAAAACCCAGTTTAGTAAAAGAACTATACGTGATTTGACGAGCTCTCATCAACAGCTGCTCCGATGGAAAGTAGACGATCCAGGATAATAGCTGAAATATATTGTTTTTGAAGTCATTCATAAAGATTATAACCTGTTTCTCTGCGATCAACGGCTTCCAGTCGTCGTTCTGCCAACTGGGATCTTTCTGCGACGCCGTCTGAGCGCACGGAAAACGGCAGAGAAGAATCTGTTAAGTTTTTTGAAGCGAAAATTACAGTAAGATCTCTACCACAACAGAATCAGCCTTGGCCGGGATGAAGCCGAGTTGAAAGACGTTTTTCGAGGCACAAAGGTAACATTCCAGTTGAGTGTCTTCCAGAGGCGATTCTTTGTGGAGGATCACCTGAAAAAAAAACATTTGAACAACATGAGAAAAACCCCAAAAGATCTCAAGAATCGAAATGAACCTAACTGGCGTCTAACAAGTCTGATCCCAAGAAGAAAGAAAAGAAAGAACCAAGAAGAAAAAAACCCAGAAGAATAGCTTCCTAGTATTTTTTTTTATTAGAAAACAGAAGGAATTTGCTTTTCAGAGCCTTTACAAGAAAAGGATTACTTCGAAGCCTTTTAAAAGGATCCCTAAAAACAAGAGAACGGCTTATGATTAGTCACCTCCTTATGTTGACTCTTGACCATATGATTGACCAAATGTGAGCCGGTCGTGCCAATTTTCCCATTGCAGAACCATTTGTCGCAAACTGTACATTTGGCCACACACTTGGTATCGCTGATTCCACAATATCTGAAAAGAATCTGGTATTTCCGTCACTAAGTTCATTTCTCTAAACCGGCAAGCGTGATCAGGGAGTTTCCTTTCGTGGAAGAACTCCTCCTCTTCAACTTCTTCCTCATCGACGTCGTGAAACGTCAAATCCTGTGAAGCGTCTACTCCAGTGACCAGACTTCGCTCAGTCTGAATTTTAAAAGTTTCTTTGAGGAAGTAAAAGCCTCATGGTATGTTCAAGATTCTTTCTAAAGTTTTCGAAAACAGCGCAGTGTTATTTTGAAAAATTTTCAGAGTTTTCGATACGTTTGCGCCCTTAAAACGCCACAGAATTTTAAAATCAGATCAAAAAAAAAACCTGGGAAGTCTGAGTAGGCAACGAAAAGTCATTTTCGAAGTCAAAATGAGAATCTTGTGTGGCGGCAGGCAAGACCTCGTCGTCGTCAACGAAAGTCAACGTTTCTGTGCCATTTGGACCATAAACGTCAAGTTCGTCGTCCATTTTTTGAGGGAATTACCCTAATAAAAACTTATTATTCACGAAAAAACCCTTTCTAAGTGTGCGCCAAGTTGATGAACCATAAAAGTCTCGAAATGAATTTTTTTAAGTGAAAATAAACTTTTTTTTTGAGCAATTTAGATGCACTTCGAGTCAATTTTCTCAAATAGACTCACTATTATTTTAAAAAGGTCACGTTTGCCATGAAAAAATAGTAAAACAAAAAATAATTGCAAGAAAAACCAAATTCATCACCCCAAAAAATTAAAAATAACGTCCAAAAAAACACGAGTTCAAATTTCAAAAAAAGAATTGTGTAAGTTTAGGCAATCACAAGAGCCTACTTAAGGGAGATTTTTCGCTTCAGCGGCCCCTTTAGCGGCCCTCGAGTGATTTGCACTTGCGCGGTGGTTCACACTTGCTCAGCATTGCGAACAGACCCGTTCTTTTCAAAATTTTTATAATATTTTTTTTTCTTTCATTTAAAAGTATTCATTTCAGCGGATTCACATAAAAAATGGTTATCAGTTTGTTTATTAGAGTTTGATCGAAGTCTTGAAGTTTTCAGTTAGGTTTAAGGACTCCTGACGTTTCGGCGCTTTTAAACAAGTTATATAACCCATCAAGCTGTCCCGAGTTAACTATATACACATTTTTCAATTGAAGGAAGTTTTCCGCTCAGATAGAATTGTCGATTTTTCTACCTTTTGAAACCTTCATTTTAGACCTATACAAAGCTTCTCTTTTTTTTCGCTCTATTCGATTTCAAAATTATTTTTATCGAGTCATTCCAGCTTTCATTCGCATGTCTTTGTCCCGGCCGTTGCATTTAGCAAGATTATTTTCAACATATTCAAGTTTAAGACCTGAATTTCGTAGGTTTCTCAGAAATTTTCGTGAATAGGCTCATCTTTAATGTTTCAGAATCGTGGGAAATAGTATAAACCAATGGAAATCGAAGCCTCTGGATCGGAAATTCCTTCTGAAATCTCTACGCTTGTCCGGCTTGACGGCTCAATTCTCCGCAGTTTTTCTGCGAAGAGCCGAATGTCAGGCGAGATTGTCAAAAAGGAGCGATATCGCGAAACGTGAGAGGGAGCACGACCCTGAAGCTTCGCTCACATTATCCGACATTTTCACTCTGATCAAGCCTTATTTGGGGTGGCTGATTGCTGCTGTTGTGGTGAGAGTCCAGAGGAAAAAGAAAACTAATGAGTTTCCATTTAAGTGCGCTGTTTTGTCCGCGATAATCAACATAAAAATCCCACTGTGTCTGGGAGATCTGGTCAACGTTCTGGTTGACGTGATAAAAAGCGAGTCGAAGGATGTTGCTGCACACTTTGACGAGATTAAACCTCATGCCGTTCGACTGCTCACTTATTACGGGATCCAGGTAACTTTTTGTAGTGACTTTGATTTTCGTGGTGGCTGGAAACTAATTTGCAAAGTTTGAAAATAGTTTTTGGAAAGTTCAAAATTTCTTGTGTATCTCGAAAATGACATTGAAAACGGCTTCTTCTTTCTGGAAAGTTCAATAAAACATGTCTGTTCTTTGTTAAACAATTAGCCAATGGACCGTATCTTTTTGAGATGAATATACGCTTTGAAAATATAAAAAGACAATGAAGTTGTACCTTTTCTGAAAGAAATCTTCCTATTTCTATCCGATTCGGTAAAAATTGAAACATTGAAAAAGCTTATAGTGCATCGGATGAAATTAGAAATCTTTGACGCCTGCTCTTGAAATGTCGAAAGTCAGTTTATAGTCGGCGCACCTTGATAGCAACCGTTTTCCAGCTGTTAAGCTTTAACCCATTCCAAATGCGATCTTTTTCGATCTCATTTCACCTTTTCATTTTCCAGGCCGTCCTCACTTTCATGTATATTTCGTTTCTAACGATTCTCGGCGAGCGGATGGCCGTCGACATGCGTCTGAACCTCTTCAAAAAGTTGCTTTCACTTGATATGTCTTTCTTCGATACACAGGTATCCTCAAAAAATGAGAAAAATTTTTACTTTTTGATAGAAAACGGGCGAATTGTCTTCACGGCTAAACACGGACGTCCAGGAGTTCAAGAGCAGCTTCAAATTGTGCGTTTCTCAGGGATTAAGGACGATTGCACAGGTTTTATTTTTTAAAGGGGCTCCGCGCATGAACATACATGGGCAGAGTCCGAACGTGGTCCGTCAGGGAGGAAAGTTCCCATTAGGCTATTTTCAAGAATGGAGGGCCGGCAAATCGAATTGAGTTTGATTGAAACGCATTTTTTAACGTTTCCCGAGACAGAAATTTTTTTTAAATAATTAGTTTTCAAATGTAGACGGTGAAATGGGTTAGTTTTAAACTTTTTGGAGGGTTTCAAGCGCTTTTTTCTTCTTTCGACGTGCCTCTTTTGGACCGACGTGCCTCTTTTGGACCTGAAATTAGTTTTTTTTTTCCAGAATCATTGAAAAAAAGTTGGCATTTTGAAAGAAAAAAGTCCTGGAGAGGGTTCGGCGGCCCTGAAGTTCGGTCTGCCCATGTGTGCGCGTGAATTTGGTGTACGCTGGACTTGAACGGGATCTATGGACTTAAACCGGGACCCGAAATTCTATTTCGGGCGATCGGTCAGGGTTAAACGGAAAAATGAAAGTAGCATCCGCAGGTGCTACCAACATGAGAGTTCCACTGCATCTTGTCAAAATCTGAGAGAATCATCAAATGGAAAAATCCTTTTTTGAGACTCTCGGCTGCATTGGCTCGTTAGTAACGCTGTCCGCCAAGATGACTCTCTACACGGTGGCCGTCGTTCCCGGAATCATCCTGATGGGATCGATTTTCGGCGCCGCTTTGAGAGTTTTGAGCAGAAAGTTTTTCAAAAATCTGACAAAAAGTATATATGCGAAACTATCCTAGAGCTCAAGCTCAATCAGCGGCAGCTGCGGCGACTGCCGACGAAGCTTTCGGCAATATCCGTACTGTCCGAGCTTTTGCCATGGAAAAGCAGGAGGAAAAGTTGGGAATGCATTCGGAGGTGACATGAAGTAGAAATATTCAAGATTATTCGAAGAGGAGCTCAGAAAGTCATGCCAGCTCCAGGAGCAGCTCGGTTTCGGCGTTGGAATGTTCCAAGGTCGGATTTCCACTGGAAAAGTTCATTTTTTGATTCTAGCTTATCATAAGATGTGTTCTTTGGGTGAAATTTCATTTTAGATTTGTCAGGTTTGAAAAAAAAATCAATCAATATGTAGGTTGATTGAAACTTAGCGTTTAAAATAATTTTAATAAGTTTTATCATCTTTTTTCCTGAAAAAAAGGCTCGAACTTCTGTAAAAATCTATTTTTGCCTTTGAGGACATATCTCCTTTGTTCCAAGAGTTTTTTTGTACCCAATTGGCCGAGATTTCAGTGAACTTTAGGTGCCACTAATCTGTTCCTCAACGGAATCGTTTTGTCTGTTCTGTATGGTGGCGCTTCTCTTATTGCCCAGGTTTGTGAGCGGGTCATAAAAAAATATTGTTTCGTATCCGTAAAAAAAGAGCACAAAAAAATATCGCAGTTATAACGTTTAAAAATATTCACGAATTTTTTTCAGGAAAAAAAGTTTCCAAGATGTAGAGATAAGTTCACAAGATAATACTTCATTTCATCAAAAATTTCGTTTTGAAGCCACTAGAAGTGAATGTATAAAGATATTCCAAGGATTCCAACGAATATCTCGAACGAGAAGAGAGTGGACATGAACAGCTAAACTTAAAAGGTCCAAAGAGGCTTAGTTCAGTTTTTGCTTTTTAAACTGAAATGTTTCTTAGCGTTTTTCAAACTTCAAACCTTCCAGAAAGCTATTTTCCATGTTGCTTCCTAATTGATTCAAAGTTACCTTGACACGGAACTCGAATATTTCTTTAAAATCAGCTGAATAGATCAAAAAAATAGAATAGGAGTGAACCTAGTTGATGAATCGACTAAAGCAACGGAGTAAGGACTTCTAATGCGTTTTGAAATTAAAATTATTTTATTGCCCAGAAAAGTGTCATAAGGGAAGTCTTTTTCGAGGCTGTTATCGAAAAACGATGGTTGAAAATGATCGTGAGTCCATCTAAAACTGGCAGGGCGGATTTTTTGAACAGCTCTTTGAAAAAAAAAACTTGAGTCAGAAGAATATTTCATTTTTAGGATTATTTTGTGTTATTTCCATATTTTGAGAACGAGATGTCCCCTGGAGCCTTGATGTCCTTCTTAGTGTCGGCCCAGACGATCCAAAGATCTCTCAGCCAACTTTCCATCATATTCGGCACCGCTGTCAAGGGCTGGACGGCTGGGGCCAGAGTTATGCAAGTAAGGAGAAAATGGTCCTTCTTGAAGGGAAAAAGGACTTTTGCAGTTCTCGAAAATGGAGCCCTCGATTCGCATGGATGACGGCGTCTGTATACCTTATCACACTTTGTGGGGCGATATCCGATTCGAGAACGTCTCATTTTATTATCCCAATCGGCCTGGTCACAAAGTAGGCTTTCGGGCTCCCGAAAACAGCTTCCTGGAGTTTTCGAAATGCTAAAACAAATTTCATGAAAATCTCAAGTTTTTTTTAGCTTCAAACCATCCAGGAAGCCATTTTCCTACATATTTAAGTCAATTTTCAAAGGTTTTTTCTAGGTTTTTGATGACTTGGACCTTGAAATTCCGGCTGGACAAATTGTCGCCTTGTGTGGACCCAGTGGCGAGGGTGAGAATATAGTTCGTTTTGAATGAAATGTCACAAATATTAAAATATTTTAAGAAAAAGTATTTCAATTCAAAAAGTTTTTCTTAAAGTCGGTTAGTATTCAATTTCCCATTAGTGGTTCAGAACTTGAACTCTACCGAAAGCTTCCGGATTTATGAGAATAAGGTTTGTAGCTTCAAGTTTAAAACTTCTGGAAAAGATTTATAGAAAGAACCTTCCAATATTCTTGTTCTTAGTGGGTTTTCCTTGGAATTTCCATTTTGTTAAAGCATTTGTTGTGGAAAATTGAAATTTCTAGTAACTTACTAGTTAGTATAATTTCCTTTCCAAAAAAATCGTCTGTATAAGAATAGGTATGACAACTTCATAGTCATCAAGTAAAAATCAAAGCAAACTTTTAATTTTTAGGTAAGAGTACGATAACACACATGTTGGAGCGGTTCTATGAGCCGCAAAATGGTCGAGTCACCCTTGACGGACAAGATTTGAGGGACCTCAATGTGGAATGGCTTCGTGGGAGGGTGATTTTGACAAAGAAATCAAATCCAAGAAATAATATTTTCAGGTAATCGGCTTGATTTCCCAAGAGCCGGTTCTTTTCGCGACAACAATTGAGGACAATATTCGTTACGGTCGTCCCGAAGCTACTGATGAAGAGGTAAAAACTTCCTAAAGTGAGAAATATGTGGATATAAATTCTGCGAGAAGCTGAAGTGCGCTCGAGAATTAGTGGACCCTATAGAGGATTTATTTGAACTTCCTAAAGGAAGGAAGAAGGACACTTATAGGAGGTTTTTTAAGGGCAGAAATCTAGAAACTTGAAGTACGCAAGTAAGGTTGAACACCTATTTTCACCTATTGTTGCAATTGATCTCTGTAGGATTTTTTTCTGTTTATAGTACCAACTCCAGCTTTTTTCAGTTCCATTGTAAAACATTACAACACTATCACGATGATCGTGAGAAAAGCTTTGAATCAAAATTCGGGAAATTTTTTCACGGACTCACAATGCTTGTGCTTTGATAGCCAACTAGAAAAATCTGGAGTTTTTAATCATCAAGAAAATCTTGTATGAAGGCGTTTTGGTTGTAACTTTATATCTTCATCATTTTGAATTCGATTTATGAACGGTAATTTTTTTGAAAAGTGTGAAATTTTTTTCACAATTTTTCTATAAAAAAAATAATCTCTGAGTTTCCTTTTTCCAATTGACGCACTCTCCGGAGAAAGGCTTCCTCACCAGGATTACATTACAACTTATTGGAAGCCCCCCTCAATCTCTCCGGCTAAAAATACATAATCGCTTGATTTTCGCCTCGTGATGGGAAAAGCCGCATTTTAATGGGAAAAAAATAAGAAGGATTGTTTTCAGTGCATTTAGGGAATTTCAAGAATGAGATTTCGAGAACTTATTTTTGATAAGTTCTCGAATTATTTGAACGATGATTTACCTTTAAAAAAATTAGGGAAAAATTTTAAAAAAGTTCGGGAGGTTTTTTTTTCCGTATGATAGCTTTTTTTTTGACGACCAAGGATGATTTTTCTTCCCGAAAAGGATAAATAATTGATTTTAAGAGGAATTTTCTACATTTTTCCTGCATGAAGTATACTCGAACAGGCCAAGTCGAAACCACCTCCTAAGATCAAAACGTAATGTCCCTGAATAGGGCACATGCTTGGTCTCCGCCTAACTTTAATTTTCTCAGCTACCTGTCAGAGAGTTAATTTTTTTAAATACCTTTATCACCTATCACCAGACTAATTGAGCAGTACTTGCCCACATAAAAACAATTAGCGGAATAAAAGAAAAAAAATTTTAGGTGCGACAAGCGGCATTGAGCGCCAACGTGGACGAATTCGTGAGGAAGTTCCCCAATGGCTATCAGACTGTCGTTGGCGAACGTGGCGCCCAGCTTTCCGGAGGTCAGAAACAGAGGATCGCCATCGCTCGGGCCATTTTGAAAAATCCGCCGATCTTGATTCTCGACGAGGCAACGTCGGCCCTCGACTCGGAGAGCGAAATTATGGTGAGAATATCCAAAAAAGTGTGATCGTACAAATTCAATTAATTAGTCTCAATTTTTTTATTTCCTTGTCCAAGTGTGGCTGTCCGTAGAAAAAGCAAAAAGAATTTGAAAGTTACGGAGAATTCTTTATTCTCAAAATCGAATACGTTCTCAGATTTTTTTCGTTCTCAAAAAAAGGTTTTCGATCAGTTTTTTTTTGACCCTTCAGTGGAACTGTACAGGAAAAATGTGAGAAAATGAAAACGAAGGAAGAGGAAAAATTAATTCAAAGATTAAAAAGATGATTTCAACTTCAAAGTTAGGGTTGGTTATGAAATATGAGCCGGAAAATCAAATAATTATTTCTAACCGGACAACCTATTAGTGTATTTCAGGTCCAAGACGCTTTAAATTCGGTTATGAAGGGCCGAACCGTGCTGATAATTGCCCATCGGCTGAGCACGATTCGAGACGCTCAACTGATTTATGTGATCAAAGATAAAAAAGTTGTAGAATGACCGACTTCGAGAAAAATATTATGAAATTGAGGCGATCGAGAAAGGAACGCACGATCAGTTGATGAGGAACAAGAACTCGATTTATAAGAAATTGGTCGAGGCCCAGCAAATCAAGTGAAAAAGAGTAGACTTTCTAGGAGAAGTAGGTTTGTAGGATAGTTGATAAGATATATTATAATAAATTGTTCACGTTTTTTTTCGTGTTCACGTGGCATTTCGAAACGTGGGAAAGAGGCAAATCGATTATTTCAGCTATAAATTTGGCCTTTTTTCAGATTTCTAGACTTTCAAATGGGAGAAAAAGCATCGATTGCTATAAAATTGCCTTTTTTCTGTTTTTTTTCCCCATTTTGCTCTTTGGAAAAACGATGAAAGGACGACATTTTGTAGCGGAAATCTGTCCGTCCAATTCGTTTGTTGGCCGGAGAATTATTCACACACGCAAATGCTTTGGCCATTTTTTCGGTATTGCTTTCAATTTCTGTTGTTCTTCGTTTCATTCCGATTTTTTCTCGTTTTTTTTTTTTCGTTCATTTCATTCATTTTATTCGGAAAGTAGGGTCAAAAAAAGCATTTTTTAGAAGTTTCTTAGCATAGTTGATTAACCTTCTTTTCGGTGAAAATGTGTGTAATCTTGCGATTTTCCAAGGAAAGTGTTACAATTACTGTTTCTAGTTTTTCTCATGATTTATTCGTCATCGGCCATCTCGTCCGAAAAAAAACAGTAAAATTTTGAAAAAAGCCCTAAAACGTATACTTGCGTAAAAAAAGCGGAGCGTATCAAAGTTTTTCGGATCCACTTCAGTCAGATTAATTAAAGTTTTATTCTTAATGAATAATTCAGGTCAACATTTTTCGAACCTCTACGTTTCCCGTAATAGCTCTTTTATCATCTCGAAAAACATTTATTTCAAAATTTCAAAAAAATATTTCGAATTTCGGGTCAAGCCGATGGTGAATCAACTACATGGCAAAAAAAAAAACGTAAACGAAATTAAATTTTCTTCATTTCGGGGAAAAGGATTAGAGGTTCTAAACATTCGACGCTTGCACTACATGTAAGCTTCTCAAGAGTTCATTTGAAGCATTTTTTTCAATCGTGAGTCAGTTTATGCCGTTTTTCAGGTCTCAAAAGTTAAAAAAAAAAGTTTCTTATTGCTATACATAGTCCATTCATAGCATTTTTCAGGAGGTTTCCAGTCGTTTTCTCCCTGATATGATGCCTATTAGACTGAAAATGAACTGAAAACCTTATTTTATCATTTTTCAAGTTTCAGCTTTTTGGAAGGTTTTTAGATGATATATTTAAGAAAGTTTATTTCTCACATGAAATTTCGCAATATGCTGTACAATAGTCTATTCAAAAGTATTTGGTGGTCCTTTTAAAGGCGCAGAAGTCATTCTCGAGATAATTGCTTCTAGTCCTTGCTCCTTTAAACAAACCAGCGAGCATTCTATGAATACGCTATATATACCTTGAATGTCGCTCAATTAGGAAAATCTGCAGATTTTCGGACGCTTATAAATCCGCTTCACACCGTAATCCCACTCTGGCGATCGATAGGGCGAATCCTTGAGCAAAAAAAAAGAAGAAGAAGAGATTTTCAGACTTTGTGCCAGGGGCATCTCCTCCCACTTCTTATCAGCTTATCTTTCCAGGCTTCTTATATCTTTTCTTGCCTTTCAGTTTTTCTTCATCTTTTTTTTCATTCTTTTTGTTTTAAAGTTTCTCACTGATAAAATAATCAATTTTAGGGACGCTTTTCAAAATCAAAGTGAAACTTCTCAAAAGCTTTCTGTGACAAAGTTTGTTCGCAGTTTGCAATTTTTCTGAAGGTCTCGAGGCTTAGAGTCTTTTTTCGAGTAGTTTTTGGTTTTTCAAGACTTCTGCGCCTTCAAAAACATCAGCAATAGTTTTTGAAGAAACGAAAATTCCTTTGAAAATTGTCTCAATCGAAGAAAAAAACACCTTTTTCTCCAGACAGCAAAATCCTGTCTCAGACTTTTTTTCTGTTTTTTCCAGTTCTATTGATAAAAATAATATCACATTCACACGCACGAAAATCGACATTTCTGTTTTTGGTTCACATCGTTAATTTCCGGAAAAAGCCGTCCCGTGAAACACGCCATCAAATGGACTAAATAGAATTGTACTTTTTCCCTCTCTTTCTCTTGCAAAAATGGAAAATTTAGCCTCGCGTTTTTTTCTCGCGGATTCACAAGATCCAAAAAAGCGTTTACTATTACAGATCTTCACAGAATTTCCAAACAAACTGAACCGTTTGAGATATTTTCAAACAGTTTTTCTTTTCCTTATGTTCAAGTTTAAGCCTATTCGGATACCTCGTTGCAGGTTTGAGAATGAAATATTTCTAATTTAAAGGGAATAGTATGAAAAAGGTCTTTCTTCCTGACAATACTAAGTTATTTCTATTCATTTTCAACCTTTTAAAATATTGTTAATGGATCAATTTTCTGTTAAAGTTCGAATGAAAATCCTCGAATCAAGGGCATAAATGACTGAAGCGCCGGATCTTCTCCAACTCGTCCAAGGCTTGAGTCCCGAAGAACAAGCCGTGCTCCGTGGCGTCTTCGAGAAAGACCTCGAGTTCCAACGGCACGAGAAGGCCCGATTGAAGTACCTAAAAATATACTATGTTTCTGAATAAGTCAAATTTTCACAGGACCCTGAAAACAAACGTCGAAGTTCAGAGATGGGAGCTGAGCAACCGGAAAGCCTCCGTTCCGGCCAGTCTTTCCTCGGAAAGTTGCGCTTCCAATTTGAGCAGCGTCTCTGGTCAGAGGTCTGTGGTTTTCATGGATTCCGACGGAATTTTCGAAACTTTTTCAAAAAGTTCAAGGTAGAAAATAAGCAACGCTGCAGTAAATTAGTAATTTTTGCGTGTTAATTGATGAATTTAAAAATTATCTGAGTGAGAAAATAGGATCCAAACTTTCGTCGTAGACAGTTTCAGGGGAAGAAACAATCAAAAAAAAATTCTGCAGAATTCTACCACGGGCAAAGTCCAAACGGTCTCAAAAAGAAGAACTTAAAGCTCTCTTTATTTAGGGGCTCAAAAAGGAGCTTTAGATTATTCTCTTTAAGACTTCTTTGAGGCATTTTGAACGTTGCCTGTGTCAAGAACTTTTTTTTCCCTAGATTTTTGGCGAAAAGGTTGTTTTTGGTTTTGGCCTCAGCTGAAATTGTTAATTTCTGACCCTACCCGGATTTAAAAAAAGGACCTACAAGTTTGGCGAAGAGTAGAGAAATTAACCTTTCAAACTCTTCTAGTTATAATTTCTGAGAGCAAACTTAATATGGATAATAGCTTTTTTGCATATTGAGAGTGTCTTAATCCTCTTTGTGTTTTCAAAAAATGAAAGAAAATTTCAGCCCTTTCTCGCCGTCACGTTGGTCCAGAAACTGCGCGATTTGTTCCAGTACTTTGGGATTTATTCTGAACAGCGGGACCAAGTGTCGAAAGTGCTCTACGGTTTGATATGTTCTTATATATGAAGTTCTTCAATGGAGCGTTTTTTCCGTGAGTAAGGTATAATTTTAGATTCTTTGCGATCGTTGCCGGACGACGGTGAACTCCAAAAATAAGGAGAGCTACCTTTGTCCGATTTGCTATCAGGAACGGTGAGCTTGGACTTTAAATTTCAAGTTATGCTCTCCTAAAAAGTATGTGAGTCAGACGTTGGAAACGCAAATTGGACTTTCTGAACCATATTAGTGATCACTTAAGTGTCCAGACGCTGTTAAAATAATCATTCAATGGCTTAGAAGTGGCTAGGGCACGTCCGGTTGGCGGTACTAATAAGAGAAAATCACAAAAAGACGTAGCTAGCCAATGAGAACCTTCTGAAGCAAACTTGGATTTTTTATATGGATATTCGAACTCTCGGTAACGCGAACCGGACGCGCCTCGACGTATCTGAGCATCTCTAGTGATCCCTATAGCGGTTCCCGCACTCTTAAGTGATTACTTGAAATGCTCACAAACGTCCGAGACGCGTCCGGTTTGTCTTACTTAGAACCGAGTAGTAGGCTGAAAGAATTGAATAAAAGTGAAAATATAGCGATTCTTTGGAAACTCATTTACGCTACGTAAAGCTTCATGCGTATCGCCTCTGAAAATAAGTTCGACGGATATATCTAGAGAGCTGGAAGCCGCCACGAACAGCTGGACGAGGTGCAAAGAAGAGCCCGAAGAAGACGTCGAACAGGCTTCCGAAGCGCTTCTGAATGCGTTGCGTCGTGTCAATTTCGAGAAGCGGATGAGCCTCGACCCGGCGACAACTTCAACGGTCAGGAGTGAGTTCTGAAAACTGCAACTCTTCGAGAAAAAAAGCTTTTTCTGTTTGTAGTTTCTTTTTGACAGTTTTCTTATTGCACCTATCTGCCATCTTTCAGATTAAAAACTAATATAAAAACTTTGAAATTGGGCCCGAAGGCTTTAAATTTGGTGCAGAAGGGTTGGGAAAATCTATGAAAAAAGTTCGATATTTTTCAAGGCCGAGCTCCCTTCATTTCACGCCGAAACTTGACTCTACCGTCGATTCAGACCAATTTTCTAGGCGTCCCTGACGAATCGGAGGTTTATCCAGTTTTTGATGTCTTTTAGAGTTTAGAACTTTTTTCAGGTAGTCGCTGATCAACGGCAGGCGACCAGTCAGAAGTTCTGGGGCGGAAGTCCGTCGCCAAGAAGTCCTCGCCGATTTTGTGAGCTTTTAAGAAGGTTTCAGCGATGATAGGAAGCTCAGGCTCTCCTTGCGGTGACGTCATCAGCTCGGCCAAATCTTCTCCGGGACCCACGACGACGTCTTCCTCAATGTTGGTGGCGATGCATCCGAGGTGAATGAGTACACAGTTCGTAGTCTTGGGCTTCTGAAAGTGTTCCTGAATGTTCCAAAAATGATAGTTTGTTCAAATTAGTTTCTTTCTGTGAGATTCTATCACTTTTCATGGTCTTTGAAAGGTTCTTTACTTAGTAACAGGAAGTTTCCCTAAAAGGCTCGAAGATTAAAAAAAAACTTATTAGGGAGCTCCGAGGTACAAGAATATGTTGAGGGAAACACTAAATGTTTAATTTTTTCGGCTAGCTAAGAAATATCTCATAATTTTTGGATATTTGTTTATCTAATGATCTTTTTCGAAATAACTTTGAACTAGATTTCATCAATTTCGTACTTTTAGAGAGCCGATTGGCAGTCCTGCACCAAGACCCTTCTCCACTTCGCCTCTGTCGGGAGTTCCAGAAGAGGAGGTGAAACAAGGCGTCAACGTCGCCGAGGTGAACCTTGAGACACAATATAATCTTTTCATAACCTGAATTTCATGCTAACTTTCGCGTAGATTAATTATCGCGCGCGACGATGATCCTCTAAAAATACCATTTTCTCTTTAAGTTTTTTTGTTCTAAAAACATAAAAAAGTAGTTAAACAATGTAGCACTATTAAAGGATCACCGCAACGGCGATGGAAAAATCGAAAAAAAACAAAATCGAAACTCATATTGTAGCCTCGGGTTCGGAGTTAGCTGCTTAAAATTCTAAATAGGGACCATACTGGGAAAAAGTCCAGTAGTAACTTTTCTTTTGGAGAAGCCACCAAATTGGCCCCTATAAGAGTTTTCAGTGGCCTAGTAGTACCAATTTTATTGGACCTGAAGTGTCCACTATTTCGACTACTATTAGCCACTAAAACGGCATAAAGTGGCCATCTAAAATTTTGCCAGTAAGTTAGAAAGATAAGGCCTGGAAAACTGATAAAAGTTCAGTTCTTGGTTGAAATTAAGATAATGGAAAAGTAATGAAATGCTGGAGTAGGAAAAAAGTAAAAATAAACTTAATAAATTTACGGATCTCACTCTGAAACTATCCTCAACTTTGCAGAAGAATACGACTACTTTTTAGTGAGCTCTGAACTGAATAATGAGAAAAATTCAGCAGCCGCAACGCGTCGACCGCCGCCGCAGCGCGTTCGAAGGAACTCGCAGGTCGGGAAAGCAACGCCGTCAGAGCGAAGTCCCGGTGCCGTCGTTCCGCTTGAGCATGTGCTGACCATGTCCTTTTTTGCTTTGCTTCTGCTTTTTTTGGGGTTGGAAACTATTCCGGCACGTATACACGTCTACCAATAAATGTGTTCTGTTTGCTTTCGCGCCCTCCCTCTGTTTGTCCGACGTCAGATGTTTCCAAAGTGTTGCAAATTTGGTTTAGCCATTCGATCGGATCCGGCAAAGATAAAGAAATCGTCAAGAAACCAAGCCAATTCGTTTGGGTTGAAGTGAAGGAGGAAGGTCGGTGGCTTTTGGTTTACATCACGGAATGCCGGATTCCGCCGGTCAATCCTGAAGTTTTGCAGGTGTTCTTGCAGGTGAGTAGGTTGAGAGAAGCTTCATAACTTTCCAGGAGAGCGAATTTTAAGTCAGATATTTTTAATAAAAAGTGGTCTGGAATATGGTCGATTCCGTGTTCAAAGTTATTTCCGCAAAAAAGTTTTTACCGACTTTTCCAGTTATCTTTTTCACTGTTTGACGGCGTTTTGAATACTGCGGAATCACTTTGAGCACGGCATAAACATCGAAAAAACACATTTTCTAGTTTTCACTATAGTTTCCCTAAAGCCCACTTTTTGAAATTTAACCTTTGATTCGGAGTACAAAATAAACCTGTTTTTTATTCTGTTATGTGTTGTAACTTTCAATTGAAAGTCAAAATTTCGGCCCGACTATGTAAAGAGCAGATAAATAAAGTCCACACAGGCTATTTCAATAGTCTTATTACGGCTTTTGGACTGGGCAAATGGGCAAATATTCAGCGTGAACAAATATTTCGATTTGGCTGAACTTACTGAAACGGTATATTGATTTTTCGATTCTTCGCAGCGTTTTTGTTTTTCGGGCGACTATTTTTGATTGTTTTCGGGTTCTTATGGTAGCGAAATGGAACTATAGTTTTCTTGAAAAAGTTTAGATTACAAAATTTCAATTATATTTCATGGGATTCGGTTCAAAAGAGCTTGCTCGGTATCCATTTCATTGGATGGGTTTTGGTCTTCGTTCTAGGGAGAACTTCTGACCAGAAAACAAAGTTACATTTAGTCATATCTTGTACATTTTATAGCGTTGGTTCATCAAGGAATCCCAATTTTTTTTGTGGAGATAGGCGAATTCCTGTTGATCATGAGAAAGTACAGATGCACCTGAAACCAGTGAAAACACTATCAAAACTCAAAAAAATGTACCCTAGATGCTCTTGACTTTCGACGGTAATGGACAAGGAATGCGTCATCGAAGTTTGCGTCACTGCGTGGGCCAATGTATCACGTTCAATGAGATTTTTCGGGTAATCATTACTATTTTTCATTAATAACTAATTATGTTGAAATGATATCAGTTCCCCAACAAAAGTGAAGTGAGGAAGGGAAATATACGTTTCACACTGTTTGGCTGCGCATCCAGATACGAGTTTCCAATGGGACAGGTTGGTTTCAGTAGAAAGAAATTCTTATTTCTAAGTATTTACTTCTGAGAGACCAATCTTGCATCAACTTTCTTAAATGGCTTAAGGATCAAAAAACCTTATATTTTCTGCCAAAATTACAAGAAATTGGCGTTCAGACACTGCATTATCAGGCATGTTTAAGATAGTGTTACGGCGGTCGGTGGCCGATCAATATTGCGCTGTCAGTTTCGAAGCTAGGAAATTTTTAAAATTTTTCTTCTTTTTTTGCAATTTGTTAAGGACCTATTTCTCGAGGTTACAAGACAAGTTACGTCACAAAAAGTACACAAGTTTTCATTTTATTACCCAAAAACCTAGCTTGATTACCGTAATACGACCGGCCGCCTTAAAAAGGCGTGTTATGTGAATGAAAATTAACAGAAAGCATCGATTTTACTTTTTTTTTTTTTGAAATCTCGCACTTTTAACAGCTTATCAAAACTTAACACTTTGCAACACTCTTATCTTCCTCCTTGTTTTTCATTTTTTCGAAATTTCGTGATTAACCTCAGTTCTTATCTGCTCAGTTTGCCCCGCTAATTTGAGAAGAAATGTACAAGCTGTTGAAAACGTGTTTTATGGATCACATGTGATTGAACATTTTAAGGTCAATTTTCAGCTGTCAAATTTTGGAAGAGTTTTTGTATGTTTCGAGGATTTTTGGATGTCGAAACAGAACAGTTACAACGATGAAGTTTTTTCAGTGTTTTTTTTTGTTGAAATTTTCTCTTTCAAGTTTTACAGCAAAACAACTTTTTATGATGATTTCGAGGACATTAGGATGCCTTCCTATTATAAAAACGTGGATAATTGTTTCAAAAAAAAAGTGGACTTTTTGCAGTACTCGACTGATAAAGCAATTCCAGGCGATAGTGCCGGTGCGGGACATGCTGGCTTCATCTCCACAGTCGTGTACGAAAATGGTCGTCGGCCTGTCGGTCAACACGGCCCGACGACGCGACGAGAACGACAACACCCGCAAGGAGCCGCGCTTCGACTGGATCATCTCTGTTTGAACTATTTTTAATCATTCCGCGGGCCCAATGAGAACTTTTTCGCTTGTTGCTGTTGTTGTATACCTAGCCAGGGGCAGATTGCTGAGTTTTTTAGCCAGGAGCAGAGATAAAATTCGTGAACTTTTGCCGGTAAAGCTCTTTAAATAACGAACTCTGTTCAATGGCTTCTGAAGTTGCCGAAAACTCGTATGACTTAAAATAGTTCTAATACGGGCTCTTCAATACAACAGTTTCATTAAGTTTTTTCATGCTTCTTTAAAATCTCCAGAAGTCTTATTTGAGAGATTTTTCACTTCTAAGATTTTTAAAAAAAAAACCTCAGAGAGATTTTTTAAATTAAGACATCCTATGGACGATTAAAACGAGGAAAAAATTTATAGTTATTCCGGCCTTTTTAAACGTGTTTCTCTTAATTTATCCTTTTTTCCAATCATTTCCCAAGCTTGCACTTTTTCTAGCATTTCATTAACTTTATGAAGTTTTGTTGTACGTCAGGTCAGTAAATTTCTTCAATTCGGTGTTGTTCTCTTTTTTCTTTCTTTAATCTAAATGGTCTTCAAACCCGAATCCTTCATCACACCTTCAATCAGCCTGATTTTGAATTAGGCTTGAAATTTGGACAGGAATGCAACTTTCTGAAGAAGACAGAAAATGAAAATGGGCAAGAGGAACGATGTTGGATAGTGCAAAATAATGTCGAAGGAGGCGGATTCCGGTGCGTCTTTTTTTTCAAATTATTCCAAGCAACAGCCTTCAAAAATTCTATATAATGTTTGAAAAAGAGCTTCTTGATAAAATTGGCGTCTATTTCTAATAACTTCTTTAAAAAAATTATTTTTTTTATGGTGCAACTAGAGGGAAAAAAATTCCCCAGTTCTTTTTTTATTCGTCTCCAATCGACCCCAACAGTTTTTTTAGATTCTAAAATCCAACTCTACTGGTCCCTGGACTACTCAATTCTCCTTCGTGACCTCATTTCCTCTGATCCAAATCCAAAAATGATTCAATCAAATTTCGTTGGAACAAAACATTGGACCTCCGTTTTCCGAAACGCGTAATCCGCTTTGTGGATTACAATAATTTTAAACCAGAACGGAAAGTGAAGGGATTCTTTTTTTTCGAAACTTGAATCATTCAGAACCTTCGTGTCAGAATTGAGCAGAAAATAAGAGAAAATATTTTTTTCTGATTTTTTTGGGAAATTTTATTTATTTATATTTAAAAAGCCCATAACGAGTTTCAAAAAAATTTTTTTACAATTAAATTTAGGTATTTTTTGCTTCGGGTGCATATAAAATTGATATTTTGCAAGTAGTATTCAATAAATCATAAAGAATTCGAAATGGATTTTTTTTTCGCAGACATTTTTTTCTTTGGCCTTTCACGTAGATTTAGGTATTTTTTTCAAATATAATTAATGAAGTCTCAGTTAAAGTTTCCTTTTTTTCCTATTTTTTTAAGACGATATTGAACTTTTTTTATCCTTTTGAAGTTTTTAAACCAAAAAAATACTGTCCAAAAAGACGACCATTTCAAGTAGAAATTAAAGAAGGGAAACTAATTCGTTTTTGAAACTATTTTTCTGAATTTTTTTAATTTCATTATTAATATTCGAGATCTGTCACTGCATAACCTTTCGAAGCTTTTAAGGTGTTTTTAACTATTTCTACCAATTATCGGTCTCAGAAGGGCCAAAAAACCTAGAGATAGTTCGGAAACCCTCGATAAGGTTTTTAAAGGAGCCTAGACCAGATTCATAAAGGTTTCAAAGAAAAAGTATCTTTCCAGGCTTTCAAGTCTTACAGCTCTGAATGATCATTTCTCTCTCTCTATGTTTCTCCAAAACTTAAAAAACTCATCGGAAAGTAACAAAGTGATGGTCAAAAAGGGTCGTCGTGCGAGAGACAAATGAATCGGGTCAGGGTGGATTAAAAGCGGCTCTCAGGTAAGACGGGTGGAGAATGAGAGTCAGGGTGGACAGGTATATATGACAGAGACGTAGGGTGGCCAAATAGGACAGCCGACTGGCGCCTCTTCGCCTCCCTCCTCTCTACCTCACCGCCGACGTCGAGTTTTGTCGACTCCACTCCACACACTACACCTTTCTCCGACTCTCATTGTTACAAGTTGCCTCGTTTCGGAGTTGTTTTGAGTCTCGAGTCGGTCTGAGTCAGGCTGGAGTTGAACTGACTCGAAGGTTTTGTAGGTTTTTTGAGTTTTCATGAGACTTGGTTTCGTCTTTTCCGGTTCACTTGAGAGTAGGGCTCCCCCTTTTTGAGTGTTCTAAGTGGTAAGTAGTTTAGTTGGTCTTTTTGCGAATTCTCTTAAGTTTCCAACTCATTCTGACGCTTCAACTGGTCCTGATCTGTAAACTTATCAGCTGAAAATGTCCCTTTTCATCCGTTCTAGGTAGGCCAAACGACTGAAAATCTTCCAACGGTTTGGTAGATCCTTAGTTGTTCCTAGGTAACTTTAGATCATAGGAATATGACTACGATCTTTCCGCCACCTTTTTTTTCTTTAACTTTTATTCTTCACTTTTGAAAAATTTTAGAAAGCTTTATTTTCTATTTTAAGTTTTTTCAAGTGTATTTGACTTTCTATCAGACTTTCTCGTTTAATTTGGTCTTCAGAGATTTTGATATGTTCTTGCGACCTATAATTCATGCTGATTCGCTTTTTCTAGAGTTGCGAAAGTTCGTTTTTCTTTTTACTTTAAGGTTTGTATTGACCTGAAAACCTTTTTTTAAGGACAGCACCTGTATAAAATTGTTTTTAAAAAAATTTTTTTAGGTGCCTTAAAAAGTCTTCCAACAAGCAATTCCTATCAATCTTATCACGTTTAGGACATGCTTTGCATTGTTTTCTTCGTGCATGAATCACTCGGACTTTTTTCACACTTTCAAGAGTTTCAAGTTTTTAAGGCTTCAGGAAAATTTATATGGCTTACCTGTCAAGAAATTTTAAATTTTCGTGAAGTTTCATTTTTTTTTTTCCTAAATTATTCTGTTCATTTTCCCATCACTGATTAAAATTTTTCCTTTCTTTCAAATCTTCCAAATTGACTAGGAAAGCTCTTTTTGGTTGCTTTCAACTCCGAAAGCTTTCTTCGCACCTCTTTCTTATTCGATTATCCTCCGTTCGGAAGTGAAGTCAATTTTGTGTGGAGATTTCAAAGCAAATCAAAAATAGATGTTTATAGACCCAAATAAGTACGAAAACATTAGAAACTTGAAGAGGACTGATTTTTCCTGGTTTTATAGCGTTTATATGGATATAATTTAAGCGAAAACTGCAGCGAGCGGTTTTTTTTTTTGACTTTTCCAGTGAAATCTGTTATAGTCGATTCACGGCTAACTTGAAACGCTGAGGAGGCGTGGCCTGTCTGCGCTCTCCACCAGACAGGTACTGTCTCTCTTCTCATCGTGTCAGGACCCTTTTCCGATGACTCAAGCCAGCCATGAATCAGCTATAATTATTTTTGATGAAAAACCAAAAAGTTCAAGAATTCAAAGTTCAAAACTTGAATATTGGAACAAATTAGCGGGAGATTTTACAAGAAAAAGAGAATTACACGTTTTTTTAAAGACGTTTATTGAATTTTTTGCTGTGTAGAGAGAAATGATTATTTTTTCCATTAGAACTGACCCAAATTTCCATGGAGCATAGGAACTTCTCGAGTTGTGCCACGCGCCTTTAATCACCTCGAAATCGGTTATCTATGAACTATTCCGGAAATGCTTTTCATTCCGAAAACCTGTGTTCAAAAACCCCGAAAATCAACTTTTAACAAGGTTCCAACGCCAAAAACCTGCTCAAAAGTCATATTTAATGCAAAACCGACATCTCACTTGTCACTCAGAAAACTCAACCAAAAAAAAAAACTTGTCAAAAAAGTTTTTAGGTTACTGTGAATAATTCACAGTAAGTTTCTTTTCAAAAAATTCTCGTTCTGCAGAAATTTGTGGAAAGCTGACAATGAATGAACTATCGAAAAAACGCCCACAAAATCTCGATTTAAGAACTTATTTTTCTTTATCTTAAAACCCCGCCGTTGCGGTCACTTTCCAATTTCGTTGCCCTCGGCTCGAATCGTACAATTTTGATAAGAATTTATGGTTTGGCTTAGTTTCCGCAGTACAATGTCGGTCTTTGAATGGGTTAAAGTCGGAAAATGGGTGATTTTTGAAACTTTTTCATAATTTTTCTGAAGCTTGAGAATTTTTGAGCCGGGAAATTATTTCACTGACTAAAGAGCTTCATTTTTAATTTTCATTAGGTTTGTTAATTTATAATTTTTTTCGAATATTTTTCCTGTTTTTCTAAAAAAAGGAAATTATGAATGATTTGCTCCCTAATTCAAGATTTTTTTATATCCTAAATTTCAAAAAAACGTGTTTGAAATAAAAACTTTGGCTTACTTTGTATCATTTTATGATCTTCGCAACTCTTTTATTTCATTTTTCTGTCCGTTTTTATCAAAACTCGGAATTTCGTTCATTTCATCATTTCTCCCTTGGCTTTTTCTTCGTAAAACAAACATTTTTTTTCGAAAAGAACAAACTTTTACCCCACAGCTTTCGACAATCTTGACTCTGTTTTTTTCTTCTTTTTTTTTCTGTTTTTTTCGACTTTTGCGACGAAAATAATCAAGTATTAATGAGTTTGAATGGAGGATTCTTGTTGTTTTTTCAGTGCTAGTTGAAATTTTGGGCCTTTTTTCAAAGAATAAAATATTTTCTTGTCTTTCGAAAATTAAGCCGGCGATACCTTGTCTTTTTCTTCAAGGATAAAAAGCGAAGGCGTTCAGAAATAAGAGAAATATCGGATAAATGATAGATTACGAGGGCTGAAATCCTTTGATTTGGATTAAAATTTTCAAATAGGCTGAGCGAAATGCAGCGTTATTTTCTCAAAAGTCCATGAACTTTCTATTTTTTTCCCCTAAATTCCGTTAATTTTTCTTAAACCTTATACTTAAAATGTAACTTGTTTTTTTTCCATATTTTCTCACTGAAAAATGTTTAAACGAATTTTGATGGGCTTTTTCAAATATAAATTTTTGAAGGATCTCATCGAAGTTCTTTTTGTTGTTGGAAAAGTTTTGAATTTTTTCCTATCGGATCCTTAATGAAGATGGGTGTAGTTATTTGGGAACTCGGTCAAGTGGAAAGGAAGTTTTGAAAAAAAGCTCCCCTGGCAACGGCTCTGTACTTTTTCCCCTTGAAAAAGTGTCCAAAAAGGCACCTCATTCCACTTTTTTTTTTGCTTTCTAGCGGTTTCAACCCCAGTTTCTCTCCTCGGTCTCCCATTTTTTATCCTTCTTTTTCCATCGTCGCTTTTCCGCTCAACGCTCCTTTTTTTGCGTCGTCGTCTCGATTGTCCACTTGTCGACACCGGACCGAATTGACACTGGCCACCCGAATTCGAGGCCATTTGGAGTGAAATGTTGTTGCCTTTTTTTGTTCTTGAGTAGTTCGGTAGTGTTCTTTTTAGAGTGTCCATCTTCTTTTTATAGTGGAGAAGATTTTAAGATTTCAAGCCTTTCACAAAATTAATCAAAACAAATGAAAATGAAAGATGAAGCAAAAATCATGTTCATTTTTTTATTTTCTTTTGGGAGCAATGAGATTATTTCTTTGAGTTCAAGTTATTTTTTTATTGAAGGAATTTCTAAGTATCTTGAAAAAAATTCATAAAATTCCTCGGAATCAAGAAAAGTTAACGACGGAGCGGAACCGAACCTTGTTCATCTCTTCTTTTTGTTTCGAGTCCTATTTTTTTCATAGATTTAATTTTTTTGTATTGAAGAACGAAATGTTGCATAAGAATCAGATTAATGAAAAATCAAGTACTAAATTCTTTTTATTTCAAGCTGTTCACATAAATCGTCAAAAGAAAATTATGAAAATTTTCGACAAAATTCAAATTCGAGAGAGAACTCATAGCATTGTTCATCTTCCACGGGGTTTGAAAATTTCAATATCATTTGACAGATTCGATATTTTTGACCTTTTTTTCAAATTAGTTCAAGGCCCAATAAAATTCTCGCCATTTCTGGTTTTTTTAGAATATCCTGAAACTAAATGGAAAAACTTATTAGCTTTAACTCTGTTTCATACTTGCGTTAAAGCTGTACCAACTTCTTTTTTTTCATAAAGTGTGTTCGAAAATTAGTTCTGGGGTGTTCAAAGGAGCACAGGCAAAACTAATGAAGGCCTTGAGAATCAAAGAAAAAATTGCGGAAGAATCAAAGAAACAGTGTTCAAATGAGAAGATTTACAGAAGCTTATGAGTTATTGTGGAATTTTTCTTTGAGATCTCTCAACCTCTTCTTTTTACCCACTCTTTTTTTCTGAGAGCTCTCTGAACCTCGATTTTTGACTCAAGCTAGCGCTGAATCAACTGTACATACATTCATTATTAGAAACGACCTTTGAATGGCCAATTTTTCATTAATTAATTATTCATCCTCCATCGCATGTTCCTTGCCTTCGGGAAGAATGAAAAAAACGGCATTTTTGGGCAATGCGTCAAACTTTAATCAAGGAAACTAACAAGTTCAGGAACTCGAGGAAGAAAAATTGTATATAAAATGAGAGGAATGCCTAAAAATTCTTGCTCTTGGGCGGAAGATGTAACCTTTTCCTAGTTCTTTCTTTGTTCGCGGGAAGTTTGCGGTTGACTTTTTCAATAGAGCGCAATTTTCAACCGACTTCCAGAGAGGTCCAGCAACCTTTCTTGAAAATTTTTGGTTCTTTTTCATCCAAATTCTGGTTTTTTTTTTCAGTCATTAATACATTTTCAGTCAGCCTAACTTACCATTTTTGGGTTTATTTCGAGAAATGAGACTTATTCATTGGTTTTTTAATTTTTTTCGATGAACTTGTTCATGTGTAGAAGTCTTAAAATAAGGTGCTTGTTTTAAAAAGTTGTTTTAAGCTTATCCAAGTATCACGGCACCCGATTATTATTTTGAATATAGTCAATCCTAAAATTTGAGTTTTGTGGACACTCAGATCTGAAAGGTCTTGCAATTTTGAAACTGATTTGAGAAAAACCGAATTGACGGAGGGTTCCCTACTTTTCTTGAAATAGCCAAGACCTATTCCATTGTTCCCTTCCAGACACATCCATTCAAGGAAATCTGTGACTGCGTACATTTCTGGGAAATGATCGCTTATCACTCGGTTTCACTTCATCCTTCGACTTCACTTCAGTTCATTTCCATCAAAAGCGTCGCCAAATACAACCAGTTCTGGTCCCCCAGTGGCGCCTCCACTTTTCCATTTCGATTCGGCGCTCGGAATCGATGACTTCGGCCTCGGGAAATCATTAAATCTTAGGGGCGAGCGACCCACTAACTGTTCCGTTCTTCATGCTTCATTTCACCACCTTAATTCCAAAATTTTCATCATTTGCGACTCACTTGAACAACCGGCAACAAAAATCCACGGAATTTTGGCCTTTCCTGGCTTTTCTTCCCCTTTGAACTACTTTTTTTTCTGTTATAAATAGCAAATGCGGGGCCTCCATCCATTCAATTTCCCTCAAGAAACAAAAGGCCAAAAATGAACTTTCTTCGGTTGATTCATCGACATCTTTCTAAGGGTTTAAAGGCAAATTATTTTGTTGCGAATTCACTAAGCTCCTTTTTCCCTTTACTTCTGGATCGTCTCTTTCTTTTTCGTCTGCTTGAAAAAAAAAAAAAACAAAAAAAAACTTGGCAATTTTTTTCTCTTCTTACTTGAACTAATCAAGTTAGAGAAATCAGTTCATTCAAAAAGAACAGGAACCAGTTTTTAACAATGATAAAAAGTAACTCTTTTTGATAGTTCTTGAACGTCAACTCGTTGGGGTTGACTCTTTCCCGTGTATTGTTATTTCTCTGCCTATTCCTTCACTTGATCATCTATTCTTCAATTATTTTTATGTTAAATAATGGCAGTGAATAAACTATCTATTAACGTTTCGTCATTTGCGGAAACTTTCTTTCGTTCAATTTTGAGGGCTTTTTTCCGATTTTTAGAACATATTCAGTTTCCGAAAAGCTCTCATAGAAATTCCCGAATGTTGCAAACAATCTGAAACTTTTTTCTTGCAAACCTTCTTGCTTCTCGTTCCAAGACCCTTTTTTCAAAATATCTCTGTTGCACGGAGTATCGGCTCGAGTCAGCTGTTGGCAGTTGGACTGCGAGAACTTGTAGTGGTCACTATAGTATTTTATCTTTTCAGTGGAGCTCATAAAATGCGGAATAATTTTTTTTAAGGATAAATAAACCTCTCTGAGCCTTTGGATTTATTTGCTCAAGAATTATCTTTTTTTGAGATTCGCTTAATTTCTAGCTGGTAATTCAAAGAGTGTACTGGACATCATCCAAGAGCTCAACCGTGAAAAGTAGGTAAAAATCGACGAACAGACCTTTTGAGATCATTCACAAAACATTTTAGAGGTGTATTTGAAAGAAAAAATAACCGCCAAAAAACTAAAAGTTGGGTCATTTCTTGATATCCTACCCCAAGAGACTTGAGACTCATATCTAGAGAGAAGTTTGGATATTTTTTTCTTTGTTGTGATGGAAATCGTTTGGTGAGCAGATTATTTAAAACCAGAATAAAGAGCTTCTTACTAGTCCTTTTGATCCGCATAAAAAACAATTTGCTCAAAACGTCAAAAGTTGAGTTTTTTCTTGAAGCTGTACACCGAGAGACTTGAGACACGAGACGCCGATAGAGACAATCGAGACTTATTTCCCAGGAAGTGGTGGAAATGGTTTTGTTGGCATTGTTTTGATGGGACGTCTCATTACAACTGCCGTCGGTCGCCTCGCCGCCGTTGTCGCCAGGCTTTTCATTCCGCCATCCATCCGCCTTTCTTCTTCTTCGTTCATTTTTTCGTTCTTGTTTCTTCGGACCACACATCGATCATTTCCTGCCCACTTCATTGTCAACGTCTCTCTCTCTGTCGTCGATGTCGTCGTCGTCGTTCTTCTTCTTTTTGCTTCTTCATTTTCGATGTTTTTGAGCTTGCGAATATCGATTCAAGTTGAATATCAGTTTTTCGATAGATTTTTATCATCGCGTTCACTCGTGTGGGCTGTTCTTTCAACGATAAAATTCCGTCAGATTTTAGTTTTTTTAATCGAGTTATCTAATGGCCATAAGTGCCTTTTCTTACTTTCGTGCTAACAGATCAATTTTTCGAATTTAAAATCGTTTTATTCGTTCTTTTTTTTTTGTCAATGGAAGAAGTAAGGCCTTATTTCTACTAGAAGTTTATTTTTTCTTGACTGGTTTTGCTTTTTTTTTTCTTTTTTCAATCTACTTTTGAATTATTTTGCGACTTATTTGAGAGTTTTTACTATTTTTCTTTTTGATTAAAATTTGATCAATAATTGTTTTTTAAATTATTTTCAATAGATTTTTCAGAAGCAGGTTTCATAATCAGTTTTTCACAATCCTAAATTTTTCTAGATAGAATCAAATAATAGTTATCAAAATCTGCCTCAAACTTTGTCCATTGTTCTCATTTTTTTCCTTGAAATCTATTCCAGTTTTTTTCGGGGCAACGGCCAATTCCCTCACTCACTCTGCCGTTTAATTTTATGACCCTTTTATTATTTTGAATAAGAATTGATGGGAACCGTTTTAAGTTTGATTTGGAATAGGGAAACTGATAGTTTCTGAGCTCAATTTGTTGAGAACAGAAGTATTTTTAGAGTATTGATTACTTATCATTCAGTTTTTGTTATCAGAACTTACGAATTTTCTGCCTCAATAGGATTTTTTTCCATAAAAAGCGTTTTTTCCCTATCTTTAAGATAATTTTCATCCTTCTTAGATTTTTTCTCACAGGAAATCGGCCTTCTATCAGCCATTTTGCCGCTGTAATCACCCCCTTTCAGCTTTCCCTTTCCCACTAGAAGTCTTGTTTTGTTCCTCATGTTAGCCAACAAGTTCATTCATTTTGTACACAACGAGAAGAGGCGAAATAAAAAAAAGTCGGTCATGTGGACTATTTTCTTTCTCTCTTCATCTGACGTCGTCATTTCCTGTTTCCAGGCCTCCCCAAAAAGTGGCGCTTTGTCAAATTCGGCATGATTTTTTGACGAATAGATACTTTCATGCTTCTAAATGATGTTTATTGCGTTCATTATGTCGATTTTAACATTTTTTACCTGTTTTTCTTCATTTTTTTTTTGTTTTTTTTGCCGTTTGTGGTCAGATTATATGGGAGTTCGAGGTAAATTTTCATTGGAATGACATATTCAAGAGAAATCTGCTGAAAATGTGCAATATAGATTGATTCGTTATTACTTTTAAAGTTCTTTTATCGATTTTTTGAGTCAAACAATTATTTCGAAGAACGTCGTTTTTCCATAAATTTTCACAAAAAAAGAAAAAAGCCACGAAAAAGGACAGATTATACGCTCCATGGATAAAATTCGGCGAAGAAACATTTTTCCGTCTGCTACCTTCCAGTTTTTCTTGTTTTCTTGATCCAGTGAAGTTTTTATTGAGGTTAAGCTGAAAATATGTATTTTCCTTCTAGTTTTGAATATTTTGAGTTTTCGGAGCATTTTTTTGCCCTTCTTTGCACTATATAAATCGAAAACGTTTTTGGGATGCCTGGAACCTTCTTCAATTTCTCACTAATATCATTCACACATTCATTCAGTCTTCAGAGAGGATTCTGAAGAGTTTTTCCTCGGGTCGCGAAACTGTTAATTTTTCTAAAAAGTCTTCTCTTTCAACCCTTATCATCAGTCTGTATGATACAGACTTGATATGGCCTCAGCTCACGTATCCTTATGAATCAACTATGTTTGAGACGGCCACCGATACGTGGCAACCGGTCGACCGCGTCCGCAGGGCTCCTGAATGGAGCAGCGGCGCGATGAGAACGACCTCACATCAGACAGCTGCTCCCGCGACGTCGAGGGCAGCTCTTCCGACGGCGGCGGCGACGTCTTCGACTTCCACCTCCACCTCTTCGGCTGCCGTCTTCGATGAGACGCCTTTCGAGGACGTCTTCGACGTCGGCCAGGAGCTTGGAAGGTTTTTTTTTTCATTTTTTGAGTTCATGAATTTCTTCATTTCTTTTTGCACTAGCTGAAGTATAATTTAACTTACTTTATTGTCAATTACTGTTGACATGATACTTTTTGAAAATTATATCATGAAATATTGAGCATTTCCAGATGTTTTTCAAAAAAATACCTGAAAAATTTTGCTCCGAAAATGTTTCCTTCCAGTTAAGAAAGAAATCACTAGAACGGCTTTGAACAGATTCTGATTGTATTCAAAAAAAACGTTTCTTTATTTTTAAAAAAATTTTTTTAAATTATTCATTTTTAAGGTTTTTCAGCGGTCAATTCGCGGTGGTTCGTCGGGTGACAGAAAAAAAGCACGGGAGAACAATTCGCAGCCAAATTCATCAAGAAAAGGCGATACGCAACTTCGCGGAGAGGTGTCACCAGGCAGAATATTGAACGAGAAGTAAAAATTAGTTTTTCGAGAAAAATTGTGGCTTGTAAAACTACATCTAGTGAAACAGGTCTCATTCAGAAGTTGCCTAAAAACTCCTTGTTCAGGTGTAAAATTCTCTTTTTTTCAAAACCTACTTTTTTGTGTTTTGAGAATTTTCCCTATTAACAAAATCCTTGTAAATATGAAAATATAAATCTCTTAGAGAAATTGAAAATTCTGAAAATTTTGCGTACTATAAACTGGATAAGTCTAGTTTGCTTCTTAAAAAATCCAAAAGAGGTCACTTGAATGTAGCCGCTTCAAGAGAACCGGCTGATAAATTACAATTATTCGGGGATCTACAGTGGAAGCAATTAGGTGTAGCCTCTCTGCGCTCTCCACCAACAAGGAACTCTCTCTTTTCGTGTCAGGACCCTTTTTTCGATGGCTCAAGCCAGCCGTGAATCGTTTAGAAGCTTGACAATCCTTCCAACTTTCAAGCATGATTTCAAGTATTTCCAGGTACAAGTCCTGAAAACGATCAAAGGTCACTCGAACGTCATCAATCTGCACGGCGTCTACGAGACGCCGAGCGACGTTATTCTTGTCTTGGAATTGTTTGTGGCGGATCGAAAGGATCGCTTCTAAATATTTATATTGGACAGAGTTTCGGGAGGCGAGCTGTTCGACCACGTGTGCGCCAAGGAATGCCTGGACGAGGCCGAGGCGGCCGCCTTCATCAAGCAAATCCTTCTCGCCGTCCAGCATCTCCATTCCCTCCACATCGTTCATCTGGACATTAAGGTCGGAAGAAGAAGTTTGAGGGACCAATAATGAAAAAGATCGGATCGATGAACTTCCTGGTTTGAAAATATGTAGAATAGTGACTGAGAAGTCCAGAAAAGGGCTGAATGGGATCCTTTTCTTGGTATGCTCAGTTATTTGGACCGGATGATGCAATTTATTTTTTTCATTAAACAAAATAAGGATTTTCGAAAGTTGAAACAGTATGAGAAGGGTTTGAGGATAGCGTGAAATGGAGCATAGAGGCCACAAAACAGCCTCAAAATGTTCCCCCGTAGAAGTTTAAGAATCGAATTCCTGACAAAGCCGGGAAATATTGAAGATTTTTACTTCAAAAGTAGTACTATACCAGAAAAAACAATATTTTTCAATCATAGTCTCAGGTGGAATGGCTCGACGCATAAAGGTTGCGCCTTGCTTTGAGCCATTCCACGTGCGACCACGGGAGTCGGCAAGACAATATTTTTTTTTTATTCATCAAATTTCTTGATCGATGGTTCTACTGTACTGACTCTAAAACTTGAAACTTGAGTGTGAACTCAACCAAGGTTTCGAATGAAACACCGGAATTTTTTTCTAAATAACTTATTTCAGCCGGAAAACGTGATGCTGAAGAAGCGGGGCGACTCGCAGGTGAAGCTCATCGACTTCGGCTTGTCCAGAAGGATACCGCCGGGCGTCGTCGTCAAGGATATGGTTGGAACTCCGGAGTTCGTTGGTCAGTTTCTTTGATGGCGATTTCTGTAGGAAAAAAAGTAAAAGTTCAATAAATTATTTGAAACCTTTAAGTGTATTTTTCAATTCATTTCTCATTCTGCTGTTTTTCTCTCAAAGGGTAATGTAGCTGAGACATCGCTTAAGTAGAAAATTGAACTCAACTTCTTCGAATTTCACTAAAGTACTCCCTTGGTGGAAGAGTAGTTGGAAAAGTTACTCAAACAGACACTTGAGTCTTTTTCTCTTAACTGGACACTTAGCTGTAATCTGGAGGAATAATTCCTGAGAGAAGTCGTGTAAATGATTAATAATGGAACTCTTGAGTAGATCCTGAGTTCAGTTTTTGAAAAAATCATTGAACTACCAGTCTCCCTAATAATTTCCAGTCGAAAACAGTTTATATGTCATCAGAAAATGCCTATTTTTCAGCTCCTGAAGTCGTAAATTACGAACCTCTCTCGCCGGCCACCGACATGTGGGCTGTTGGAGTCGTCACCTACATTTTGTAATCCTTTCTCGTTTTTTCAGTTAATCAACTTTCAAACTTGAGGTTATCCGGCGGAAGTCCTTTCCTTGGCGACACGAGGGACGAGACGTTCTGCAACATCACGCGGGTTAAATACTACTTCTCTGATAGGTCTTTCTGGGAAACGAATTTTAAAATGAAATAGATGTTTCCAGATACTTCAAGAACACTTCCCAACACGCGCGGGACTTTATTTCGCGCCTTTTCGTTCGAGATGTCCATGAAAGAGCGACTGTTGAGGAATGCTTGAGGCATCCTTGGATTCGAGGGGTTCGTGTCGGATCAAACTGTCTAAAAAATCTCTTTGAAGAGAAAACTCCTAAATTAATCGGGACTACATATGCTTAAAAATCAGAAGATTCCACTGCAAATTTCACTTTTTTGAAGAGAAAACTAGGACTTCGATTAACGCAACGTTCTTTGAACGTTTATAGTGTTTCATTTAGCGGCGTCAGCACTCTTAAGTGGTTACTAGCATGTCTGAGAAACGACAGGGGCACGTCCGGTTTGCATTGCCAAGGTCCGAGAAAATAAAAGTCCTCACATCCATTCCATATAGCGCAAACTTTTAAAAAAAACCTTGGTCTACTGTAATCTCTGGGTTTTTTTTTCAGCCGGAAGGCAACGCGATCGACATTCGGAAGGCCTCAACCATCACAATTTCTCATATTCAAGCTTTCAAAACGAGGCAAAGATGGAGGGTTCGTTTTTCAGGCTATTGAAATGAACAGAAGAGCAAGGAATCTTCAGAAAAAAAAAATCCTACGGGAAATTTTGTTTTTCTGGAAAAATCTCAAGTTTTGCAGCGGATAGTGGACATCGTGATCGTCTGCAACCAGGCGACGAAGCGGTCGCGAGCCGCGTACGCGATGCGCGACGCCCTGTCCGCGAAGAGTCGCTTCGATCCGGAAGACCTGCTGACGAGCGCCGTCCTGTCGGCCAGCGAAGAGGGCAATTTGAGGGCTTTGAATCAACTTTCCGCCCTGCATCGGCTGTATCCAAACACGGCCGATAAGGTGCCTTCATTTGACAATTTTATATTCTGTCAATATTTATTTTCTGTTTTAAAAAGTAGGCGATGAACAAGAATTTTTAAGCATTTACTAACAACCGCATTTGGCGAACTAGAAGTCAAAACGTGTAGTTGATCACGCTGAAAGCATGGTCTTTCGCCTCGTTCTTCTGCGCGTGGTCAACCTAGTTGCGCCTTGAAAAGCTCAGTATGTAGCGAATGTTGTAGCTCGAGCCCGGAGACCGTGTTTAAGAAGGGTTGTAATATCTAACCTTCTTCTTCTTCCTACGCCTTTGTACCGCTTGAGCGGCGTCGGCGCCCCAAGTCGATTAGCCGAGGTCCTATCCTGATATCAGTGGACTGGCTCGAGTGACATATCCGTCCTTGTGTGGGACGGCTGGGGATTTTGAAGTCGTGGTTTCCCACTACCAACATTTCTTAAACCCCTTGGTTGGGTCGGGGCGGGGATCGAACTTGTGACCCTGTGGACCGTAGACAGGCACACAACCTGTTGCGCTACGGCGCGCCCTGGTTGTAATATCTAACCAATATAGCTTTTTGTAGAAGAACGAATCGGCGGTCCATGTGGCGGCGGAGGCAGGACAGGCAGAAGTGGTCAACTACCTGCACATGAAGGGAGCTCACCTGACGACGCGCAACTCCGAAGGTGACACTCCGCTTCACAAGGCCTGTCGTGGCGGTCATTCGACGGTGGTCGCCTACCTGGTCAACGAGAGGGCGGAAGTCGATTCCATCAACAAGGTACTGCCCAACTAAACATCTCCACGAGTCCGGGAGCAGAGTTCAACCAAACTTTTAGGAAAAAAAAACCGCGTAAAAAGGTGTTTTAATGAGGGAGGTAGTGTTGACTAAAATGAAATAAAGCTTTAGACTCACAAGGAAGGTAATTTTACTTTGCGGTTGGGATTATCTTGAAAATCAGCCAGAACACTCCTTGATATACCAGTTTTTCAAAGCTCGTAAAATTCAACTGAAAGGTTTTCCAGCGTAAAATATGAGATTTAGTTACGGAAATTGACAAAAATGATCAAACTTCATATGTTTCTAAAGTATACTACAACTTTTGGATACAACTTTTAGATAAATTATCAAACGTTCCAATTTTTCTCTGGTCTTGCTATGTCATTTTAGTGGGTAGCTTAGAAAATCCCTAAAAATTTTTCTCAAATGTTTTCTGGTCTGAAAAAAAGATTCATGTCGCCTCGAGCAAATTTTTAGTTTTTGAAATTTATAACAAAATCGAAGCCACTGATTTTCATAGATTTTTTTAAAGCCGAGATTAGAATATTTGAGAAAATTTTCAGTAAATTCCAAACTTCACACTGAAATTGCCTCACTTTTTAGACCGAATAGCATTGGGAACAATACTTCAAATTCCCACTTTTTTTTTCGATTTCTAATTGTTTTGTTTCTTTGTCCCATCTTTTAAAGTTGATGTTTTTGTTTTGGGTCGAAAACTGATTTATGGCTTTTTTTTCGTTTCTGCTTTTTTCCAATAAGAAGAAGCTATAATGAAAAAATTTAGGGGTTGAGAAAGGCTGAATTTGAGATTATCTTTTGAGATAAGTTGTTTTGATGAATGAATCTGAGAAAGATCTTACCACTAATTCGTATCAAAGATTTGGAAATCCAAGCAATATTCTCCGTTTTTTTTTTTTTGCTGGTTTAAGCTATTTTTTTGAAAAAAATCGAAAGATCACATTTTCATGAAAAATTTTATTTTTACGCGGCACTTTTAAATACCCAAAAAGTCCATAAAAGCACCGGGATTTCGATTTTTCAATCAAAATCTTTCAGAATGGCGAGACCCCGATGCATTGTGCTCTTGAAAGCGACGTCGCCAACATTGTCCGAATGCTGGTCCCCCTGAACCCGCGACTGGACCTCAAAAACGCGGTCAGTTTCGATTTAAACTAGGAAAGTGGCTGGAAGATAACATCATGAAAATGCTTGTTAATATAAAATCTTTTTTTTTTGAATCCATGACTTATGTTCAAGTTCGCTCCCAAACCTTTCGTTAAGAATAAAGAAGTATGATCCATATTTCCCTTCATATAATCTTTCGTCAGTATGGTTCTTGTAACAAGAAATGAAAGATTTTTATTGATCTATTGACTTGTGACGTCACCCATTCTCCAAAACCCTGCTGATTTTACAGAACGGCGACACGGCGATGCACTGTGCGGCTCGGAGCTCCAATCCACAGCTCATCACCTTGCTGACGTCACTCAAGGCTCCACTCGACGTCATCAATCTGGTTGGTCTCTTTTCGAATCATCGAATTAGCGCGTCTTTTTGAGAAGCCTGCAGATTTTTGGAAGATAAGGAAATTCAGAGAAGATATTTGTAATAGGCGAGCTTTTGAAAGACCAGAAAGATTTTTAGAGAATATAGAAAGATTTTTGATCACTTTTTTTGATAGAAGGTCATTTTTCGATTGGTAGTGGTTAGGTCAGGCCCCAAGGATGTCCGAGTTGATTGGACTTTTTTTTTTTTAGCTATCATGACTTCAAGACCTTGAAAACTCTTATAAAAGGGTTGCTTGAGAACCAAAAACTTTTTTCGAATAATAGTTATTGAACCAAATGAAAAAATGGAAGGCAGAGATCAACGGCGGTTAGAAGAGACGGCAGAGAAGAAGAGAGAAAATGTTCGACTGAAATTTCTCGGGAATACAAATGATCTCTCGCTTTTGATTTTTCAGAAATACAAAAAAAACTATGGAGCTTTGAAAGTCAGAGAACACTGGAGAGAAGAGACGCCAGAGAAATAAATGTTTCTACTTCTCTGGTGCCTCTACAGACCTTTAGTGATCTTTCGTTCCTTTTTTGAGAAGATCATTAGGCTTGAAGACAAGAAAGTTTTGGAGCAGAGGAAAATGTTTCTTACTTTTCTGGCGTCTCCTCAAACTACTGTTGATCTCTCGCTCACCCTTGATTTTTGCAAATCTTGCTCAAGTTTCTAGAAAATCTAGATTTTTTTATATCGAAAAACGATCTTTCAACTTCTCTACCTTCCCTCCGTCGATGGTAATATTTCAATTCAAAGAGAAGAGAGGGAACGTGGTAATATATCCGAATATAAATGTGAGCAAACGCACTAATTTTCACCGCCCAACAGCTATGGACCTGACAAATGGCCACAAATCCCTCGAGGGAAAGTGGCTGGACGGAAAAAAAGTGCGTGGCGACAACAATGGACCAAACCGATACGAATCAACCAACCAACACAAGGAATGGAATGGAGGAAGGAAGCCTCCTTCGCCCTTCAACCACTCGTCTTTTTCCGAGATCTTTTGCCGTTTTCCTCCCACTTCAGATGACCAATTGTCCGTTAGGATTCCGAGCCATTCAACATTCGACTGCTTGTTTTTGGCATTTTTCGACGAATTTCGAATCTTTCTCTTGGCTTTGTTTCCTGATAGAAGTTCGATTTTGAACAAGTTTTATTTTTATCTTCAACTCGACTCGAAGTTTTTTTTTCTCGATTTTGACTTTCATATGGGAATTTTGAGAGGGGAAGCCATTTTGCTCAGCGAGAAAACGTACATATATTTTGGTATATTTTGGATTTTTTTTCGAATTACAGCATAGATTCACAGAATTAACCACCTTTTTCAAGTTTTTATGAACAAAAAAAACTTCAACTTGTTTTTTTGAACTTAATTTTTTTAAATTTCTCATTTTTCAAAAGTTTATTTTTCTCGTTTTGAATTATTTACTTGAATTTAGAGAAAAAAAATTTATTAAAATTTATTAAAAAGGAAAAAAAGGCATATTTACTGGCTTTTGTAAGAAAGTTTTCTAAATTTTATAATTGAACTTTTTTTCAAACTTTTTATTTTTTTCAGGCTTGAGTTTGATTAACTTTTCAATCGATTTCTTCCTCCTTATTTATGGTGAACTGGATTTTTTTTTAGGTAGAAGCCTTTTTCGGAAGTGCACTTTAGCTATCTTGTTTCCATCATAAGCCCTTAGTCATAAATGTCGGTTTTTTTTCAGGCGGAAACCTCTCAAGAGGAATTTTTATCTGTCTTTTCTCACTGTGTTTCTTATTCTCCACGACTTGAGACAGTCTGATCTGTCTGCGCCTTCTTTTCTCTTATCTAAAGACTCGAAAATGAGACGAGAACAAGATAGAGCAGAGAAGTCATGAAAAAAAGGAAAGTCAAATTTTTGAATAAAATCTTCATCAGCTGAGCGCACTTTCCCGCTCATGAGAATGACTTTTTTATTTTTCCGAAGTTCTCATTTCGAATTGTTCCTGAAGTTCACTAGAAGGACCACTACAACTTTATCCAAACCCATCGAACTAGACTAATGAAATTGTAGAAGAAAACGAGTCGTGTGAAAACTGAAAATTACCTGATTCGGAGGGGAATTTTTCTGCGACCTCCGACCTCAACCCAGTCTCTTCTCGTCCCTCTGACATGAGGATATCCAACCACCTGGTCGTTCCTCTGACCACGCCCACTTTTGCCTCTCTTTCCCTTTTCATACCTGGTGGCAGCCGTCGCCAGGTGTCTCCCTGCGTGTGTGTATGTAGTTAATAATCGATTCTTGCCCAGGTCTCTTTGCTCCGCCCATCGTTTTTTTTTTTCTTTTTTTTTCATGGTGTGGAAAGTGTTGGAATGCGACTCGTTTCACTGCATTTATTATTTTATTGCTGGGAATTTTGGGCTTTTCCTCTTTTTTTTTTGTACATTCCTGCAGGTATCCAAGTCACTGGATTGTTTAAGAGATCACTCGATTTTTAAATTTTGATTGTCTTTTCTCATTTTACAGTACCTCTAGAGTCGCTCAAGAGATCACTTGAACGTTTTTGAGAATATATGAACTTTTTTAATTTGAAGGAATCATGTGCAGCCCCGATTCCTCAGAATTTTTTTTTTCTAATTTTCATTACAATCGATCTGGTTATTGAAAGCGATTATGTATTTTTTTCTGAAGCGACCCTAAAGGGACCACTGAACATAATTTCTGCTGAGAAAACCCTTCTTCTTTTTTTCTGAGTTTCGCAACAATTTTCGATTTTCCGACCATCATTCATTATTTTCGTTTTTAAGATTCCCAGTTCGATAATTCGTTTTTGAGAGACAAACTGAGAATTTTGAGGAGACAGAAAGTGAAATCCCCAGTAAGAATGGATGAAGAAAGCGCTGATTCTCTATTTCGCGGCTATTTTATTATTTTTCAAAAACATCCTTTAAAGGGATTTTTTTCACGGAGTTCGTCTCTTTTCGTTCTTCTTGTGGACTTTGTTTCAAAATTGCTCTCCTACTTTTCTTGACACTCGTCTCAAATTTCTTCAGCACTTCCGTAGAACTTCATTTCAGCTCAGCCCTCAGAATTTACCGGCAAATGAGCAGCGTTCGGGGGGAGTCGTCGTCGTCCTCCTCGTCGACGGCAGGCACGTCTTCTGACATCGAGGAGACGACGAGCGACGAAGAAGGCACGACGCCGTACGCCATCCCCGGCTCCGTCATGGCCACGTATTTGGCTGACCCTGTCGCCAATCCCGCCGCCAAGGCTTTCGTCGAGAGTCCCAGGCCTAGAGCCGCCGATTTCGTCTATCCCGGCCACGACAAGTACTCCAAGCTAGGATCAGTACCGTATTCCTCCACTTCCGCCTTTATTCAACTCGTTCATGATATTTCCAACTTTTCGGAGTGCGACTGCTTCTCGGTAGAGATTTTTGGACTTTTTTTATTTTTTTGGTTCTGTAACTTGGATAAAAGAGAGTCTTGAGCATTTAAAATTTTTCTGTATTCTTTTAATTGTTTCAAAAAGTTTAAACACAAATTGAATTCCTCAAAATTTCAGAGGCTGGCTTGTTTTGAACGTGTTTCCTGTGAATTCTCATAATGTTACGGAAAATGTTCCTTTAGAATAGCTAATTTCCCTCAAGTGACTTCTCAGTTTCATCTCTAATTTTTGCCGAAGTTATTTGGAGGCCGACGTGAAGGATTTCGAGAATGTACTTTAAGACTTTGAGTAGATTGTGAAAATAAAAAGCAGTTTTGAAATCCATAACGCTGCGTTTTTTGTAATGTTAAGCTTTCAAGAGAAGTTTGAAGGGGTTTTGTAAATTTAAAATCACTTATGGGTTTTTTTTTTCACCTTTCTTGTCATTTCAGAGAGAAGAAACGGCGCTGCACATCGCCTGCTCTCGGGGACACGCCGACTGTGTTCACGCTCTTCTGGAGTCCGATGTTCCAATTGACGCCACTGATGAGGTGAAAATTAATTTCTTCATTGTTTGTTCAGATCTTGAATGTCAAGTATAATGACGTCATTTGAAAACACTCTGTTGACGGCTCGCTCTGATTGGTTTATCGCTCCATTAGGGGCGGAGCTTGAACGCCGACCTGACAATCAGAATCTGAACAGACTATATTTATTTAAGATGAAGCCTCTTTTCTAATATTAATTTTCATGAAAGTTCGGGTCTACTTCCTTTTTGGTCTTTATTAGTAGTCTTTTTCTGAATTTCATTTCTTTTTCTTGTCACAAGAACCCTCAAAGTTTCTCAAACTATTTTTCCTGGTTTCAGAACAGAAGAACGGCTCTTCACGTGGCTTTGGAACATTCCCATGTCGACATCGCCGTGATGCTCATCACCAAGGGCTGCCGGATCAACGAAGCCGACAATGTACTTTTTTTTTCTCGAAAGTAGTTCTTAAAATAGTTTCAAACAGCTTGCGTCATATTTTGTTGCAGAATTTCAGTTCTCATAAAAAGATTAATAGGAGAAACATTTAATATAAGAAAAATCATACAGTTTTTTCAATTTTTGAATGTCAAGCCGTCGCTCAAGCTCCGCCCCTAATGGCGCGTTAAACCAATCAGAGAGCGAACCATTCACAGAGCGTTTTCGAATGACATCATTTGACTTGACATCCAAAATCGGAACAGACTATATAGTTCGTTCCGGGCGGGACGGTCACGTATTAAAAGAATAGCAGAAAACTACTGTAAATACAGCTTTTCTTACACTTTTGCTCTACAAAAACGCAAAAAAACACAAAAAATAAAGGTCTTGAAGCGAAGTGCGGCCAAATTTGAGCTAAATTTGTACACGGTTTTTTTTTTGGCACAAATAATGAGACAAGCTGGCGTGGAACAGACTATATAGTATTCACGTTTATAAAAAGTTTAACGAAACGTATCTTAAATTAGTACGTTCCGCGAAGGTCAATACATTTTCCATCCCAATTTGCTTCCCGTTTTTCTCGCCCCTTTTTAATTTCAATCCGACAGCTTCGACTCAATTATTCATAGCTTTTTGGTTGGAACGGAGGCTATTTGGGTTCCATGAAAATTTCGATTTCGAGAGCTGAATTTTAAATTCCTTTGAAAGTTTGATTGGCGAAGAGTGGTTTTTTTGAAATAGTTCACCAAAATTGATACTGCGCTCAACTTATGAATCTACGTCGGAAGTTTTTTGGTTGATATTTCATTTCTTGAAGTAGTTTTATGTCTTCAAAAAGGTCGCCGTCGATTTTTTGAACAAAGTTCCTAATGTATTTTTTTTGAGACGCAAACATCGGGCTTGATCTAAACGAGCTTTGAAAACGGCTCAAGACCTTTACGAAGTTCGTCTGAGATCCTTTGATAATCCTTTTAGCTTATGCGAAGCGTTTATATTTTATCGAAAGTTCAAAAGAGCACTTTGAAAATGTTAAAACTGAAGTTTATGCATCATTTTTCCACTTGATACGGGAAACTTAACTTTTCTGCCACTATCAAACGACTGAAACCAGGAAAAAACTCTCGACAAACACTTGAAAATGTAATAAACAAGGGCTTTTGTGTGGGAAAAGCCCTGGGAAAAAGCAAATATTGATCCGTGTTTTACAGAATGGGAACACGCCGCTCCATGTGGCTGCTCGATGTGGACTTTTGCCGGCCGTTCAGACTTTGTGTCATTGTTCGGCGAATGTTGACAGCGTTAACAAGGTGATAACTTGAATGTATTAAAATAAATATGCAACGAAAATAAAGAAGAAAAAAGCAATAAATTATTAAAAGATTCCGGGCTGCATTTTTCCTTCCTAAAATCCGTTTACAAATTAATGATAGGATGTTTGGAAGTTTGTATACGTAGGATTAGATCTCTAACGGTTTGAGTAAGTCTATTTATGGCCTAACCTAGTTTTAAACCTGATTTTTACTCATGAATTTCTTTTTTTTTCTCATTGTTCGATTTTTGTTAATATTTTTTCCAGGCAACTCTGACACCACTCCATGTCGCGGCTCGAGAAGGTTTCTTGGAAATCGTTCGAGTTTTTTGTTTGGCCAGAGCCGATGTCCTGAAAAAGACCAAGGAAGGCATGACAGCGGAGTTGATCGCCGTGGCCCAGGAACACTCGGCAGTCGCCGCGTTTTTGGTCAAAATGAAAGATGTCAGTAATTTGATATGCGGGTTATCGCTGAGGGGTTTTAAGGAGCGTAGAAAATATTCTTGAAGGTGGAGAGGCTAAAAGCCGTGTCTATCATTATTCAGGATCTTGTAAGACTTGTGAGCCTTTAAAAACCTAGCGAGGATTTTCTGAGGAAACGATGATCAAATGGAACTACGTAATGAAGTCCTTTACAGAACGAATCTCGTGAAACTTTCATCCAACAACTGTACCCACTGGACGTCCCGTTGAAGCGCATCAAGCTGAAGCTGTTCGGCCACTCGATGAGCGGGAAAACGCGGCTCGTCCAGGCGTTGCACTCGACTCGCGGCATTTCTTCCTTTATCGAATCCGTCTCCCGGAGAATTTCCGACCATTACAGTCCCAGCAACAGCATGACCAAAGGTAGGACTCGAAAATGAAAAAAAAAGCCGAGTTGATTCAATCGTTTCTCCAGATGATGGAGTTCATTCGGAGCAAGGCTCCTTCGCGTCAGAATCCAACAACAACTCTTTCGAAGCCTTCCAGTCTTTAAGACATAAACCACCGCATTCTTCCTACACCAGGGGAATCGATGTCCAAACCATCAATTGCACAGGTTTTCGACTAGTCCCAACTGAATCCATTTCTATCATATCCTCAGGAGTCGGCGAGTTTTCGGTCTGGGAGTTTGGCGGCTACGACGTTTATCACACGTGCTACGACCATTTCGTGGGAAATACCGATTGCATCCATCTCGTCCTTTTCCGCGCTTGTGACCCCACCGAGGTTCAATACAAACAGATCTTGTACTGGATGAACTTCCTCAAGGGCCGCGTCACGCCGACGGAGCCTATCGGTTAGGCTTGAACCTTCTTCCAGAGAATTTAAGTAAAAAGGTTCAGGTCATTGCGGAATCATTTCACGAAGATCCAAAGTCATCATCGTTGGAACCCACGCGACCCCACAAATGTTCTCTCAGCGAAATTCTGACGGCGAGTACGTTTCCTCGGACACGGAGGCCATGCTCAAGACGGTCCGTCTTCGCTTCGAGACCCATTTCGACATGGACCAGCGACTGATTCTTCTGGATGCCACCAATCCATCGTGCATCGGGATGAAGTCGTTGAAGCAGGAGCTCATCAAGACTAGAGCCACTATTTTGACGGTTCGTTGGATTCTGAAGCGTTTTGCTACGAGTTTGTATTTTCCAGAAGCTTCTGAAGCCCCTCGGAGTCCTGGACATGGTGATGACGCATCTGAACGTCGTCAGGAAGCAGCACGCCAATTTCCCCGTCATCACATGGCCGCACTTCACCTCGATCATCCGAAACGAGATCAATCCCTTGACTGGAGACACCCATTGCCGGCAGATTATTCAACAACTTCAGCTGGTTGGAGAGGTGAATCGGGGGATTTTTCATTGAATACTTGAATTGATTTATTTTGTGGGAGATCACAGTGGAATTGATACTCTGAAATTTTGATAAATTTATCACTGAAGTGAAAAATTAAAGCATTTTTATATTTTCCGGATTTTCAGGTGGTCTATCTGCGAAACGAGCAAACAGAACTGGACTACGTCGTTCTGAACGCTGAATGGCTCGGAACTCACGTCATCGGACAGCTTCTTAGTCCGGAATTCCTGTCCAGGGCCAGGTATCTTTAAAAACACCAAGGGCTCGTAGTTCTACAGATCAGTTATATTTCTGTAAAAGATACTCGATTCGAAAAAGCTTGTAGAGCTTAACAATTCACCAAATTCTTACATAGGGAGGCTGTTTTCCGGTGCTATTTGAAGCAAAGTTTGACTCGTGTACCTTATAAAAAATAAAATTGTCTCGAGTTGGTTTTTGGGGAAGGTTTTTTTGAACTGTTATTGTATTTTTTTCAATTCATCATCGATAATAATAATAATAATAATAATAATGTATTCACTGCCATAAAAAAACATTAGGTAGTATAGAAAAAAATTATAAGTAATCAACATATGACGGGCAGAAGAATAACAATACGCGGGAAGGAGTCAACCCCAACGAGTTGACAGGTACCCGGAAGTAAGAAGAAATTTTTTTACAGTAGGCGAGAAGGGATATTTTTCATAAAAAAAGCTTGATTCGGAAGATTATTCAATTTGTTCCGAAGGGTTTCTGGGGTGACGTTAAAATCTAAATATGAAGTTAATTTGTTCCAAAGAGGAATAGTCCTAGAAAAAGTAGTCTTTAGAAAAACTGACCAGCTGTCCGTAGTCGAAGTGGATTTCTCTGTAACAGGGATTGAGTGAAATACTTATTGCGATCGAGACAATGATCAGAGCCACAGACAATTTTATGTAGGGTGATTATATCACAAATTTTACGGCGAATGAACAAAGGTTTGATATCAAACTGATTGAGGCGATCGGAATAAGAAGAGAAGCTGACATTACAGCGAATGAAAACTTTCCGACTGAAGAGACGGAGAGATGATTCGAGTTTGTAGGATAAATAAAATTTTTCTTTCCATGCTTTCATAACCAGGTTCATTTACTTGGAGTAAAATTAACTTTAAAATATTCAAGTATAAGTGTTCTTAACTTCAGAGCCAACGGGATCTACAGCGTCGCGAACCTGGCGCCAGTCTTCCCGGAAATTCCTGAGCCGGCCGACCTGATGCACATCCTGGACACGCTGCAACTGTGTGCCCCCGTCGACTCGAACGTCAACGAGACTTTTGAATATCCGCCATTCATTCACCTCGACGCGCCTGCCGACGTCTGGCTCAAAGACAAGCCGACCTACGTCTACGGAGGTGTCAGGATCATGCCGATGAGAGGCATGGAGAAGTCCCTCCAGAGCACTTTCCCAAGGATTCAAGTCGCCTTGAGGAGGAGCATGAACGAGTTCCAGGTCTTTGAAAAAGTCGAATTTATTGTAAATTTTGCAAGTTGTAGGATCCCATGGACGCTGAACTGATGCAATGGTTCGAGAGCAGCAAGATGTCGTCGGGCAGAAAGGAGGCGCTGATCAAACTTGTCGGCGACGCTGTTGAGGTCCGAACCCAACCAGAAAACAACCGCTGAACCTGCGCTCCATGGATAATTTTGAAAAAAATGACAATTTTTGTGGTTTTTTTTTTCTGAAAGCTCATTCACTACAATATTATAAGATTTAAAAAAAGTATAAAATATCAAGTAAATTCAGTCATAAAGTTGTGGACGATTTTTGATTTATTTTTTGTTTGCTCCTTTTTTAAAACCAAGATCTATCAAAGAAGTAATTTGTCACGATTGGAATATTATTTTCCAACTAAAACTGTTCAAAATCAATATTTCTTCACATTCCAGATCAAAGTGAGAGGTCCCAGTGACCGAGCGACGTCGTGTTTCTACTTCATGGAGGACCTGATCAACCTCGTCGAGCAGACGGCTTGTGAAGTGGCTCCAGGCATCGCGCTGGAGCGACATTTCCTCAGCCCGAAACAGCTCAGGGCAAGAAAATAAGGCTTCCGTCTCGTCAATCTCATGATTTCCTTGTAGGATCACGTCGAGACGCCGGCTCAGTTCCTGCCGGAAGCCATGATGGAGATGCAACAGAAAGAGTCGCTTTCTGTGAAAGGCACCCAGGAGCAAGAAGAGCTTTTCACTGGTCAGAAAACTGTCCGAGGAATCTTAGACATACGAAATAAGTTTCAGATGTTGTATGTTTTGGATCACGGGACGTGGCACGTCTTCTAACGCTTGGAATCGACGTCAGCGTCGCCGAACTTCAGATGACGTCACGGTGCGAACTGGCATGTCTGTTAGATCCGCCAGACGCGATGGGACGTGATTGGTCGATTCTGGCGGTGAAGTTGCAGCTCACCGATCAAGTTCCTGATGTGAGTGATGAGATAGGACGAACGAAGTTGTAGCAAAAGTAGAAAATTCTAAAATTTTTTTACCGAAAAAAAGTTGCTTGAGAGACAGGCGTTTTTTCGGTGAATATAATTTTTTTTCTGTAGTAAGCCTTTCTCATAATACATTGAAAGAAGCTTGAGATTCAAAGAAGGGAAAAATTAAATAATGACTCTTCTTGAAAACAGGAAAATCTTTTCGCTCCAAGACTACTGCGTACAAAATTTACTATACGTCTTTAAAGGCTTTTAAGATCGAAATTTTGAAGTGTGCTTATTCTACGCTCTCAGGTCGACTCCACAGGTCAGTCTCTATCCAGAACAGACCAGCTGCTCAACGAATGGGCCATCCACCATCCGGACCAGGCGACTGTCGGCAACTTGTGCCGGATTCTCGTCGAATTAGGCCGAACCGACGCTCGAGACGCCCTCTACCGCACTGTGCCTTTGTACCTTTTCGCTCCGCTCGACGATCAACTGATGATGGACGGAAACGATTCTGGTGTCGTTTCGTCGTGCCATTCATCGGCTGAGCGTGGAATCTTGCACAATATTTAGAAATTGTTGTGTGTGTATGAGAAAAACTTGGTAAAAAAATGGAGCATGTCTATGCGTCCTTGAATATCATTTTTTATATTAGATTTAGATGCATTTTTGCTTAAAAAAATGTATCAAACGCTCAGTTAAAATCAAAGGCGCATGGGTAGCCCCGACTGTTTTTTTTTTCTCTCATTAACTATTTTTGCTCATTTGGGTACTAAGAATATTTGTCTTTCAGGCAATATTCAGAAAAAAAATTTCTTCCCAAATACTTCACTTTCTAGTACCTCGACGGGTCCCAAATAGCGTGATCAATTCCAAAAACTGCACATTTCTATAAATTTAATACTCCGAATTTTTTCTTTCATTCATACCGTTGTCCTAATTTTTACCGGTTACGCATCGAAACACAGCTTCTTTTTCATTTTTTGAACTTGTAACGCATAATATGCCTACGCCTTGAATTCCAGTCACTTCGAAACAAATATAAACGATATTGCATAGTCATTTGTTGAAATCTTGTCAGAGATATTTATTGTCTCATTCTTTTAAATAGAGAAATAAAGATTAAAAACCTTTTTTGTACATTCCCCGATGACTTCGTTACTTTTGTTCGCCCGCCAAAAAGTGTGGGATATCTCTTATGGTCTTGTCGGAGATAAGGCCATCTCGAGGCGGAGCTGGTGGATCGAAATCGACTGATCGCAGGGTGAAGGGCGAATTCAGACACTCGTCGATGCTCTTTTTGGAACGTCGACCGTAGCGAGTGATCATTCGTTGAAGGGTTCGGAACTTTTTCATCTCAAAAACTTTAATATTTAGATTGAAAAAAACACAGCTTAACAAAATTTCTAAAACGAAGTTCATTTTTCCAGTGATAAGATAACCTGAAGTGATAACTTGAAGGGGTTGAATTTTCTTAAACAGAACTATAAAAAATGAGCGAAATCGAGAAGTAACTCAAGGAAAAGCTTTGTTTCAAATAGCCGTTTTAGCAAATTTTTTGCCTTTTCAAAATTATCTCAAGTTATTTATTTACTCCCATTTCTTTTTTTTTCTTGCTCTTAATCGATGTTCTATCTTCCTTTCTAACATGAGTAAAGTTTTAAATTAACCCTCTTACTGTTCAAATGAAAGAATTAAATCTATGAAAACCTGATGGGACGTTTCAGGGAGTTCCTTGATCACTGAGTGTAGTGTGTCAAGCTGAAACTTTTTCTTATAATCTTTTCCAGTCATCTTATATTCACCGCTTCCTCAGAAATGCTGTAGTTTTCGGTGTCGAAGAGTATCTCCTCGTGGGTCAACGTCCTTTCTAACTCTTTCAGCGCCTCGTCGACCTTCGCCTCCTTCGAAAAAACGCAAACACGAATGGATGTTGAGATTATAGGAGGGCATTTGGTCGTCTGCTCCAGCAATACGTGGGCTTTGTCTAGTCGCATCTAGTGCATGAGAAAACAGAACTTTGTTTTGATATTCAATTTATACCGTTTTCAAAGCCAAAGCTGCGCCGAAAGCGGCGGTCCTGGCACGTAATTCATTGTCCGCTGAACTTTTCTTCAATAACTTGGCTATTCTATCAACATTCGCTTTCTTTCCCTGTAATAAGAGTAAAAACGCAGCCTGACAGATAACGAACTTCGGAATATAGAGACGCAGCAAGAAGGCATTCTCGGCTTGACTCTCGCTCTATTCGATCCAACTTTTGCTCTTTCAGACGAGTTAATTGATCATTTACAGAAGTTTTTGCGAGATCTCCCAATATCGATACTGTTCTTACGCTAGCTCTGTTAAAGGCTAATAGCATGAAGATGAACTGAACTATCTCATTCTCTCAGATTAGCTTACTTTCAAATTCGATATGCAAAATGTGAAAACAGTGTGTAAAAGAATCTCGCAGGGATAAACAAACAAATATTTATCAACAACAAATTCTTAAAACTCTCCACGAGCCAACTGACGGCGTTGTTTTCTCTTGGACTCCTTCTTGACCTTAGGGACATCTTCAGCCGGCTTAGAGACGACATCTTCCTTCTCGGCGAGGATGACTTCAATGTGGCATGGAGAGGACATGTACGCTGAAGATTTATGGGATAATTTAGATCATCTCTTTTCTAGAACTCACGATTAATTCTTCCGTGAGCGCGGTACGTTCTTCTGCGCATCTTAGCAGCACGCTGCACGTTGATGTGGTCGACAACGAGGTGGTCAACATCCAAACCCTTGTACTCGGCGTTGCTTTCAGCGTTCCTTAAAAACTTGGTTGTTTGAAACTAATAAAACTAAATATTTCCTACGAATTCAATGCCGTGCTCAAATCAAGTTCCGCGAAATTCACAATCATCTCTAAATCTTCTTCAAAATTTAGTTCTCTTTTTCACTCTTTCACGGCTATATTGAAATCTGCGAAAGTACTTTGAACAAGGCATCACCTTTCCGATCGAGCAAAACTAAAACGCCAATGAAAAATAAATTGAAACTTTATCGATTATTCAAAGCAGCAGTCGTTCAGAATAAAATTCATACCAACTCTTTAAAAATTTTCAAAATAAATTAAACGTGAATTGAAAAGAAAAATCACTGCCAAAATGACTAATTTCAGAGCATTATGCCGTGTTCAAAGTAATTTCCGCGAAATGCAAAATACCCATTAGAGAAAGGAAAAGATCACTAAATTTTGGAGAGTCAGAGATAATTTTGCATTTCGCGGAAATTACTTTGAACACGGCATTATAGAAGGAAGTAGTATCAAAAACTTGTCAAGAATTTGATACTACTTCCTTCTATAATGCTCTGAAATTAGTGAAAAAAACAATAAAATACAAGGAGTTCACTTTCCACCGTGAATATCACGATTCCGTTTTAAAAATAAAAAAGAAAACAATTTTTAAAAAAAAGTATTCAAACTCACTTTAAAAGGTCGAGGACGAAGTCGGCGGACTTGGTTGGCCAGCGACCTTGGGTGGTGTTCCAGTGCTTAGCCTGGGCTTTACGACCAACTCCACCGTTGAACTTGAAGAAGGGAACGAGCTCCTTCTGGTCTTTAACGTTCTGGAGGTAACGCTGAGCTCTTCTCAGGGGCATGCCGCGGATGGCCATGGCGGTCTCGTACGTGTTCTTGAAGTGAACACGGAGATCGGATCCGCGAGCCTTGCACGACTTCGTGCTGTTTTCGGGTGCCCGAGAATAATGTATCTTCGTCATTGCGACAGGAAGGTACCCTGCAAAAGTATAAATCTATGTGAAAAAAAGTAGCGAAAAAAAAACGATGGGAACATATAAATTGTTTGAAACCAACTCTTTGCAAGTCACAATTCAAAAAAAGTTCTACAGCAAACCACTAAAAAAAAAGGGGGTTTCAATTTCGACAACAATAATTTAAAAGTAAGTCAATTCGGGTTTCTTTCTTCTTTTTTTGATTTTTTTGAAAAAAATAAGATGGAAAAAAATTTGTCGAGCTGATCGGGACAATGAGAAAAAAAAAAAAAGAAAAAGTCCCATAAATTTTTTTAAATAGTGTAATTTGGCCAATCAAAGTTTTTTTCAAGTGTTTGACAATACGTTCAACAAGATATTCAGGAGCGAAAATGGAAAATGGGTAAGTTTTTTTTGGGTTTCCGTTCATAATTTCGGTGGTATGGAAAAAACACCAGCGAAACTTCAAACGGCGACTTTCCCGATTTTTTCATATCGCTAGGGAACTTTCCGACGGATCTCTTCCCGACTTTTTTTCCCTTATGTTTTTTTCGGTTTAAAAAAACATTTATAAACATTTTTTTCCTATTTCTTTGTGTTTTTGATCATGAACCAACTACCTACTTTATATAGGAAGATTTAAAACGAAGATTTTATCGAGAAAAAAAAGTCGGAAAGTTCCCTAGCGATTTGAAAAAATCGGAAAAGTCGCCGTTTGTTGTTAAAACGATTTTTTTTTAACCTGAAGCTTCAAAAAAGCAAATCGAAGAAGTTTGGGAGAAGATCCCAACGTGGTGGACTTATCAAGTCAACGCACCGAAGATGAAGGGCTGTTATCAAATACAAGACCATGCTACGGAGCATTATATCTAATTTCTTTAATTGTTTCAATTTAAAGTCATTAATAGCAGTTTACTGGCTTTGTTGTAGTTTCATTTTTTTATTATATTCTTCACTATTTTTCGCAAACAAAAAAATATTTTTTTGAAATTGTACTTCAGAATCAATCCAAACAATTCTTTCAAATTGTGAATTACATCATTTCACTCAATTGGTTGAAATTCCAAGTCGAAATTTGACCAAGTTACGGACGAAAAACAAAAAATACTCACCTATTTTCGCTACTGTATAATATTACAACATTGCGAACCGCTATCACGAAATCCCAGTTTTAATCAAAAATGCTCAAAACCTTGATTGATGCAAAAAACTAAAAATCAAGTCAGAACTGAAGTTTTGAAAATAAAAAGCAGGGAGAAATTCGAACGATGATTTAAAACGAAAAAAATTGATACTAATTGAGAAAAAAACAGCACGTGGGGATTCAAAAAAATTGTATTTTTTTGATAAGATAGCAAAAAGAAACGAATTAAAATAATTTAAAATAATAAAAAAATAATAGAAAATCTTTTTTTCTGGCCCAAAAACCTACTGCGGCCGAGAGGGTCTGACCGTACTTTCAAAGGGGTTTCAAAGCGAAGAGCAATCTTGCGCTCCACTGAGAACCTCTTTTACGCGAATGTTTGCCGATACTTTCTTTTTCTATCGCTCGTTCCTTTCTTTTTTTTTTCTCCAGTTTTTCAGCTTTGTATTCCTGAATTCAATTTTTTTTTATCTCGCGTTCAAAGGAGAGTCAGAGATAATTTTGCATTTCGCGGATATCACTTGGAATACGGCATAATTGTTCATGAATTGATAATTACGGATCCAGGCTTTTCTAGAATTTTCTAACTTCCTTTATATTTAATACGCCACACAAAACAAAATATTTCATGCCATGTAAAGAGTGGCTCCGCGAAATTCAAATTCATCTCTGACTCTCCGAAGTTCAGTTATATTGCTCGCTCTTCTATGGCAATTTTGAGCCTCGTGGCATCACTTTGAAAATGGCGTTATCAATATAATTATACAACTGAACATTAAAGTTTGAGCTTTACTTTGGTGTATGTAACTACGCGGTTCATTTCGTAGTTGAGTAGAGGCTGTCATCAAATTCCATGAACGCCTCATATTAAAAATAATCTTTCTTCTCTTTATATCGTATATACATAGTAAAAGCTTAACATTCCTCCTCACTTGTCAAACGAGAGAAGGATACAAGTAAAGCCTTCCAGGACCTTATTTAATAACGCTAAAATAAAAATAAAAAATAATAACTACCCGGAAAGCATTGCCAGGCTACCCGATAGCAATCGCAAATGCCTTGTGTAAGCAATTCACGTGAAATCCAAAATTATCTTTTTACTCTCTAAACTGTAGTTATATTTTTTTCTTTCTTGAACGGCTTTTTTTCGGATTTTTGCGAAATCAATTTGAACACGGCAGGAACGTTGTATTCTACATTACCATGCTCATTTCTCTTCTTTTTTTCTCTCGACCATTTTCTAATTTTTGATTGTACCTTCTAAATGTACAACCCTTTAAAAATATGTTCAAAGTGAGTTTTTCAGATGATCAAGGCGATCTTAGTGATCAACAATCATGGGAAACCGAGGCTTTTGAAGTTCTATCAGCATTATAGCGAAGAGATGCAGCAACAAATTGTTCGAGAAACGTTCCAACTCGTTTCGAAGCGAGACGACAACGTGTGCAATTTTCTCGAAGGCGGCACTCTTATTGATGGAAACGATTATCGTCTAATTTACCGTCATTACGCTACACTGTACTTCATTTTCTGCGTTGACTCGTCGGAGAGCGAGCTCGGTATCTTGGACCTAATCCAAGTTTTTGTTGAAACTCTCGATAGATGCTTTGAGAACGTCTGTGAACTGGATCTGATCTTCCACGTCGACAAAGTTCACCATATTCTTGGAGAAATCGTGATGGGCGGCATGGTTCTGGAAACGAACATGAACGAGATTTTGCTACGGATACAGGAACAGGAGAAGCTTCAGAAGCAGGAAGCAGGACTCTCAGCAGCTCCCGCTCGAGCTGTCTCAGCCGTCAAGAACATAAACATTCCCCAGCAACTCAAAGACATCAAGCTTCCCGATTTGCCTTCTCTCTCTAATTTAAAGAACGCTTTTTGAGTTTTCGTCCTCCTAATCCTTATTCCTCACTATTCACTTCACCTAATCTCGCAATCTCATAATTTCGACGTGATTTAACTAGTTCCATGTACATAAATAACTATATTGCAATAAATATTTATTTTTCAGGGGCAAAGAAAGGAAAGGAAAAGCAGTCCCTTCAAAGTCACCATCTTCCTCAATGAATGGTTATTTTTTGGGTTATAAAGGACAGATTTCGGTGGAAGAAAGATTTATCCGATTTCTTGGAATTTTCCAGGCTTTTTTGGAGACTTTTCTGAACTAATGTGTTTCAGAACGCAGAAGTTTTATAACCTGAAATGAATATAAAATGAACGGCTCTTCATTATGAGACTTTATCAAATCTTCTCTGATATTTCTGTTAATTTTTTTCTTTCTGTTTCTTATTCGTTCAGATTTGATATAGCCTTCAAATATCTCAGAAGAAAAAAATTGTATTATTAAATAATTGATTTGAAAAATTGCTCCAATTTTTCCTAAATTTCGCAGATGAGGCCGCCTATCACAAAAACGAAAACTTGGGATTCACAAGAAGCCGATTATGTCCCGAATTCGAATGAGAAAAAAATGTGGAATATGTAGCAACCATACATGGCAACGTAATATGAAATTCAGAATGCCATGAAAAATATTATTTATTTAGACATATGAAATCGTGGTCCAAAATCAAGAAAATGAAGAGGAAGAGTTGATTGAAGACCGTGGGGAAGAAGAAGAAACTTATCAACAGGAAGGTTTCTAAGGAGAAAAAAGACTGAAATTTTACGATTTCTCTTCAGAATTTGTGGAGTGTTATGAGCAAGCTGAACCTCGTGTGGAATATATTATAAATGAGCCGGTGGAAGAGGTTGTCGACGAAGTTGTCGAAGAAACTGTTGAAGAGCAGGAAGAAGCGGTGGTTAGAGTTTCAAGTCGATCCAACAACTTGCTTCCTATTTTTTTTGATTTCTTTAATTATCCATAACAACACGTTTTTTTTTTTTGCGGAAACCCGGCACATGAAATTTTAAAATTTTCAATTCAATATATGTAAAAAAATTCGGAAATTAAGGAGCTCCCGAAAATTCACTGTATGTTTTGCGACGCCGTTGTCGACCTCGAAGCTGGACACAGCCACCACATGTGCAAATCGTTCTTGAGAAAAAATTTCAAGTTAAAAGCAGCTGATTTTTCACCCAGTTCTTTTTATTCTCAGATGCAACATGTGTGATGAACAGTTCAACTTCTCGCAGAATTATGAAGTTCATCGTCAGGTGTGCCACTTCGAGAAGGTAGTTCACTTGATTTACACTAGGATTTCTGGAAAGTCAACCAGTTTTTGAGTATAATCTTTTTACCCATGTCTTCGTGATTTTTCTTTTTTCTGGATACCTGAATCCTTTTTTTCTCATTATTTTTTAAGACTTGGTTGAATTTAAAAGGCTAGAGTCTTTTTTTTTCTCGCCGATTCTTTTTTTTTTGGTTGATATAGCTTTTACATGTCCTAGCAAGCTGTTATAAAAGTTTTTAGCTTTTAAAAATGCTGGTTAGACTGTTCAAAGCCGCTAGAAATTGCAACAGCATACTAAGATTTTTCTCAGAATTCCTGAGCCCTTAAACATCTCAAAAAGTTTTAAAAGCTGTTTTAGAGTGGATCATAAGCATTAGCGAAGCTCATAGAAGCTTTTGAAGCATAATAAAATTTATGGTAAACATAAGGGTGATGCTCTTAAAGGGGAAACATTTTTTCCGAAGTTAATTTTTCTCAAATTTTAAAGTAAGGAGCTTTTTATTTTTTCATCACTTTTTCTTAAAAGAAGAGTTTATTTTACCTTCGGTAAGAAAAAAATACTTTCTAGGAATCATTTTCCGGAGAGAAGACCTGCGAAATTTGTTTCCTAAATAATCAGCCGACTTTTTCGCCGTTATCAAGCATATATCGGACATTTGAAGACGCATCTACAGTCAGATAGTTTCGTTTGTAAAATTTGCTTGCAGCAGTTTGAAAACCAGGTTTTCAGAATTCGAGAAAATATTTTTTTAAAATTTCATTTGTAGGCTGTTTTCAAGCGGCACAAACGACAGGTTCACCGCGACGAAGGCTCTCAATTGAACGAAGTCGCTTTTTGTCCCAAATGCGAAGTTCAAATTCCAGTGGAAGAAGTTTCAATCCACTTGAAATTGCACGATACTCATAAGTGCTTTGAAAATTAGTGTCTTAAGAAAAAAAAAACTTTCTAGAAGTTTGTCAGTGAGAGAAGAAGTTCGACGTGAGAAGAAACTGGATTCCAATTGGACTGGTGAGATTTCCAGAAGATTTCGAAACGGAAGAATGAGATTCTATTTTCAGCGGACGGGAAGAAAAAGCATCAGTGTCCGACGTGCCAAAAATTTTTCAGAAGGCCAGCTGAGTTGAAGCGACATTTAGTTATCCATGTTCGAGAAAGTATGGTTTTGGATTTTTTGTGTGGGGAAATTTTAAAATGAAAGAACAGTTTTATCAGAAAAACTGGGACGAAAGCCAGAAAAGAAACGTTTTATGTTTTAAAAACCATGGAGATTTTGACGAATTTTTCTCTTAAAAAAATTTTATTGCAAAATTTTCAGCAAATGCGAACCTTCCCAAGTGGAAATGCGCCATTTGCAGCAAAGAATACTCGCATGAGACCGGCTTGAACGAGCATAAAAGGGTAGCCCACGGCTCTGCTACCGAGTATGTCTGTCAGATTTGCGGGTTTTCCTTCACCAAGGTTGTTTTCAGTTAGAAGGATCATAAGAAAATTCAAGTTTTGCAGCAGTCGAATTTGGAGCGACATCTGAAAAAGCAACATCCTGTGAAACTGAGCTGCGCTCAAACTGATTCGAGTTTGGAGTGTAGTTATTGTCCATCGGTTTATGCGTCGTTTCACGCTTTGGCGGCACATCAGAAAAGGAATCACAGGTCGACGAAAGGTATAGTCATTTTAAGGCTGGCTTGGCTCATCGAAAAAAGGGTTTCGAAAGATTAAAAAGAGATAGTGCGCGGTTGACGGAAGTCGCAGACAGGTCACAGAGAACTTTTCAGACGGCAACTACATGGCTCCGAACCAATGTACCATCTGTAAGCTCTCGTTCCAAGGAATGGCGATGCTGAGAGCCCACAAGGCTCAGTACCATCCGACGAATCAAAACATCACGCGAGAGGAGCAGACGCCGATGTTCGAATGTGACAGGTGTTCGAAAAAGTTCTCGATTTTACTTGAAAACAGTTTTTCACCCGGTTAAATCAAGATATCTTCTCCGAGCTTCTCTCCTTCTGCACTTGGATATGCACCGTCGGAACGAAGAAGTCCCGGTGGCTATCAAATTACCTTCGAATAAAGGGTTTCAGTGTGAAACTTGCAGAGAGGTTTGAAAAGGAAAAAAAAGAGAAGCTATACAGTTTTTCAGCTTTTTGCGACAAAGAAAGATTTCAAAAGTCATACTTGCCCAACGACTTCTCGAAACGATGCGAGGACCATTCAAACTGTTGTTGATAATCCCAACAATATCAACAAGTACCTGAGTTTATTCAACAATTTTGAAACCTTTGTTATCCATCAGAATCGTCTGTCGTCTCTGCACGCCTTATAAGAAGTTTTCGACGATGCGCGAGTTTCGAGAACACAACAGAAGGCATCAACAGCGAAGGCCCCATTTGTGCTGGATTTGTCACAAATCTTTCAGGACTGAAGGTGATAATGATATGATTCGCGTGTTATAGCCCATCCCGCGTCACTTGTCGCGTTTTTTGTTCTGCCAAACAGAGCGATAAGAAAGACTAATTCCGAATAATTTTGACCGCGCTACACTTCAAGATCTTTCTTTCGAAGCGTGACCGTCTTGCGCGGGGTTAGTTTCAATTGGAAAAAGACAAGATTAACTAGGAAACTGCTTCGACTTTCGATAGGACTTGTAAGTCACGTTAGATTTAGGGTATCTATTTTTCAACGCGTTTTTCGAAACGTTTCATTTAATCTTTATTTCGGTGTTTCAAATCGCAAAGATAGAAAAAGTTATGGCCTCTCGAAGCCTCTTTTCAAATAGTTGAACAGTTGAGTGTATTTTCAATGGTAAATTTATAGATTAATTTTTATGTATATTATTGATTCAGCAATTTTTTTTATCCATATATTTTCATTGACGAGTCAAATTTAGAAGTTCATATAAGACTTGCCTCGTCTAGTGATTTTTTTTTTGGTAATACAGATACTTCTAAAAATTTCGAAATTTGTCGTTTGAAGGCCATGTTGGGGTCTTAGAACTGGTTAATTGAATAACTTAGGCTTTTCGATCTGAATTTTCGGTTTTCCGTGCAGTTAATCGAGGAGAAATGTTAAAGTTTGAATTTTTATTTCGACATTTCTGTTTTCCGTGCTATTCATTGTTGAAAAACGTCAAAGTTTGAATCTGAAAATAGGCTTCATTTTTCTAGATCTCCTGGTCCTTCACAAAGGAATCCACAACCGAGATCCGATAGCATGCGAGAGCTGTGGAATGGTTCTCTATGGGCGGACGATGTACCGGCAACACCAGAGGACGGCTCATCCGACTGGAGACGACGTCTGCGTCCAAGTCGTCATTGAGCACGACCGAGTTCGTGGTCAACTTCGTGCTCCTTTTCATTTTAAGTTGTTCCAGAACGTCGCTTCGGCTCAGTCTTTCCCTGAGTACAGCCTGAGGGATGTGAACGGGACGAGTTTTGACGTCGTTCGGGCTCAATCCGCTGACTGGATGGAGCCCCAGCAGCAGCAACAGCAGATTGTCGTCATTGAGAGTGAGTTCGAGGAGATTGGAAGACTGGAAATGTGATAAAAATCTTCTGGAGACCAAATCACCTCACCCTATAGGGGCCTCTGAGGCTTGCAAAAGTGACCCGATATGAGGGACATCCTATTCGATTATTGTTATGAACTTGTGAGAATTCTTTCCTCTACAGGGTTGTCATCCCCTAACCCCTATAAGGACCACTCTGGCGTTCCTAAGATGTATCACGAATTATACAATTGATCATTTTTTTGACTGAAAATTAAAAAGAAAGCAGTTATCTTCAAAATGTTCAGCTGCGGATACGACTTCCATGATGAACGTCCCCATCCGCTGCGATGTTTGTATGCATCTCTACGATAATATGAACCTTCTCATACATCATTGGAACGAGTGAGTTAGATTGCTCGCAATTGGAATGACCCAAAGTGGTGACCCAAAATCACCATCTTTCTTTCATGCTTTTCAATGCTCCCGCGCAAAAGTCGCTTCGAGTCGGTCAAAATTGAAAGAGACCGCCAAGCCATTCCTCGTGCGGCCATTGAATTTCCCGTTTTCAGAAGCGCCTCGGAACGCGATCATTCCTTCTCGGTTCTCGGCTGTCCAATCTGCAAACTCAATATCCGGGGAGCCTCCGAAGTTGCCAAACATATCCAAACGCATCATTACCGCAGCTCCGTGCGTCCTACCTATTCCTTGATGTTTTCGATTTGTATGAATGTTCGTATGAAACAGTAATCTAGGGCGGTGAACAACGAGGAGAGGAACGCTTCGAGGTCGAAAGACGCCGAGAACAAGACGCACGTTTGTAGCGTTTGCTCCAGGGGATTCGGAAAACGATGCGATTTGAGCCGTCATTTGTTGATTCATACAGGTTTTTTTTTGAAGCGAACATCGTGAAAATGATAGACAAAAAATATATTCGATCATGATTTTTGTTGGATGCAGTTCAATAAATTTTTTTTTTTAAGAGTCATGGGTAAGAAAGTTTTTAACTCTAGCTGAAAGCGGCCGAAATTTTTGATAAGATCGAATATAAACGATTCTTGGTTTTGAAAAGATTTTGAAGGAATCGAGAATATTTTTATGATAATATATTCTGAATAAAAAAACGTCCTAATTTACGTTTTTGAATAAGACGAAATTGAACTAAAAGCGGATGACCGTGGCTCAATTATTTGAATTAAAGCGCTAGTTTTTCGAAGTTTTTACGCAGATGGTTTTTAAAAAAAATTCCTACGAGTAAACTTGAAAAATTTTAAGAATCCAGGTGATTATGATTCAGTAACAGGTTGCATTTCAGGCGAAATACAAAAAATGAAAGTTAAAGAAAGGAGACATGAAAGTTATTATTCTTTCCAGGCGAGAAGCCGTTCCAGTGCGAAGTGTGTTTCATGGAGTTCCGAACGAAGAACACACTCGATACCCATCTTCTGAGGCACAAGAACGAGCCGACAGAAGTCTGTATGGTGTGCCGGAAAGTGTTCTACGGGAAGAAGTCCCTCAAACTCCATCTTCGGATCCACACCGGCGAGACTCCCCTTCAATGCCGACACTGCAATGTTTCTTTCAGGTCCGGTTATTTTCCTAATTATAGAATGAACAGACTTTTGCGTGGGCCGGCCCGTTTTTTTTTTGTCCATACTCTTACGATAAAAATCATGTTTTGGCTTTTTCCAGTGACAAGAACTATGGTTTAAGATGAAAAGACCTTTTGATGGACTTCAAAATTTTTTTCGAAGTTTGGCCCGGCCCGAGCCCCACGAGTCTTACGCAAAAACTTGATTATAATTTCTCGATTCTTTACAATAAAAACGCTTGAGTTGGCTCGGAATGTAGCTCTTTTGGTTGTCATTTTATTGCTGCATCCGACCTTCGAAGGCTTTTTTTGTGTGCTTTGATATACCATAAAGCTTTTGTTTTTGTGAGTGTTGGTTTAAAATTACCACAACACATTCAGCTTTCTTTGCGAATCATTCAACAAGAAATTGTTCAGAACGAGCTCACTTCGAAGCGCTCATGAGAAGAGAGTTCATGGAGTTAATGGAGAGCCAGTCGATCAGACAAACGTGAGGAAAGGTCAAGAGAAAACAGTTATTATTGAATAGTTTTCAGTCGATGTTGGTCATTCCTCCGAGCCAAGTTCCCAGTAGTCAAAGAAAATCGAGGAGGCTTCAGATCAAGGTTTGGCGTAAATGGGGTTTTGGGCCATGTGTGAGAATGTTACCTGGGAAATATTTGTAATCGACTTAAAAAATGCATAGATTTTTTTTTTTCAATTTTCCTTTTAAAGACCGAATTATGAGTCCTATGAACTCGGCACATTTTGATGTGCTATTAATAATATATTCTCCACATTTTTTTCCAATTTCGAACTTCGGATTGCTTCAAACGAGGGTAATGGACTATTGAGGAGCTATATAAATTTTTTATGAAAATAGGGGAAAAATCATTTTCTTCTAGGCTAGAAAATTAAACTTTTCAATTCCCAATAAAGTCTCAATTTTCAAGGAAACAATCGCTTCAAAGCCATCATCCGTCCGAACTTTGCTGCCGGTTAAACGGAAATTCGTTGAAGAGGTGCGTTTTCATCAAAATGTCCGTTTTATTCGTTTTGGTTCCAGAAAAATCCCTTCATCCAAGGGGTGGAGAAGACCATCTCCCAGATTTCGAGCTTGCCATCAAAGCCGCTACCGTTGTCGAGCTCTTCGGCGTTTTCTTGTCCTAAGGTTTGAAAAAAAGAAAAGAAAAGGTGTTAAATCATTTTTCTGAAGTTAAACTTTGGAACTCTTACAAGGGTTAGATTAAAACGACATTTAAAAATAGTGGGAAAAGAAGCGGAAGAACAACAACGGCTTGAAGAGGCGCCAGAGAAAAATATCGATTTCTTTCTCTAGCGTCTATTCTGGTTGCCTTATGTCTCTCGCTTATGCTTTGTAGGTTGAAAACTGTTGCAGCTTCATAGGTAAATTTCTGTAACTATGTGATTTTCCTTCCTTTCCATTAGTCTTAACAACGGTAACAAAAACTGGACGTCTCTGAGTAATTCTAGGATCACTCAAGAGCTCTGAAGCTACTAAAGGGTTCACTAGTGTAGCTCCGACACGTCCGAAAAGCGTTATCAAGATCCGAGAACGGGTAGAAGAAATATCGAGTTTTTTTTTCCCGTTTTCAGACTCGAAGAACCGGTGGAACACTTTACATCGTCGCGAAGAAGGTCTTCATCGACGAGTACGTCATCAACGTCAGTACGAGACCTCCCCCGAAGAATTCCATCCGAGAATCTGTGATTTTCAAGACAGTAATCAGGATGTTATACTGAAAATTCAGGTGGACACGTTGAGCAGCATCGAGATCAGCGCCGTCGAGGAGTTTGTCAGCCACGGATTTCCGTTCCGGATCATTCTTCACGATAATCAGTACTTGCACATTGATGCGCCAGCTCTTCTGGCCATTATTGAGGCGGATGGACAAGGTTCAGGGGGAGACAATATTTTCTTTTCAAAAAATTCATGAAGAATCCGAGTAAAGTTTTGGCGTACTGTATCTAGCTTCTGTGCAAGTTCCTACACTGCAGATGCTATTTTCGAGTTTTTTCTTTTTTAGGGTGCGAAATAATTTTTTTTTCTTTTATTTTTTTGTCAATTCTTTTCTCCTTCTATTCAGCCTTATGCTCATTATGAATAATGGGGAAAAATTTAAAATCCGGTTTATGTAAAAATTTTTTTCAGAAAGTGCTCATTTGAAGTAATAGTAACATATTTTTTTAAAAAAAATTGGCACAAAAACATCGAACTTCAGAGAAAACAGCAGTTTTCAGTAATTTCTTTCAGTCAGCGCCAAGACGAAGATCACTTCCGGTTTGTCGGCCCAACCGAAGCTTTTCGAAGTTGTCCGCGACACGGAGACCTCCTTCGTCCGTCGATGTGAAGTCTGCGAGATGGACTTCCAGTCGAAGGACCTCAGTGATGAGCATTTCGCTTCCGAGGATCATGAAACGGCTCAGGTTTCCGGCAAAATCCTCCTTGAAGTTTCAAAATGTTCTCATTCCAGTTGATGAACCCGCTTACGAGTATCGTCGCTGAGGGAATCGTCGCCACGAGTATGACTGTACCTCATCCGGCTCCGACAAGGTGGAGTTTGTGTCAAGCTGAAGGAATATCAAAACGGATTTCAGGAAAGAGGAGCTGTCGGACTTCACCTGCAAGCTGTGCGGCAGAAAGTTCCTCGACATGGAGCCCCTGGTGGCACATATTCGGAGGGAGCACGAGCGCGACGGCGATCATCCGCAGCATATCCCGCCGAGGCCCGCAGCCCGAACTGCTCCCATTCATTAGGTTTTTTCGACTTGAATAAGCTCTTGAAGCAATAAAAATGAAAAAAAAAAGAATAGTTCCGAGTTTTACGGGCGCCAAATTTGCCAAATGCTCTTTGATACTGTTGGGTAAAGTTTGAAGTTTGTTATTTTTCCGCCCATGACTTTACCGGTGAAAGAAAGTAGACGCAGAGAGGTCAGGCTGCTCCAATGCGTGGCCATATAAGTTTTGAATTTTAAATGACTTATAAATTTTTTTTTGTTGAAGACAAGTTTTTTTTGACCCCAATTTAATATACTATCAAGCTTCTGATTCCCAATTGTATCTTTTCTGCCCAATGACGGTTTCGTGGGCGTTTTACTGGTCCTTTCGACTGTTCCTAGAGTTCTCTTGATGGTTTCAATGAATTTACAGCGGTTGTTGACGATTTTGTGTCAGGATTTGTATCAGCTTTTGATCTAACTAGACCTATCCAGTTTTCAAATCAGCCATACCCAACGTTTTTCTATATTGCTCTTTTTTTTTTTTTTGACAATGTTATGTCATCAAGTTAAACAGATTAGAAGTTTTTTTCACAGTTAAATCGTGCTCTGAAATTTTTTTTACGGGTTGTGGACTATTCTAGACCGCTTTTCGATATCGTTTTGACGATGTTATGTCAGCAACTTGTCAAGATTTCTATGCACCTACCCTATAATCATCACACATTCTTGCACGGGTGTCTTACGTTGACAAATCAAAACACTCGATTCATTCGATTCTGTTGTATTTATTGGCAATTAAATAAACAACAGCGAAATCAAGTGGGTGCGCCATTTTTTCGTCGTTTTGAAGTAGGTGCGAAGATGCGGAAGTCTTGCGTCAGATGTATTGTACTTGGCAGAGGATTGCGCGATTTGCCATCCTTTTTTGTTGTTGTTTCGAAGGATGTGGGAGTTAAGGAGCTGGTTAGTAGACAATGGCAAGGTTCTAGAAAGTTGAAGGGGTTTTTAACGGTTTTCAAATGGATACGCCAAGGAACTGGAAGTTCTACAAGAAAAAGTTATTACGAAGTGTTTTGAAAACTCGTGGTTCATTTTATATCCGAAGACTCAAAGTTGATCTAAGCGAAAAAGGATTTTCTCGATTTTAGAAAAAAAAACATCCCATTCTTTCTTACTTTCTTGTTGCAACCAGCAAGCTCAACAGTTTATCCGTTCCTAAAAGGACCCCTTGAGCTGGTACATTCAAGTGACCACCGAGTGTTTCCTCCCCCAAAAAGTTGGTAGCCAGCTTCGCTTCCGCTCGGGCCGCGACGATTTCTGTGCAAACAGTGAGCCCGAGCGCCGTCGTCATGTCGGAAGGCGTCGACCTCGTCACCTGCTCTCAGCGGGGTAATTCGCGTGTGGCGCTTCCTTCCCGACGACAACCTCCGTGTTTGCAATGGCATTAACAAAACAAGCCTAAGCCTCTGTCAGATGCTCTGTTTTTTTACACCTCTAGGATGGGCTCGTGTGTTTGTTTCGGTACACGTGGAGAGAGAACGTTGGACTTTTTTTTGGAACTGTATATTCAAGTTAGAACTGTTGGAAATGAATTTTAAGGTTTTTTCTTCTTTAAGAAGATGGTCCTGATAAGATTAGAGTTTGTACAGCCCTTTCAGATGCTATGGATCACTGTTGATTTCTTTTTCAGGGAAGAATCATCTTAATTTTCACTATTTGTCTGAATTTCGGGTTAAGCAGACTGTGAACTCACTATGTTTGTCTTCCGGGTCGATTTCGCGAATTTCAGTTGAGAAGGTTTGAAAAGTTAGTGCTGGTGGGATTTTGATACAAAATAACGTCCCGCAGATTTTCAACTCTAAATTCCAGACTAATCAGACTTTTCAGTTTTTTGCCGTCAAGAAAGTTTTTCATAAGTCGGCTTTCTTTATTCCTTTTTTCTTGATAATTTATATTTTTTCAAGGCGAAAGATGAATATTTTAAAACTATAACTTGTTCACAGCACCTCTCTGAGTGTTTCGAAGGCTCCTGTTGCCAAAAATAATTTTGAAAAACCTTTTCATTCAAATTGACCAACACTTCTTGAAATTAAACTCGATTTGAGAGGAAGTGTACCGGTAGGAGGTTCTGGTTGAGGTATTAAAGGAACGATGAGGAAAAGATACCTTCGGGGTGGTTGGTATATCGTTGGGGAATCTTTCTGGTTGGCTGAACCGCCGCCCTACTGCGACATACGGCCGGCCGACCTTTTTGAGGTGCCTGCCAGTCGGTCCTCAGTTCTGCAGATTCCAGTGTTTTCTCTATCATTCATTCTTTCATAATTCATTCGGTTAATTCGATTAATCGTTGAAAGAATTGAAATGTTCAGCTCCAACAATTTTCGGTTAAAGTTATAGTAAGGCTTGACCCAAAACTATCCGATGTGTCAAAAAGTTTGAAGGTTAAGGAAATTTTTAATTTTTTTACATGATTGAAAAAATCTAATCTTATCGTAACCCAAACTTCCGAGTTGAGAATTTTTCCTGTCAAGCTCTCTTTTTTTTTAATTGATTGAAATTCTGAGAAAAAGTTAATCGAACATCGGCTTCCTCTGCCATGAAGTTTGATCGTCCAAAACCTAAAAACGACCCTAATTTTCATCTAATCCTCTGTCTAATACCCTTATTGGGCGGCGGCGGTAAAAATTCTGTCGTCCGTGAAAACGGCGACAACTTAATTTGATTAGTCTCTTCTCGTGAAAAGTGTAGGCCTACTGTAGGAGATTATCGCCCTAAGAAAGGACTATTCTTAGAGAGAAAAAAAGAAGTCGACTTATAAATTTTCTTATCAACTTTAGAAGTTTAACAGGAACTCTATTTGAATAATAAGCAGAAAAATTAGCTTTCAATTGGTCCTACAATGAAAAAGTACTGTTTGAGAAATGGCATTCTCCATACAATGGAAAAAAAAAGCACAGAATACTTTAACCGATGAAATATCCGTTACAAGGCCTTCTCTCCGTACTTTCAAGCCTCAATTCACTGGAATTTTTTCACAAGAAGTCTTTCATTTACTGTAGATCAGACTGTTGACGTTCCAGAACCATTTTTTCGCGACATTTCTTGATCCTTTTAATTTTCGGACAAGCTAAAGTTGAACGAGTAGAGTCCTCGGCCAATACAAACACGATAATGCGGGGCCATTGTGAGGCCAACACTGGATTTACAGCGACCACCTCCATAGAAGTAATCCCTAATCCTTGAGCCACCTTCTTAGGAAGCACCACCTAACGTTAATCTCTATCGCGGGTTCACACAGTGACACCACCGTTTGTTTTGTTTTTCTTTGGTTTTGGCTTTTCCCCCTTTTTTTTTTGAATGTTGACTCTGAATTTTTCGATGAAAAAGATCATTTTTTGACAGGCCCTTTCAGACTCGTATCTTTTTTCATAAACCTTTCCCAACTTCATCATACAGTAAGAAATCCAAATTGAAGTATCTCAATTTAACGCAGGGAAATGTCTGAACTTCAAAATTTTTTGGTTCGAAAATTCTTTGAAAGCTAAATATGTCTCGTTTTAGAAGAAATATTAAAAACATGATTCTCATTTTTCGGCTTTTTTATAATTTTCCGAAAACCTATTTTGTAAAACATGCTTGAACGTATTCAAGAAGTCACTGCTTTTTTTTATTGAACTAAAATGTTTTTCACTTACAAATATTCTCAAGAACTGTGATTAGATGTGCTGAACGGTCTGAAGAATCATAGGAACCGTGGAGAAAACAAAAATTGAGATTGGGATCTTTAATTCATATATTCTAGTGCTGTAGATCAGTTGAACGCTCATGAAATAAGGATTTTTCCAGTCAATTCAATCTTTAATAGTTCTATTTTTAGTTGAAAATTGACTTTAAAACAGTCACACTTCGAAATGTATGGCTTTAACTTTTGAACTTCCATTCTTCCACCTCTTACTGTTGATTTCAGACCTTCACACCTTCAAAAAGCAGCCGACGTGACACCTCCGACACTTTTTCGGTCTCTTTCAAAATAAAAAAGGCAACATCAAGGCAAACAAACGGGAAGAAAAGTGGGCGGCGCTGCGACGCAGCCAATGGAAGCGCTGCTGGTGGGCGGAGTCGGAACGACTTTGACGACCACGGTATTCCATCCAGCGACGGCGACGACGGCGACGATCAAAAAGAAAAAGAGCCCACCGCAAATGTCGTCTTATCCCTATTTTCTGCCCGATCATCACCATCACCGCGCCATGGCTTCTTGTCTGAGCAACGTATCGGCGCCGAGCAGGTGATTGGACTGAATTTCTGTTCAGTGTAGATTTTGTGAGATTTCCGAGATCTTTTAAGTAGGAGGTTTACGTTAGGTTTTTAGAGCAAGCACGGCTCCTTGAGCGTTCTGACAAAGTTAGAGAATAACAGAATCATTTTCATATTTTGAGTTGTGAGAAAGATTTCAACGTTTTCTCTTATCTTTTCGTTGAAATATGAATGTTTTGAAATAATCAAAAATCGGTTACCTTTGTCTCAAACTCACAAACACATATTGATACACCTAAATCAATATATGAACTATTATTAAAAAAAGAAAAAAAGAACTTTTTGAAAAAGTTGTTCTACGAATTTAAAGCTTAACGATCCATTTTTGAAGTTTTCCATTTTTCTGACTCGGTAACTGATTCGATTAGTCGTTGTTTGTAAACAAAAAAATTGATTTTTTTACTGGAGTTAGATTTTTTTAAATGTACTTCACGTAAGTCGCTTTCGATTGGAGTTTCCTATTTTTTTGCTATTTTTTTATTGTATCTTTCTAACATGAAAAGTCAACAAAAAAATGTTATTTGCAAAATTCGAATCTTTTGGTTTTTATCTCGAAGTTTTTGATTTAAGATTGATCATTTTGCCGGAATGAAGATTTTCTTCTTGAAGTTGAATTCGTAAGCTTGCAGTTCTGGCACGAATCCCTTCTCGATAGAGAACATTCTGTCGTCACGCGTACAGCTGCCGATTCTGCCCTTGCAAGCCGCCGCCGACTCGTTCCAGTTTCCCTGGTCCTTGCCGACGTACCCTTTTGTTTGTAAGTTTAAAACTGAGATAAAACTTTCCTTTCTTCTGAAAACACCTAAAAATCAAGGCGACACAAATTGATGACCCCAAAGAAAAATTAATGTTAAATAAATCAATAAGGATGTAAAAAACATAGAAGAAGCTAAATTTTTTGATTTTTTTAAAAAGAGTTTCTTTTTTTTTCTAGGTTCTCTTCTTGGTCAATATTTTTCAACGAACAGCGCAAGTTTTCTAAAAACCTTGAAAGAATAATCTGAGAAGCATATCTGTTTTTGCGGTACCTTCTGTTCATTCTTTAGTTGATTTTCCAGCTCTCCTGTCCCCGATGATGCCGACGATGATCCCGCCATACCACCTCCTGGCCCGACGAAAACGTCGCCACCGGACCATTTTCTCAGAAGAACAACTTCAGATCCTGGAAAACACTTTTGTCAATACGCATTATCCTGACGTTTCGACCCGGGAAAAGCTCGCCATCCAGTGCGATTTGAAGGAGGAACGAGTCGAGGTAATAGTTGGAAAAAATCAAAAAATAGTTCAAAATTCGGCTGGATAGGGTTGTCACTCTTTAGCCTTTTTTCAGTGTTGAAACAGTTCAGTAGTAGTGGAAGTTTAAAGTACAAAACAGTTAGGAAATTTGATTTCGAAGTTTCTTTTCAGAAATTTTCCGTTTATAGGTCTAAATAGAGCTTTTTAAACTGATAAAAAAAAGTAAATTTGTTTGTTTTTAAAAAAAGAAAGGTTAAAATTTTTGGGAGTTCCTAAGACGATTTTTTCTTCGATATCAAAAATCTCCAATTTTTCTCAGCTTCTAGAGACTTTTTTCATTCCTCTGGTTGCTCTCTTGCGATAATCCTTCTATTGTTTTTTCACCAGTTTTTTTTTCAAGGGTACAGTAATCCTTCCTGACGGCGCGTGCGGTACGATTATCTTGCAAAAAGATTCGGCGGAACTTTTGGAAATGTTTACTTGGGAAGACCTGAAGAGAATTCGCCATTGCACTTATTCTTCAAGTGTGAGAAGATTTAGTTTGACTTTTTGTTGCTATAAGGTGAAGAACAAGCTTTTTGGATACTTAAATCAAGTCTGCGTTCCTTTGAAAACTTTTGATTCCTGAATTAGCTACTTAAATGTCTTTCGACTCCAAAACTGTTGATTTTTTAAAAGTGTTCCTCATACTCAGAAATTCTTACAAATTTTCAAATAATTTTAAACCTTTAGTCAACAAAATTAGAAGAACTTGACGAGTTGTCCTCGCAGAGAGGACGATAATTCTGCGAACAACACAGACACACCAAATACAGTAATCCTCTCTCTCCGTGCGCATCATCCTTCTCCACCACCTTGGAATCAACTGAACCGGAAAAGTGTACGTCGCAATCGATTAGAGGCGCGCCGCCCCGTGTTGTTCTGGCTTCTCATTATCGTATTATCGGTTCGATCCCCTTTTTGCGGAAAGAGAAGGAAAAGCGATATTTAATACACATTGCGCCATACAGTTTAGGCTGAGCCCCCTAATTTTGAGTCGCCTTTCGCCAGCTGTCAGTTTAGGCGAGTTTAGGTCAGTGAGCTATTTTCTTCGAGGAAATTTTTGGAAGATTATGAAAACTCAGTCCTCGATAACGCAAACCGCACACGCCCTGTAAGTTTCTGAGCATTTCAAGTAGTCACTCAAGACTACTGAAGCTGCTGAAGAAATCATTAAAAAAAAACTCAAAAACGTTCGAGTCCAGTGGGATGGTAGAAGAAAAGTTTTTAAAACTGTTTAACACTTTTCTTTTGTTTTCAAGTTAGCCATTCTTTTTTCCCTATAGTTAATAAATCGCTGTCCTGGGCCTTCAAATGCTTTCTAACTTTGATTAAATCGCCCTGGAACGGTTAGTAACTGTAGGGAGTTTCGAACTTTTGCCTAATCAACTTCTATTACTGCTTATTGAAACCTTTTTTTTATTAAGCCCCTATTTTTGGGATGTCAATGTTTTTCAAAGTTTCAAAGGACGTTATTATTACTATACAGGAATTTTTTTGGAGCTTATCAATTTGATTAAATGAAAAACTGAGCAAGTTGGACTACGGACCGACTTTAAAACGAGTTTGAAGCTTTGGAAAAAAAAAATTTTCTTTCGAATTTTTTGATTGAATAAGTATCTTGATAATGTTTATATTGAAAATTAAATCCTTGAATCGTCAATTTTCAGGTTTGGTTCAAAAATCGAAGGGCGAAAGAGCGTAAACAGAAGAGAGATGACGTCAGCAACAAAAATATCAAGGTGCGAAATTTATAAAAAAAAAACGATGGAAAGAAGTTGATACGTGATACTATAGTTCAAAGTTGATGCGCAGTTAAATTGAGACTTTTCAAAAATTCTTTTTTCATGTGAGGACATACTAAGATATGTTTAAAAAGTGGGTGTACCAGCATTTAGCATCTGGCTCTACTTCAGGGTTACTTTCCAAACCGTTCGAAATCCGTGGAGCGCGTCTGGTCAAAGGCCAAGCTTCTTTGATCATAATGATAAAGAGAAACTGAGTTTGTCTCTTAAAAATTTCGATACTCAATTCTGTGCTCAAAAGCTCAGTCAAAAAAGCTCTTCAGGTCTCGCTGAGCGACGATTCTGAGTGTGACGTCAGTGACGACGAAGAGCCACGATCCGCGAAGCGACGTCGCCTCGAATCGAAAAACGTTCAGTCGTCGTCCCCGGAAACGAAGTCCTCAACGGAAAAATCCTCTTCATCGCCCAATAAATGATCCCCGGAGGGCTATAGTCGATTCATTGCAGACTTGTTACGGTTACAGTACTCATTTTGATTTGGTAGTTTCCTATGCGTCATGGTAATTTGCATTGATGTCCTCCTTCAGTTGAATTTTCCAAATATTGAAAGAGAGTATTCAAAGTTTCCGAAATGTAAAGATTCCGATGAATTGACTATTATGTAGATTTTTCTTTCTGCACACATTTTTAGAGAGCTTATATTTTTTTTCGATCTCCCCTTCATTTGATTTTTTCTTCTCGTTTTGCGTTGCTTATTTGGAACTCAGTTTTCCTGTCGAACTACCCGTTGTTTTTTTTCCAATGTATTCATAAAAAAATTCTATCGACTTTTCTTTGGTTTTGTTTTTCTTGCTCGTAAAACTCCGTATTGGTTATACTTGATGAAAAAATTGCAAGAAGGATTTAGAATTTGGATATTTCGGCTCAATTTTATTCATAACTGCTTACTGAGGCGTTCAAAGGGGCTAGGAGAATTCTATCAAGATTCTGGAGCAGAAATACTCCGACTTTAATTACCTCAGAAGGCTTTGAAGAATTGATTTTTCGACTTGAGTTAGATTTTTTTTTCATTTTGGACGATAAATGGCTCAACGCAACGCGGCTGCGAAGCGGATTCTTTGAAGTTCCGACTCCAACCGTTCCGTGATCGCAACGCCTTTAGTCATTCAAACTGCGACCGGAAGGGTTTAAGGCGTGGCAAATGAGGTCTTACACAGTCAGAAAAGCCGCAAACCGTCTCTACAGTAGCCCTTAATCCAATAAGATCAGCATTGATTTATCTGACGTCGTCTGAGAAAAATAATCGCTTCAAGACCTAAAAAAAAAAGAAGTTTTTTTTGAGCATTGAGCAACCAGCCATCATATTCCTTCAAGTTTTCAAGCTCCATATACTGATTGGGCGTCTAAACCTCCAATTTTTGAACACTCTTCGACTGATCGTGATCGGTTGACTCCTTGTTGAGAAGGATACAAGTAGCTACCGGGTAGCTACTGCAAAATCGTATGCTTATTATTAGCTACCGGGTATCTCTATGCTACCTGGATTTTACCGGGAATTTGTGATTGCAACCGGCTGGCAAATCTGTCCTTCATTTAACGCCAGTGTTTTTGGTTTTTGGAACCATTCGAGTCTTCCAAGATCTTATTTAAAAAAATAACTACCCGGTAGTAATTGAAAACGTCAGGAACCTGCCCCGTATATCCAGGTACCATAGAGATAGTACCCGGTCGCATAAAAACGACCACCTGTAGCTACTTGCATCTTCCCGTCAAAAAGCTTCAACAAGAATTAATGATATTAAAATTTCTTCGGCGCTAGAAGTTGTTACCTTTATAAAATAGTTTCAAAAATACAAGGCATAACAAGAAGAAACAATTTTCACACGAAGATTTTGAGCCGCTCCTTCAAAACCGCCGACTTATTCAAATCGCCGCCGGCCGGGGAGCGAGGCGCGGATTTGATCGCCTTACGCTCTTATCTTTTTGCGCCACTAATTAGGACTTAATTTGGCTGGGGCTGTTTAGTTCGCATCTTTTTTTTCTTTGCCAAGGATTATTGCGTCAAAGAAGGAACGAAAGAAACTTTTCATGCAAGTTGTGGACTTTTTGGGATATGGTCCCGCTGAAAAAAGAGCATAAAATCGGCTGTCCACGTCCCCTGCGCCTTTAAAGGAGCATTGGTGGAATCCAAACTATTTACAAGATAATTGATATAGATGTTTCGTTTTTTACAAAAATTTTGAAGATCAGTGTTTGGTCCGCCAACGATAAGCAAAGTAGTGCGGGAAAACAAGATGTTCAAAATAATCTAGGTGATATTTTATTTTTTCTTGTGATAGGAGCAGTAAAAAAACTTTTCTGTTCTGATTTTCCTAATTTTCCTGAAATTTCGAGAGTTTTTTTCATCTTCTCGAAAACTCAAGAATCAAGACAGTTTCAAGTTAACTTGCGAACCGAACTTTGCTTGAATTTAGTTAAAAAACTGGTATTTGATTGGAAAAATGAGCAAAATCAGAGGTCGAATCGTCTCGGCCAAGTGTGGGACACCCGCTACTCGATTCGTAGATACAGGATATTGCTGTAGGTTTTTTTTCACAAATTCGAGGAGTGTCATTTGAAATAGCTTTAATTTAAAAATCCAAACTTGGACAGCAGCGCGACCGCAACGCGTTAGGAAATTCCATGCGCCACCAAGTCTTATCGAAATAACCAACTCCATTCGAATGTTTCTGGCCTCTCATTTGCCAAAAAAAGACGGTTCAAAATTCGTTGCTCCTCAAACGATTCCGCTTCTCACGTTTCCATCCATCCAGCTAATACAAACACGAATTTCACACGGAATCGCATGTGACATCTGGAGACAAGGGTTACGGTAGCCCTCTAGGGAAAGGTGAGAAGCGACATCGAAAGTCACACCTGGCGTGAGCTCATCTCAGGTGTCACTCCTCATAGTCCGTTTATCAGCAGCATATCGCCCTGTTTTCCCTTGTTGACTCAGGTACCTCGACATGTTTGCCGAGAAGATTTAGGGGCCTTTTTTCATATTAATGAGCAGATCGGATGAGGAACAAATGGGATTTGAACGCGAAGAATGTTTGATTTAGGATGAAGCTAAAAAAAAATTTTTCTGGAAATCGCTCGATTTTATAGCTGATTCACGGCTGGCTTGAGACATCGGAAAAAGGGTCCTGACACGATAATGCACGAGACAGTGCCTGGCTCGTGAAGAGCGCAAGCAGACCACGCCCTCTTTGTATCCCAAACTAGCCGTTCAGCTATACTGTTGTCTTTATTGGAGCTTTGCAGCTGATTGCCAAGTTGGCTTTTACACGCAACGCTTTGAGCCATTCCAAGTGCGACCAAGTTGTGAACTTATAGCATCGAAGATTCGCTCCAACAATGAGCCAATCAGTGAAGTTCTTGGCTGGAGCGACATTCTCAAGTTGACTTTTTCGAAAAAAAAAAAAAGCTGTCAGCCTGGAAACCGAAACTTATCATCAATAGACGGTCAAACATGACTTGACGAGACGGCTGAGAACGGAATTATTTGCTCTCCGGATTTGAGTGGAGTCACACAATACACGGAAGCGCATTACCACCTCTACTACAAGAACAGCCTTCCCCTTCACACTTGAGAAATGCGCGTAAATACAGAGGGACATCGTGCGTTAGGATGTATGTATACCCAATTATGAAACACAAGACGAAGCTGCTCTAGTGGCCGGTCAAGAGCACGACGAGGTGCTGAACGTCGCCTCGTCCGACGACTCGACTTGCATTTTCGACCGCTGCAAAACGGCCTGTCATTCGAGATGACTGCAGTGGAATGTTGGACTCTCGTGAAGCTACAGTGAGAAGGAAACATCGAGGGACAGTTTTTTCCCATGAAAATATCACCAAGAAAGTTCTTTAGTCAGCTCGGTCGAAGGCCGCGGTCGCCCTTGGAATGGCTCAAAGCGTCGCAGCCGCCAAGCGGTTACCGCAGAAGGGTTTTTGACGAAGCAAGTTTTTTTTTATTTTGCTAGAGCCCTGATTTGCAAAAGTTCTTCCGAGGCTTTCATGTTGACGCCCTTCATTTTTTCTTGTAAAAAAAACTTTTCAACCAAAGGACTTTCAGCGAATTTCCATTGCTTTTTTACAGGTTTTTTTAAATCACCCCCAATTTGTTACTTGTTTTAATTTGAACAGCAACGCGTCGAGCCGTTCCACATGTGTACATGCCCTTCCAAGTTAGGTCAAATCGTTTTTTATACCGAACAGTGTGTAAGTAGAATTCCAGAGGGATCCAAAGTCTGGAAAAAAAAAAACTCCTATTTCCGGCTTTTTATTTAATGTCGTCAGCCAATCTGCAGCTCACCAAGCCACAAAGGAGTTCCCGAAGACGTGAAAGGTCGCCTCTGAAGACCTCGACCTGTTTGGAGATCCGATCGTCTTCTTCAATGACACTCAGGGCGACGGCGGCTTCGTCGAGCCTCGCAATCGCCGACTTCAAAGCTTCCCGCGCTTCGGCACTTCCGTAGATCTCGGCAGTCAAACACTTTTCACCAGTTTCTGAGATTTATTTTTGTTTTCCAGAGCTTTTGAATTTAGCAGGTTTTGATCAAATTTAGTCAAGTCACCTATATTTTGCGAATCGTTCCGAACCATTTTTGTGAAGATTTTTCTTTTTTCAACCCTAGCTCAGAGAAAAATGCCTAGATGTGACGTGATCGCTCTCCTTTTTTTTTTCAAAGTTTCCATTTTCTCCAAGATTTTGACAATCTCAAGATAAAATTCCCCTTTCAAAGTAAGACAAATTAAATATTCGAATAAACCCTCACCCATATGTTTTGTGAGAAGTTTATCTGTAATGATCTCGAATTTTTCTTCATAATCGCTCAAATATTTGGAAAATGAGCCTATTCTTGCATCCAAGGCTTCTAGCTCTTTTTCACTCGTCATCTGAATGTTTACCCTTTCATTTGAAAATATATTGATGTAGGAACTCACATTTCAAGAGATATCTGATGGGAATGATGGGAAATTGACGTATTTTCCTATTGAGTTGAGTTGACGTCAAATTTTTCTGGATTCTGGAGTCATTTCGTCAGGAATGAGCTCATCGAACCAGGTGAGACGATTTCAGGAGAAAACACGTTTTTAAAACTAGGTTTTTTTTTGATTGTTTGCTTGTCAAAAAGTCTTAGGGGAAGGGAAAACTTGAGAGAAATGGTCCTGGAAAAAACCGCAATAATCTATTTTTTTCCAATAAATTAGTTGATTTCTTGAAGCGATCAGTATATCGAAAATTAATTCCTTTTGTAAAATGTCCATTTTTCGTTTCAAAACCAATCTTCAACTTCTCAAACTTTCATCCCAGAATCTTGCCTGGTTCGACATATTATCGGCGCCGTTGCTCCTCGCCTGGTTTCTCGGCACATTTTACGCGTTTCTCATGCTCGTCGTCAAGCCCTTCCTGGTTCCCAAAGGGACTGTTAAACAGGTTCAGATTCGCTTCAAAAAATCGATGAAAGGAAAAGATTTGCAGCCTTTCCTGGTGTGTGGAGAGGAGCCGCCGCCAAGAAGAACCCTCAACATTACTTGAATTCGTCATCTTACCGAATAAATTCTGAAAATATCTGAATGTTGAATAATTTGCGTGTAACGTGTGAAGGCAAGTAACGGGAGGATCTGGCATTACTTCTCTTGAAAAGATGCGCTTCCTGTGCATCCTGGCGGTCGTAGGAGCCGTCGCCGTCTTCGCTAAAGGTTTTCATAACAAATTATCGTACGTTCAAAGGCGGGTCGCAACTGTCGTTTCTCTTGAAAACAGCACAAAAATTTGTCTTAATGGTGCTGAACGGTGGTTGGCCTTCCGAACTCTGAGATTATGCTGGTTTTTGAAGGCGTGTAGGCGGAGTTTGTAGAGAAGTTTACGGTGAAAAGGCTCGACAGCGGTATAGTCTGTTCAGATTTTGAGTGTCAAGTCGTCGCTCAAAAGTCGCCCCTAATGGTGCGTTAAACCAATCAGAGAGCGAGCCATCCACAGAGTTTTTTTGAATGACGTCATTGCACTTGACATTAAAAATCTGAACAGACTATAGTTTAAGTTACGCAAGACTTTCGCGTGTAGTTTTCTTGATTTTCAATATTTTGTCCTAGGAGCAGAGCTTTTCTGATACAACTTGCAGGATAATAAAATTCGAAAAACAAGACTTCGCGAGAAAAAGACGAAATAATTGCTCCATATTAAGTAATCACTGAAGAGATTTTGTAATAAGTCACCCAAAAAGGGCCTTTTACTCTTTGTTTATCAATTATTAAGACCGGCTACTCCTTCTGTCTCACACGAGGATTCTCGTTTCAGATGCTCCAGGACTGAAAAAACCTCTGGGTAAAAAACCTTTCGTTGTTCCGACAAGAGAACCCAGAAATAAAGAGACTTCCAGCCAAGCACCAGTCAAAGGAAATTCCGATCCAACTTTGACGGGTTGGTGTTTCAAACTATTGTTGAAACTGTTTTGTCAAATTTGATTTTTGATTGGTCAATTTTGGAAAAAAAGGGGCGTGGTCAGCCAATCAAGGGTGTAGTTCTATCGAGCCAATTTCGAAATCACTGCGTATCAAAAGGAACTAGAAATAATTGAAATACGATAAAGTTTATTTTCTAACTTATTTTTTTCAGATTCTGCAGAAAATCAGGCCGACGCTGGTAACAAACCTGCAGAGCATGACTACTTGACTGATCCACCGGAGAAAGTGGAGTCTTCAAGCGAAACTCTGGATAAATCGGGTCCTTTTTTTGTTTATTATTTTTGAATAGAAATAGAGTGCCAGCTGGTCAAAAAGCGCAGTTTTTTTCAGAGTAAGCTTTATAAAAGTTCACAGGGTTGTTCCGAATACAGCTTTTTTTCTGGTCGATTTAACAGCGGTCTTTCGATTTATTTTTAAAAAAAAAGTTCTATCAGTCAGTTCAAAAGTGAATGGCGATGATTTATATAATTTTGAATATTTGAATAATTTTTTCAGTCGGATACATAGGAAATGAAGCTACTTTCTTCTACCCTTTGAAGATTTCCGATAGGCTGGTTACGTCCTTTTTTTCAGTGGATCGATTTTTATCGATTTTAAGAGCTACCATGTATGCAGCTGTTATGGAAAAAAAGTTCAAAAAAACAACTTTTTTCTTCCTTTTCTGAAAATTTGCACTTCAGATGGTCTATCGCCTAATGATTTTGTCCACAAACCTTCCGATGACTTGACGGAATCGTCTGAATATCATTATAAAGACTACAAGGGCTCCGATCCGACTTTGACTGGTTGGCATGAATAGCATATGCTTCATTTTAAAAAGAAGTTTTCAAGAGTTTTGTTTTTTTTTTTCCGCGGCTTTGACCGTCTGATTCATACAGAAGGTTTTACTCGCTCTTTTTTGCAGTTTGAACGTTTTTTGATTTGAAGAAAGTTTAGGGAAGCTTCATACTGTTTTCAAAAGGTTCACCTGAAATTTCATAAAAGTTTTAACATTCAGAGAGAAATAATGTCGACGTACGAAATTTGAAAGGGCTTGAAAAAAGTTTCTCTAACGAGCTGAATGTTTCTAATGGGTGGACTGAGTTCTTCCTTGAAGTGGAGCAACCTCAAAAACCCTAAATGCTGTCTTGAACACACTGATTAAAAACAAAGATGCTTGAAACAGGGCATGAAGAATCGCAAAAAAGAAGGCGCTTGATAAAAATCTGTTCAAATGGTTTAATTTCAGATGAGGAAGTGAAGAGGTTCATTACCTCGGGCAGTCTTGCTCTGGAGGTGAGTCTGTGCAAATCTGTCTGGAAATCACAGAGGTAGAAAGTGTTCTCAGACCCGAATTCCGAGTAAAAGTGAAAATTTAGAATCTTATTTCACTTAATAATAAAACAGAATAAAATGGCATTCGTATGCGCTGCTCATTTCTCAAGTAGTTGAAAAAAAAAATGAAGAGACGTCGAATCGTCTCTTTTTTACTCACTCTACCGCTGGTGGTGAAAGAGAGAAGTATTGAACTATACTAGTAAAAGAAGTTCGTCGCGTCGTCTGACTTGAAAATATTTGATCTTGATGCGAACTGCAACGCGATCGCGTTGTTTTAAGCCATTCCAAGCGCGGTCGCGACGCATCAAACTTTCGAAAAATCGTGTTTCCTTCCAGGGTGACCGTCGCGATAGGTTGGAGCGCCAGCGCTTTGGTGAACACCTGCGAGAGGTTTTCGGAAGGGTTTGATGATTTTTTTTTCCTTTTTTTCCACATAGACAAACATTTCCTTCCTTTAAAATCTATTTATCTCTTTAGAAAGAACCCAGCCCCGTTGGCGAGAGTGGACTCTACCTCATGCTCAGAGACGCCTTGGCCGCTGTAAGTTCATTTTATTTTTTCAGTTTAACTGTTTCTTTTCTATAATATTTTCGACCTAATTTTTTTTTTTTTTTTAAGTTTTTTTCATGTGCTCAGAAGATCCTAGCGAGGCAAATTGTACTGTTTTGGCAAATTCGAACAGTGAAAACTTTTTTCAAAGTCTTTTTTGGCATTCTTAAAGATTCACAGATCCGGAAACAGAAGACGAAAATTTCTTTGACAAACTTGGTTCTTTTTGAAAGTTGTATTGCTTCTTTTTAAGAATAAAAATGTGGTCTCGTCGAAGGGATGGGCTCTGATCGGTGGATTGTGCAGGGTGATTTCCATTTCTGTCTGCAATTGCACTCGCTCATTTTCAGCAATTCGGAGAACGACTCAAAAAATACGATCCGAAAACGTCGAAATTGCTGTGTGGATATTGATTTTCTGTCCTTTTTGTGCAATGAACATTTAATTTTACCTGTGGTTCTTATGCATTTCGTTTTCCGTCATGAAGTTGTGTTGGTTTGCAAAGGTTTGCTCTCTTTTTCCTTTTTCAGTTGGTTTTTCTATTTCTAAGCATGCTCATTTTGCGTTCCACAGAAGCATTTCTAATTGCTTGAAATGTAAAAAAAGAACTAGTTTTTTATGTATAAATTCGTAGTATGAAATAGAAACCAGCGACTTCTCCGATTTTTTCATATCGCTCCGGAACTTTCCGACTAGCCGTAGGCAAAATCGGAAAGGCACGGAAGGACCCTTCGAGGGTCTATGAAGGGTGAAAAAATTGTTAACAGGTCTTTAAAAAACTAAAAAAAAAAGTGAAAATAGTTAGTCGGAAACGTCGTCGTCGAAAAGTTCCCTAACGATATAAAAAAAAAATATATCGCTAGGGAACTTCTCCGACTAGTCGACGTGGCGATGAGACCGACACGTCGACTAGTCGGTATCATTGCCGCTCTCTCATGGGATAATATTCCGACGCCCGTCATCCCTGGACAGGCTGGGCGCCGTACTGTCCCAACATGGTGAAGCAGTTTATTCGCTGGTACTACCAACGGACCAACATTATTTCCCAACGCTGTCACTCCGGGACGTATTGGACAACGGTTGTGGACCGTAACCCGCGCCGACGACTAACTCTTCGATTATACCATGATTCAGCAGAGATTTTCTTCATCTTACTCTGAAGACTGAATAAATTGAATTGAATTGAAATCGAATAAAAAAAATCGAAAAAGTCGACGTTCGAAAATTCGCTGGATTTTTTTTCATACCACGTACAAATTTTTGGGCGATGGCGCATATATAGAGATAATTCCTTTTGAGAATATCCAAACTAGCCTAAATCAAAAAAATAATTTCGAAGAAGATACATTTCCTCCAAGTTCTGGTCGCAGAATTTGAGATATAAAAGTATGGGTTCTAATTCGAAATCCTTTCTATTGATTGCAGTGCCTTGCTGAATTTTTTCAAAATTCAACCAAGATCTTCAGTAAGTTGAAAGAACTATACTGACTGACTTCTCAGCTTCAAAAATCTGTCTTGCAGTTTTTTAGAAACCCAATTTTTGTGATCTCGGAAATCTTTAATCATTTTAGCAAATAAACTTCTGAGAAGCGCAAAATTTTGCGTGTAACGTGTGATAAGGAAGTAACTGGCGAATCTGGCATTACTTCTCTGTTGAAGATGCGCTTCCTGTGGACCCTGGTGGCTGTAGGAGCCGTCGTCGTCTTCGCCAAAGGTTTCAGAGCTTCTCCTCCGATTCTCGTTCTGACAGCTTCTTTTCTGTGAGGCAGATTTCATAAGAAGCTCTCACGGCGAAACGCCTTTTCAGCTGTTTTTTAAGCTCTGAAAGATAATAGAGAACCGACTATATAATCTTAAACTTTAAGGTATACACAGCTTCCACGAAATTTTACATTCTTTGATAGAACGAAAATATAACTTTCATGGTTCTCTTCCTCCACGCCACAGATCTGTCTGTGAGCGAAATAAACATTTCATTCATAAAAAAAAAGAAAGAAAACAGTTTAAAAGTGATAGAATATCGAGTTCAGATGCTTTTAGGCTTTTTTAAGACTCTGAAATTCTACCTTAGTGTGTTCCGCCCGAGAAGGTCCCGTTTTGAAATAACAGAAAAAAAAGTTACCGTAAATACGAACTTTTACTCTACAAAACGGCTAAAAAGACAGACAGCAAAAAAAAAAAACAAGGTATTGAAGCGAATTGGGGTCAATTTGGAGCTAATTTGGTTAATGGTTTTTTTTACAGAAAAAAATTGTAAAAAGCTGGTTAGGAATGGGTTATATGGAGTGAATTCAATGCTTGCCGTTTTTCATTATTTTTTGTTTGAAAAGTCAAACATTTACCTTACGCCCTTAAACGGTCATTTACAGATGCTCCATCTCGATTTCTGGACCAAATGACATTGGCAATCCTCCGAGGTGATGTCGAGACTTCGCCGAAAGCACCTGGAACTAAAGAAACTGAAGTATTCTTGAACCAGACCTACACGAGAATTACGAATCAGGACCTCATGAAGGCGAAAAACTCGCTCAAGTGGCTTTCTACCGCCCTGAGTGAGTAGCAAAAATAGTTAGCTCGAGGCGGCTCTTCCAAAAAAAAAAAAGAACTTCAGTTAGCTTCTCGAAACGTCAAAGATATCTTGAAAGAACTGAAAATGATATTAAAAATGAAAAAATAGTTTTAGCTACGGGAAATCCGAAAAACTTCGACATCGCCATCCGCGCAGCCAGTTTGCTTTGGGTGAGTGGGAGAAAAAGGGGAGATTCAAACTTTACTCTGAAAATGCCTAACAGGATTCTTCAATTTCAGGATGGCCACGCGTCACTGAAAAAGTTGTACTGGATTCTGCGCGTTTTCTTCGATCCTGGATTTTTCAATCCATATTCGAGTGATGATGAGGTATTTCCACCTAAGATGGTGCAATTTCGAATGATAATAGATCTTATTACTTGGAACCATTTTTTTTTTTCTAGAAAAATCCAAACTCATCGGCCGATGAAGGCAACGACAGCACTCCTTCGGAAGTAATTTCATCTTTTTCGATTTCTTATAGCATTTTATTTCGTTGAAGAACGACTATTTTCCGCTGGAGGACGAGGAACTTGAGAAACGGCGCGTGGAACTGTGCTTTGTGAGTTTTTATTAATTTTGAATTGCGCTCGTTCATTTACAGGGGAAGTGGGGAAAGCGTTTCGAAAAACGCAACAAGTCGCTTTTCTCAATGATCTGCAAGAAGAATTGATTGTATTTTTTTTGAAGTGAAATGAAAAAGTTTTGGAGAAATTTCGTTTCTTATTTTAGCAAGCAATTTGTAGCTTGTAGATTCAAGAAATCCTTGAAGTTTCCTCGAAGAAACGAGGCCTCTGATTGGCTTATCCTGTCTTTGAGCAATGCATATAAAAAATTCGACTGAAACAATAAGATTTCATAGTACAATAAAAGCTTCTTGACCAGTGTAAGAAATAAATAAATAAATATATATATAATATTCACAAGAAAATATCTTTCATAAAAATTTTTGAGCCGATTTCGCGTATGTCTTCATAGCCACAGTCTCGTCCTGAAATTTTTAATTTCAAAATTTTTTGGGCGTCACGATAAAACCTACGTCGGCTAGACCCCGGGATGGGCGAATTGCGGCCTATTTCAGTACATTATTGAATTTTTTTTTTCGCGCGCCAAAAGCTCGGGTGGGGGGATCTAGCCAACGTGTGCGATTGAAACCTTTGACTTCGGCTGGCCATCCAAAAAGTAGTCGTCGATGAAGCCGAGAACCGCTACAAGCAATCCGTAGTCGTTTTTTCCTTTCTGGAAGCTTTCCTATAAAAAAAGAACAAAAACGGTTGTTTTTGCAGGGAACTTACAGAAATCAAGAAAAATTCGCTGTCTGGGGAGCTGTGCAACTTTTTTTTTCTTTTTCCTTTTGTTGAACTCATTGGGTTGAAAAAATAAACGTTAAATTTTTTCATACATATAGTAATCTAATTCTAATAGAACACGCTCTTTTTAGTCGAAACCCCATAAAATTAATTATTGGTTGCTTTAAAACAAAATTTGTTGAAAATACCTTTCTTTTTTCTTTCAAGGTGTAAAAATATTTTGTCATCGTCTTTTTTCGTTTATTTTTGGAGCTTTTCCTTTTTTTACTGGATTTTTCCACTCCACTATTTCTATTCAAAATACTGCAAAAAGGTTGAAAAAAAAAGAAAACATGGCTTAACTAATTGCGGTTTTTTTAACACACAAGTTGTACGTATAGCTATTTGAACCATTTTTTCTGACGGCTCGTTTTTCTTCAGTTCTTTCTTCATTTGCTCTTTCTAAGTGCAAACCTTCTCGATGATTTTCTTTTGATCTTGGGCGATTTTTCTAAGCAAGCTTGGAAATTGGAGCAAGTCTACTGACTTCTTCTCCGCCAACTTTCGGACGCATTCCATGAAAACCGATGTATCAATTTGCGCAACTTCAACATTGGCGTCCAAGCCTAGTAAAAATAATTATATCTAATTTTTTGATAACTAAAAACATTCGTCTTCATCGATTTCTTTTCCCTTTATTTGCTCGAGATACTCCATTACGACGCTTTCTGTTTCTGGAAACGAAACTTTGACTTTTTATTTTTCGGAAGAGCAGGTCGAAAACCTTCAATTTTGATCTCTTGACCGGAAAGCGGGAACGTCGCCGGCAATGGGTCTGAGACCGAATCGGACATGACATCTTCTTCCTCATCTGGAAGTTTTTTTTTTCTAATTTATCGATTTCATTATATCTAATTTTTTTCTGTTTCTATCCGAACTTTTCGCGTGAATCCTTCCGGCACCCGAGACACATTTTTTCAAATTAAGTAGTCACTTAAGGTCCTTCAGCGACCCTTGAAGTTACTTTCGACAGCAGCGAGCTGATTGAGAATGGCGGAAAAATAAAAATTTCGGGTTTGAAATGAATTCGCGAAGATTCTGAAAAGCTTTTGTATTTTTACAAAGGTTTAGGATGGCTGCCCACTGGCCGCCCTGCCTGCCAAACCATAAACGCTCAAAAGCAGAAATGACTTTTTCAATAGTAAGTCAATGACTCATTTCTATCGCTTGGCTGAATGGCTTGGCTTGGCCGCCAAGCCAAGAGCTGCCTTCCTAATCCTCAACCTCTGTATTTTTATTTTAGTTTAACGCGAATTTACGTTTTTTTTTAAATTTATTTAGGCTCGCGATGTCTTGAAATTTAAAAAAAAACTGTCATTTTCTTTTACACTGATTTTCTTTTTTCAATCTACCAATATCAATAATTCCCTCGTCCTGCTCCTCCCCGTCATCCTCTTGCTTGTCAGGCTCCTTCTCGTTCGCTTCATCGAGAATTATCTTCACATTCTCGAACTTTCGACCGATTCTGTAAAACGGCGAAAAAAATTATTTGACTCGGATAACATTTTTGTTACTTTTCTCTGATATTCGTGCTCATCGGGATTCCCAGAATTCGATACTGCTTTTCGATCGTTTGCACGTTTTTGGAACTGGGCCGTTCCCACAACTTCACCACCATTTGTCGTCGGAAGCTGAATGAAACTTTGCTTTTTGGGTGTGAACGCTTCTGAAATTTCTTTGATTCATGAAAATCACGGAAAACGTCCAAACGGTCTCAAAAAGAAAATTCTAAAGCTCCTTTTTAAATTCCTTAAAGTTAACAAAAGTTTCGCGGATTCTTCTTTTTCCCTTTCTTCTCGTCTCCTCATTTTTCTTTCTCCTAAAAAGGTCAAGAAAAAAAGAAGCCTGTGAGGATTTTTGTTCCATACGTTCTTTTTAGGTCCTTATGGACTTTTTTGTGATTGTATATTCAGAAAGTTTGAAGTTTTTTCACATGCGCTGAGGTTTTGGCAAATTGGAGAGCAAATATTGAAATCGAAAACAATATATACATATATAGTAACGAATAGAGTTCTCAAAATGACCAATTGAAAAGAATGACATTTTTCAAAAACGAAAAATGTTTTTTTGACATTTCAAACGAATGTCGTTTTTTTGAAAGATCAACCAAAAATTGATCACTTTCATTCTTTTCATTTTGTGACTTTTTCAAATAATGACTGAAAAATAAATGGTCATTTATTAAACAATCATATTCTGACTAGTAAATAAATGTTCGTCTTTATGACCAAATGTTTCAAAGTGAAAAAGTAAATGGTCACTTTTTTTGACCAAAAATTTTTCGAAAACGAATTATAAATCTTTACTTTTTTTGACCAAAATTTTTCGAAACGAATTATAAATCTTTACTTTTTTGACCAAAATTTTCAAAAGTGAAATTTAAATGTTTACTTTTTTGACCAAAATTTTCGAAACGAATTTAAAATGTTTACTTTTTTGACCAAAATTTTCAAAAGTGAAATTTAAATGTTTACTTTTTTGACCAAAATTTTCAAAAGTGGAATTTAAATGTTTACTTTTTTGTACAAAAAAATTTGTTTTTAACTCTGAAAATTAAATGTTCATTTTTTGGCCGATAATTTTCCGAACCAAAATCCGAATCAATACTTTTCCTTTTTCCTCATTCAATTGAATCTCCAGATAGCACCTTTCTTCCGGTCTGCTCCATATAATTTTTCTCTTCTTTAACCGGCTTTTAGCTTTGCCCTTGACCATCCAGATCACTGTTTTCCAACAGATCTTTTAATTTTAACCAGAAATTAGTTTGAATTTCGAAGTAATCGATTCATGATTTCATTTGGAGAAAACTGATCAGGGACGTTTTTTACCCCCCGGTTGAACTTTTGCTGAAACTGTGCTGAAGTGTACTTTAGGACCCCCTGATTCCAGAACAGAAAGAAAATGTCTCGCAATAGTTCTCGTTTTCGAGTTATGGAGCTACAAAGTCCGCAAAATACGCAAATTAGGCCAAAAAAGCGCTATTTCGGAATCAGGGGGTCCTAAAGTACACTTCAGCAATGTTTCAGCAAAAGTTCAACCGCGGAGTAAAAAACGTTCCCTAGTGAGATAGAATTGACTCCGGCACAGATACTGCCAAGTGCCGTAATAGTAATGAATAAATTTTTTTACCTTTTTTTGAAAAAAATTTTTCAAAGTGAAACTTGAATTGTCCCTTTTTTTGACCAAAAAAATTTCAAAGTGAAATTTAAATGTTCATTATTTTTAACCAAAAATTTTTTTCGAAAAAAAATAAGTAATTGTTCATTTTTTTAAATGCTCAGTTATGAAATTTAACCAAATAAAGTTTTTAACAAACGGTTCATGTGAAATTTAACTAATTGGTCGGCTTCAACGTTCGGAAAATGTTTGGTTGAACTTTCGTTCAAACATTTACTTTTGAGAACTCTAGTAACGAACTGTTGGGAAAGAAGCGCCGGTGTTCGCCTGGATCCGCTCTCTTTTACGTAGTCCTCCCAGATTTTGGTCCCTCTGATTTGGTTTCTCAACGACGGGTTCGCTTCGACCTTCCTTCAATTAAATATAGAATTATTCCCTTTCAGTACGATGAATTTGTTTCATCCGAATAAAATATTTAAAGTGGAAAAATAAGTTCGGGTAACAAAAAAATGTTGCGCTTAGTTCAAAACTGAAACTTCAAGAAGTGTTGAAAGGTATTTCGAAATCTTAAGAAATTCAATTAAGTGATTCATCGATTCATTCTTGACGCCTTCTAGGAAACTCATAAGCTTGAAAATGCTTGGAAGCCCTAAAAAACTTTCCTTTTTTTGGAACTTCACATGAAATTCTGTATTTCGTTTTACCTCCTAACACGGGGAGTACAAAAGGTGGTGGGTTGAGAATTTGATGAAACTTGGTATATAGTAGAGTTCTCAAAAGTAAATGTTTGAACGAACGTTCAACCAAACATTTTTCCGAACGTTTGATGAATTCGACCAATTAGTTAAATTTCACATGAACCGTTTGTTAAAAAAACTTCATTTTTGGTTAAATTTCATAACTGAGCGTTTAAAAAAATGAACAATTACTTATTTTTTTCGAAAAAAATTTGGTTAAAAAAATGAACATTTAAATTTCATTTTTGAAGTTTTTTTGGTCAAAAAAATAAACATTTAAAATTCATTTTAGAAATTTTTGGTCAAAAAAAGTGAACATTTAAATTTCACTTTTGAAAATTTTTGGTCAGAAAAAGTAAACATTTAAAGTTCACTTTGAAAAATTTTTGGTCAAAAAAATGAACATTTAAAAATTCATTTTTAGAAATTTTTGGTCAAAATAGTGACCAATCAAATTTCACTTTGAAAATTTTGTTTAAAAAGGTAAACATTTATTCATTAATTAATTCATTACTATTACGGCACTTGGCAGTATCTGTGCCAGAGTCAATTCTATCTCAGTCTCTCCAAATGAAATCTTGAATCGATTACTTCGAAATTCAAACTAATTTCTGGTTATAAATTAATAAATCTGTTGGAAAACAGTGATCTGGATGGTCAAGGGCAAAGCTAAAAGCCGGTTAAGGCCGAGAAAAATTATATAGAACCGGTCAAAAATGAGCAGAACGAAAGAAAGGTGCTATCTGGATTAATTGAATGAGGAAAAAGAAAAAGTATTGATTTGGATTTTGGTTCGGAAAATCCAGGTTCGGAAAATTATCGGCCAAAAAAATGAACATTTAATTTTTCACAGTTGAAAAAAATTTTTTTCTAAGAAAAAAAGTAAACATTTAAAAATCGTTTTGAAAAATTTTTGGTCAAAAAAATGAACATTTAAATTTCTCTCTTGAAAATTTTGGTCAAAAAAAGTAAACATTTAAAATTCATTTTGAAAAATTTTTGTTCAAAAAAATGAACATTTAAAGTTCATTTTGGAAATTTTTGGTCAAAAAAAAGTAAACATTTAAATTTCACTTTTTGAGAATTTTTGGTCAAAAAAAGTAAACATTTAAATTTCACTTTTTGAGAATTTTTGGTCAAAAAAAGTGATCATTTACTTTTTCACTTTGAAAAAAATTTGGTCATTAGGACGAACATTTATTTACTAGTCAGAATATGATTGTTTAGAAAATGACCATTTATTTTTTTCAGTCATTATTTGAAAAAGTCACAAAATGAAAAAGAACGAAAGTGATCAATTTTTGGTTGATCTTTCAAAAACGACATTCGTTTGAAATGTCAAAAAGAAAATTTTTCGTTTTTGAAAAATGTCATTTTTTTCAATTGGTCATTTTGAGAACTCTAGTATATAGGTACTTTAGGACATCCTGATTCCAATAGTTGAAAAAAAGTGCGCCTTTTTGGTTATAGTCGAGTTATGGCATCTCGAAATTTGCATGCGAAAAATGCATTGAATGGAACGGGGGAATATCTCTCGGCGGCTATAGTCTGTTCAGATTTTTAATGTCAAGTGCAATGACGTCATTGACAAACACTATGTGGATGGCTCGCTCTCTGATTGGTTTATCGCACCATTATGGGCGGAGCTTGAGCGACGACTTGACATTCAAAATCTGAACAGACTATAACTATCGTTGTCAGCAGGCAGCGTGGTGTAGTGGCTAGCGTCCTGCGCTGTGGAACCTATGATGCAGGTTCGATCCCTTTTTGGTGAAAATTTTTTTTTGTCATGAAGTTTTTCGAAAAAATTGATGAAGTTTTGAAGATGGAACGAAAAATACCGTTCAAAATGTTGAAACTCACTATTTTATGTCGTTTTGAGAAAGACTTTCGACAAAAAAAGTTTTTTTCTTTCTTTGTTATGCTCTCTGCAGGAAATTTTGGCGTCGAGAATATTCTTTCAAGAGTTCATAGGTTTGTGATATAAATAACAACTTATTGTAGTTCTATGCTTCTATTCTTATTCATCAAAAAAAGGACTTTGATGCACAGTTTTCAACACATAAAATCTTAAAAGAAGAAGAAAAAAGAATGAATCTCATAAAATTTTGATTTTTTTTATCAGAAATTTTTTTAAAGAAAGGGGTCGACCATACGCCCTATGGTTGGAAAAGGAAAATTTATAGCAAAAAAATTTTTGTCAAAATTCTTTCTCAGAAGGTCATACAATGGTGACTTTCAACATTTTGAGCTGTTTTTTCACTCCATCTTGAGAACTTATTAATTTTTTTGAAGAAAAAAATTGGCAAAAATAAATTTTCCCCAAAAAAGGACCGAACCTGTATCATAGGTTTCACAGCGCAAGGCCGCTAGCCACTACACCACGCTCCCCCCTGGTTGTGGAAGTTAGCCGCCGCGACATATTCCCTCCTTCCATTCAATGCATTTTTCGCGTGCAAACTTCGAGATGCCATAACTCGACTATAACCAAAAAGGCGCACTTTTTTTCAACTTTATTGAAATCAGGGTGTCCTAAAGTACCTATATACCAAGTTTCATCAAATTTTCAACCCACCACCTTTTGCACTCCCCGTGTAAGAAGCATTTTTCGAACAAAAAATTAAAAAGAGGCCAAGGTTTCTTGAGCCCCTTTTAGAACCTCAACAAATATTTCCAAATTCTCTCATCTTCCTTAACAGAATATTTCGCCCTGTTTTTCGTTAAATTCCAGGACTTATCAGAACGGCTGGAGTTTTTCGGTGTGCGGACCTACAATTATGAAATCTTTGAAGTTACTCTTCTCGAATTTCGACCTGCTCATTGTCGTCATCATTATCTTCACTTGAAAAGATGCCGACGTCAGAAACTGGACCTTAAATCCTTTTTTTTTCATTAATTTTCAAATTATTCCTACTTGTTTCGACCTTAGCGTCCTTGTGGTTGGCGTGGCGCCTCGTACCTGAGAATATTTGATGAATAACATTTTTTTTTACATGAACTTACCGATATAGATGTAGCTCATCACTCGTCGGTCAGGACTGATCCTTAGTTGTACTTTGAACTGTTTTTTGAGCCTGAAAAAGCGATTATTTCTCACCAAAGAAAGAAAATACCATTGTTCGCCATGGACTGATATTGGGATCTGCAGTTCAATGTAGCCTCGCAATATATTTCTCGCTTCAAGACCCGAAGAAAAAAGTCGGTGTCGTAACGACCTTTGAAAGCTGAAGAATTTGATTCATATACAAAATTTAAAAAAAAAAACGAACTGTTCGAAAATTAGAGATAAGTCGCCGGAATTTTTAACTGGGAATCCTTCGAAAAAACCTTTGTCAATAGGAAGGCGAGATTTTCTTTTGCCTTGCGCAATCTCAATATCCAAGGATCCAGTCTTCCTAGAATGAAAACTGTCCTTCTTTTTCATTGATTTCCCCACCTCAAAATGTAATTCCAGATGAGTTTTTCGAATTCAACCGTGAATTCAAGCATCTGCAAAAACTGGGGATAGATGAGTAAAAAAAAAAGTCTCATCCGCTTTAGGCATCATTTAAATTGTGAAAACATTTTCAAATTCGAAGAAAGTTTGAACCTTGTTAAATTAAATTAAATGACTTAAAACCTTGAAAAAAACAGAAAGCAAAATCTGACCGCAGGACTTAAAAATAACCTTTTTTGTGAAGATTCATGAGCAACGCGAAGCTTTGAAGGTAAATTTGAAAAAAATGAGAAATCGATCAGAATGCAATAGAAGTCGAAAGAGAATCTTTCAAAACTGGATATAAATGAACTTTTTAAATCAGTTACTTTTTTTTTGAAATTTCGAAATCTTTGTCTCTCTTTTTGCGGAATTCACAAATTCTATAATAAGTCAGGAACTGTATGCAAAGAGTGATAATAGTTTTACCAAGAAATGGTAAATGGCATAATCCCGCTTTTCAATTTGAAAAAAAAAAAATGTTCAAAAGTATTTGTATGAAAAAAATAATTTTGCGAGGAAGCTCATTTTAAATTCTAAAAGCGCCTTTGAGCCATTTATATATCTGTTTTTGAGTCAATAACTGCGTGCACCATTTTTTCGCAAACGGCCTAAGAAAGAGTAAAAAAGAACATGGCGATTAATTAAGAGTGAAGGTGAAAGAAAAAAGGAGGGAAATTGGATTTAAAAAAAATAGATCTTAACATAGGTAAAACGGAAAAGTTCCTTTGAGGATCCTTAAAGGATCCTGAGAGGGAGATAAAAAGCTTCCTCTAAAAGCTCCTAAAATGATGTAAAAAAGCTTTGCAGCTCCTTTTCCATAGCCTCAGAGGATCCTTTTTAAATCATCTCGAATCTTTTCAGTTGCTTTCCAGCATCCTTTTTGTTACTCGGGCAAAACTGAAAAGCTCCCCAAAAGCTTTTCTCAAAAAAAGACCTTGAAAGGGTCCCCAGCAGATCTTTTTTATATCGTTTCACTTCTTTGTTGCATCTTTTTCACATCCTCTGACAAAAAGGATGCTGGAAAGCAACTAAAAAGATCCGAGAGGATTCAAAAAGGATCCTCTGAGGCTATGAAAAAGGTGCTCAAAAGCTTTTTTATATCATTTTAGGAGCTTTTAGAGGAAGCTTTTTATCTCCCTCTCAGGAACTTTTAAGGATCCTCAAAGGAACTTTTCAGTTTTACCTATGTTTGGGGAGCTTTTCAGTTTTGCGCGAGATGGCGTTTTCATAGGACAAAACGAAAATTGCTCCAAAAAAAACAAAACGAAAATTAGTACTCTTTTTTTTGCGTTTCAAAGCAATTTCCGTTTTAGCGAAAGAACACGCCATAAAGATCCTAAAGGTGCATATATTGAAACATTTCGTGTCAAACGAGGCGAAGAGGCGATTTGTGAAAATTTGCAATCATGTGCCTTTAAAAACCTCTCTTCGAAAAAATTTTTTTTTCTGGAGCTCTTCTTTTTCTTTTTTTTTTACATAGTTCAACTGGTTTACGGCTTGTGTCATTCTGGTTTCTCAATTTCTTCGAAATCTCTTGTTACAATTGAATTTTGAATTCTTCTGTCTTTTTTTTCAATATTAAAATACTTCATCCTTCTAACTGTATCTTGTAGGGCATGGAAGAGATTTCCGACTTCTTGCATTGCAATAAATGCTATGCTTTACCGCATATCGAACCCCAAAAGTCATTTTTCGTCACAACTTGCATGCATCTTCTGTGCAACAAATGTGTTCTCATCAGTATGATTTTTCAGGTTTTTCGCAATTTTTTTCAATGATTTTTTTGAAGGTGAAGGTGAATGTGTGATTTGCGGACACATGTTTAAAAAGGTGGCAATAAATTCATCCATGAACAACAATGTTAAGTATCTTTTCAAGGTTTTTTTTTATTTTCATGCAAGCAAAGTATCAAGTTTAGAACCCACATGTGTTGTTTCAAGAAGAATTTGGCCGGTTTATGAAACAATTCGAATTTCAACAAAACTTGATGAATGGGTTATTATCGCATTTGAAAAAAGTGGTGCGTTTTTCATTTCATTCCGAGAATGGTTTTTTATGTTTCTTTTTTTTTAGAAAGAAAGATCTAGAGAGCTGGAAAAGTATTGCAAACGTCAAAAAGTGATTTCGGAAGAGAATGAGAGGTAGGATAAAATTAAAAGCATTTAACTTTTTAACTGTTTTTAGAGAACTGACGCGTCTCCGCGAGTGGATAAAAAAGGCGGAAAGTCGGATAACTGAAGGAAACAAGCAAAACCTTCAGTTGGAACGGGAAGTTCAGCGTTTACGACAAAGAATGGGCGATTTTAGGTTAACGAAAAAAAAATGTTTTTTGGTTCAATTTGTTGAAGTTTTCAAACGCCCCTCATGACTTCTCGAAGCGGCTCTTCTGGGTTTTTGAACATGGCATCACCGTTTCCTGGAATCGACGTGAATGGTTATAAATCTGTTTGTTTTTTTCAAAAATCAGGACTTAGTTACTGAGAACTGTGATTTTAGATGAAGAAAATTTTACCTTTTCAAGATTATTGAGATTCGGAAATTTTGAAGAATTTATTTGAAACTCTCATTTTCCATTATGGAAGGGTGCCCAAGCCATAAAATTTTTTTTAGGTTAACTAACAAGAGCAGCCGAAGAGTTTTAGAACAGATTTTTCTCAGTAAATATTTATCCAGTCTTCATCATCTAATTTTTCCCTTATTTCTTTTTTGAACTTACTCATTCATTCCAGAAGCTCCGCCCCCTTTTGAGTCAAGCTTCGGCCTCACTTCCACCTCCAATAAAGTTATGCCTATGAATTTCGCGTTCGAAGATCCCAGCGCCACCGTTGACACCCATTCGTTCACCTCCCCTGTAACAGTGATTTTTTTGTCTGAAATTTGAAAAGCGCATCGGAGAAATGTTTTCAGTTCTCAACGCCGCAGCTTGCCAAAGACATATTCAGCACTTTCTCAACGCCTCAGGACCCAGTAAACCGGACTCATTCGATGGTTTTTTTTTATTAGTTTCGTCACTAGATTCCTTCAAATTGAGAGCTATTTTTGATTGAACTATTCCACAATACAAAAAATACAGACTGAATTTGAGTGAGAAATTGATAATAATTTCAGAAGGGGTGTAAGAAAAGTAAAAGTCGAGTAAATTATTTTCCACGGCTTGAAACGTCCATTTGAATCTAAATATTTTTCAAGTGGTATAACCCTTCCAAATTCAATCGTTTATGACGTATAGACCGAAAATCACTCAACCGGGAGCAGCTGTAGGATGAGCACCAAATTGAAGTTCTTTTTCAAATCATTTTCTGGCCCCAAACCGCAAAGTTCTTTCTTTGTCTGGCGTGAAATCATTCCTGTTGTGGAAAACTGAGTACGGAACAAAACAAAAATCAAATTGCTCCTTAAATTGAAACGTGGTTTTCCAACCAACCAGAGATAGAATGGCTGATTTTATTTGTATTTTTTGGAGGTGCAGAGTATACAACCGTCATCGCTCTCCACGAAACTCACTCGATCCGACAGCTTCTCGAAAATGTTCAAGACGCCCATCACGACCAGGGCGAAAAACAATTCCAGCGACTCTAGTTTCAACTTTCGCACTCCCATCGACTTGAATCGGTCGGCCTCGAGAAGGTTTTGGAAGTATTTTTCTCTTGGAAAAAAATTGTAATGTTCTTTATTCCATTAGTTTCAATTGATTTATGTACTGAAGCTTTTTTGCTTTCTTTTTTTTTTGTCATTTCTCAAGATCCTGTGCCTTGAATTTTTTAAAAAACGGCTTTAAAGACGGTGGTTATGGGCGGAAGACTGTATTTTTCTTTTAACCCGAAAAGCGAATTTTTCGATGATTTCTTGATTGTAAACTCCGTCCAGAATCAAATTATTTAGGCGCAGACTTGTTCTGCGCCATTTGGGTTTAGGATAAGTTGGAAAAAAAAGGGCCTTATGATAACTTTTTTTCTATAAATATGTTGTAAAAAAACGATTTTTTTAGGTTTTTTTGAAAAACTGATTAATTTTTTTCCTTCGGTCAAAAGATTTTTTTAAATCACTTTTTTTCCAAAAAAACTGAAACTATATTTGTCACTCAAATTCTTCTCCGAAACGAATAATTCGTTTGAAAAGTCGGAATACAGATTTTTCGAAACTGAGCGCGTTTTTGAGGATTTTCGAAGACTATAATTTTTGAACTTTTTTTGCAATTGCAAAAATCGAAGAATAAATTTCTAATAACCTTTTGAAGACTTGAATATTTATTTCAGCAGCGAAAATCCGTACATGGAAGTCTTCAACAGCTCGAGGTGAGGAAATAAAATAATGTGACGTAAATTTCGGTTGGCAAAGATAAATTGAAGAGCATCAGCCGATCGTTCGTCGCCAGCTCTCTCCCAGAAACGAACTCCAGCCAACCTGAAATCACGCGCCATTCAAAGCGGTTAATTTTTCCATCAATTCTGTAGAGTAGACTTTGATCAAAGTTCTGTGAAAGTTTAGATTTTCCCAAGATTTCTTAATAATTCAAAATGAGAGAATATTTTTTATGAGGTTTTGAAATTTGAAAGTTTCATAAAGTGTTTAGAAAAGTGGTAGAGGATATCCTGAACTCAAAAAAATTCTTTTCAAAAAAAATTTTATATTCCGAATTTTTGAAGCGTTTTCTTTTTGTTTTTCGTGAAATATAGTGTTCAAGCCGATAAAAAAAGTCATTAGATTTTTAATTTAAAATCTACTCTTGTGACTACTTGATTTGAAAAATTGAAGAAAAATTTTTACCAATTTGAAGCATATTGAGGCGCAAAGAATGAATGAAATTTGGTTTTAAGCAGTTTTTCTTTCCAGTTTTTTTGGAAGATTAGTAGTACTTCAAAAATATGGTTTTAAAGTCATTCCTTCGAAGAATTATTGAAAAAAATCTTTTAGAACTAAAAAGACAACTTGAATGATTGGAAAGCTATAACATCATATAAACTTGAGAAAAAAATGAATGACTTTGTAAATTTTTCGATCTGTGTTTCTTTCCTTGGTTTTTGAGCTGTAACTTCTCATTGTGAACGGAAAGTCGCAAAAAGCTAGCTTCTGTCAAAAATAATGCCTTTTTTGGCCCTCAAACACGTGTGTTGGTTGTGTAGAATGGCGCAAATTTGCACTCGGAATAATCGAGCGGCGATCGGCCTTTTTGGTCTCGATTTACGTGGATCTTTTATATTATTTTGACGAGCTCATTCATATTCTTTTTTAGCAATCATTTCAATCAGAATCATAACTTCTTTCAATGTTCAACGTTCCCCTATTTGAGATCTTGGCAATACTAGAACTTTAATTTCATGAAAAGATTGAGTAGTTTAAAAAAGTGAAAGCCTGTTTATAATGCTAATTCAAAAAAATATATGCCTTATTTTTTTGCTTGTTTTTCTCTTTTTTTATTGAAAAAAACACCAGAGTTCTTGGATCTGGAGTTTGAGGCTCTTTTTTTCTTGATTTCGAGATTTTTCTGTTTATAAATATAGGACTCGAAATGAATTTTTTTAAAGAAAGGCTTTTTTTATTCAAAAAAATTTTTAAAGATTAAAAAAATTATAAAAAAATACTAATAAAAAAAATTAAGTTTTCTATCAAATTAAATGAATTTCAAGAGTTTAGGTTACGTTGAACGTGGCTCGATAATCCCTGCCTCGATTCTCCCATTAAACAATTAATTTTTTTAAATTTTTGTATGGTTGTTATAATTTCATAGTCTTGTACATTGTTGAATGTGAATATAAAAATTTTTTTGACTTTTTTTCGACTTTTTTTCCATTCCTTTTTGATGTGTTTCTTCGTACTTACTTTTCGATAATTTCCCAAAGATTTATAGAGTAATTTCATTTTCCGTATAATGGCGAGCCCTCGAACGAGGCGCGTTCTCAAGGATTTGCGGCCGCTGGACGAGAATAATGTGGGTTTTCAATTTTTCTTATTTATTTTTCCTCCGTTCAAAATTTCTTTACGATATTTTGCAGGAGCTTAGAAAAATTTAATGAAGGTTTTTGAGGCGAGGAGACTTTTTAGTGCTATTTTTTTGACCTTGTTTCTTCGCCCAGCAAGGATTTTTTTAAACTCAATTGTTTCAATTATTATAATTTCTATCTAAAATTAACAAATTCTCACATTTCAATATTATAAATGTTTGAAATAAGTAGAACTCAAATTTCAAAAAGTTTATCTTTTTTTCTTTTTAAGAAAAAAATTGTTTAGAAAAAAATAAAGTCTTTCAACGAATTTATGGTGAAAATAAAAAAAAGTATTATTTTTTTGTGAAAAATTTTTCAAACTGATACATAGGCAAAGTTGGAAGGACCCTCCGAGGGTCCATAAAGGACCATAGAAATGTTCCTTTTAGGGTGACGAAGGCTCTCTTTTTGCTGCCTTTTTGCTCCATTTTCTCAGCCCTTATGCACCATTTTTGCTGCCTCTCCCTTTCTCCACCATTTCTCGAGCCTTTAAAATCCCAGAAAAATGGAAGGTTCGATGAAGGGAGTCTCTTTGCTCCCTTTCGCTGTCTTTTTGCTCCCTTTTGCTGCCTTTCTGCTGCCTTTCTGCGGCCTTTTTTGAGCCTCTCCCTTTTAGCGCCCATTATCCACCATTCCGACTTTGCCCGAGTATGACGATTTCTTTTGAGTTGTACCAAGTCGCCTCATTTAAATCAATTCAAAGCAATTTTGGCTTTAGTGAAGAGTTTGATTAACAGGAGCGTGCTCAGCTTTTTCATGGCGGCAAATATCAGGTTTTTCTTCTCATTTTCCAAGTTCCTCTTTTTATGTTCCTTGAAACTTACAAAGAAACGAGCTTTATTCAACCTTTTAAGGAACGTAAAATGAATTTTTTGTTCCCTTCTGAGGTCCTTGAAATGTTCGGCTATGTCCATGTCGTTCACAAAATTGCCGAGTGAAACATCCTTTTTTTTTCATTTTCAGTTTTGTTTCGAATGCGAGGCGAACAATCCGCAATGGGTCTCGGTGACCTACGGAATTTGGATCTGTCTCGAATGTTCAGGCCTCCATCGTGGTCTCGGCGTTCACTTGAGGTGATTTCTTCAGAAAAAGCTTTGGAAAACAAAAGAAAATCGGGGTTTTTTTTTTACACTTTCAAGCATTTTTAGTGGACTTTTTTTGGTCCATCTCGAAGATTATTTGAGATTTATTTGACTACATTCTCATTGACGTTTCACTGAACTTGTGATAATTTTCCGTGTTTCCTACTATGAAATCGACAATTTTGATTTCCTGAATTTTTGATGTTATACTTAGAATCTTTCTAGGCATTTCTGTGATTTTCACTTAATTTTTCTAAAAATTAGCCTGCGTCTTTGAAAAAAAAAATTGAGAAATGGGATGGTCTATAAGAATGAAAGTCTGTTTTAAAGTTTATAATTATTTTTTTGAGTATTCAATTTCAGTTTTGTCCGCTCAGTAACAATGGACAAGTGGAAGGACATCGAGCTGGCCAAAATGAAGGCCGGCGGAAACAGGAAGTTCCGCGAGTTTCTCGAATCTCAGCCTGATTATGACCCGAAATGGAACCTCCAGCAGAAGTATAACTCCAGAGCGGCAGCTTTATTCAGGGATAAGGTGATTAAAATTTATTGGGGTTTTATGGCTAAAACAGTATTAATTCAGTTTTTAGAAGTCAAGAAATTTGAATAAAAGGTTTTTTTGTAAAAAAATTTTTAGGAGAAGCACGCTTTTTTTCAGTTAAAAAAAGCTCACAAAGTCTTACAAAAAGATTACTTTTTTTGCCAGTTTTCATTAAATTTCCAACTTTTTTTATCTTTATTTTAGTTCCAAGCTTCACGACTGTCTACCTCTCTTGGATAAAAATATAAATCCAAGAAGTTCACTTTTTTGGTATCTTTTTTTTAATCATAGAAAATTGGGATTAATTGTGATCAAGCGACGTCTAATCCAGATGATCCTAAGACACCTTTGCAGGAAGTTGCACAGTATTTGATTTTTGTTTCGATTAAAGGTGGCTTGCGAAGCCGAGGGGAAGGAATGGTCGGCGGCGACGTCCAGGGCGGCCAACTACATGCCGACTTCGCTGGGAATCCCGAGGCCGTCGGAGCAACGTTCCACGAGCAACTCCACGCTGGGATCTTACTACGGCGGAAACACCAACAGCTACGCCGGCAGCGGCGGCGGTGGATACAACACCGAAGGATCTGTGTTAGTACTATGATCACCTGAATGGTCTCAGGATTTTCGCGCATTTGAAAACTTGCGGAAATTCTATTTCGACCCTTTCTATGCGATTTTTCTTCCATCATATTTCCTTTGTGTTTTTTTTTAAGTTCAGAAACATCAAAATTTACACAGAGCGTCCTGGTGTTTTGAAGGAACATGTAAACATATGATACTTATAGCGTTTTTCAGACTATTTGAAGTGATGTCTATTCAAAAACAATATTGTAGATTTTAGAACAGACCATATATGAAAAATAATCATTTTGGGAGCTCATAAATGAAGTTCAGGGAAAGAAGAATTTCCATTCATTTTTTAGGATTATATACTTGATTTTTCAGCGACAATAAATACCAAGGCTTCGGTAACGATGCGCCGAGGTCAGGACCTCAAAACGACGATTTGTTGACCGGCGCCATGTCGTCCTTGTCGATGGTTCATTTCATGAATTTCTCAAAAGATTTTTTGATTGATAGATATTATTTCAGTTTGAATACTGTGCTCTATTGCCATCTTCTTTTTGAAGAAATCTTTGAAAGCTGTTTTCCGTTATCTAGAAAAACGATTTTCAACCGTTTACTCGAATTTCGTATTGTGCAACACATCTGATAAATTTCCTTTAGAGTAGAGATGCCTCTGATGAATCATATTTTGAACGGATTGAAAGACAGAAATATCTCATTTCCAGGGCTGGTCAATGCTTTCGAAAGGAGCCTCTCAAGCGGCCGCCATCGCCAAAGACGTCGGAATGCAAGCGACGCAAAAAGCGTCGGAACTCACAGATAATATGGTAAAACATATGATTTACACTTCTCAAAGACAGCTCTTCAATTAATAGCTTGTGGTATCCTAAATATCAAAACTGAAGTAGAAAGTTTGCGCAAAAAAATGGCGAAGACCTTCAAAGTTTTCTGAGATTTTTCTTTTTCGTCCAGCCGCAGATTCAAAAACTAAAGAAGTTATTTTAGACAAAGCAGTATAGCTGATTCACGGCCAGCTTGGGACGCTGAGGGGGCGTGTCCTGTCTGCGCTCCCCACGAGCCAGGCGCTATCTCGTGCATTATCGTGTCAGGACCCGTTTTTCGATGCCTCAAGCCAACCGTGAATCAGCTATATTTTCTTCCAGATGCATTGTGCAATAAAGCGCAAAATCATTTTTTATTAAGTCAATAATTTTGATTTTTTTTTCTCATGTAAAAATGTTCAATGAGGTTTTTTTTTCACGAAATTCAGTGGTTTTTAAATTTCAGAAAAAACGCAGAGAATCATTTTCCACTTTATTGCAAACGGCCTGTTTTGCTAATAATTTAAAGATTGTTTGTTAAAAACTTCACGAATTTTCGGAACTACGTGAAAATGTATGACTTTTTGAAGTTTTCTTCTAGTTTCTGAGAGTTCAAAGTATTTGTGCTCCAGGGCCAAGGAAGCGGCCTTCTATCGGGAGTAGCGTCGAAGGCCACGGAAGTCAGCACGAAGTCGTGGGACGGCCTGTCGCAATTCGTCAAGTCTCCGTCGCTACAGGCCTTTGGAGGGATCTTGAACCGAGGGTCTTTATCATCCGAAAACTGTCCATTCATCGTTCGCCTTCAGAGGTTATGAAGATATGGCCGGTGCTGGGGGAGGACTCAACACTGGAACTCCTGTAAATTCGAACAGCGATTTTTCCAGCTGGCTGGAGTCTTCCAATTTGTGAGTTATTCAACGTTTTGAGCCATTTAGTACTAGGATAAATTCCAGATGAATTTATGAATTTTTCAGGCCTCGAGGAGCACTACCAGCTGAAGGGAACAGCGTCTCAAGCAAAAGTAGGTTTTCAACGAATTGAGTTCTTTTTTCAAGAAAGTCGACGTGGAAATTACTGGATATATATAGTTCTGCAGCCTCAAAAGCCTGCTAAAATTGAATTTTTAAGCATCAGTAGACCGATGAACAATTTATCTAAAAACTAAACGCGCTAAATTTGAATTTGGAAGCCGTTTGCACCACTTCCGTCCTTTATCTGAGCTCAGCACGGAAGCTAAAACCCTCAAGGGATCACTTGAACCTCAGAAAACTGAAGTGGAAATTTTAAAACACAACGAGAAAAAATAATAATAAATTGGCGTATAGTTCAGTAGACCTTTTTTCTGTGTAGTAAGATTTCTCCTATAGTTTTAATATTATTTTACAAGTTTCAAGGTCTTGAAGCGAAGCCGGAGAAAAAGAAGAAATCGCGCGAGGAACGGTTAGATGTGCAGGTGAAAGCGCCGTCAAGAAACCGAAGCGGCGCCTCTTTGAATTCGGCTGGTGATGAAGGTGAGAAAATGTAGATCCCTCAAAGATTGATCGATTTCCCAGCTCCCCCGACGTCGACATCAACCATCGACCAATTCGAAGCCGCCGTGAACAAGGCGAAAACGAACGTGGCTCAGCAAAAAGTGAAGAAACAAGAAGAGGAGAAGAAAGCGGCCAAAGGATGGGACGACGACGCCTGGGACATTTTGAACCAATAACTTTTTCTAGTTTTCCTGACTGGTTTTAGAAATTGACTGTGTAGAAAATTTGGCGTTGTTGTATTTCATAGGAGAAACAGGAAGAAGAAAAATTGGGATGTACTGTTTTTTAAGATTTTTTTTTTTCAAAATTGTACGGCTCAAAAAGAATTCTTGACCTTTTTTTAAGTATTTCAAACATCATGTCTGTTTAAAATTGTTCCAGCAAGAGGTCCAGAACCCTCCTTGACGTACAATAACGCCGAAACATGTCTGAATATTGGTGACTGGACTTTTATTAGAGATTTCTGTTCTTTTCGAAATATTTCATGTATCATTTATTTATATCTCTCCACCTGTGATTTCCTCTCGTTTGTATGTGTTTGCTGGGTTGGCCCAAAGAATGTAGTCTCTTTATATATTCAACTTTTATCTAGATACAGTTAACATCACTTGCGTTCTTTCCTTCTTCTTCCAAGCTTACTTTGTAAATTTTTTTCTGTAGTTCTTATGCCCATTTTTGTGAAAGCTTTTTTTTTTCGAAGCATGACCAATTTATTGGTTGCTTGCATTCCTTCCAAAATCCTCGGAATCTTTTGGTGAATACTGAAGAACTTGTCTTGAAAGCATTAAACTTCAGACTTTTATCGCAAACTTTTAATGAACATTTGTTATTTGATCTCTGCCTTTTGTATTCAGCAATTTTGTTGCATTGAAAAGGTGTATATTTGATTAGTTTCATGGAAGAAAAGTTTTTATCGGGTTCCAAAAATAGCGATTGCGCGACTGTGCATGCAGAAAATCACGGCGGGAGGCCCGAAAAATTGGATTTGACCGGAATTTTTCAAATTTTCTTAATTTTTTTTTTGATGAAATTGTCAGGTAAAATCCCCTTGTTTGATAGTTTTTATCAACAAAAAGTTCAGATTTGAAGGCCAAACTCAGAAATGCGAAAAAAGACGGCTCGTCTAAAGTTGTTGAGATTCTGAACGATATTGGCCACTTTTTTCGAGATGTAAAGCATGACCCGACGAGTGCTATTGAAGCTTATGTGGAAGGTTTGTTGGAATGAATACAATTCGGGAGAAAAAAATGTTATAGCTGCGGACTTGGCACAGAAAATTGGTGTCTACAACGACGGATGTTTCGCTGTGCGAGCTTTGAGCGAAATTTATGCCGAATTGGGTTTTTATTTGAATTTTGAATGTTTTTCAAAAGAATACCGCGGGTAGGAGATCGAGGTCAAGCATTGGGATACGCGGGAAAGTTTCGGGAAATCGCCAAAACGAGTGGAATCGCTTCTCAGGAACAGCTATCGTCTCACGTCACCGCCTGGGTCTATGAACGGCTTTGGATCTGTCAGAGCTCCGACAAGGCCGATTTGGAGAAAGTTTGAGCTTATTTCATCCTTTGATTGTGTATATTAGTACAGACATGAGGGGACAGATCTAAAGCTGATTCACGGCTGGCTTGAGCCATCAAAAAAATAGTCCTGAAACGATAAAAGGAGAGATAGTGCCTGGTTGGTGGAGAGCGCAGACATGCCACGCCCCTCAGTGTCCCAAGTTAGCCGTGAATCGGGTATAGCAAGTTTTCACTGTAGGGATGAGATTATTTGAGCTATTCTTAGGTGAACTTTAAGGATCAGACAAGCACTTTCGACTAAGATTCGCAAGTTTCTCAGAATTATTAAAACAAAAATTGTATTTTACAGTAAAATATATCCTTTCAAACATACTTTCAAGACGCAGAATGACCTACAAAGGTGAATCGGGAGGTCGATACTAGTAGGTAACAGGTAGCGAGCGCTAGTGTGGTAGCTGCCGAGTATCTACTTTTTAGCTACTTTCATGGTACCGGAAATCATACGCTCGTCAGTCAGGAATCATACCCGGTAGCATCGCGATGCCTTTCATGTAGTATCTAGGTACCATAGGGATAGTACCAGGTCGCATACAAACGACCATCGATTACCATACGATTGATTTGAAGTTGCTTCTTTCCGGTACCTACTTATATTGACCTCCCGATTGACCAGTGTAAAATCACACTGTAAGCGGCTCTTCATTTTAAAACTATAATAAGTTTTGAAATAAACCTTTTAAACATCAAAATATTTCGTTGAATGCCTCAGAGCTGAGTTTTCTCAATCCTCAATTTCTGTTACAGGCCTTTGAATGGGTTGAAATTTCTCTGAATTATTTGAAACAAAACACGAAAAGGATTGACGACGATAAACAGGCTGTCAAAATCGCCTGTGACAGTAGGAGGAGAAAGGCGGGATTGGTTGGTTTTTGAATCTTGAAAGGTTTTCGAATAACATTTTCTAGGAGAGGTTAGGTGCTGGAATCGCGGCAAATTTGGGGAACCGAGCGGCGGCTGAACGGCTCTGGAACTCGTCTTATGATTTCGCCAGGTGAAACGTCGTTTGGATTGTTTTTTCTGGTTAATTGACATCGCTTATGTTTTTTTCTATGAAATAATCTATGAAAAAAATCGCTTTAAAAAGGAATATTTTTCTTTTAAAAAGGCATGATTTATAAAAAATTTAATAAATCGTTTTTTTCATCCTTTTTCTCGGAACTAGTTTTTCTTTTTCTCACCATCAAAAAAACTGAGCTATAATAATTATTTTTGATGAATTAAATCGGATTACACATGCAAACAGAAAAAAAGCTTTTTATTTCACCCAAGGTCGTCGATTTTTTTGAAAAAGCTTCATCGAATCTTGTTTCTTCTTTAGTCGATTCTGGGCCGGTTCAAGCCAAAATTCTGCCTCAAAGGCTCGTGAGGACTTCAAACGCCTTCTGTTTGAGTTATTTCGGGGTTATCTGCAATTTTTGAACTTTTTTTTTCACATTATATTCTGAATTTAACTCTCAATGAAAATTATGAATAATCCCAGCAAAAGTCTTGACGCAAATTCGAAAAAAAAAATCGAGTTCCAATTTCAGATCAACGAAAGACGTTGGACTGATCCGAGTTTTATTGCAATCGAAGCTCGATTTTTCCTGGGCAGACACGATCCAAACGGCTCGTGAACTGTTGCGAAGGGCCGACGAAAGACATAAAGGCCCGGCTCTGATCGAATGCGCGAATGTGAGATTTCGAGTTGGAAACCTTGGTATTTGGTATCTCGGGCAAAACGGGAAAGCTCCTCAAAAACATTTTTCAAAATAATATCTTCTAAGGGCTTCTAGCTGTTTTTTAAATTTATATTTTGCAACTTTTCAATATTCGTCATTTAAAAATCTTTGCAGAAAAAAACTAGATATATGTCTAGAGATGTCTCCGAGCCTATGAAAAAAGGACCTCAAAAGCCTTTTCCCATTCTTTTTGGAATTGTCCTATGATAAAATAGCTATAAAAAGTTTGTTAAAAATGATCTCTGATTTTCAATCTTTTTTTCATTCCGTTTATTTCAAGGATAATGTTTCTGAGACGTTCCAAGGTTCATAAAAGTCTCAAGGCAAACAGCCGTTTTCGAAATAAATAAAAATCGTACATCAAAGCTCTTTCAAAAGTTTCGATGAAAAAATTGAGAACCTCCCATAAAGCTATTAACATATTTCAAATCAATATTTTTAGCAATACGTATTACACGGCCATTTTGAATCCGCCTTGCACGATTTGAAGGAATGTTATCGAACGGAGCAGAGAAAAAAGATGGAAAAGTATTTTCCGAACGATTTCGAGCTTCTCTTGAAACGATTACCCATTTGTAGGTTTTTCTCCATAAAAAAAGTTTTCTTTTTCGTGCAGATTGCATTTTTTACATGTATCCTAGTGGAACACGGGACATCACAAAATTTGCAATTTTACCCCCAATCTAGCCTTTATTGAAATTCAGTTCTGAAATCTCATTAAAATTAAACTTCCAGGCTTCAAATATGTCGATCTGCGGAAAATGCTAAAACAGAGCAATCTGAAAAAGAAGGAAATCCGAGATATCTACGAAATGATGGGCGATTTGGTCTGCGATTATGAGTTAGTTTTTTTGGTTAGAATCGAGGAAAATGAAGAGAGAAATGTTTAGTGACAAAAACTTTTCAACGCCGTTGATGTCCCTCGCTTGCGGTCATTACATCGAAATGCTGAGGTTTTTGAGAAATATTGATCGCATTTGGAATGGCTCGATGCGTTGCGATCGCGTTGCGGTTAGGGTCCAAAAGACTCGGGTGAAAGCTCTTTGGCATTCTCATGGTCAATCCGTTTTTGGTGAGATGATCATCGAACCGTTTTCATGCTTCAATCTTCATGACTACCCGCCTTTTGTTCTTATTTGCAATGGTTCGAAGTGTCGCAATCGCGCTGCGGCTGAAGTTATAACTTTAATAATAAGGCTGGAAGAATAGTTTTCCTTCCGAGTCCGCGAAAGTCGTTCACTGGTCGGGAGAAGCTTTCAGATAACCGCTTCAATTTCGGCCATTCCAATTGAGATCAGGCTTTCAAAGAGAGTTGTGAATTTCAAATTCCCAGCGCCTGTGAAGACGACAAAAGCGTGATCAAGGCGAAAACGGCGATCGCGCTGACTGAAATGGACATTTCTAACTTTGAACGTGCCAAGAAGCTTTTCGTGGACGTCTTGGAGTTGCAGAACAAACTGAGCTTCGATATCGACAAAGTAAATGGCTTTGAAAGGAAAAAAATCCCATGTAACTCCAGATTTTGGACACGAAACTCTCGATTTTGAGCTGCGACCGGAGACTAAACCCATGCCATGAGGAGTTTGAACGGGAAACTGCGAGATTGGAGGCTGCAATTAGGAAAAGTAGTCAGAAAATAGTGAGGGCTTTAAATTTAGTCAGAGTGGAAAATTTGTGAAATTAAGGAGCTCTACCAGATCTGCAAAAAGTACTACGAGGACAAGGGAGATTCGAGCAATGCCGAACTTTTCAAAAGAAGAGAAAGAAATGTAGAGGAGGATGATTCGCAGGAGCTGGAGGAAGAAGAAGAGGATGAGCTGCAGGAGGACGGCTTGGTCGCACAGATGAAAAATCTGACCGACGCCGAGATTTTTGAATACGTTAGGAGTAAGTTTTTGAGCTCTCTTGCTACCTTAAAATCACAGATTCTTTCGGCTGCAGAAATAGTTTTTAAAGTTTATTATAATTAAGTTTTACTCTATATTTTCGAATAATCTTCTTTTTCTCCAGGAGAACTGGAAGAAGAAACGTCTCTAGCCAAACTGCAAGAGAAGCGAGACCGGGTCAATCACGAAGGAGAGACGAAACTGCACGAAGAAGCCAAGAAAGAGGGCTCCTCCCTGCTGCCGAAACTGATCAAATTTGTAACTTTCTCGAAGAATCTCGGGATCCAAAAAAAAGTCTCTCAGGGCTATGACCTCAACAAAAAGGACAATGCCGGATGGACGCCGCTGAGCGAGGCGGTCAACCACGGCTGCGTCAAGAATGTGCGACTTTTGGTCGAAGCTGGAGCCAAGGTGGACGAGGTCTGCGACGGAGAGATCACCGACAACGAGACGAGGGTTCGTTTTCAAGGAAACTAACGGAAGGATAGTGCGGGTTCCGGCACGAAAGACCTTGCCAAGTCTCGCTTTTTTTCGGAGCGAATTTTGAGCAATCATCTCTATTTTTTTCTTCTTTTTTTTCGTCGTTGGCACTTCGGAACTTGAGACAGAGCGAGTATTTGCAAGTTTGTCGATGTAGCGCTCCTGACCTCGCATTTCTGTCGCGGCATATTTGCGAGACCGTCAAACGTTGGTTTTCCCAAATTCGAGAAAACATTTTGACCGTTACAGGATTCTTTTCGAAAAAAAAACTAATTTTTAAACTTTTTTTTCAGTTTGGGAGTGGAGTGACGCCGCTGATGGAGGCGTGTCTGATGGGCGAAATCGAAATCGCGATAATTCTGATGAACAGCGGCGCGTCGGTCGTCAAAAGGAACGCCGATGGGAGGACCTGCTTGGATTGTTTATTGTAATCTTGGCAAATAAGTGAAAGAAAAAAAAATTCGATATCTAGGCTTCACATGGAGACGTTGGAAGATGGAGCAGAGCTGTGGCGAGCCCAAAAAAACTCGAGGAGGAAATCATAAAGAAGCAGAGAATTCGTGAATTTTTTTCTTGAAAAAAAACTAATCTGTAATTTTTTTCAGTGGGATTTGACAACGAGAAAAAAAGCCGCCGATGAGACGAAGATCGTTGGAAAATAACTCGCCGAGGCAAAGGATTGAAGCGCACAAAACAGTGGACAGAATGAGCAGTGTCAGATTTCGGAAACAGTTATCTTGAAAAAAAGAAACAGAATGAGCAGTGTCAGATTTCGGGAACAGTTATCTTGAAAAAAAAACAGAATGAGCAGTGTCAGATTTCGGGAACAGTTATCTTGAAAAAAAAAGAATAGATTTCGGGTTGCCAAAAAGTTAGGAAAAAATCTTCAAGTTAAAGTTTTTTGAGAATTTTATTTCTCACGAAAAAATTTTTTTTTGAAGTCCTAATAATATTTCTGATTTTTCTTCTTTGTAAGGTTTAAAAAGGAAAAGCAAGCTTTGAGAAGTTGGCTGCAACAAAACAATTACGAAAAAGCTGAAACGTTTCGCGAGCTTCTGTCAACGCTATCCTTTTCATTTTGCTCGTTCATCATCAATTTTCCAGTCTCGACGGTCATCTTTATCTCCAACCCCGATGCCTTCCTTGCTATTGAGGGCCAGCCCGTCACATTTCGTCGACACGATCGATATTGATGTGAATTTCAACAAAATAGATATAATTTTTTTAAAATTATTACTGGGGTTTTAAAGGAGCATGGGCAATTTTGATTCTGGCTTCAAGGCCAAAAACTGTTTTTAGTGAATTTAGTTCACGAGAAAATCTGCGCCTGAACTGAGAAAACTCTAGGGACCACTCAAGAGGTTCCTCAAGGACAACTGGCAGAGGACACTATAGCGGCCACTGAAACCACTTCTAGAGATGCCACTGATTCGCGTCTTTGTTGCCCATTATAGTAGTTTTTAGTGGTCTAGTAAACCAGCTTCCAAAGAGTTCACTGAATTTTCGCCCCTTGGAGACTACTAATTAGGATACTCTAGAGACCACTTAAAGGTCAAAACCCTACAAAAATTTTTCCCACCAAAAACCTCAGCTAGAGTTTTTTGACGGTAAGATATTTTGATTTCCAGGACGACGAAACTGAGTTTGAACAGCGGAGATTGACGAGGAAGAAAAGGAAACGAGATGAATTTGAGTTTTCCCATGGAACTGTTCATAAGAGACCGAATAATCCGTTTCGAACGCCACCTGGCACTGACGTTTTGTCAGTTTTCAAGAAAAAACCAGAAATTCACTTTTTTTTCCCTTTCAGAAAGTCACGAGGGAATTTCCTGCCGGAAAGTGTTCAAAGTATGAAAAGTCCTCGCAATTCGCTTGCATCGCCGAATGAGAGGAAAATAACTGGAATGCTCACTGCGAGGTTGATTTTTTTCTTTTCTGAATGAAAATTTATATTAACTTTTCAGGCTTTCCCCGAGCCCTGTCAGTAGAGATAATCATGTCAGAATCGACGATTTCGAGGATTTTTAGGTAATTTTTTTATATTGAGATATGAAAGATTCGAAAAGGAGAGGATTTGAAATGAAGTTGAAGAAAAAACAATCGTGAAGTATTTTTTCGTCAAAAACTGAAAACGAACTTACCAACTTGTTAGAATCCATTTTTGAGAAATTTCAGAGAGGAATTATGTTTCAGTACTTTAGTAAATCCTTAAAATTTTTTATCCTTTCTGAAAATAAAAATTAGTTATAAGTTTTTTTCGTACTTTATTTGATTCAATAAAATGAAGTAAAAATTTTTTCAAGATCAAGGTCTTCTCGGTCGAGCTCCAACATGTCGGCTGGTACGTCGGCGTCGAATTTGCGCGAAAAACCAAAGGATATTTGTGTGAGGATCGATTTCAAGGACCCGAATCGGAGCAACCTGATGCTCATGTTTCCTAGGTACAGCTCAAAGTTGAAGGAATGAATTAAAGGTTGACTTTAGGACCTCAAACATTGGAGACGTCCGATCAAAAGTTGAGAAGGAACTCGGGAAAAAGTACGACGTGAGGCTTTCGCACGACAATTATCAACTGGCCGACGACAATATTCCGCTGTCGAAGGATGGTTTTGGCGATGACGTCACTTTCGGATGTCAGTTGGCGACGTCGACGCCCACCGAGATGTACCGTCACATGACCGAGGGTGAGGCTGGGGAAAAATTAAATTTTTTGAGGAAAAATATGGTTTTAGAAATCCAACTGCGTTAGCCTTTTAGAAAAACGGACTAAAAAAGAAATGAAATCCTTGAAGAAAATCTTATTCATATTCAGGCGATTTAGTCGATTGCAAAAGCCTTTGAAAAGGCCCCCCTAAAAATGCTGAAATTTTTAGGGAGGATTTACCTGATTCCCCCTTGAAAGAAAATCTTGAGTCCCTGATTTTCCAGAAAATGCTTTTTGTTCACCGTTTTGCATGTAACTTCTTGAGTTTCTGCCTTACAGCAATCTTTATTCAAGTTTTTTGCGAGGTCAGGGAATTCTGAGCAGCCGTCGGGGTCAGCCACCACTCGATCAGTTCGTGTAGACGAACGGAGCGTGCTCATAACCGTGGGTTGGCGCGTGGTAGTCTGAAAGTGATTTCCAGGCGTTCGGCTAGGCAAAGAGACTTGCAGGAGTTTTTGCAGAAAATTAGACTCAATTTTGAATTTTTGCTTCGAAATACTTAGGGCTGAATAATTATACCTTATATGGGCTATAAAATCAGTTTCTTTGGACGCTCAATTGTGTCTGAATCATATTTTCAAAGAACAAACCATCGTGGTGCTTGGGCGCATTGTAGTAGTTGCTACCGTAGTAGGGCGTGTAGGATTCGTGGGAGCCGTGGAAGTCGTGCGAAGGCTGGTAGTTGCTGTAGTACTTGTTGGGAGAGTAGTAGCTAGGCGTGTGCACGTCTGCAACCGTTTTGTTTTCCAAGGAGGGGTTTTTCGGAGTAATGACCCATAAGTCCTTAATGCACTAGAGAAAGTTTCTGAAAGTATCAGGTTCTATCGAACTTTTAGCTTTCAACATTGAAGACTAACAACTTTTCCACTGTACTAAAAAAAAATGACCGTCTTCATAGTTTTTCTGCTCTTTGCTGGGTAGTATGAGATAAAGATGCAGAGGAACCCCCTGAATACTGGAAAACGATAAAAACGGCTCTTAAGTTACTTCTTGAGAGCTCTAAGACGTCTTTTCTTAAAACCAAGGAAGAACTGTCCAAGTTGAGGATCTCAGAGTCTTCATCTGGTGCATCGAATAGTGTGATGGCCAAGTCCCAAAATCCCCAAAAATCCCAAAAACGCACCTTTCTCGTAGTCGTTGTACTTTCCATAGGTCGAATATTTGTCGTAGCCGTAGTACGGAGCGCTGTGATGACCACTGAAGAGCATGTTGTAGGGCGTGTAGTAGCTGTTGTAGGTCGGACCGTGCTCTGAAAACGCTCTTTCATATTTTCTGAGGTCTCATAGTTCGTATCTCACCGGAAACGGCTGAGACAACGGCGCAGAGGACGGCTGCAGCGACGAAAATGCTCATTTTAGAGGCGGACATCTTCTGAAAGGACGACGTCGGCTGCTGAAGTGTCTTTGCCAGCCGAGACACCCGCTTTTATACCCTGCCAATGGCTGGTCTCGGAATTTGGGTCATTGGCGCGACGGCGGAGGCTTTTTTGATTCAATATAATGTATTGTTGTGCTGGTGGTTGACTATCAAATGGGCCAGACGTGAGAGAGTTTATTGGAAGGAAAGTTGGATGGTTTTCTTCTTGACTGGAGAGAGTTGGTAGAGACGGCGGTAGAAAAAGATAGAGGTGCAAGTATTTCATAATTTTCGCCTATTCTGTTCTTGATCGATTATGTAAAAACTCGGAAAAACAGAAAGAAAATAAGTTAGGTTTCATTTTTTTAAAAAAAGTTTTTCTCGAGGTTTTTGTTGAAAAAAAGCACAAGAATACTGTAAACTGAGACTTTTGAGCAAGTTAAAATGAAAAAAAGATATGAAAACTGAAAAAGAGGAAAAATTTATTTATTTATTTATATTATTCGAATAAATTTTTCTATTTTATTTCTAAATCCATTAATTTCAGCTGGGGACCGAGTAGCGGAAGTCGAAGAAATGCTCAAGACTTTCGAGACGGAAAATATTCTCAATTTGGAAGGCTTATTCCTGAACTCGGACCGTCTACGGAAGGTCATGGAAATTGTGCAGTTTTCCTCGAAACCTGGCACTTCTGTTGTCTTCACGCGTTGTGGTTAGATCGCTGTCAAAATACATGCAAAAAAGTTATGAGTTTATCCAGAAATCGATGAAAATTCCTTGCAAATGGCCCGGACGACGGCTTCCAAGGCAAAAGCCGTGAAGATGAATGGAATCAGGGCTTGTGAGGACCCGATGGAAGCCTTGTTCGAAGTTTATCCTAAAGGTCGGATAGAGAATAAAACCAGGAGTTTTCAGGGCGAGGATCTCCTGGAACTGCAGAAGTTGGATATTTCTAGTCTGGAATTGAAAGCGACGGAGAGTTTCGAGAATTTACTTCGGAGGGCGCCGAAACTGCGGCATTTAGTCATGGCCGCTGCTCGGATTTCGCCAACTTTCAACCCCTCAAGAGCTGTTTCTGCCATCTCTAGTTCGTATTTTGGTTTTGGTGTTTCACTCTATTCGCCACAGTTTGAAATAGTCTCTCAAAAAAATCATCAAAGAAGCTCGTCTATTGGATTTCATAATGACAAACATTGTTTTCAAACATTCCGCTTTCTCACTTTTCAGAAATGCAAAACTTGGTCGAGCTGGACTTGTCCTATTGCACTTGGATCAAAGGAGATGACTGGGGTTCGGCTTTTGGTTCTCTGGACACATTGGCGAAACTTCGAATCATTTCCGTCGACTTGAAGAACGTCGAGTTTGAGGTTTTCGATTCGAAAGCTAGAAGATAGTCCTTTTTACAAGTTTGAAGTGGAGTCAGAGAATGAGAAAAGTATTAATTCGAGTTCTAACTTGATTCAAAAAAGCATGTCAAGTTAAGAAAGAAATTTTAAAAAAGGAGTGGGCGAAAGAACGAGCATAAAAACTAAAAAGAAAAGTAGTGTCAGAGGGATGAACACTTTTGAAGACTAGTCACGAAGAAGTTGAGCAAGTAGCAGTTTTCGTTTTGGCTCAGATCATGACTGTAAGAAATTTTCCATCATCAAGATCACGTGGCTGCCGAGCCTGACCGATCTCAACGTCTGTGGCAGCAAGCTGGAGTGGAGCAGCTTCATGGAGTGGGTCGGCACGAGCTCGCTGACCCGTCTCGACGTCTCCTCTACCGACATCACCGTCGAACAGCTGGCCGAGGTCGGCGAGCACCGCGGCGGACGTCTTCCGCTGGCTGTCATCGCCCGACGTCTTCGCTCCGTCGACGAGGACCGGCTTCACAGTCTTCTTAAACCTTTGGCTGAGGCCAAAGTCGACCTAGTCTTGTGAAGTTTTTCTTACAGTTTACTCACTACGGTTATGATACATTGATCATTCGAACTTAAAATTGACTAGACATCTTCAGATTGAAACCAACAGCTCTATGAGGATTTTCAAGACAAAAAACTCTACTTATGAAGGATTTTGGTGCCAAAAACTGATTTTTCGAATCAAGTTTTGCCAGCAAGCTTAGAAAACTGTTGCGAATGAACTTACCAGCCAAAACGAAAGCATTTTTTGTACTGGGTGACCCTAATAGCTCTACCAGTGCTAAGTAGATAAAAATTTTTGATTCAGAGAGGTCCTTTTTAGTCTTTTCGAGGCCAATTATAATAATCAAAACTTTTATTTTTATCAATTTTCTAACGTTTCACTTTTTCTCTCACTTTCGGGTATTTTATTGCTCAATTTATAAATTTTCGTTTACCTTTATTTTATTCGATCTTTTCTTGCGCCGTATGTCATTTTCCCCTCGATTTTCTTGTGAATATTTTATTTTCATATAAAACTTTATTTTGGCTTCAATAATTTCGCCGTTTCGAAGAAGACCGGTCAATTTCGCCGCGATTACTTTTTAAAATAAGAAAATTGGAAAAAAAAAGAAAAAGTTTTCGGAAATTGATCATGAAGCCGGTTCCAACGAGCTTTCGTTTTCCAGTGGGATCGATCTCACACGGGCCTGAATAATGTGAACTTTTAATTGTTTTCAAGTGTATTCATCGATAAAGGGAGTTTTTTTTGAACTGGAATCGTTAACAAACTTTATTAAAAAAAGGACTGAGGTTTTTTGAATTTTTTAATTGAAACATATGTTTGCAGAAATTAAAAATAGAACCTTTTGGTCGCGGAATGCGATGCACTGCTCAATAAGCTCAGTGATGCTTCGATCGGCCAAATCTTTCATTCGCCTGTCGAGTTGTCTGTAATTGGGTCTTTGGAAGGCAATGCGAAAAAAAAATATATTTCCGAGAAGAAAATCGCTCATTTGAAAAGAAAGAAAGCGTTGAATTTATAAAAAAAAAAGGTTCAGCTTTGATTTTCTTCAAGTTCCTCAAGCAAACCAAAAGCATCTTTTGATCCTTCGGTATAAAATTTGCTCAATCGTGAACAGAATCGTCGAAAGCACCAACTTGTACTCATCCTGCAGCATGAGGCCTTCAGGATTGACAAACTCGTGGGTTCGGTTGGCGAGCTCGGAAAGTGTCATCGACTTCATGACGGGCAGATTGAAGACGATGGCGATGAACAGCAGATCCAGCAGCAGCGAGGTGATCAGATCTTTCTTCTGTTCAAAGATTCAGTCATTGTTTTTTTTAAAAATGTTTTTGACCTAAAAAAATTTTTCGCATTCGCCTCTATGACACAGATGTCCAAGCTCAAAAGGAATTTCCTCCTCGATTTGTTCTTTTTGAATCAAATACTACTCGATAATCAGTTCTAACAGAAGAAAAATGCTATTCAAAAAAGTCATTTTACTTAACCGTTTGGAAGTTTCTGAACATTTGCTAAAAATGTATTTGAAAACCCTGGTAAAGATCTCTCTCATAGCAGATTCACGGCTGGCAGGAGTCATCGAAAAAAGGGTCCTGACACGATAAAAATATAGACAGTACCTGGTTGATGGAGAGCGCAGACAGGCCACGCCCCTTAGCGCCTCAAGCTATCTGTGAATCGGCTATAGTCCTCACCTGTGCAAACTTCTATTTTGGAAAGTGCGGATTTTCAAAAATTCATATCTCCAAAAAAAGAAGCTTGCGCAGGTAGTCACTATGTAGGATCTTCATTTCGAAAAAAAAAGAGTTTTAGCAAACTTTCAGAAATTTCTAAACGCACATTGTAAAATTATCTCCCTTGTTAGTTCTAACTAGGGAACTACTCGGACTCGGGTACCCGTTTCGAGTTCAAACTTTAGTGGTTTATAGACCTAAGTCAGAACACCTGAAAAAATGAGAGAATATCTGCTAAACCCAATAGAGAACTGAGAAAAAGTTAGTAGAAAATGTGAAAATTAGGCCCGAAAATCCTCAAAATACTGCTTTTTACCTTATTTTATATTTTAATACAATCGCCTTGAATGATCCGGCTGTGATAAACTCTAAAAAAACTTTTTCCAGCCAAAAGAAGGAGAAAAACAGAAATTTGATAATTTTCAAGCCTAAACTGTTCATTTTCAAAAAGCATTTTCTCAGAAGCCTATGGGGTTTAGCAGATAATCTCTCTTGTTTCCAAGTACTCCTACCCGGGTCTATAAGCCACCAAAGTTTCAACTCGAAACGCGTACCCGAGTCCGAGTAGTTCCCTAGTTTACTCTTACAAGAACCTTTCTTAATGTTTTGTTTTATTTTTACTGATTTTTTTTCTTGGAAAAGTTGAAAGAAAAAGTTCAACTCAACTGTGTTCAGTTCGCTGCACAAATATCGTTCGCAAGCACGTTTCAACACGGGCAAATCGTTCAATTCGGCGTCGATGAGAAAGTCGACGAAATCCTCGACATATTCCATTTCGGGCAGCGCAACTTTGTTGAAATACAGGTTGGCCAGCATCTGGAAGTTTAAAAAGGAAAATTTGGGAAACGGTAGAAATTAGAAGTTCAAAACGGAAGAAAACATTCACTGCTAGATTCTCAGAAAATTTGAAGGAATAGGTATTTTTAAGGAAAAATGAGCCGCCGCAAAAGTGGATTGTTTTTATAGTTCAAATCACAACAAGAATTTGGCTTTCGGAGAAAAAAGCTGTAAAATTTGGAAACTCTGCGATCCAGGAATAACTTATTTGTTTTTCAACATTTGCTTCATGAGTTGGTTCTGCGGATCGAAAATTTTTTTATAGTTTGTAGATGAAGAAGTTCTCTATGTTTTTCCAGGGCGTATTCAGAGGCTCAAGTTGTTATGAATCGAGTATTTTAGTTTGAAAGACTTTTTGGACGTTGAAAGTCTTTTTTCTTTTTATTGATGTTTGGATCAGTTTCTTCGTGATTATTTTCCTCCGCTTCAAACTCACATCGTGAATCTGCTCTTTGTCGCTCTGACGACATTCGAAATGCGGCTCGTCACCGTCGGACTCGATATCCTGAGCTTTTCACTCATAATTGGCTGCGCATCGACTTACCTCGCCGTCCGACTCGCTCTCCTCCTCGGTCCGACTGTCGTAGACTGCCGAGGCACGCCGTTGCTCGCAGGATTCGCAGCAAGCCACCAAGATCTGCAGGTTTTAGAATGGCTTGGAATGGATGGCACTATCGGTTTCAATAGTTATGTTCAGTGTTGACCAGGACTGAATAGTTTTCAATTTATGGATTAATTATGATCTTCCCCCTTGGTCGAGTTAGAAATGCTTCAATGTCCAACGGCAGTTACTTTGAAGTTTCGCCTGATAAAAATGTCATAGGAGGCTAAACTGTGAGTTCCGAACCTTCAACTCAAACCACGACGCATTTAGCCAATCTACACGCGACGGTAAATCAAGTGAAAAAGAAGTCAAACCTTCTTGAATATATGGTCGTGCTCATGATCGTGATGGTGCTTCTCGTCGCGGATTTGCTCCATCAGCGAGGAGCGGCGCGAATCCGAAGAATTGACGCGAAGCTCACGGTTCTCCTCGCACCGACGAGCGACGACGTTGTGCCGCTCGTTGTCCAGCACCGTCTGGAACTTCTTCTCGTAATCCGTCTTCTCCTTGCTGCTCATCGCGCCCTTCTCCGTCCGACTTGTGCGGCTGAAACTTCTAAAATCACCTTCTTTATCAGCTCAAAGTGGGAAGAACCTTTTCCTAGACCGCCTTTTCCAAACTTTGCTGTTAACTCGGGCGTTGTAGTTGGTTGTGAGGAAGGAGTGCCGAGGCGTTGGGGAAACTGTGTCGAGGTAGGTGAATGGGTCGAAAAGCTTGGAGTCCATCTTGATGAGTAGATGCACCTTCACCACCTTTCCGATGCTGTCCTGAACATTTTCGAAATGATCAAGTCGTATTCAAAGAAAAAAAAGCATGAATTAGTCACGGGAAGGTCCCTTATGTAGACGTATCTTGGGTAATATTCCTTTCAAAAAGCTTTTTCCGGTCTCTACGAAAACGCAGAAGTCTTGAAGGAGCGCTGAGGGTTTCAATGCTTCTTCGAAAAGATTTCCAACCAGGGTAGGACTTTCGACATAAAAAAAAAGAAGACTCGCTTTCAAGCGAACTGAGACCATCGGCTTGTCGGCGTCGGTGATCTCGCAGCCGACGCCTCGTTGCATTTTGAGCGTTTTGCCTTCTTGAATGAACGGTGTACGACGAAAGAACATGGGCATGTCCGAATCTTTGTCTGTCACTCCCACTTCGGCTTGGAGAAGGACCTGAGTAGTGTGAATTTTCAACCCGAAAAAATGAAGTGAACACTAACTTGACTAACTGGTCCATCGACAAAGTATAGTTCAACGGCGACATAATCCATCGGAAGCACTTCTCCGTCTTCTGTGTCGTCTTCCGACATCATCTGAATATTTATCAGTTTTTGAATTAACTAGTTCAACGGGAAAACCCGGCCAGTAGTAGCGTGTACCCGTAGATTCCACTGAAAGGAGACTTGCTCGTGGACTGTGGCGAACTTCGGAGAGACGAGGAGAATTGTTGCGTCGTCGTCGTTCATTTTTCGTGTTGTGACCTGAGAGGAGAGGATTCAAAAAAAAATGAAGTTATGGGTTTTTTCAGGAGAAAAAGCCTTGCCAAAAAAATGTTTTTTTTTCAAAAGAGACCTTATTTCTGTCTCTTTTTTTCACTTTTTGTTATTATTAATCTTTTTTTTTTCACGACCTAATGAATTCAATTGTACCGTGATCAACATCATTTATATTCCAACGTATGTTTATAAATTGCTTTTTTCGTTGTTCTTTTTGTAGGCGCCATAATATTTCTTTTTTTTTCGAAAGAGATTATCGAGATTAAAAGGATCCGCTCAGTTTTTGACCAAAAGAGAATGTTGATCGAAGTACAAATTATGACGTGTTCAAGCCGTTATAGTCTTGAAAAACTAAGATTTTTGAATTTTTTCGAAATTCCACGTTGGAAAGTTCACCTTAGTTGTCCAAACGTAGCAGAATCCGACGTGTGGGCGTGTGGAAGAAGCCGTCGGCGACGGCGGCGTCGAACCGCTCATCGAGAAGATTCTGGATCCTCTTCTGAAGGCTTTAACGACGAAAATGAAGAATAAGCGGCTTGAATTTAGAAGAAATAATGTTTTTCACGTTGGAATTTATTGAAAATTTCGTAAGGAAGTTGAAGAAATGACTTAAAAGATTTTGGAAAAATAGTTTTCCTCGAGCCAATATTTTTAGATGAAGGTTTTGACACGATTAGCGAGATTCGGATTTCTCACACTTTTCAAAAAAAGCCATCATAAAAAGTAACTCGGAATTTTTTTACATTTATCAAAAAAATTAAGTTTTTTTCGATCAGTAAACTCTGTTCTCTTTAAGGCAGAGAAAGCGAAATATTGTGCAAAATAGGAGGTTTTAGAGAAGCTAGTGTAGGACTCAAAAAAATGATTGAACATTATAAGCTAAATAATCAAAACCACAACGAAATAGTGTGTCGCAAAAGGAGACATTTCTCTGTGACGAACGGGTGAATGATGGATATCAGAATCTTTTGACGTGTAATGTAATTGAGTCAGTCATGAATCCCTAGGAGAATTCCAACAATTCGGAAAACTTCAAGAAAACGGAAGCCGAGCGAGAAATGATTGATTTTCGCAATCTGAATGATTTCTTCTCCATTTATGCACAAACATTTTTGATTTCTGTTTTATTGAGGCCTTGAGAAAGTGGTCGGAATATTGATTATATGCCGTAGAATGGGAAATCTGTTCAACAGGAAGGAATGTGGGAGAACAAAGAAGGAACATTTAATTGGAAATATGGAATGAAACTTCTTTCTTGAAAAAAGTAGGGGTCGAACTGATCGCTTTAGGGTCTCCTCAGAACGTTTAAGGTATCATTTCTGGGCTCTCAACCTTCCAATGACCTCTCCAAACTATTAGCTCATACGAAAAGTGAGAAAAATTGGGGAAACATATGAACGGAGAGAAATTTGTGAGAGCAAAGGGGAAAAATTAATGAGACCAAAAAAATTGATAAATATCTCCAAATGAGAATTTTTTCCTAAGGTTATTTCGAAAGTCTTTTTTTCCTATTTATCAAGGGTTTCCTTAAGATTATCTGATTTTTCGAAAATGTGGAAGAATAACAAAAAAAAAGTTATTTTTTTGTGGATCAAAAACAATTGATATACTTGAAAAGAGAGAGGCGGTTTTTGTGTCCAAAACAAGCGAGTGCGTGAAGAGATCGAGAATGTAAATTTTTCAACCACCACTCTTTTTTTTTTGCTCGCCCCTCTTCACCTCACTTTTCGCAGGGATTATTACGATACATTGGTGGAAAGGGAAAACAAAAAAATTTTCGCGTCGTGTCTGAAAAAAAGAATGGAGAAGGAGGAAATTCCGATTTGAACTTGGCGCCATCTCCTTTTAGGGAAGAAAATTGCGCGCTGTCGTATTTCCATGGCAACCGGTAGATTTACGGCTCAGTAGAACCATTTATGAGGATTTTCCATCTTTCTAATTGGATTATTCCGTTTTTCGTTGACGTCTCATTGATCTGATCAGATCAGTCAACGAAAAGTCTATTTAGACCTGAATAATTGAAAAAATTCAACATTAAGGCCAATATGACAAGTCTAGATTTTGGTTCAAGTGGATTTTTCATCGATTCCAAAGTGGTGTCGAAGAAAAATTTGAGCATTGCCAGTGAAAATTAGTTCGAAAAAAGCAAATGGACCAATTCGGGCTTTTTTTGTTCGGTCTTGTTAGAGCTAAATTTTTATAAATTAGCAATTTTTTTGAAAGTTTTTTTCACCATAATTCGACAAGATTGGTTCGAATAGATGGATTTTTCTCTATTTGAGAAAAAAATTTCCCATTCGCATCGTTTTTCCAATTAGTTTCCAAATTGATCTTTCAATTTTTTTTTTTTTGGGTGAATTTGGAGGAAGCCTGAAGATCCGGCTTCAAATTACGAAATAGAAAAATTCATGGCCCCTTTCTGTGTCTTTAATGAAACCATTTCATTTATGGATGGTGGCAGAAATTCTCTTTTATTTTGGTGGTATTCTGCAGAAATCCTGTCAGAAAAGCTCCAAGGAGTTGGTTCCAATTCGTGAAATTTCAATATTTTTCGGCTATTTTTGTATTTCTGATTGAATCTTTTTTCAGTAAATATTTCAAATCCTTCTCATTGCGTAGCATATTTGGAGTGGCTTTATAGAATTGGCTCAAAACATTAAAATCGCCTTTTTTGGCCTTTTTTCTCACAAGTCAATATTCTTGTCAGAGTTAATTTCTCATTTCATCCCCCCAAATTATTGAGTAAAATCGGTTTTTAAGTTTTTTTTTTTCAGCATTTATGGCTGTTTCTGAAATTTTTCATATCTTTAAAAAAATGTTTAAAATGGAAAACTGTCGATTCGAAGATCTTCGACGTGAAACAATATTGATCACTTTCAGAATGGAAGACGTGGACCTCCACGAGTTTCATCTGCCGAGAAGACGTCGGGACGATCGTGAAGTCAGCTTCAACACGACGTCGGTCCAGACGGAGCCGATTCAGAAAAAAGATGCCCAGACGGAAGCTGATGATCACGTCGACGTCGGCTGTCAGACTGTTCAGCAGCCTGCCGAGAAGCCCGACAACGTCAGGATCGATCAGAAGGTTTTCCGAGAGAGTGGGAGAACTGCAGAGACACCAGAGGCAGATAGTGTTCTCATTTCTCTGGTCTCTCCAAGCCTTCGTTGATCTCTGATCTGGCTGTTTTTGAAGCCGGGCTTCGAACTGCGACAGATTGGGCGATAGAAATGATGCCAGAAAAGAAGTAACTTCCCTTCTCTGGTGTCTCTAGAGCTGCCACAGGCTCTCTTTCAAAGTTTGAAGAGCTAAGATTTATTGAAAGAGAGAGAGTGCGTGCGGAGCTGAAGAGAGGTCAGAGAAAATAAGAGCATTCACTTCTCTGCGTCTCTTAAATGCATAGTTGTTCTCTCACGTTTCTCCGCTTTTTGCCTATTTTTCCTACAATTTTTCACTGGGAAGCTCATATTTAAATACTATCTTTTTCAGGTCGTTGATATGATCATCGAAGCGTTGAATGAGAACGAGAAGATCAACTTTGATCGACTTTTGCCTTTCCATTTGCGGGAAAATGTCCATCTCGAACATGTTGCTTCTTATAAAATTGACGAGGTTTGAATTCGGACCCGAAAGTTACAATATCTTGCTCTCAGATCAATTTCACCGAAGCAGAATCGGATGTGATTGCCATGCGATACGGCACTTCTAGAAGAAGTCTTCTTCTGCTTGGAAGCCGGCATCACGAGACTTTCTGCTCCCACCAACCACGTCTTCTCATCTCGACGTCTTCTACAGTTGAATAGATGAAAACTCTTGACCCGAAGACTCTCCTCAGCATTGTAGACGACAACTGTACCCTTGGCCGTGTGTCCGTTCTCCGTCGCCTTTCGGTCGGCCTCACAATTCGCCGTTGGCGATTCTTCTGGCCGGTTGACCCTTTTCTCAGGACAGAATGTTGTTCAGGAAGAGAAGGTCGGTATACCTCGATTTGGAACTCTTCGGGTCGCACTTAGAACGGCTCTATGAGGCTGCGCCGCTCTGATCTCAACTATGATTTCAAAGCCGGTTCAGAGATTTTCTAAACATGAGTTTCCCAATCCGAGTAAGAATGCACAAATTGGAAAAAGGGTATGGCTAACAGTGAGCCTATACCAGTGCGCGTAAACTGCTTTTGGTCGAGTGCATCTTTAAAGTAACCGCTTTTGAACCGTTGCACGTTAAAGTCATTCTCCGTGCGACATTATTTCGAACTCGTTCACTTTTCTCTCACTACTATTTCAGATACATAACGGTTGCGTGACTAGCATCGACTTCTCCACTCATGGAGTTTTGACTAGTTCCGACGATGGAGAATTGAAGCTTTCCCAGTTCACCGCCACAGAGTTGGTAACAATCAAGGTGATCATGAGGTTCCGTTTCAAGGAAATTCCGAGCTTTCAGACTGTCCGATTGACGGTTGGCGACTTGCCAAGGAACATCCGAAAAGCGTCGTCTTCGTCGAAGAACGTGGCCATCGTCAGCGTTCAGAGGTACAATTTCGAAGTGGATTTTTTAGGAAGACAAAATAGTGATCACTGCAGGGTCATTTTTGATAACCTCTTGATCCCAAAAAGAGAGATTAAAGTTTGAGTTCCTCTAAAAATTATCGAATTTCTTTATCTGTAGTTTCGGAATTAACGTGAAAAACTACATCTAGTAAAGTTGGGCTCATTCAGAAGTCGCACTGCGATTGGAGACCTTATAAGATCAACAGTTGAGAATGAATGTACAATTCGTCGCGTTTGGAAGACCCGGCGTCAAAAAAAACTTTTCTGCGTTAAAATAATTGAGTTTTGAGTGGATTATATACACTCTTTTGGTAAAAAAAGCGTTATCTATTCAAAGACGAAGGATTTATCAAACTTTTGAACACAACTAAAAAGAATTATTGGCGAGAAAGTGTATACGGGAATACCAAAGACTTCAATTGCACGGTTCGTTTCGTACTTTGAAGTCTGCAACTTTTTTTGAGGAAAAAAGTCCTTCTTTCGTTTAGAAGCGCTTCTGAGGCCGTGGTCGCCACCGAAACTGGCGGATTGTGGATCGCGCGGCTGCCGTTGCTCACTCTTCGATCCGTGGCTTTGCCCGCGCAGCCGATCCATTCCGTCCTTTTCCAGTCGCCCTACATAGCCGTCTGCGCTCAGGGCCAGCCCGTTGTCATCCTCACAGCCGAGAGTTTCGTCGAACAGCTTCCAATTTCTGCTACCATCTCAACTAGGTAAGGATTTTTTGTTTAACGGCTCACTGAGCGGCGCGAAGGTCGATTTGACCAAAAAAGGCTCAATTTTCGGACTTTTTCTGAACTTTGTTCTCTGTCGTAGATTTTCCTGACAGATTCAATTTTCAGTGAAAAACTTGATGAGATTAAAGATCTGCTTTGGAATTTTTGAGTATAACTGAAAAAAAATACGTGATAAGGTTGAGGTGAACTTCAGTATTTTCTAAAGTTCTTGCTGGATATTTCAAAAAGCATAGACGATCTTCATAGAGTTCTTGAGGCGAATTGTTATTTAAGGCGCTTTTCCGTTTCGAATGATTTTTATAAAGTCTACTTCTTATCCGTTTCAGATGCGGCTCGCACTTTGTGTTCAGCGACAGCAAACGGATCGTCATCTGGTCGTGTGCCTCGGCCAAGATTTGCTACGACGCCAACTTGCCGTGCACGGCGATGACGTCATTCCCACCTGATACACTTGTGTACCTCGACGATTCGCATAACTTGACGACGTTGCTCATCACGTATTATTAGGTTTCTTTTTCTGACTTTATCGAAAGGGGTTCATGAGACTGGAGTCGGGAAATCATTGAGAATGTTTAGTCAGAGTCTCCAACTTGTCAAATCGATTTTTTTTTTCATTTACGCAATACGGTGTGCTCTATAAAACACATAGAATCTCGGACCTTGAGACCGGTTTCTGAGAATTTCCAACGACTTCAGATCTCTTAAGTGATCCCCTAGAATAACTCAGAAACGTCGGGGGTGCGCCCGGTTTGCGTTACCAAGGTCCGAGATTTAGCTTTTTAGCTTTAAAGCGTATCAAAAAAAAAATGTTTATTCAGTGTTGTAGGCAAGGCTAGGCTATTTCAAATACTGATTTTCACAGAAAGTTCCTGTTTCTGCTTCGAAAACACCTTTTTCTTATCAAAAAAGAGATTTAAAAGTTTCTGAACCTGAAATTTTCTTTCAAAATAGTCAATTTTCAAATGACAGATGGTCTTTTTTCACACATAAATTGTACACATAAACCTTTAAAAACGCATGAAATTTTTATCTCCACTTACAAAAAGTACAACTATGCGTTTTTCTGTTGTTTTTGTTACTACAAAAAGAGAAAAAAAAAGAAGAAAATGTATTGACAAAAAAAGCCAAGATCACAGTTATGAAATAAGCGGAAAGTCTCAGGCAGGCAGCGGTGATGGTGAAGAACGAAAGAATTGCGAAGAACATGTTCGTTGAACATACCCAAAATTACAAGAAACAAAAAATATTAATCTATTTCTGAAGAAAAGTATCAAAATTAGCTAGTAGAGGAGCATGTTAGGATGAAATTGTTGATATGGCCGGTGAAAGTTGAAAATTAGTGCGAATCTAACCAGGATTTAATCAAGATTATAACAATCGAGGAAAGGTACATGGCAAAATTTGAGCTAGAGATCAACGAAGGCCTGAAGAGACAGTAGAGAAAACTATATTGCTTCCCCCTTCCGGTTTTTTTCTCGGTTCCTCTTTTCATTTATTCTTTTCAAGAGAAGAAGCGAGATATCAGATGGTCTGAAGAGACGTCAGAATAGAAGAAAAAAATTCACTTCCTTTTCCACGCTCTCTCCTCTTTCAGAAGCTCATGAATAATTTTCCACTTTTTCCATCTACCTTTTCCTCTTCACAAACTAAGTCTAGAAGCAAATCTCACAAAAGAAATAATAGCCCGTCAACGTGAAAAATAAGCATTAATGATGATGATAAAAATAATATTAAAAGGAGAAAAAAAAAACAACAGATCATGAAGAATCTTAAAAATCACTAGATGCGTAGTAATATTAGACTGAAAAAAAAACTAATCTTAACAACAAAAATTGCTATATCAACGTAAATATGGCAACAGAAAGAGAAACGGAACAAACTATCACAATCAATCAAAAGACGACGAACAAGGCTAAGCGAAGCGAATTTAAAGAAAAAAAAGATATTTTTTGGGATCAGTTAACGGCCAAATTCTCTTCAGAGACAAAGTAATGAGTGACGCCGTCTGCGTCTTCCACCGCTCGAACGCTGAAAATTAGAATTTTACAAGTTTCGAAACTTTCATGATTGGAAAATAAGAAATGATCCATAAAAAATTAATCCAACACAAAAAAAAGAAGTATAGCTGATTCACGGCTGGCTTGAGCCATTGAAAAAAGGGTCCTGACACGATAATGGACGAGACAGTGCCTGGTTCGTGAAGAGCGCAGACAGGACACGCCCTCTTATCGTCCCAAGCTGGCCGTGAATCAGCTATATCAAGGGATTTCTTGGCTTTGTCTATAGAGCACACTTGTTCGTTAGAAAAGAAGAGGCTTGAGTTGAATTAAAGATTATTAATCTATTGAAAAATTTGGTCATCTACAGGACTCTTACAATAAGCTCTAACTCTTTCCAAGTTTTTTTTTTTTAGAAGTTCTCAAAATTTTTCAAGACTATTATTTTTCTTGTATTCGATTCTCAAGAACTCCTGTAGCTTCATCTTCACAAAAAAAAACACGAACTTGCTAGTTTTGGACGATCCATCGCGAGAGGTGACGCCGAGGACTGGCGAGGTGTTGCCGACTTTGGTGTTCCCGTTGGACAGACCGTTGAGCAGCGGCATCGTCGTGCTCTTCACTGTCGCAGCCGCCGCCGTCATCGAGACGGGCGGCCGTCTCAGAAGGTTTGGTCGTTCGCAGTTGAATGACATCATCAGAAGCTTCTGCTGCGCGAAGCACTCGTCGCAGAGGAAGTTGGTGGCTTGCGAGGCGGGCTGGAAATGGGTAAAACGTGATGCGAAGTGGCCACTTAAGAGAGTTCAAGAATTCTTCAAAGTAAAAGTGATCACTTGAGAGGGATGTTAATTACTTGTTTGAAGACCCACCCAAGGGATTACTTGAAGTAGTCGCTTAACAATTTTTACCTGGTTACAAGAGTTGTTGATGCAGGTGATCATTAGGGAAGAAGCGCTAAATGACCTGCTTATCCGTTTTCGGCCATCTGTTGTGGTGGTCTGCAAAAATTTTATTTTGTTTCGTAACAATCTATCCCGAGAATGATTGGAGGTTTTTCTCAATGATTCTATCGAAATTCACCGATTTGTGGTTCTGCTGGAATCGCTGCTGGGCGCTTTTCATGTACTCTCTGACCATGACGTCCATGTATTCGTGTGATGACGTGGCCAACTGGGCGGCCAAGACGGACGTCGTCTTGTTCATCGTGTTGACGCATTCCTCCGCCGTGATGCACTTCTCCTTGTGCTTCCCATTCGAGAACTTGAGAGTCCTCAGAATGTGCTGGGTGATCTCGACGAAGATCCGGCGCTTCTCGTGCCGGCCTTGTGAGATTCCCGACGACGCGAGCGTCATCCCTTTTTTGGTGGTGGCCGGAGGCGCGACTGAGGCCTCTACCAGCGTCGCGTCGCAGTTGACGGGAGGCGCTGGCGAGAGGGCGCTGCGAACGCGGCGACTGCTGCGAACACTGCCGCGTCGCAGATCCAGCCGCACAATGTCCATGTACTCGCTGACGAGAGACAACTTGTCCGTCTCGGTCATGTTGAGTCGCGACGCGATCTGCATGTCCGCCTCGTCCCTCCACCTGCAGAATCTTCGCATCGAATAACAGCTTTCGCTGGAAAAAAAAATTCGGGAGATTTTAAATTAGTGATTTCGCATGGTTTTTTCCGTATCTTTTTCTTTATATGATTCTTATTTTCAATCAAAAATGTAAAAACACATATAATTTCGAATAAGAAAAATAGGAAAAATTTTTCGGTTTTTTTAGAGGAAGTGGATCAATAATATTTTGAAATATTTCCTCCTTTGTAGACATTAAAAAAAGACACGCTAGAACTACAAATCAAACACGCAAAGTAAAGAAAAAAATGTACTCTTTTTTTTTGGAGTATTCGTCTCGAAAACAGCTGAAAACGATTGTAGCAGTTTTTTTAAAAGACCTTCATCATTTTGAATATTTTTTTAAAAAGTGAAATTTGAAACGAAAACGATGAATATATCGAATTACTATAGTATAATTCACATTTAAACTAGAATCTCACCACGTAAAGTCAGGACCAGGGTCAATGGCGTAGTGTACCGGTAGAAGGTTCCTGTTGGCATCAAGAATGGGGATTATCTCTGAAATCGCGAAAATGAAGAAAATATAGAAAAGTTTGAAAAACTCACGTTGTAGGTTAGTATCATGACGCATTGGAACGAGCGGAGAAAAATGAGCGGAATCGTAACAAAGGACGAGTGGCGATCTAATTGAGAGAAAATAAAGATGAGCATCGAAAAGGGTAAGAAAATACCTGTGACATTGCTCCGGTGAACACTCGAGGGGCAGGTAAATCCCACCAAAAAGTACCGGCGAAAGTTCCTCGCCTTTCGCGTTCCTCAGAACCTTGACCAACATTTTTCAGTATTTTTCGAGCTTTTCCACTGCTCACCGTATCGGAAACAATGATAATAGGACGTTTCAAGACGTGCGCCAGCGCAAAAACGTGTATCGACTCGAGGCTTTCGTAGATTTGATCCGTCGAATCCGACCTCGTTTCGTCTTGTTTTCTACAAAATCGAAAAGTTAATAGATGATGATCATGGATATCAGAGTACCTTGGGATGGGTGAGGCCAGAGAAATAATACTGTTCCATTCTTGTTCCCACTCTTCGTCGGATAATGTTAGTGCGAGTTCGCTGGACTAAAAAAAAGAGTTGATTTTTAAATTTGAAGCTTTTTTTATCACAGGAATGAAATAGAAAAGATCCTCGACAGAGCATTTCTTCAAAAAAAAATTCAAATCAAACAGGTTTTTTGTAAGGAGAAGCAATAGAATGAATAAAAAAAGCCATTTTCAAAGAGTTGTTTTTTTAAAAGCGCTTAAAAAAATTTCTTTGACGAAAATTTCGGTCAGAAATTTTTGGAAAGTGATTAAACATGACTACTAAAAAAAATATAGGAAAATATAGTATTTAATCAGAAAAAAATAAGATCTAAATTTAAAAAATAAATGAGAAAAAGGTCTTACTTAAAAATCAAATTCTTCTTGTTCCCTTAGAAAATATTTTTTTCAAGAATTTGTTCCAATTTACAAAAAAATTGATGAATATTGACGATAAGAACATAAAAAAGGAGGAAAAAAAACTAACGTGAATCGCATTATGCTCGGCCCACTTCCAACGTCTCCAAAGGGCAGTTCTACGCGAGCCTTTCATCAACATTTCGTAAAGAGTTTCCCGTAATGTTAGTTGGCGATCGTGTAAACCCCACATGCCTTGAAAAAAAAAAATGAAAACTATGTCATTCAATGAAAATGATCACTAATTTACCTAAAGAAGCGGCGTGAAGAAGGCAATTCCCATCTCCGGTTGTTGATAAGGGGTACAGCTTTTGCCCAAATTGATGCCACCAATTAAGATGTTCTAAAGAAAAAGATTTTCGAAAGTTCAAAATCTTTAATTCACTAGAATTCTCCAGCCGTCTTTGTGTGGACGCTTCAATTAGGTCTTTTTCCAGGAAATTCCGAAAATCCACTGGAAGCCGTTCCAAATCCGGTAAATAAAAAGCGTAGCCGGGAACGTGTCGTGGAGATGTTCGGCTTATTTTGCGCTCTTCCTCGTAAAAATTCCTCTGAAGTTTTATTTTTTCTCAAATATTTAAAATCCTAAAAAGCTCACCTTTTGAACTGCAGGGCACTAGGACAGCAAGTTTTTGCGATGCTGAGTTTATGTCCCAATCATTTTCTATAATTGTGAATCAATTAAAATTAAAATAATGATAGAAAAACCTCGCAAACTGTCAACTGCTTCTTCAAACGAAACGTTTACGATCATTGACAGCTCTTTCACCTTGCTTTTTCTCATCGTCTGTTAACTCGACGTAAGCCATTTTGTCTCGTGAATATATAAGCTTAGTTTTGACGCATCTGTAACAATAAAATTCAATTCCGAATTTTAATAAAAATTTTCAACGTTATTTCCAACGATTTGAGGCTTCTTAAGATGTATTAACTATTTAAAAACAAACAATATAATAAAAGGCTTCAAAAATGTGTAAAAAGCGAACGCTTTTGAGGAAAACAATGAATTGGAAGTGTTGAGTCATGGTTAAAACTGGAATTCTCCCTTCTGGCATTGATCCAATTCGGCCTGAGGCAGTGAACGGGGCAGAGAGTGCGCGAGACGAAGAGAGAAACGCTTCAAGACCATTTGCTCTCATTAAATTCTCGTAAATCCACACCCTCTTTTTTTAAAAAGAGTTTTTGTTTTTGTTTTTGTTTTCATTATAGTTTAATTCGAGCTTTCTATTTTCTACATTGATCTTTTAACTATTTCGACAGTTTCTGAAATGGAGAGTAAAAAAAAGCTATTATTTGCTATTTGTGAAAGTAACTCCCCCTTACAATATATACTCTAGACTTTTAGAAAAGTCGTAAAAAAAACTTCAAAGAGTTCTGTTGGAAATTCTTTTGAATTCTAAAGCATTTCATTCTCACTCTTTTTTTGAAAGTTTGTTTCTATATTTTTTTCTTCCGAATACTTCAAGATTATATCGTTCTTCTTATAATATTCTAATGCAGCTTTTTTTCTTGTTTTTCCAATCGCGTTGAAGTTTTTCATATCATCACTTCGTTCAAAGTGGTATTTTCAGAAAAATCGTGTTTCTCAAACTATGGTTGATCAACCGAGTTCGTCGAAAAACGGGAAGTTAGCCGGTGTTTCTAGCGATGCAATCGTAGCAGATCTTTTGAAAGATGTCGGAAGCTTGTCAGAGGTTTTTATAAATATTAGACAAGTTAATTATTTGTTATTTATTTCAGCCTTTCTCATTTGAAAATTTGACCTCTTCTCGCAAAAACGACGAGGATGATGACGACGAAAAAGACAAGAAGAAGAAAAAACACAAACATAAGCACAAACACAAGTCAAAGAAAAAGAAAAAGAAGCACGAAAGGGACAGATCGAAGGACAGGGAAAAGACGAAAGAGAAGAAGAAGAAAAAGTTGGGGGATTGAGAGGATATTTGTAGCATAATAGTTTTTTACAGATCAAAGAGCCGAAGCAGGAGCTCAAGTCGGTCTTCTGCAGCCGTGCCGACAACTTCCAACGGCCTTCCAAACACTGCAGAAGCAACTGTTCCAAAGAAAAGTGTCCTGGAGGAGGAGGACGACGACCTCGAGCTCCCAGTTGGTGCCGACTATCGGAGCGTCCTCAAAGAGGCCAAAATGTCGATTAATATCAAATCGAAGCTGCCTCCCCTTGAACTGTGTGGGTCTTATTTTAAAGTAACATATCATTTCCAGAAAGAAGAAGTACCTTTTTTCATTTAGAATAAAATATTGAATTAAAATTAACTGTCTTCTTCTTAACTTGACCTTTCAGAGAAAAATTGGATTTATTTATCATCCTCAAACCGAGCGTATGGAAAAAGTATATGATGAGTCGATTTCTAGTGGAAAATTCTAGGATACTTAGTTTTTTTCTTGATAAATACTGTGATTTTTAGCCAAATTACCTTGCGATCCAAACGTTCGCGAAATCCCAAAGCAAGAAATTGTGCCACTAACCAAGGATGATTCCAACGAGAAAAATACTTCGGAAATTTTAGCAAAGGTGAATTTGTTAATTAATTTCCCCTTCAAATTCATTTTTCCAGGTTATCGAAGCCAAAGGAAAAGGCGATTTTATTCCGAGAAATGTGAAGATTAAATCTGTTGAGAAGGCAGAAAAAGCAAAAATCGAAGAGAAAGAGTGCGGAAATCTGAACGAATTTCATGATTTTTATCTTTTTAGGCCCCAGGAAACAAAGATCAACGGCAAAGTTGAAGAAAAGTTGGTTTTACTTTCAAAGTATTGTTGAGAAATATTTCTTTCAGAACCAATGTGCAGGACATCGAAGTCAGTGAAGTTGAGGACGGATATGCGTCGAAAAATGGGAAAAATATTGTTAGAACCTTTCACTTTTATCAGAAGAAATAATCAATAATCATTAAGTTTTAAGGAATCCGAAAAAGTTGAGAAATCTGACGAGGAAGACAAAAAGAAAAGAAAAAAAAGAGATCCAGGTTTTGAATGAGGACAGAAACCAGGAAAACAGAAACTTTTTTTAAGAGAAAGAGAAAAAGAGTTCTAAGCGAGCCAGAAATTCAAGAACGAGGAACGAGAGCCCGAACACGGACGATGAAATAAAGGAAAAGTTCGTCTTTCTTTCCATTTATTTTCAATCTTTTCCGTGTGGAACCGTCAAATTTCACAAATTCACTGTATTTTCTTTTTGCGTTTTCTGCACATTCTGTGGTGTCATTTCGAGTCATAGATGGGCTAGTGCAGAGCTCATTCTGCCCGGGAGAAGAAGTTGGCTCACTGAAATTTTGGAAAATTTGGAATAACATCAAGTTTCAACATCAGGGAGGTAGTTTTGGCCACAATCATACAAGTTTTGGTCTCAGGAAGGTTTTAACTTTAGTTTATAAAAAAACTCGGGAGGAGGGGTTGGCGGCCTTTGAAATGATCTGCCCATGTATGTTTCGAGTTTTTGATGTTTTTTTATGCTTATGCAACTTTTTTCAAGGATCCGAAAAAGGAAGGATGAAAAATCGAGAAGTCGTAGCAGAGACCGGAGGAGGATCTCGCCGGACAGGTTAATAAACTTATTATTTGTAGAATTTCACTGTACTTTTTGAAGTATCTTAGTAATAATTTCTTTTTGTTTTGAGCTGTAATTTACAAAAAAAGAAAGCTCGAGTATTTTATGTTTTTTTTTGTTTCTATCAAATTGAATAGATCCGAACAATTATTTCATTTTTCTAACTTTCGCTCTTTTTTTATTCGATTTTTTTCTCCAGATGGGAAAAAAGGAAACGAAGTCCGATCAGATCCTCCTGGAGGAGAACGTCAAGGTCTAGAAGTCGCGACCGAAGGAGCCGGAGCCGTTCACGAAATCGAGATCGAAAAGCGAGTCCCCCAAGGAGATCAGATCGACGTGGCCGCTCTCGCAGCCGAAGTCCTTACAGGAACTTCTTGAGGTGGTTTCCTTCGAATAAACTGGAATTTATATTGTTTTTTTCTCAGAAGAAGATCCCGCAGCGACGACCGACGCAAGGACTCGATTGACAAGAATCGGTTGCTGGAAATCGCCAGGAAGAAGGCCCAGAAGATGCAAATGGTGATTTTTTCTTTTCAGTGGTCACTTGAAGGAGGCTTTCTTTCAGAATCTTGAATCGTTTTTCGAACTAAATTTGCTTTTCGTTTCAGTTAGGATTGGATGACCGAAGGAATCTGCCGAGCCAGTCGATCGATGACTTCGTTTGTTAGTTTTTCAAAATTTTTTTGTTTGAAAGAAACTTCTTGGAAGTTGATTTTGTGTTGATTTTTTTTACTTCAATTACGTGAATTCTCTAGCCTTCGGTCTTCACTTTGAAATAGTTCAGCTATTAAATTATATTCCCGACTATTGTATTGTCTTTCTTCGAAATTTTGCCATTGATTTAAAAATGTTCTAGCTTGGTTTTATTTTCATGCTTTTGAAAACTTCTGGTCTCTAACTACATATATTTTTTGATTTTGAAAGTTCCTGGCTTCTTTTTCATTATTATTTTTCCAGCCTACTGTCAACGGATACAGAAGCGACAGGAAAAAGAGGCCAGGAGGGAAAAGGGAGAAGCGGTCAGCAGCGGAGAAGACAGCGATGACGGCGAGATGCACTTCAAACACCCCTATCCATTGCCAAAAACTGAACCCATCCGAATCAACATCATGGTTCAAACCTCCTATGTGGTTTTTCGAACGAAAAAGCAGCGTTCAGAGCGCTGCGACGTCTTCGAACTCGACCCAGAAAGCCATCACGGCAAGCGAAGAAGTTCTGGACCACACGAAATTGCGCCTGGTTTTCCCGGTTTCCTCTGGAGTTGTCCACAAGGAAAGCACGGTTTGAAGACTTCTTAGAGAAGAAACTCAAAGAATGATACGAATTTGAGGAATGGAAGCCGATTCTGAAGGATGAGACAGTCCTGAAAAGCTGTACGAACGAGCAGAAGAGCCACGTGGCGATGACGAGTCTCGAGGCGGAAAAGTGCAAGCAAATGGGCCTCGTTAGTCTTTCTTCGATCGAGTTCGACCAATTTTGACTTTTTCTTCAGCCTGTCGCGTTGCCGGCGCCCATGGCTCCGCTGCTCTCGGCGATCCTGCCTCCACCGCCACCTCCGCCCAAATTTGTCCGTTTTCCTTTGGGAATTTCCATTTGTTGATTTTTGTTGATTTATAGTATTCATTTTCATTTTTCCTTATTATGGCGCAGAGCGTGAGTTTGTGACGGAACCAGGTCTTGCTAAGGTTGCGTAACTTTTTTTTTCAAACTGGTTTGACGCATGTTTGGGATAAAGGCAGTGCTAACAGGGAAGGTCATTTTACTTTGCGGTTGGGAATTTATTGGGAATCGGCCAGAAGTCAAGGGCTCAAAGTCACAAATTAGCGTATTTAAATATATTTTGAGGGTTTTCTTTGAATTTTATGTGTCCTTTTTCAAAAAATAAAAATTTGAGCAGATCGGGAGGTTCAGGATCTTCATCTGGTACACAAAAAAATGTTCTGACCAATTTTTAGGACTCTTCCGACCGTAAATAAATTGATCTTCCTTGTTAGACGGTCACGTCTTGAACAAGCATAAATGTTAATCGCTTTTTTCATCGTATTTTCCCACAGTTCTAATTTTTTTAGTTACCCGAACCTTCGATGGCCTTCCAACGGCCTTTGACGCCACCACCTCTGCCGCCAGTTCTGTACGTTCCACCGAAGGACCATCATATTCTCACCGAGCCTGATGAGCTGAGCGATGTGAGGAAAAGGACGAAAGAGTCAAAATTTTCCATTTTTTGCAGCCCCCACCCGGCGACCTGACCTTCGTTCTGAAACAGAGAGCCGACGCCCAGAAACGGCTTTCCAGAGACCCCAATGATTTTGGGGCGCTGCGTGAATTGAAAGATGCTAACGAGCAGGTTTTCCTTGGAAAATTCATGGAAAAAAACAAATTTTTTAGATGGCAACATGGGCGGCGTTGAAAAGCCTTCCCGGAAAGTTCACCGGCTCCACCGGTGTCAATATTTTGAAGCCGGAGGAGCTTCAGCCACATGATCCACGATATCATGCGTGGGTCAAGAAGGTACAGTGTTACAAGAACTAGAAATTATTTCGTGTTGTTGTTGATTTGTATAAACATTTTGTGAGGTGATCCCCAGAGAGGTGTCGTCCTTTCTTGTCCTCCTACGACAGAAAAGAAGGCGATATCGCAAAAGTGTCAATTTTGGGACTTGTCAATTTAGGAAGGTGGATTCGAAAGATTTTCAAGTTTGCGATATCGTTCACCATGTTGGGTGACTACTTATTCGGAATTTTTTTCCACTTTTCTCAAAATTCCAACCTAAAGCGCTTTCAGTTCCATTATCAATTATATTTTTCTTCTAGAACGAGTTTATGGAGAAAATTTAAGAGCCGTTCGAAATTTTTCTTATTGAGTTCAAGAAAAAATTTTTTATTTTCCGATAATTATTTTCCATGAAACTTGTAATTAGGAGCGAAGATAATTATATAGGGGAACTGAAGGGAAAGGACGACATCTCCCTGCAGGTCTGAAGGCTCTGTTTCTTCGTCTGAGCGGCGCTGATGACTTGATTCGTCGTCCCATCCCCGAGCAACGTCGACATTGTCCCCACCGACCCCCGAATTCGATTCGGAAACGTGAGCTTCGTTGAAATTTTGTTCATTGATTGAGAAACATCTCATCCAATGAACTCCATTTCAACGATGATCTCATCTCACTTTATTTCAGGGGATTCGCGGCGGTATTTGGACTTCAGTTTTATTTCGGATATGAGCTGCGCGATGTCGCGAAAAAGCTCAGGACAGCGTTGCTAATATTAAAATGATAACTTGGGAAAAAACCTTGGCGGCATCGCGTTGTTCTTTTTGATTCAGTTAAAAATTGATTTGATTCTGTTAAATTGATTATTTAATCGGAAAAATTGTTGCGGACTTCAAAAATTTGAACGGAATTTTCAGTCTATTTTGGAAACCCAAGCCGTAAATTTGAAGTTTTTAAGTTTTTCTGCGATTTTTCTTCCAGAGACAATTTCAAATCCAAATTTATTTCATTATTTTAAAATCAAACTTCCTGAAATTTCGAGAAGAGCGATCAGCTTCTGCCAGATTATTTGGAGAATATCTTTCCTATTCATTCGGCTGTTCATTTTCCAACTTCACGATTTCAGGACATGTTCAAGAATGCGCAGCCAACGACCGGCGGCGTCGGCATGCGAATGTTGCAGAAAATGGGCTGGAAGCCCGGCGAAGGACTTGGCAAAGAGGCGACCGGCAATATTGAACCGCTGATGCTTGATGTGAAAAGCGACAGAAAAGGTATAATTCTGAAAAAATGGATCCCAGCGAAATTCAATAATTGTCAGGCCTTCTGGCTGAAGAGGAGATGCCGGCCGGAAAACGATCGAAAATCGCCAACGTCGGAACGGCTGATCTGACTGGTGAATTTTGCTCTCATTTGGTTATCTGATTAACTTTTCAGGAAAACATCCCGTTTCTTTGCTGATGGAACTGTGCGCAAAAAGAAAGTGGCCCAACCCGACCTTCACTTGCCAAGAATTCGGCCCTTCGAACTGCAAGGAGTTCCTCTGGAAGGTGAATTAATAAAGCTTCTGCTAATCATCAAGAAAATGATTTTAAGCAAAAAAAATTGTTTTTCTCATAATCAGTCCAAATTGCAAATAAGCTGTTAAAAAGGCGCAGAAGGTGTATTTTTATCCCTTGTGAACAGAAATCAACTTTTTTTAAAGCGTGAAGAATATCAGAAACTTTGCAGGTGGTTGTCAATGGAGTAGAGTATCAACCGGTGAACGGTTCTCGTGTCAAGAAGGACGGAAAATCGGTGGCGTGTCAGGTTAACGTGACGAAAGTACCTTGGAATTGATCAACTATCCACTTCAGGTCGTTCTGCAGTCGATGGGGCTGATTCCGCGCGACCCCAACCTTCCGGTGGTTCTGTGATTGTGAAAAGGCGTTTCACATTGTTATTTCATTTTGTTATGTCCAAGAATTTTTGAAGTTACATAAAGTTTAGTTCTCTTAATTCCTTTCAATGGAAAAGCGTGAACTTCAATAGTCATTTTGAATTATCAAACTGAAAAAAGCTGGAAAGAAAAATTAGTGGCCGCTCTTTACTTAAAATTAAGCGTGAGGTTAGAATGCAAATTTACGTCGAAATCGCGGAAATTTTTTTTTGGCGCAGGAAGGGAACTTTTGAGCAGCTCAGACTCGCCATTTAAAAAAATTTTGAAGCTTATCTCAATTCATCATAACCAGAAATAGGGTTGAAAACAAAAAAAAAAGAACTTTGAGAAAAACGAAAACCATTATCATTGTTCTGATTTGAAGGTACATCTAAGAATGGTGGAAATGGGCATCAAAACGAAGAGCGAAAACAAGATCTTTTTTTTTTACAACTTTTCCTCTACAATTCCTGGAGGCTTTCAAACCTAAAAAAAAATGAAAAAAAAAATTTTAAATTGATTACCTGCAGTCGAAGCTTCATATCATTTAATTTTCCGGTCACTTTTCGATTAAAAAAAAATATTTGAAGGGGGAAAAAAACAAATATTTAGATAAAAATTTCATTGCAAAGCGTAGAAATTTGTAATGAATTGGTCTAAAATACCCGTAACATGGCACGCGACCCGGATAACAGCAAAGGAAAATTTAATATACACGTAAAGCTGAAAGCGTAAAAAAAAAATCTCGGTGAGCAAATCATATGTCAATTGCAACAGCTAACACGTTAGAAAAAAAAACAAGAATAATGAGAAAAGGATGCGATTAAATCAAAAATCGGTAGCCTGAACGGTCCTATTAGGAAACAAGGACATCTGGAATGTGTGGGGCGCGAAGTAAACGTCAGCTTCTCTCGACTCCCGTTCTCTTTCCTTCAGTTTTTCGTTGGAGATGTACCGGTAACAGTCAATAACAACTCGTAGACACCAAATCTGAAAGAAGGAAATATAACATGTTTCCGGGTAAATTGAAAATAATGGCCTTTAAAATCTAAATATGACTATGTGCATGAACGGTGACAGTGAATGCGGCAGCGTAACTGAGTTTAAAAATAAATATCTCAATTATTTTTAATTTCCTTTTCAGCACACAAGCTTTGAGTTTTTAATAATAATAATAACTCTAGAGATTGGGTATCCGATCACATTTACACATTCACATGAAGATCTAACAAAACTTTGAAATGAAGATCTATGAAAAAAATCAGCAAAGTTTTTTTGAATAATTTAAGATTTTTTTGTTACAATGGTTTTCGTCCCAAAGAGAATAAAAAGTTTCTTCACTGAAGCGTTCGAACTTTCATTCCCCCGGGCGTTGTTAATGGAGCGCACATGTGCAAAAATTGCGCTGAATTCTCTGTTGGCTCCATTTTTCCGTCTTTTCTCATTCTTTTTTCTTTGTTTGGAGACGGAAAATAACAGAAACAAATTGCCACTCACGTTAATAAGAGCGATTATGAGGTAGATAAGGAAAAAAAGGACTAATAATCCGCACAGGAAACTCGAAATCATTTGCGAATTTATTAAAGGCGCCGTCAAAGTTTCCTGAGAAAAAGAATTATTCGTTGAAGTATTATGTTTTTGGAATACCTCGTCTCTGGAGGAATATTGTGGAGGCGCAACGGTCAATCGTATTCGGAGAGTGGTGCCAAAAAATAAAGTGTAGAGGGAGAATGAAGACAGGAAGAATAAGCTCAAGACGACGGCGATCTGTTGGATATGAATTGGATTTTTCGGACGGAAAGCAGAATTGTTACCTGCATCACGATGTGGGGAATGAGAAGCATAGCGACGCGGCAGAAAATGGCCGCCAAAAGGAGGGCGATCACCACGAGGAGCATGACCGTCGCCAATCCCAGCACCGCCGCTTCACTCGACGTCGTCCACTTGGAGAGCGACGCCTGCAACTGAAAAAGTAAAATTTTGTAAAATAAAATTTAACATTTATGCATGTTATAATTTTGAATACTTTCAAGGGTTTTTTTTCTGTCTGTATGGCGCCTTGAAGCTCAATTGAGAGCTTGAAAAGCAGAGAACTAAAGATTTTTCATTTTCTCTGAAAAATTTCAATCTAAAAACTCCGTGAGTGGTTTTTTCTTCTTTCAAAACGCATTCTAAAAAGCACTTCAGAGAAGCTTGAGAAACTCGACTTGAAAAATAAATCATAAATCTTGACATGTGCAACAGAAACAAAGAAAACGTCCTTTTATACATTCATCTCGAAATTCATGACTGAAGTTCATTATGATGGCCTTCAACATGGAAAGAGCCACCAGTTTGTTCAAAAACCCCATTATTTCGTTGTCTAGACGAACATTGTAAACGACGACGGCGATCTCGACGACAGCGATAAAAATCGCGAGCGAACGAACGTGGAAGAAACCGACGCAACGATTGTCTTTCACTTGGTCGTTCATCTGAAAACAGAAAGAAAATGGATATAAATAAACTTTGAAAAACAAATTGGATCAATTTATACTCAGGAGGGGACTTTTTTTCAGCTTCCGATTGAACTTTTGATGAAACGCTGAAAAATACTTTAGGATCTCCTTATTTCAAAAAGAGAAGAAGGTTTCTCGCAATAACTCTTATTTCCAAGTTTCAAAGCTTCAAAGCCTCAAAGAACGTATTTTTTTGTATGAAATGGAGACTTCAGGGACAAACTAAACTTCCCTAGAACTTTCGTAATAGGAATCTATTAAAAATCAGCAGAAATATACCATTTGCCAGCTGTTCGTGGTCAAAAATCCTCACTCACAACGTCTTTTTTGGGCTCGCCATTCTCTTTTACCATCGCCAAAGATGTTTGACCATTCTCCGGCACCACACAAATGGACCTTGTACGTATCATTTGACTTTGAGAGTAGGAGTCCTACTGGAATCGAACGATTTTCAAGGTAAAAATGGCGAATTTCACACAGGATCAAAAGAAAAACTAAACGAGTTGAAAAGAAGAAAGTACGTCTCGAGACAGGGATAACTGATAACGCTTCAAAAGATTCAAAAACTATTCCCGAGAATTTAAAAAAAAGTTAAAAAGGAGGAAAATTGAAAGAAAATGTTTTTTTCTGATTTTTTTATAGATGCGCCAGGCGGTATGCAATAAAGTGGAAAATCATTTTTCCGCCACAAGTCAAAATCAATGATTTCCTAGCGAGTTTCAGGCCTTTTTCTATTTTTCAGGAAAATAGAGAATAATTGTTTTACATTTTATTGCATACGGCCTCAGCTTTTTTTCAACAATCCGAAGGCGCAGGTAAAAAAAAATATTAATTTTTTTTACAATTCTTCAATAGAGTTACAAAAATCAGCAAAATTTTATCTCAGAGCGTTTCAAACTTTGAAAAAAAAAACTGTATATTTACGGCAACTGTTAGGAAATACGAAGGAGCATGGGCGGAGGAAGAAAGAAAATCGTCACGAGACCGGATGATCTCCAGATGAAAATGAACAAAAACAATGGGAACATCTATTCTGAACGTAGTTCTGAATCAACTCCATCAAATTTTTCCAAAATACTTCCGCAAGGGATTTCTGGTGTGCCTGGAAGCAAGTTTCATTTGGATGTTGTTCGATATTCATAAATTCGCTTTTTGCATTAGGAAGATTTTTTCAGGCTCCTTCCGGCTCCTTCAAACAGATAAAATAAAATTTCGAAATTACCCAATATTTTTTAACTTAAACTAGACGCGTTTTTCTTTCAAGGGAACACTGAAGAAGCGCTAAAGTCTCTCAAAAACGTTTTTTTTTTTTCACCGAAGAGACCAATATCTGGGACAGTTAAAACGGAACAAAAAAGTTACTGTAAGAAGACGAAAATCAATCGATAAACATGGAAATGACGGAGGGAAGCGTGAAGCAGCAACAGAAACAGAAGAAGTGGTTGTTGGAAAGGCGGCGGAGAAATTAGAGGAAAACGAAGGAAGCGAGGTCGTCACTGCTGCTGTGACGCAAGAAAGAAGAAAATTGTTGAATGAGGTGACTGAGGAGGTCAAACTTTTTTCTGAATAAAAAAGTTTTTTCGTGAAAAAAGAGTCAATTGAGCTCCTGTTGGTTTCGAGGTCCGTCAAGGTCCACACTACCAGTTTTTGGAAGAATAGAGGATCTGTTGTTTTTCGAGAAAAGACCCTGAAATAATGTAAAAATGGAAGTTTTTTTCTATTGTTGACCAAATACCGATTTTTCTCTAATTAAAAAAATTTTTCAGAATCAGACCATTGATGTTGGAATAATGGTTTTAAATCGTATTTATGGCTCAGATCGAAGAAAAATTAGAAATCAGCAGAAACAAAATGAAAAAAATTTTTCCGTGAGATCAACGTTTTTTTATTTTTTTATTTTTGACCAACTGATGATCTCGCTGCTCCTTTTCGAGGGAAAATTCCTGTTTTTCTTTTTTTTGAAATTGGCTTTAACTTAGGAATTTTAATAAGGAAGTCGTTATTTACTTTAAAAAAAAACATCTAATTAAAAAAGACATGAGTCCAACGATCTTCTGATAAACTTTTTTAAGAAAAAAGAAATCTTCCATTATGAGTTTCTTTCGAAAATTCCAAAAGGACCTGATTTCGAAAGTACCCAGCTTATAGGTAGTAAAAACAGGAACACTCCGAAAAAGAGCTGTATTAAAACTAGTATTCAGGCCAAACGACAAAAGTACAAAGAGATTGAAGTCTAAGCCTCCAGGAAAGGACGTTCTCTCAGTGGGAGTGAGGGATTCCTAACCGGTTGGTGACGCATTTTCGTGAGAACCTCCGGCCAGTGGGTCACAAAAAACGTGCCGTCCGTGTTCCGAAAATCCTGGAGGAGAGGGGGAACAACGACGTTTAATTCAATGTTGCGTAATTTATTCACATTATGCCAAACATGGCGGTAAATCGGAACGGGTTGAAGGCCTTGAAACGAAGGAAAAAACAGAGGATGAAGGAAAAATTCTGTGTTGAAATAGTCTGTTTGAAAAACGGTACTAGAAAGTTTGAAGGCGTATGGACGATTTTAATGAAGGTTTTGAGGCGAAGATTGAAAGTCATGCAAGAATTCAGTTCCTTGAAAACTATCCGAATGGTGTTTGGGATCGAAAAATCAATACAAAAAGCACAGTGAAATTCTGTGAAAACTCTCCAATCTGTTTCTCTTGATTCATCAATACTAATTTTCTGAATTTTTAAAATCGGATCGATTCGAGAGAAGTTGACAAATTCAAAAAGATTACAGCTAATTCCAGCTGGAAAATATCACAACAAAAGAAACGAAAGGTTGTCTTCAAAACAAAAACTCCATTTGACCTTTGTTCTTTCATTCGAAAACACTCTTTTGACCGCTAGTTGGGGAACAAAGGAGCTCGAAAACCTCCTCTTACACATTCGCTAACTTTTTAGAGCATCTTTTCCGGAATTTATTGCTTTAAAAATCGAAGCCAGAAAAAAGAATCGTCAAGCTGTTACCATGTTAATAATTATTATTAACACATTTTTCCCTCCCGGCTCACTTTCGCCTGAGAATCAATTCGACACCCGTCAAATTTTAAGAATGTTTTCTTGCTAATAAAATAATCATGAATACGAAAAAAGCAAGTCCTAAATAAATAGGAGAAAAAAACAACATTGAATATTTTTTTCGTACTAATAACTAGCATGGTCAAAAAAACTGGTTTTTGCCTCAATCATGAAAAATCAAGAACCTTTTTATTTTTTTTTTTTTACAGTCCTTAACGTATTTTCTTATTCAGAATTTCCCTCTAATGTATAAATTCATCAAAAGGATACTTCTCCTTCGGAAATCCGAAAAATCAATAGGACTAGATCATTCTTGAGACCACCAGTTGGGCAGGTTCATAAATCTTCCTTGAAAAACTGAAAAATCTATTTTGTGTATTTTTCGAAGTTCGTAAAAGCAGTTTTTCCGTTCAGAATTTCCCGCTAAATTCAAAAATATAATTTTCATCGTGAAATTCGCAAAACGAACAAAAATTATAACAAATTCAATAAAACCTGTTTTTTTGAAAAAAATATAAAAATTGCAATTTTCGAAACTTCAAAGCTTTTTTTCTTGAAGCGCGACACTAGGCCCCCGTGTCGGCTCCACCAAAAAAGTTCTTCCAAAAATGACCGGTAAAAAGTCATTAATTTCACGACGACGCTTGAAAATCCACTAAAAAACACTTGAAAAACGACGACAATGCGTCTTTTCGGAGTTGAAAACGTTGCTAATTTCTGACGGACATGAGTATAAAATGTATAAAAATGGTGGTTTTTTAACCGCTACTGCTTGTGGCCCACTATTGCGATGAATCATCCGTGGCTCATGAAACGATTTGAACAGAAATGTCCCCAAAACAAAGCAAAAGCATGAAGTTTTTTCATTTTTCTCCGTCAACTTTTTAGGTTTCAGGACACTTTTGTTAATCATCGCAAAAAGTTCGAAATGAAAAAAAAGTGGAAATGCTTTGAAATTTTGTTTTAAAACATTCCGGAGAGCCCGATCTTCTGTTTTAAGACAGCTCAGCTCCCTAGCATTGCAAATAAAGTTTGATCACACTTTTGGAAGACAAATAAAGTCGTATTATTAGAAATTAGGATCAGGCCGAACAGAAGAAATGGTTCCAAAATAACGAAAAGTCCAAGAAATCAAGAAACGATAAAAGAAATGAGAAAATTGGCGGGTAGCCAATCGGGTGTCATTAAGGCGTGGGAGATCAAGAAGAGAAGTCCTTCGTATGCGTTCTCGTGTATGAAGGTCGGACGGTCGGCATATCTGTCTCTGATGTGAAGAAATACGAGGAGGAGGCCCGCTGGGAGGCAACTAGGCCAAATCCCAAGGCTCATAAAGACTTGAGAAAAAAACAAACGAACTTCCCAAGGAAACTTTGATGTTTCTTGGACGAATCTCGGAACAATGTCTGTCCAAAACTTCTTCCTTAGGCGTTTGAAGAAGAATCGATAGAGTTCGAATATAATTTGAAGGTAAAGAGTCGTTTTTTAAAGCTAAAACCTTACTTAACGTTTTAAACTTTGTGAAATCAAGACTCTGTCCGTATGACTTTCCTATCAAATGAAAAACTCAAAAATACAACGAAAGTCCCTGACGTAAGGTAAAATTACCTCTTAGACACCTGAGAATGAAAAAGCGGGATTTTTCGTAGCTCAATGTCCAAGAATCATTCTCAGCATGAAGTCGCTGGATTCAATTCCAAAATCATTTCGACTCATCGAAAAATTCAAATCAGGCGAAAACTGTTTCTCTTCGTTTTCGAGGTTCTCTCGAGTGTTAACAGACAAAAAAGCTCAAGGATCGGAAAAATTATCCCAGAAAATGTCTATTGGCACCCACTGAAGAAAAAAAAAGCTTCTTCTAAATCGAAATAGCCGAAAAGCTCAATGGAAAAACAAGAATGAGATCGAATCAAGGGATCGAGTAGCCCAATGGAACGGTTTGGTAAAGCGACAAGATTGAAAAGGCATCCGTTCCTCCTAGGAAAGAGGTGGCCATTTGGATAAGGAAAAAAAAAAGAAGGACGCGTTGCATTTCTGGCTTTGAATCACTTTCGCGCAACAAAAACATTCGTCCTGTCGTTCCTCTGGCAAACTGTTTGAGTCGTCAATTTCTTGTTTGGTTGGAATATTATAAAGACATGTTTGATATACATATGCTCGTTTAAAATATTGTGTAGAAAGGACCAAAAGCCTTAATAGACTTGAAAAAAAAAATAATGAAAACAGCTTTTATCCTCGAGACCTTTATGAAATTGGTCTATGCTCCTTTAAAGTGGCAACCGATGCTCTAAAAGGTCCAAAATAGTCTGTAGTCCATTAGAAGGAAGAGAAAAGCTTTTAAAGTACTTCCAAAATTGCACACAAGAGCCAAAGTCTAAAAGTATTTTTTTTAACTTGTGTGACGTAATAAATGTTGCTAAATCATTTCATAACAAAATCACAAAATGGCAAAATCCTGCCCGTTTTGTAGCTACCGAAACTCAAAAAATTTGCAAAATGATGAAGATCTGAAAAGAAACTGAAATATATTGATAACTGTAGTTGCAAACCAAAAAAAAAGGTCAAAAAATTATCCAAAATTTTTTTCTTAAGAAGAGATTTTATTCTTTCGAAAGAATTAATTCTTTCGAAGTCAAGATTTTTGTGAAATTAGGGGTTCGGCAAGTCAAGTGGGTGAAATTGAAAAATAGAATACAAAAATATTCATAACCTAGTTGTCCCCGAAAAGTCTGCGTGAAACATAGGAGTAAAACTAAGAGAAAGGGCGGAAAGTTTAGGAAAAATTAGAGATACCGTTACAATGGAAAAAAACAAAAGTATATAGATCATTCTAACCTATAAAAAGTCACTTGTAGCTCTTACATTGATTTTTAAAAAAATTCTGTAAAGCGTAAATGTAAAAGAGCTAATTCTTGGGGAAAGGTCAAGCTGATACAAAAGAAAATTCAGAAGCCTCACTCAAGGGTCTTCTCTAAACAAATTGGGCTTCTTTCTAGAAAATACGGCTTTTTCAATGTTCCACCTCGGGCAAAACTGAAAAAGCTCCTCAAAAGCTTTTCTCAAAAAAGACTTTGAAAGGGTCCCCAGCAGATTTTTTAAAATCTCATTCTATTTCATTTTTGCATCTTTTTCTTATCCGCTAACTAAAAGGATGCCGGAAAGCCACTAAAAAGATTCGAGCGAATTCAAAATGGATCCGCTGAGGCTATGAAAAAGGAGCACAAAAGCTTTTTAAGCTTCCTCTCAGAATCCATTGATGATCCTCAGAGGAAGCTTTTCCAAACCAAAAACTAAGTAAACTTGCAAAAAATTTTAAGAAAAAAATTGTGATTTCAACTCACAAAAAAAGTTCTTTCCGGTCCCCATTGTTCAAGCATGTTTCTTTGAACCTTTTATCACTGATTGCAGGCTTTTTTGCACCTTATTTTACACTCTTTCCTTCCTTTTCCAATCAATCAACGTTATCTTTGTCCATTCGTGAAGATTATGTTTCTCTCAGGAAGGAATTCCACATTCTTTTGAATTTCCTGTTTCATCATTTTTCAACTTCTTGCAGAGACAGCGAGCCCAATAAAACCATAAGCCCTGTCCAAAACTGAAAAAAGAATAAAAAGGTACCTCAACTGTCTCGGTCAAAATTCGTCTGAGAAGCGGCATTTGCTGTTGTTGTTTGAAAGTGACGTCAGTTGTCATCCCCCGTTCAGAATGCGTCTTCCTTCAAAAAATTTTTTGTTTTAATAAGTTCTAAAAGTTCTTTGAAAGCGTTTTTTCCTCCAAAGTAAGAAGAGGAGCAATTTCTTGCGAAATTTTTACAGAAAACTCTCAAAAAGTTCATTAGGTTCAAGGCTCACTTGAGATAGTAACTAAAAAGTTCAGCAAAATTCCAAAAAGATTTTTTTATTGATAAAGATAAAGAGACAGATAGAAAAATCAGGAGGTTTATGGGTTTTTATATATAGCGAAGACTGAATTAGGAGATAGCTGACAAAATTTAGCTCAAAAAATGATTCGAACTTGGAAAACAAAGGTTTTTGTGGTTCACTGAATACAGCTTATAAACTTTTTTAGAGATTGGAAAAAAAAGACTCATCTCTTTTCAAAGTTATCCCTAATTAAATCCAATAGGTTCTGAAAAAAATGAATGGACTATCATTCTTCGCCAAATGCGCAAAAATAACGACCTCCAAGTCTACAAGGACCAAAACGGAACCACTCAAAATCACATCATAAAGGACTGTTTATCGATGGGGAAAGGTGGAAAAGGAAGAAGATCGGATCGCCGTTTCGGGGTGTAGATTTCCAGCAGACAAGATAAGGTCACGAGATGCGCCCGAGAAGAACAAGGAGGCGGACGATTCCAAGAGAGAGAGAAAGACAAAACTCATTGATATCAGGTCATGGGGAAAATATAAAAGTTCTTGATAGTTTTGTGTGAATAATTGGGTTGGAAATTCAAAAATTGAATTGGAAAAAAAATGCCAATTTTGAACCGAAATTCATAGCTGATTCGCAAAATTCTCATGTAAGGTTAAATCACCCATACTGTACATCCTATAATTAGATTCTATTTTTTTAAAATTGAGTTCAAAGATCGCAGAAAAGCTTATAAAATATGTTTGAATCAAGTATTAGAGTGTTCAGAAACTTTTCGCGACAAAAAAACTTTTCTCCCCGAGACCATTATCCAATTTACTTGTGCGCCTTTAACTAGGATTTTAAAGGACACATCAAATACGTAGCCACACCAAAATATGCATTTTTCGGTTCTATTTTTGGCCCTAATGCCTTCAAAGCCAAATAAAGAGGCTAGTGAATCGACTGTACGAAAAGTCACAAATGCTTTATTTTTGTCGTAGTTTTTCTGAAAAACCTTGCTGAGGTATTTAAAGGAGCACAGCCAAACTTCTGAAAGGTCTCAAGGCTAGGCGTGATTTTTTGTCAATGCTTTTAAAGCAAAAACTTTTGAGATAAACCTCTAAATTCACAAGTGAAACAAAAAGATAAAAAGATATACAAAATGCCAAGCCACAGGTTCTGGGTGATTGGCCAGACAACAGAGGCTGAATTTCTTGTTTTCGGGCCTTGGCCCCGCCTTTCTCCGTTTAATATATCAATTTCGGTGAATGTCCTCCACCTCCTACTCGAAACTGGTAGCGTTTACTACGAAAGGGACGGAGAAAAGGAATGAAATGATCCACGGCCTTTCACATTTCCACTAATTCAATGACACCAATCACCGTTGCAACTTGGAGAAAACCAGTTTCATAGCTAGTTTTTGAATTATCTTGAAACTTTTGAACTCAAACAGTATAGACTCAAACAGTAAGATAAAGGGACAAACAACGAGAAAACGAAAAATGGAAAGTTTTATTCGATACTCAATCATTGCTAGCCAGAAAAAAAAGATTTGTTCTCCTCTTCTTTTCGCACACTGTTTTTCTAGTCATGAAGGAACAAAAAGTCAACTTTTTCTCGATTCAACAGTAAAGAACTATACCAAAAGAATAAACTTGGATAAAAAATCTAAATATTTTTTTCGCGTTTTTATTTTCTAGGCCTCATGAAGTTTTCGTTGGTGAAAACCTGGTGATTTACTTTTAAAACTTGCGTTTCCGATTCTCAATTGACTCACTTCTCTCGGAAATTCGGAATGTTGCCAAAGGTATCGCATTTCCGGGGTTAAAAGAATTTTTGAAGAAGACATACCTGAAAGATCACCATACTGATTATTTTCAAGTAATCAGCGGACCAAATTGAAAGGTCAGCAACGTAACCAGAAAAAGCTTCCAATTAAAAATTTATTAAATAGAGCATACTCTGAGGGAAAAACAGAACTAGGCCAAGATTATAAATCATCGCAGGCGACGGGGTTCGCAGATTGTCGCGGCGACGACGTCGTTCCGTGCAATTTCATATGAGAGTCGAACTTGGCGACGTCGTTAAACGCGATGTCGCACCTGACGCATTTTAGGGATCGTCTGATCTGCCGCCGCTCGTCCGCCGGTCGCTGCAACGTGTTTTTCTTCTCTTTCGATGTTTTTTCGTTGATTCGATCAATTTGGAACGTTTTTTCAAGCTTCACTGCTCAATGGAAAGTCCTCACTTGAGAAGCTATCCATAAGAGCGTCTGGCGGAAGAAATGACAAATTCCACTTTTTAAAAGTGAAAGTCAGATAAGCCAGAGGTGGAGAAATGGCGCCCCTAAGCGTTTTAAAACGTTTACATTTCTAAACCGACGTAGGCAGCCATGGCCATTTCTTAATAAGTCGCTGCCCAGGGCGCCCGGGGCCAAAGCCACGATGGCAAAAAAACGCCATTGGAAGAAAAAGAACGCGAAAAAATTGGAATCTTCTAAAATCTTGCAAAATCGTCGTTTTCGAAGCTTTAGAACAAGGTTTTTCGAATTTCCAATTTGGTGGCGACGGAAATTTATTCTCTCACTAGTCAGCGGGTTCGTAACCATAAATCTGGAACATTTCGCCTAAAGAAAAAAAAACAAATATAACCGTACTTCACATAAAAAATTCAACTGGACATCATATCCACTGAAAAATTAAAAAAATTATTGGAAAAATGCGAAATCCACAGTTTAATGAAAAATGAACAAAAATGACCATTTTCGCCCTACTTTTGCAACGTGGTATTATACGCCATCGACACATAATGAAGCGGCTCATTTCTTCTCAGAGGCCTGATGGCTGAGGCGGGCATGTTACGCCCGGGAGGGCCCCTCATTTCATCCACCTCTGAGATAAGCAACATTAAATCTGACAACTACCTAAATTCTCGAACTTTGCAGAAAGACCGAAGCCCAAGTTTCCTTTTTTTCTAATATTTTTCTTAATTCGAAAAAAATCTAAAATTGTTTATAATATCAGCGCTTTTTGTAAAAAAAATAAAAAAAACAATGATTCTACGGGAAAAAAATTTAGCGGAAAATCTGATTGAATTCTTCATGAGTTCGAAAGAAAACTGACTATTTAAAAAAATTTTTGAAGGTTTCTTTGAAGCGAATTCCTTTCTTTTCACTAATTTTATCGCTTAAAACAGCTGTAAAGTGGAAACTTTTCTAACCTCGACTTAGTTCTCTGAAACCTCTGAGTAAACGTTAACGAGATGCGATCAAAAGTACTGAGAACCAAAAAAGGGTCAAAAAGGACTTTGAAAGCAACAGTCTAATTTGTTAATTCTCGCTGTATTCCTGTATTTCTTTGTTTTGGTGACACCCATATAATTTCTATCTTCGAAACTTTTCAAAGTATTTATCATTTAAATGAAATTTTGGAAGAGGAATTTAGACTCTTCCCTTATTAACTCACCCAACATGGGCAAGCAAAGATCTCAGTTAGGGGTTGACCTACGAAAGTTCACGAAAATAACGAGCAAACGTTATTTTCAAGCTATAAAGAGGTGCTGTTGTCATAAATAAAAGCTATTTTAATCTCAGGACGGTGATACTGACTTCAATGAAAGAGGATTTGGGTGAAAGTGATGACGACCTTTGAAAAAGCCATGTCTGATCCTCGCTGACCTCGACTTCATCCTGCTCTTCCTCGACTTCCCGTTTGACGAGACAGTTGGCGGTGATCGGAGGGCCGCCGACCATGTGGAAGTTCTTGTGGGCGTGCACCTGAGTCTCGGACCTCAGCGACTGGCGGCAGACGGGGCAACGCATCGCCAGGTCTTCGGCGTGGCGACGGCAGTGCTCGACAAAGTCTTCCTGGGTGTTGATTGGTTCTTGGCATTCGGCACATTTGTCGCCATGAGGCACCTGAAATTGAAAACTTCTTTCACGTTATCAACAATTCCGTGCAAAGTTTTGACTCAAAGGGGCTACTCTCATTGCTAAAATAAAAGAGAACGAAGATTTATATTTTATTCCACAGCTAATATTTTCATATTCAAAAGCCAGAAGCTTCTTGAGCTGACATAAAAAAAAATTACTCGATTATTATTGAAAAAAAAGCCCCGATATAATTTCACAAAGTTCATGGTAGGCCCTGTGAGCGTGGTGCGGCCTCAAAATTTCCTTCTCCTCCAACAAAAAAACCCCAACATTTGTATGTGATTGAATTAGGTAATGTTTAAAATTTTCTTTAAATTTTCTCACATAATTCCGCATCAGTTTCTGAGGTCAGATTTGCAACCAGCGGGAAAAAACTACATATAGTGAAACTAGTCTTAATCAAAAAGTCGATCAGAAAACTCCAGAGTAACATTTAAAAACTCTCTTTGATTTCAAAACAAATTTTAAAAAACATAAGTCTCTTACAGAACAAGGAAAATTAACATATTTTTCAAGGTTTTCGTACCAACATCTGGACTAGCCCTTGTTTTTCCGACCTGTCTTTTTCCTACCTTGCAATGCATCAATAGCCGGTGCTCGTCCAACGAATCCTCCCCCAGCAACGCTTCATCACAAACAGAACACTGGATCAATCGCAACTGGAAAACCATTTTCAAAAGATTAACTGAAAGCTTTCAACTTCAGGAGACTTCAAGGGTAATCGCCTTTCTCGGGTGTCTTTGATGTCCTTTTCGTAGTGGAAAATTTCTCTGAATTGAAAGAAATGTATAAGGAAGCACATGATTTTCAAACCTATCATGAATCAACTGAACATGAATAGCAACGAGTTGAGAATTGGCGAAAGGAATCCCGCAAACGCGACAAGTGAACATCATCTCTTCGGAACTGTGGTCTTTGCAATGATCCTGAAATTTTCATGAGTTGATTGAACACAAAAAACTGCAGTCTTTTACACTTAAAACAGCCCTAAAACACATACTTAGAAAATATCTGGTCCAAAATTCTAGTGAAAATGTTAATTCAGGAAGAAATGCAGCGTGAACGTGACCCCAAGAGCTTTGACTTAGATATCCTATAGCTTAAATTGAAGGTTTGGATTTTTTTCCAGCAGCATCATTTTTTTTTAGAATTATAGTTATTTTCTTTTTTGTGACTTTTCATAAAAAATGATGCTCATTCATTTCTCCAGTGAATTTCTAAAACTCACCCTGAAACCTTTCTCACTGTCCGAAGAAAAGGGACAGCCCGTGCATTGGTACTTTAACCGTAGATGAGTCTGTGTGAAGTGACTGGCCAGCGCCGAAATCGTCGAGAACGGCAAATGACATTCTGAGCAGACGCGGTGAGGTACTCGGACTTCGAAATGGGATGCCACGTGCTCCAGTCGCGACTGAAACGGTCGAATTCATCATTGAATATTTTTAAATGATGAGAAAGTATGAGCCCTGCAAAATAGTGAGTTTTTGCACAATATTTTCCCAATACCTTCTTTGGCTGTAACTCGCTGATTCTCAAAAAAGTTATCACTAACGAATATAATGAGCTAAAACGGTTTCGGGGAAGTTGACCACGTCTCAAGGGGAATAATAAAGCTAGACTTTCCCTCAAGAGGCTCAAACAAGTAAGACTTAAAAAATGAGGAGATTTCGTTTTTCTCTTTTCCTACTACTCATGATCTCTGGAATGGCTTCTAAACTTGAATGTACTTCTTCCATACCAAGTCTGTTTATAAATCAGGAACTACAGCATGGTCCCTATAGGGGCAACTTTCTGAAATCGGGAAGGTTTCCCTCTAGGGACCACTTTACCTCCCCTATTATGGCCAAGTGGCCTTTATAAGAGTTGAGTTAGCCTCCCATAAGGGACACTTAGGTCGATTATCTTTGTGAACTCTATGAAAAGAAGCACTCGATGAATTAGCGTTACTTGAATTAAATATATGACAAAACTTTTTTTTTCTTCACAGGTGGGGTTAGTTAATCCACCTAGTGGTCTTTTTCCCTCCCTGCAACATCACCATACCATCCCGATGTTGCGAAAATCAATTGATTGAATTGAAAGAGTGATTTGATTAATTTTGCCTTTTTAGTTTTCATCTCTGAACGAAAAATTGAAAGACCTCATAGGAATATCTTGAGCTTTAGGAGACTAGAAGTCGGGATCTAATCCCTTACAGGACCACCTAAATTATACCTCTATTAGGAAAACTCTTTTTGTCCTCTATGGAGGCTTTTTCCCTAACCCCTATAGGAAGCTCCCTGGCTTTCCTAAGAAAGGTTCAAAACTATTTCACGGATTTTCGGGTGGCCCCTTCTCTTGAAAACTCACTGAATTATAATATTTTTGACGAACTACGATATAAAGTACGGTATAAAGCAAAATATTGTTAAAAGTTGACCTGAACATCGCTGAAGGTGAGGTTGGTGCAAAACGGGCAAGTGAGTTTCGGAGATGAACTTGTCGAGGAAAGGTGACTTCGCATATGGACGGCAAATTGCATGAATGAGTCAAAGGAGGAGTCGCATTGCTGGCACGAAATATGGGATTTTTTGGTTTTCTGGAAAATAATATATAAAAATAACCCGTTCGCCAGCTTGTCAGCACAACTTTCCTTTTCCTCCAGGCTATAGAACCTCTCGTTTTGATGCGCGCGGCCTGCCTGTTTGTATGCGCCTTCCATTTAGCCAAAACTTCGATTATATTAAAGGCGCATACATAGAAGTAGACCGCGAGGTTGAAGGGATGCCTCCCGGAAGGGTTCTGTAGCTCGGAAGAAAATGAAAGAGGAATTATCCCCCCACATCTTCAATTGAAGGAGCATGGCTATTCAGAGTATGAGTCTGAAGTTGTGCAATGGAATTGCAGACGACGTCGCACAATTGACACCTCAAACATTGAATTGCAAAACAAAACCATGTAATTAAATTCAAAATGACACCAAAACTAGCAAATGCTACTAGTATATAATATGTTTTATTTTGAAGCAAAACTAAGAAAGAAACTTTCAGTTTTAATAGAAGAGTTGTATCTATAAATGTTTCATTCGCAATCAGATTTCCAGACACTTTTTGAACTAATCGAAAATTCCTTACTTGATATCATAGACCTCGTTGCACTCTTCCTGTTTGATTTCTATCAAAATTCTGAAAACCAAATTTTTCCACTTTTTGTCTAATAACCAAACTTTTTCGCTGGCGGTAAGGAAGGCGACCTCGACTCATTCTCTGAAAAAACAAAAACAGATAATAAATCAAGGGTCTAATATAAACGAAACTATTTCGCAAGTTTTAGATTCACCCAACATAATTTCCGATATCGCAGCGGGCCGCACGCGATATAGTTAAGGCTTCTCGCTGCGATATCGTCAACATGTCGCTGCGACCTCGTCAAAGTCTCGCTGCCATATCGCTCCCTCTCAAAAAAATTGAAATTTGAAAAAAACATTTTTTTGCTTTATTTTTTTGACTTTTATGATGAAATCAATCAAATTCATTTCTGAAGAAAAAAAGTTTTTTTAGAGAGCGATATAGCGCAAGACGTTTGCGAGGTCGCAGCGAGAGGCGAGCGATATCGCTCGCGGCTTCCCCGCGGTATAGCGTTACTCTCGCTGCGATATAGTCCACAAAATTGGATGTTATCTGTTTTAGAACTTATTGCGGTCAGATATCAGAATAAAATCAACAACACTTCGAAGGAAAAATTCATGGTTTTTGGCTTGATTTTATACGGAAAAAGAAAATTTCGATTTCGAAGCTTCAAACTTTTCACGGGATCTTCAAAAAAAATTTACGAATAAAAGCAATACTCCTCATCTTTCACTCTAAATCCCATAGGAACATAAAAAAAAATTTTCACTTCTTCTTAAACCCTAAAAATGTATTCTGAATTTCGTATTTCGAAATTCTTAGCTGAATTTATGATACAATTCTAGTCAAGTTAAGTCTCCAAAGAAATCAACGCCGAAATGAAAAACGGACTAAAAACAGAACCTCTCGAGCTTCGGCCAGATTTTTTCCTGGAGACGACGCTCATGATTTTCACTAATTCCTTGTCAGAAAACGGAACGAATGACGATGGGAATAGACAAAAATGAGAGTCTCGAGAGGTTCTGCGTGGATCCGAGACGAGCAGATGCGTCTCCAGGGACCCCGGCTGATTGTGGTGGCGGCGTCTCCCCAGGGACTCCATTTCATTAAAAACCGCCACCCGCCTCTCGGCTTCTCCAAGTGCTACCAGAGTCTCATGAGCCCAAATTGTCTGTTCACTTTCATAACTGAGCAGAAGGCGATAAATAGGTGTGGTCCAGCTTTTTTTCGGGTGTTGAAAGCGGGGTTTCGAACAAAAAATGACGAATCGTTATGCGGTTCTCAAAGTAATTCTGCGAAGTTCAAATAGGCACTCAGAGTGGACAAGATAACTATGTTTTGTAGAGTAAGAGACAGTATTGGATTTTACAGAAATCACTTTGAACACGACATTACAAACTCCAAAAATGTTTTGAACGCTGTTCGAAAAGCCTTTATTGAGGGCCTCAAAAAAAAAAACCAAAACTTTTTAAACTTTTTCTAAAAAAACTGCAAAACACTTATTCATTTCTTTACAAGAACAAGCACTTTAACAGCGTTTTTACTATCAACTTCTCGTTTTCAATTCGAAAAAAATTCACCCTCTTCTTCTTCTCAAACTTTCATTGAAGGTACACAGGCCAATTTCAACGTGTCCCATAACAAAAATCTTATACAGCTACATATATTTATATTACACCAAAAACAATCAATAAAATTCCAATAAATTCTTTTTTTACATAATGAACAATTTATTTCTTGGTGGCGTTGTTGTAGCGCTCGGTGATATTCTTCCAGTTGGCAATCTGGAAAAAATTGGTTTACTTTTCATTTCGCTTTTAATTTGAAACCTTCCAAATAGCATTGACATAGTCTGGTCGGACGTTCTTGTACTGCAAATAGTAGGCGTGCTCCCAGACGTCGATTCCGAAGAGCGGAATCATTCCGGTCGTCGGCTCTAGTGGGTCTTGGTTGGCGCAGGTTGTGATCTGGAATTAAAAATTTCCATTATTGAGAAAGACAGAATGAACAATTTCACCTTGAGTTTCTTTTGCTTTGGGCAATATCCGAGCCAACCCCAGCCGGAACCTTGAACTCCAACGCTTGCAGTGGACAGCTGCTTCTGCAGGTTTTCGAGAGATCCAAAGTCGCGCTGAACATTTCAGGACTTTTCTTGAGCTACTGAAAATTCGTGATCTTAAAAGAAAAACACAACTTGATACTGACAAATGAAGTGTTTCCACATTTTTTTTTCGAAGTTGTGTACGGTGAAAAAGATCTTTTGAAGACGCTTTATCAAACTACTTTTTTTTCGAGAATCAAAAATCAACTAATTGGTTATTTAAAAAAAATATATGGCCTTTAAATAACAGTTTTCTTTCCCTCAATTCAAATTTTTTTCTTTTCCTCCTGAAACCTACATTGATAGCAGAAAGAAGCTCTCCGGTTGGTTCACCGCCATCCTTAGAAAGGTTGGTCCAGAAAATCGAGTGATTAATGTGACCTCCGCCGTTGAACTTCAGCGCTTGCTGTAGAGAAATTACTTCCTTGAGGTTTCCTGTAAATTTTTCCAATCAGTTTGATTTTATCTTGTGTTCAAAGACCTTTAGCTTGAGCCTCGTGGATTTTCTCCTCGGTCTGGTTAAGGGTATTTACATAAGTTGCGTGGTGTTTCTGGTGATGGAGCTGCATGATCTCGTGGCTGATCACGGGCTCCAAAGCGTTGTAGTCGTACGGAAGGTCGGGTAGCGTGTGCTTGCTTCGTGTGGAACTGAAACAAGAAAAAAAATGCTTTTCAGGATAAATGTTTTCTATTGTTTGAGCAAAGTTTCAGGAAGGTTATTTTTTAGCTGTTTTTTTTTAAATCTCTGCTTTAAAGATCTCTCCTTACGTTTAAGTCTACTTTTTTCTTTGTCAGTTGGACACACCTCCAAAAATCGACCTACAACATACCTTGCCGAGATCTTGGCGGCGTTGACCACATTTGGTCGGAGAGCTCGCGAAAGGATCATTCTGCAAAACATCAAAGTCAGACTTTCATGAAAAAGAGGAGACGGATGGTATCAACCAAGTACGACAAGAAATGAAGAAGAAAATAAAAAACGGTTCAGCAAAAGTTGTTTGCTAGCGAGTCGGAAAGTTGTTTACTGCGCGTTTTTTGTTGTTTGGTGGGTTGCGCCGCGGGAGTTCAAATTGTTCACCAAAAACGCCTAAATTGACGACAGCTGCACACGACGCACCGGACCTCACGCTTAAGTTTTTTTTTTTTGCAATTTTTTTTTTTGAAAATCATGTTCCTTTTATAGCTGTAAAATCTCTATCATAACTCTGATTCTAACAGTGGTAATTTTTTTCTTGATTCATACTCATTTGACATCAACATTTCATGCGAGACTGATCTTCATTTAAAAATGTTTTTTTAGAAAAATAACGTGAGAAATTGTCAAAATGTCATTTAGCCTTCTAAATTCCAATTTTTCACGACTTCTGTTGAGATCACGATTTTTTCGAGAAACAGGGTTTATTCATATTAATCAATTTTCTACATGCATTTCAGTAGTTTCAGGGTGTTGTCCAGGATCCCACTTTTTAACTCGAGAGCGAATATGTCCTCGACGGTGGACAGAAGCCTTTTCGTTCTGCCCAACGAGTCGCCAGTGTGCCTTCTCGATTGTACAGACGCTTTCAAAGGTGGAAAAGCTGAAACAGAGAAAAATACGTTGAATTCAGGTTTAACTGACCAAGAGAAAAAGTACGCCCATTACATATCCAAGGCTTCATTTGACGGCGCATTATCCGTTTTTCTTCAAGTCTCTCCCGAATCGCCGGCTATATTCTACGTTCTTTATCATTTATTCAAAGCCGAGCCAATTGAAACCTTGAAGCGTAAGTACTTTTATTATTTTTGAATTCAGTCAAATTATTAAGAAAAGGCACTAACCGTGGGTTTTTCCGAAGACGAGTGGACAGCTCTGTTGGTTTACACCGCAGGATTTTATGCGAATTCTGGAAACTACAAGGGATTCGGTGACTCGAAGATTGTGCCACACGTCGAGACGGTTCTATCTGAAATCTATGATTTAAAAAGAAAAAATAAATTTGTAGTCGAAAATCACCGAATTGGTGAAAACTTCCGCTGCTTCGTCGATTCCAGGCGTTGTCGAGGCCTGGTCAGCCGTAGAAGCGGTTGTGGGTTCTTTGGATCAGGGACAAATTCAGTTGGGCTATGGCGAAGAGGTTTGGGAGCTCTTAAATGAGTTTTTAAGTGTGGAAATTCATCATTATTCTTTTTCATCAACGTTAACAATTTACTATTTTTCATTTTTTTTTCTGCAATGAAAAGTCTTCTTAAGTATGTTAAAATATCTCCATTCGCAAAAAAAAAGTTATTTTGTCCGTAAGGTTTTTAAATTTTTCATAAAATTGACCTCATTTTAAGGGCGTGACTTGCTACCACAGTGACAATGTCACACAGGAAGACGCCAACAAAATCGGCCGATTTTTTAAGGTTTCATATATTTTTCAAAATATGAGTTGCATTCCAATTCAGGCTTATAACATGGAGCAGTGGAATACGCGTCTTTTCAAAGAAAATTGTGATGGAAAAGTCGTCTATAGAGTGAAAGTAGCCAGTAGCGAAGTCGGTTAGTTTTTGAACTACTTTCTCGAATTTATTGTCATTTACATTCAGGAGCCTCTAAAGAACACGCTTTTGAAGATTCTACCGTTATTATTGAACGTGGCGATTATGCTCCAATCATGGGGCTGGTTCAAAAATGGCTCAAAAAGGTTGAAAAAAGTCCTGACCTTTTGAATAAAAAAATAAAATTTTTAGGCAACCGAATCTGCCGCAAATGACAACCAAAAGAAAATGTTGCTGAAGTATGTGGAACATTTTGGAAACGGCGAAATTTCGGCTCACAAGGTTGGTTTTTGTGATTTGGCATGATTATTTTGGAATCAAGGACGGTTCCCGATACTGGATTAAAGACGTTGGCCCGGCCATTGAGAGCTACATTGGTTTCATTGAGAATTATCGTGACCCGGCTGGAACTCGCAGTGAATTTGAAGGTTCTTTTTAGAGTGAAGATCAAAAATAGGAGTATCCGCTTTCACAGGATTCGTCGCCGCTGTCAACAAGGAAACTTCGAAAAAGTTTCAAGCGCTCGTTTCTCGGGCCGAGGAAATTCTGAAGCGTTTGCCCTGGGGTGCAGCGTATGAAAAGGACGCCTTTTTGAAGGTTCAAACAAAAACAAAATTAAATTGTCTTTCCGTTAATTATGGGTTTTGAATCCTAAAGAAGTCATATTTTAGAGTTGAAAAAGTTACTTTCATCTGAAATTTGATGAATTGTTGATTAAAGAACCTCAATTCAATTCTTCCTAAAAATTTTTCGAAACTCTAAATTTTCTTAATGCTCTCTAATTTTATCGAATAAATTGCTTCTAGCTTGGAAAAAAAGGACCATGAGGCTGTTGTCATAGTTTTCCTTCGGATATTTTTCGAACGGTTGAAATTTGAAGAAAAAACCTCGGACAATTCTCAATTTGAACAGTATTCCAGCCCGACTTCACCGCCCTTGATGTTATCGCCTTTGGCAGCAGTGGAATCCCATCAGGAATCAATATTCCTAATTGTTAGTTTTTTTTTTTATGTAATCGAGAAACTTGTTTTGAGGAATTTTCAAGAAGTCTTCATATTTTTTTAAGAAACAGTTTTTTTATTTTTTTAAAATCTCGATTTTTTTGTATTTTTATACTTTTTCCAGATGATGACATTCGCCAAAAATGAAGGATTCAAAAATGTCTCTTTGGGAAACGTCATTTCGGCGCAACCAAAACAGAAGATGAACTTTTTGGTTGAGGCTGATGAGGTTTCAGAATCAAAAAAATTGGAAAAAAGTTATTTTTTTCCAGGATATGATGTACAAGTACCACAAAGAGTCGTTCGAAGTTCAAGTTGGCCTCCACGAACTTCTGGGCCACGGAAGTGGGAAATTGTTCCAGAGGAACGCCGACGGCGCTTTCAACTTTGACAAAGATTCGACCAAGGACATCCTGACGGGTGGACCGGTGAGAAGTTTACCTGAAAAAGGCAGGAATGAGAAATACAGTTTGGTTGAGATAGCAAAAACGCCCAAAAAATAAGACGGGTTTTTGAATTTCATTATAATTTGCTGAGAATCGCGCGATGGCATTCTTACCTGCGTAGAGTAGCGTCAGTTAGCCAAGGTGCCATTGACCCCTTTTTGCGACTATTTTTTCTAGCCTTTTCTTTCATAATCTTCGCTATCATCAGGTCTCTCGCTCTCCAAAAATAATCTTTGCTAGGTCTCGAAATGGTACGAACCAGGAGAAACCTGGTCCTCAAAGTTCGGCGCCCTAGCATCGGCCTACGAAGAATGCCGAGCCGAAGCCGTAGGATATTTCCTCTGCTGCGACCAGGACATTCTTGAGTTAGAGTGGCTTCTCATGCAAAATAAACAAATCTTCTTTTCAGGATTTTCGGCTACCAGGGCGACGTTGCCCAGGACGTGAAATACACAAATTGGCTGAACGAAATCCGAGCCGGACTTTTGGCTCTCGAGTTTTACCAGCCCGACCAGCAGAAATGGGGACAGGTAGAGATGAAAAAGGGGAAACGACAACAAAGAATGAAGGAAGAGTGAAAAAAAGGAGATTTTAGAAGTCCGTAGAGGAATCAAGATTAAAAAAATGATTACGCTCGGAAGTCTTCCAAATTCGCTTTATAAAAACTTCATTTTTCTATAATTGTTTTCTTCTTGAAGGCTCATTGTTACGCTCGCTACGTCCTAACAAAAGTTGTCCTGGAGGCTGGACAAGGTTTCGTCACTATAACGGATACTACTGGCGAGGATGGCAAACCAGGTATTTTGTCTTTTCAGGAATGAAAATGTTGAACTGTTTTGAAGATTTGAGCTTCAAGCTTGACCGAACTAAAATTGACAGTGTTGGAAAGCCTGCCATCGAAAAGTTCTTAGCCAAACTTCAGGTTTTTTTTTTTGGATTTCTTAAGCTCATTTTAGAACATATTTTCCAGGCTTACAAATCAACAGGCGACTTTGAAGGAGGCAAGGCGATGTTCGAGTCTTACGGCGTTGTTGGACAAAAGGTTGGTTTTTAGTGGAAAAAAAAATAAAAGATTTGGCTAGAAACGTTTAATGGAGCCAATAATCTAACACATTTTCGACGCAAGGATTATTATGAAATTTCTCAGTGAAAATTTGAAATGAAGTTTAATCGTCAAAAAAAAGCGAGAAAAGCAGCTCTTCTATTGTTTTGATGACTTGCACTCTTTGTTAAAAGCTGAGGAAAAAGTGGAAAAAATAATTCAAATTTTAAATTCATCTGTTCCAGTTTTTAGTTGGCCGTTTTTTTTCACTTCATCAGAACCCCATTTTTTTTGTATACAGTCAACTACTCAAGTCTTAAAAACGTTTACTCTCAAGGAAATCGGATGGCGCAACATTTGTGTGGCGCGAAGGAAGCCGAGAAGGATTTTCGTCCAGCCCAACACTATCGAAAACAATGGAGGTTTATTCCACATTGAAAAAAAGTGAGAAAGAAACGCTTTTTTTTCTAGAAATCGAGCTGAGAAACTACCCAAGCGACTTTGGAGGCGTCATTCGTTCATTCGTCGAACGTTATGACGAGGATGCGGTCCAGCACATGTTGGAATGCTGGAAAAACGACCGAAAATGGTTCCCGCGGTGCTTCAACAAGTGCTCTGCTTAATTTATTGATAATAGTATTTTTCATTAGTAGATTTTCCTGTTTGAAAGCATAATTGTGATCATTTTTGTCTGTTTTTTGATCGGTTTAACTTATTGCGTGTGATATCCACTTGTCGGGATAAACGATTTCTAAAATGCTTTTTTTATTTTTTATTCTTTTGATTCATGGGGTTTGTGACCCAAGTTGATATGTGATCAATTTGAATATCCTAGAACTGGTGAAAGATTTTCGTGACAAAATATGTTTTTAGGGCTTTTATGGGATATTTAGTTATTTTCCTCTAATGAGAGGAAAAATAAGCTAATAAGAAAGATTATCAAAATAGATGTGCGTTCTGTAGTTGTAAATATATTATTTTTAATCATTAGATGGTCGTTTTGGACGATTCGATGGCCGACGATGAGCAAGACGTTGAAGACTTTGGTCATGTCGTAGAAATTTCCGGGAAAACAGAGAAAGGTTCTTATGAAAACTGATAGAAATGATGAAGAACTTCTATTTTCCAGCTCACAATCGAGGCGTCTGCGGCCTTTGGTCGTTCAGGCAGGAAACCGGCCCGATCGGACTCATCTCAGTCAGTCACGACAGCGCAAAACTTTGGAAGTTGTAAGTTTTACTTTTCTTCTACTCAATAATCTAAGTTTTGTTTCTCACAGAGAAGAAAAATAGCGATAAATCGGTCACCATTTCCGAAAGGGAAGTTTTGGCCAATTGGCGACCGGCCGTACAATCTTGCGACGTGACGAATGATGGAAAAAGTTTATTTTGGAACTTTTTCTGTTTTTTAATATTTTGATAACGTCAAAATGTCGAATAACTAAAAAAAAGCTCTCATAATCGGACTCCAGATTTTAAAAGAATGAACTTTCACTTGAAAACCAGTCTTTTTCAGTTTTTAGAATCCAGTTTTAGACACAAACTTCGAAACTCGAGAGCTTATTCGCTTCTCGGTAACTGGTTGAAATTTGGAAAACTTTGTTGAAGTGTACTTCATAACCTCATAATTCCATAACAAAAAATTCTCTAGTTTATCCTCATAATCGAGTTACGACGTGACAAACGCCTCGAAAAACATCCTTATAAAAAACTTGTTTCTTTGGCAAAATCAGAAGCGTCACAAATCAACTATTGAGCAAAAGTCGAAAATTTTTATTGTCGTTCTGGAATTGTACATTTCAGCCAAGTTTCATCAAAATTTCGACCAGGAGCTGAAACTTTCTCATCTGAGAACCCTCTCTCTTCTCTATTTTGTGTTGTCCTGGGCCAAATTTGTTTATTATTCATCAATTTTCTCTGTGGTTCTCGTTTTCACCCATCAGTTTCTCAGCGGTGCTGGCCGTCGGATTGGATTCGAGAATTCATCAAATTGCCGTCGGAGGCCTTGGCACCAGCCACGAAACTCGCGACTTTGGGTACATGGAGACGGTGTACGCGACGATGGCGCCCGATCGTCGAACCTTTGCCGCCGGTTCAGACTTTCTGTCGGATTCTCAGGATTTCGAGACATTTCAGCAAGTTTCTCGGGTCATTTGTCGGAAGGGATGATCGGAGAGAATGAATATGGACGCCGCGAAAAGTTTCCCAACATTCGCAACGTCTCCTGCCTGCAATATGTAAGTTGAAGGGTGTAAACAAGTTTCAAAATTGCAGGTTCTAATCCAAGTCATTTCAAGTTAAATCAATTTTCAACAATTTTTTAAATTCTTATTATCTGTTTAAAAATCCGTATTGAGTGTTTTATTATTACTTTGAGAATCAAATTTTTTTGTAAACAATAGTTTTCAGTCCACGGATATGCAATACTTGGCGGTTGGTCAAACTGACGGCGCAATCGATTTATATGAGATGAACACATTCAAACCCGCACGCAAGTATGAAGGTTCAAAAGAGGGTTAAAACATGTCAAACATTTTCCTTTTCAGTTCATTCCATGAGGATCAGGAAGATCGTGTTTTTGCCGGGTGGCGAGCAGTTTTTGTCGGCGAGCGATGACAAGCTGATCAAACTACATTCGTTGGGAGATGTGTACGTTTTGGAAAAATGAATGGGTTCATGAAATGGAAATTCTTTTTTTGGATATATTGTTCCTACAGAAATTAACTCTTCTTGAAACGTTTCAGAAACCTATGGAGAAAAAGGCTTTCTGTCTTGAGAACTCTTGAATGTTCTCTATAGTATGTTCAGACTCTGAATTTCAAGTCAAATGACGTCATTCGAAAACGCTTCATGAGTGGATATCTCTCTGATTGGTTTATCGCGCCATTAGGGGCGGAGCTTGAGCGACGACTTTAAGTTCAAAATCTGAACATACTATATGCACCACAGCAAGCTTTTATAAATATATATATTTATGAAGCGCAGATTTTTCGAAGGTACTAAGTTAGCATACACACAAATCTGGAAAAATAAAATACGTAACTTTTGATCTTTTTCCCCAATTTTTCAGAAGCCTTTTCCGATTCAACGCGCACCAACCACGCGATTCGCGTTTTCGCCGGCCACAAATCTTCAGTTTTGAGTGTGGCGGTCGATTTGCGATCGAGCGGAACGCGCTTCGCCACGGGGTCCGCTTGTGGAGAGGTGAAGTCCAACCAAGTACATAAATAAACAAAAATTTAAGATTTTCATGTGGCATTTGGAAATCGCCTCGCCAATTTGCAAGGTGCCAAGTGTGCACGAGGGAAATGTGAGTTTAAAAATATATATTACTCGGAAAAAAATATATATTACATCATTTTTTTATGTTTCCAGGTAACTGCTCTCACATTTTCACCAAGTGGACGGCATTTGCTCGCTTCTGGCGAAGATAAGATCATTTCTTGCTACAAGTTGGTTTTTTCTTTTTCGTAAACTAAAAAGTTACTATTGAAGTCACGAAATTTCACCTTCTATGGCTCTCACCTTGATAGAATTGAACTTTAGTTATTTTTTTAAGATAAAAAGATAATTATTTAATAATTAATTTGATTTTTCTAGTCTTCAGGTCCCCTCCGCATAAAAATTGATGAAATGAAAGTTTTTTTCTTTCAAATATTAAAATATTTATTAATTTATTCTCACAATTTTTCTCCGAAAAAAATATAAATTTTTTTCAGCGTCCCTGCTTCTGGAGAACCCTCGCCTATTCCTGAAACCTATCCCGAAGATGCTGAAGAATCTCACGCTGATGATAAGGAGAACTATCCGGTATAATCCTTATAATTCATTTATTTCAATTCGGCCCATAAATGCTCTTCCTTTACAGTACTACGAGCAGCAAGAAGGTGAACCGATGGATCACAGTTCTCAGAACTACGAACCGACGGTCTACGCCAGCAACAGTAGTTACTATGAGGCTTATGGTGCTCCTGGCGGACAATATGCCCCCGAGCAAACTAATTACGACTATGGAGGTAATTAAAAGATTCCTTTAATCCAACAGAATACTAAAACTTTTGAGAACTGAATTAGTGATATATTTTAAAAACAAAATTATAAAATTCAAATAAACAGAATGATAAATTTGGCGAGTCGAATTGAATAACGAAAACGAAAGAAAAAACAAAATTATAACCATATTCACTCTTTCCGCTGCTCTGAAAAGATATAGCATCCTTAACGCGACTTTACAAAAAATTCATAAATTCGAAACGATGAATAACATTTTTTAATCAACCTAAACAAAAAATTATCATCGCGATATAATTAAACTCAAAGCGTGATAATTAAACTTGAAGGAGATTAAATCTCTGAGCTTCAGAATCAAGTGCTCATGAAGGCGTAGAAGGCGAGACTCAGCTTTACGAGCCCGGAAACGAAACTTCTGAAGCATTTGAACAAACGACGGTTGGCGGAGAAGCTTTCATCGAGCCACATCAACATCCGAATATCAAATATGAAGGTGAATAGAAAATATATACGATCCGTAAAGAGTTGGAAGGCTGGAAAACTTGAAATTTGTGCATGAAAACGCGATTTTCTTTAGTTCGATTATTAACCAAACGTTTGTAAAGTAAAAAAATTTCAATATAATCAGATTACATTTACGGATTGTAAACTTTCTTTCATTTCGATCCTATTTTTCATTTTCAGAAGGACCAGAATACTGAACTATTGATGATGAGCTGCTCCGATTATCTTCATTAAAACACTTTGTTGAATTTATTCATATTTTTTTATCATCTCCTTTCTTTTTTTATGCCCAATAACATTTTTTTCATTAACAAATGAGATAAAAAAACATGGAAATCGAATTAAATAAAATTGAATAAAAAAACAAAAAAAGTAAAATTGCAATTGAAAAAAACTTCTTCGGCAACTCGTCACGAAACAAAAATTTCATAAAAATCTAAACATCTTTCTTGTTTTTTTGGAGGCTTGCGCAGGAAAATTTTACATTTCGTGACAAGCTGACAAGGAATCGATTATACTCTTGCGCCAGGTAAATTGAGAGATATATAAGTGAAAAAGAAGATGAAAAATAAAATTAGGTAGAAAAGGGCTTCATTGCTGTTTAGTTGAATACCAAACTTTTTTTTCGAATGTTTAAAGGAGCACAGACGTTAAGGGAGTTTTCACGAAAAACTCTTTTTTTTTTAGAAGGCCCTGTGCCTTAAACAACCTTAAATGTTTCTTTGTTAAAACTGTTTACTAAAAAAACTTAAAAATAAAGGAATTTACGGAAGCTTATGTAGTTGAGAAAAAATTATGAAAAAAAGAGAAGTTCAAAGAGAAAAAAAAACGAAATAGTACAAGGACATTCAAGAAAACAATGGAACAGAATTTTATAATTTTTTTTTAAAGAAAATAAAATTCAAAAACATTTATGTTAAGACAACATCGCAGAAACGCAGTGAACGAAATAAATAAAACAGGGTATAGAAAAAATTGAGAAAAAAACAAAAATGGAAAGATGGAGCCGAAGAAATGCGCTGATCCGCCGATTCTCAACGCAAAAAGCGCCGGATTCTCGAAGCCCTGCGTAAATATTCGTTGTATTGAAATAAAAAATGTAAAAAATAAGATAAGTACAGCGGTTTAATAGAATGAAAAACTCTTTTTTTGAAAAAAATTCCCCCAAAAAAATTTCACGAACGCAACTTTGAAAAAAAGTAAAAAAATAAAAGTGGAACGAAAAAAATTTCGTAGGAAAAAAACCAGTTTTTTTGATAGAAAGTTCAAGTAGAAAATAAAATTTCGCGCAAACTCTTTCAGCAGAAAAAGAACTCTCTTTAAAAAGTTTCTAAAAAAACGTGAGCTTAACTGACGCTTCAAACTTAGTTACGGGACCTCGCGAATTTCAGACTCTTTTCAGAATATAATGTTTTTCCTAAACTTCTCTCATATAATTATTTTTTAACGTTGATTTTTTGGCGGTTTTGGTACATTTTCGACAAAAAGACCATGATAAATTTCACCAGTTTCCGCTTCAAAATACTTTCTTTTTCTCGAAGAGCTTCAAATTATTTTTGGTTGAAAAAATAATAAAGAAGCATAAAAGGCACGATCTCTTTCTGCGAACAATGGCATTATTCGCGAACCCACATTTTCTGAAACCAACCACTTAATCATCGATGTACTCATCGCCGGGTTCCTCTTCATCAACTGGCTTGACTTCTTTCGGTTCCTCCTTGGGTTCTGCCTTCGGTTCCGCCTCGATCACGCTGTACAGCGTCATTTTGTGAAAGTCGGCGAGATGCGACAGAACCGCCCAGCCGGTCGTGAAGATTTGTCCGCACGAATTACACTTCAGTCGATGCTTCTTCTCATCTGCAACAAGCTTCAATGGATTCATCAAGAGAATTTTAATTATAGTATGAAGAACTGGTGGAAGCTTTTTCCTTCTGTTTTTGAGTTTTGACTTTTGAGAAGATCCAGCTTTGGTATTTCAATAATAAATTTACGACACGTTTTTTTCAATATAATCTGTTTTAAAAATGTTGCTATTGTTTTTAGAGGATCAAATAAAAGTTTCGAGAAATCGCAATATAATTGAGACTTTAGCGTCTCGCAGAAAAGATTTGTTCTGATCATCAACAGGAATTCTCATGTAACCTACCGCTGTCCTGGCCTTTATCACAGCCAGCGACCCGATGGCTCTTATAATCCTCGAAATCGCTAGTCACAAAGCGACACGAGCCACAAATCAGCGTATCTTTGAAGCCAGGAGCTGGAAAAAGATCTATTTGGTACAAGAACCAGGCAAGGTTAGAAATACGGTGTGGTTTGAGCATTTCGTTGTTGGTTTTGTCACCGATGGCGAATTCCCGATTCCTTTTCTCCAGCAAATCCGTCTCAATCATAGACACTTCCATGGCACGTTTTCCACTGAAATTGAGAGATTTTTGTATTATTTTTTTAATATGACAAATTCTTACAGAATCTCTCCTTTTCTGGGCCGATTCGGAGCCAACGTGGCAAGGTGGACGTCTGAAAAATAAATGATTTAAACTGATACATTTTTTTGAGATCCAACCTCTCAATCGAATGGTAACGTTTATTTCAAATCTAATCGTATTAGGCCTCATTATCAAATTTTTTTTCAAATTTTCTACTGTCTATTTTTTTGGATAGAAAAAAACAAATTTTTGATCACAGGTTTGAAATTAAAAAGCTTCTGAACGTCGATCTTTTTTTTCCAGCAGTTTCGTGCTTTTTTTTCCTCAATGAATTTTAAAACACGTTTTGGCTGTTTTAAAAGTGAAACTTCAGAATTTCTTTAAAACGAACCAAGAAGACTTCCTTTCCAGTGGGTTCCATTGAACATCTGAACGGCCTTTTCGGCGCTTGCAGGCTCCAAATATTGCACGAAACCATAACCCTGGAAAGTTACTTATTTTAACTCGTTCCAAATTTATCTTATTCTCACTTGTGGCGCGAAATAAGAGACTGAGAGCAATTTTCCGAGAGGGCGGAACAAATCGATGATTTCGGTGCGGTTGGTGTTCGCGCGTACCAAATTCCCGACAAAGACTCGCGACCTTCAAAAATATGGAAATTAAATTTTCTAACTTTCGTTCGTTTTTTTTTTAATTTAGAAATTAAAGACTTTCAAAAAATTAGGTCCCAGTTGAAATCTTAGCTTTCAAATGACGTTTTCTGGAACCTACTATAGTGTGTGTACCACAACTTGGAACTTCACCGAACGAGATTCCGCTGTGCCGCTGCGCGCCTTTGAGAAACTGCCTCGCGCTCTTAATTTTTTTTTCTTTTATGAAGGTTTTCTACTTTCATGTGCTCCCACAGCAATAACAATTAATTGAAATCGTGACATAGATTCAAAAGACGCTTCGCGAACGCACACAGCGGAACAGCGGAAAGTCGTTCGGTGAAATTTCAAGTCGTGACACACAGACTGTAGTGTAAATAACTTCTTTCTCAGTGAAAACTCGAAGCAATAGAACAGGAGAAAATACCAAAACTCAGAATATGAATTTTTTTCAATTTCTTTACGGCTTTCGAATTGAACAACTATAACTGTTGCTCAAAGCTCAATTAGATCAAAAAAAAAAAATGAAATTTTGTTGTATGAAAACTTAAAGTTCACATCCCTCACTGGAACTCCGCTGTACACAACAGCACAAAAAATACAAAATACATTTTTTTCGAAATGAAATTATTTTTTCACGTCAATGTCGCTCTACTGACCGAACCATAGAAGGGTCGACGGAACTAGTGTCAAATCCAACTGCATTATAGTCGTACGGAACTTGTGGCGCACTCTGCGGGGCAGTAGCAGCGGCCCTGAAAAATTTAAATCGTTTTTATATCCTAACAATCTGAAAAACTGACGGTTGAAAGTTGGCCGACGCCTGCTGCGCGTTGATTCTGAGAAAATCAGAAAATTATCACGAAATCAGTCACAAAAAATAACTAACGGTGTATAATTGGCCGAGCCTGGTTGACCTGAGGGCATCCTGAAAAAAAGTGCTCATTAAATATCTGAAAAAAAACTCCAAGAAGCTCTAAAACTAAACGAAAAGACTAGAATCTTAACTAAAAAGCCTTAAAACTAAAAATTCACTAACGCTGTGAAATTCCCCGATGGCTGCTCTTTCGATGGAAATCTAAACGACAGAAGATAAGAAAGTTCTCTTGTCAAAAGTCATAAAGCTCAAACATGCTACAGAATGACCACTAAAAGTTACTACTAAAAACTTTTCTGGAATTAACCAACTTTTGACCAAAAACTTTTTTGGAGAGATTGATATACAAGGTGAGCGAAATGTTCCATTATTTTTTTTTCCAAATTATGCAAGATTTTCGTTTCGAGTTTTTCGGAAATCTGCTCTAAAACTGAAACTTTCACTGACGAGGAATAACTGGACTGTGGAGCGTATGAGGCAGGACTTCTTTCTCTGCCCTGATAAGTTGGATTTATTTGAAGTTCCACGACTGGAGGATATTTGTTGGGGAAACCGGCAGATGCACGGTTCTCGAATCGTGGCTGCGGCTCCCGACTTTCGTACTCATAATTCGGGGCAGGTGGTGGGCCTGGTTGCCGAAATTCAGGCCGCGGTTCGCGAGAAGTGAAATATGGATCTGAAAGAAGGTTCGATTCGGGAAATAAGAATAAGAGGAAAAACTTTTAACGAGGTCCACAATGTTGGACAGCGTGTTCTCGAAGGAGTTCGACATGTTGGACTTCGATTAGCTTTTTAGACCTTAATAAAATTTGAGTGAACGAGCTTTAATCGAACACAAAAAAAACTCAATAAAACGATAATATATGCCGCTTTCCAGCTGAAAAGAACCCTCCGAGTGCGAAAACAATAACGAAAATTTTGAAAAGCCAGAGATTTTTAATTTCGCAGAGACCACGTTGAATGTGGCACGAGAGAATACTGAGAAAACATTTAGAGAACTTTGAATTCATCATTTTGAAGTAAATTAAATGAGAACTTCTATTGAGGCTTCTATAGTTTGGTAATCAAAATTCCTTGCTGGATTTCTTACAGCAGAAAACGCGTCCAGCGTTATTTCTGACTTGGAAAGCGTCTGAAAAAAGAAACACATAGTTTCAAGGTTCGAATGTACACAGCCTCGACTTTTTTTAACCTTTTCCTTCCTTCTAGCCTAGATTTCAAATTTTCATGCGATTAGATAATATATAGATAGAAAATAATAAGAAAGTTCTGAAAGCAAGTCAAAAAAATAGCTGCAAACTTGCAAGGAAAGCTCGAAATGAATTGACAAAAACATTATCCCTTTCTTAGATTACATGAAAAGTTCTTTGAAAAACGAGTAAAATGAGTAATCAAAGCATAGAAGAAAATAAAGCAGATTTTTTATTTTTCAAACTTTTGTAATCTCCAAGAAAACTCCTTTTTATACCAAATTTCTAAACGTGATTCTTATTTTCTTCTACTAATTTTTCAAAAAAAAAAAATACATGTACCATTGTCACATGAATCGGAAAAGCTTTTTCAATTAATGGCGTGTTCATTGGAGAACATGCTTCGAAACGAAAAATCGTGTTCATTGGCGCGCCAAAGTTGCTTCAAAACAGTACTAATTTTTGTTTTGAAGCAATTTTTTCGCGTTTCGGAACAATTTTCGTTTTGTCCGATGAACACGCCATAAAAAAAAGTCTTCCATGGCGAAGCTGAGGCGCCGTGGTTGCACGCAAGAGAGTTACCGTATATTTATTCTGGGTAAATTGCGCGTGGCCCAAGCAGAAATGACGCCCCAACTTGGCGTGGGCTCACTTTTTGAAAAATGTTCGCGCTCAGAACCTCGTTTTTTCCTCTTTTCTTGTGTTCTGTTTTTATTGCTTGCTGTGTTTCTAGTCATTCCGAGTTCAGGGAACTGAACAATTGAGAAATATTGAGTTAACCTGTCTCATTATCAAGTAAGACTCGTTCTGAATTAGTTCTAGCTTCTCTCATGTTTCTAGAGTTTTCTGCGAACTTGATCAATATTTAAATTTTCGTTTCTTCGCGCAGTTTAGAAGCTAATAGTCGAAAAAAGTGACGAGATTCGTAGGGGGACATAAAACTCTAAAAAGCGATAGGGATGTATTAAGACGGCGTTCAGAATATTACACAACTTGCACCGATGCATATGTCGAATACGCGCTCTGCAGTGTGCTTTCTTTTGGCTCCTGTCTTTTGGCATCCGTTTCAATATCATTGCTATTTTACGAGCTCTTGTTTCTTGTTCTTTCTCATGGTCCTATTTGTCCAAACATATTTTGATAACTAGGCTATAAATCATTTAAAAGGAAAAATACTTCAGAATGAGATATTGAGAAAAGGCTCCAAAAATGACAATATCTCTAATTTCAGATCGTTTCTCTCGAAGTATCTTTGCTGATTAGTGTAATAATCCAAATAACCTAATTTTCAGTAAAATGGTGCTCGCTACAACATCGACCCCATTGAGACCACTACCTCCAAAAATCAGCGATTACATATTACAAGTTTTTTTTTTACTCAAATGCAAGAACGAAAAAGTTTTTTTCAGTGCGAGGCTTTTCCAGCCCGAAATAACTATAACAAAAGTAATGGCTTTTCAACCCCTTTGGAGCGTGCTGGAAGTCAAAACTCGGACCCAGAATCGAGTCAGCCGAGTGACCGATATGTAAGTTTGTAAGATGCTTGTCCGAAAAATCCTTTTATAAGGTCAAATTGAACATCTTCTATTTGGTCTCCATGACTTTTGCTTCGATTTGCTTCGCATTTCTCGCAATTTTATTCGCCTATCGGCCCGATCCGATTCACAGACAGGGAAAACTAGGAACCACGTCTTATAATAACTATGTAGTGAGTAATGTTTCAAAAAAATTATCTCATTTCGTTATTAGTAGAACATTCTACGCGATATATTGCACTGCCTGGACATTTCAATCGTCATTTTCTCTACAGCCACATTTTTCACCAACTTACTTCAACTTTTATTCATTTTGAAGTTTGCCAAGCGCTCTCCTCCATCCCTGTGAGTTTTATTATTTAAAAAAGGAACCAAAATTTGTTTCTAGATGTCGCAAGTACATCCGGAAAACGAGTTTCCTACGAGTCGTAACCTACTCTTTTTGGTTCTTCTCTGTGATTGCTTTCATGGCAGGTATATAAAACTTTCACAAATACTTTCCACCACTAAAATTATTCTTCAGCTGTACTGATCACATGCATGATTGACAACACCCGTTCGTTGGCTTCAAGATGCGTTGGAGTAACGCTCGGAGTATCGGCCATCTTTCTGTGCTTCGCCGCGGTTTTCTTCACCATACGCTACTGGAGTTCTCACGTTTATCGTACCCGTTACGATCCGAGATACGACCATCTATCTACTTTGGTGTAATAACTTCAAATTTTCTTATCAGGAATATGTTGTCTTCCACCCTATACAAAAACGTTTTATTGGAAAATTGAGAGGTTCGAAAAACATTGAACCAGGTCAAAATTTGAACCGCGAAAAAGTTCGTTAGGATGCACATGTTCCTGTCGATTATGATCTATACAACTTTCGTTCTTCAAAAATTTTTGAATTAAAATTTGTTGATTGATCTACGTGTAAAAAACATGAATAACTTCTCAAAATTCTGTAATTTATTCTCTTCATTTGTTTTGTTTCCAATAGGTAATTTTTTTCTCACGTCTTTTTCATTTTTCATTTTCATTTCACTATCGCTTCTGAACAAAATGAAACAAATAAATCCTTCTCATCCTAACGTGTTTCAACTAAAAATAGCGAGCGACGCGGCTCGCGTCGCGGTCAACTTCCAGCGTAGCAACGCATATAAATATCGCATCAGCTTCCGTATATGCATCTTCACACTTAAAAGTGCAACAGTTTTGTCGTTCTTTTTTCGAATCATTTTTTAATTTCTCATTCTTTCGTTATAAACTAATAAAAAAAAGCTATTTCTTTTCTAATATACAGATGGTGGAGCTCGGAGGAAACACACCTTTCCGGCAGTCTTTCGATAACTACGTCTTCATAATCCCAGCTGTTGCCGTGGTTATCTTAGTTGGTTCGTTGATTTTCTTTTCTCGTTACTTGGATAAGTGTAACAAATTTGACTTTTTTTCGGAAAAAGGATTTTGTGCGTTCAGTGTCATCATTTAAAAGAAAATAAATCTGAAGACGGTCCGGAAATTCTTGCGAGGGTCTTCAAAAAAAATTTGTATCTTATCGACATATTATTGAATTTCTGTATTATATAAAATTATTCTTCGAACTTTTTTTCCTGATTTGAAACAAAGAAACATTCTTACTTTTTTTCAGCTTACGTTGTACTCAAACTGAAAGAAACGACGCAGTCGAAGGAAAAAAACGGAAGGAAGTGAAAAAAACAAGAAAGTCGTCAAGTCTCAATAAATTTCTTCTATCAGAATCATCAAATTTCTATCATTTGTAAATTATTTTATATCATGATTTTATCGGGCTTCCTTGTCATTCCAAATATACTCCCCCTTCTTAACTTATTACGATTAGAACTTTTATGTACTTTCTTGGTCGGTTTTTTGCGAAGTTATGTTCTTTTGCAATTGTGATATTCGTGAATGAATATTTTTTTTGTTTTCAAAGCTCATGCATCTTGACGAGAGCAAAAAATGCAATAAAAAATTATTGAAGAAGCGAAAAAAAGTCTACGAAAACTCACAAAAAGGCTTGAATGATACTAAATATTGCTTGAAGACAGTCTGGGTTTTCAAATTAAAAAAAAATTTCTTTGAAAAATCTCGTATAAAGAAGTTCAGTATGGAATTCAAAATCATTTCGAAGCTTAAAAAGAATTTTTGCGTTTCAAGGTAGATTAAAACTTATATTTCAAAGAAAAAATTACCAAAACTTCGAGATTGTACTAAAAATTACGAATTTGAGATATATAGATCATGCCGCGCTAGCTTGTCACGTTTTTCTTTCCGCAAAAAGGTCAGGTCAAATTAAACCAACTTTCGCTTCAAGACCTTTGTTTCTTGCCGTTATAAAAGCAGAAATTTGATCTCATTCGGTACACGGTCTTATTGGCAAAAAGAAAAACGTGACAAGCTGGCGCGGAATAGGCTATATCTACCGTACTGAATCTTTTTTTAGAATAATTAAAAAAGAAAAAAACCGAAACCTCTCAAAGAGAATAAAATGATCTGAAAAGTCGAAAGACTAACCAGCCAATGTTAAATCATAGAAATTTAAAATTAACAAAAAAAAAACAACTCGACGTCGTACCTAAAACTTTGAACAAAAGGCCTTTTTATGAAAAAAAGAGAAAAAAAATGGAAGAAAAAAATGTTTTTTTGAAAAAAATAAAAAGTCGTGAGTGGCCGTGCTTTTTGTGTGCTTCCTGTCGACGCTAATTCACATGCTCTCGGAGTTTCTTTTTAAACCTGTTAATTTAATTTTTCTCTTTCATCATTTTTCACTTTATGAGGAGCGTTCAAACTATTAGATTCCAGCTTTATCTTCTGAAAAAAATATGCGCTCTTTGTGCTTTAGTGCGTAACTTCCTTTCTTTCTTGTATTTGACACTGAGAAATAAATTTTTTTCAAATGTTTTTTTCAATGATCTGAGTTTTTTTACTCGGGCTTCAAATTAAAACTTACCTAAATTTTGAGTATGGCGACGCAAGGTAGTCATGGCAACATTGGCAACGCTTTTGCGTTGGCGCAATTTTGGCAACCGTCGTAGATGTCCCTGTTCAAAATCGTCGAATGGAACGCTCACCATATTCCCGAGGCTTCAGCCATCACAACAGGCCCATTTTTTTCGAGAATCGTGGTTAGACTCTTAAAATTTTTTCGTTTGATTAATTATAAAGTTAGTTGAATCTTTTCCTTGAGTTTAAGATTTCTCGTTTTTAAGTTTTTGTTTTCAAAGAAAAAAGTTTTTTAGAGCAGTTAGTTGTCGGCGGAGAGGATGGTTCGATATCCGTCATAGATCCTTGTGGAACCAAAGATGCACAAGTGAGAAATCCACGAAAGTAACTGATAATTTAAGATTTTTCTAGGATACAACTGTTCTACATTATCAAACCAAACGACCAGTCTTGCAAATGAGAGCCGGGGAATTTTTACCTTTTATGGGCGTTCAGTTGGCCGTTTTATCGCCAAACCGACTCTCTTACTACCGTATTGTTTATGGTTAATATGAGAAAGGATTTCAGAATCGAAAATTTTTTTATCTTTCAGACGAAAAAGATGAGACGTCATTCAACTTTGAGGAAATTTACGGACACGAGATTGAAGAAACTGCTTACAACATGTGCACTTTACCATTTCAAAATATCCATATTCTTGTCCAGACCGTCTTGTGCAATCTATATCTTTATCAGGGTCGGTTATCTTCATAATTAGAAAAAAGTTCATAATTTTTCTAATATTTCGAAGTACCCTAGAAAACGGTTCTTCGTCTTGAGAATTCCGTACAGTTTTGCAATAGACGTCTGTTCTAGGAGACCAGTGCATTTTCTCGAAATCACCATTGCCTTTTCTGCTCCCGGGGCCAATATGCTATTCACTACCGTCCTCCTCCTTACTACTTGGCAATGACGGTCGAATAAGCTCCTTGAAATTCAGCCTATTGACCAGCGTCTCGAATTCCTCCAAGAAAGTCACGGTTTTCCTGAGAAAAAAACTTGGCCGGAACCTTAATTTGGAATTTTGTTCAGTTTGATTGGGAGTTCAGTCTCGGTGATTACGCGCTGGACATCGAGGTCGAAGATCGGCCTCCGATCCAGCCGTCGCTGGTTGTTCTGTGTCGAAGAGGCGTCAATTGTTTCACCACCGGGGGAATGATTCGTTGGCAGATACGGCTGGAGTCTGTCGCCACAGCCATGTGCCTGTACAGATTGCCAGGAAGTCAGTTATAACAGTTTTTTTCAAAAAAAATTATGTCTCAACGGTAGATAGTACTCGCGAAGGTCTGGTAAGAAATCTTTTTTAATTAAGTCAAGCAGGATTTTTATGCGAAAACAAAAATAGATCTTTTTACGCTAGATTCCACTCAAAATCTCTGTGTATTCATGGGTGTTGAGATCACAAGACATTATTAAATGGGCCTACTTTGAGAAATTTTTGAAAATTGTTAATTATATGCTGAAAAATGGCGTTTTTCAGTTGAAACTGCATACATTTCATCAATAATCGCCACTGCCGATGAGAATATGTTGGTTTTCCGTGACGAACGGCTCGTCTGGAATTGTAATGCTCACATGGCGCCGGTTGCTCTTCTTGTGTCGACCTATAGGTTTAGTTTTTTTTTTTCAAGTTTACCGATTTTTAATGGCTTAATTCTCAAGTTCCCGTCTCATTCCCGAACACTTCTTTCCTCTCGACTTTCAAATTAAAAAATTTGAGCGTTAAAATTTCCATGTATCTTTTCTCGAGTTTTCGTTCATGGTTTTCAACAACTTTTCTTGCAGCAGCCTCTATGAAAACGTCCTGACCTTGATGTCATCGAATGGAAAAGTTATCATCGGTTACCCGGGCACGGAGCCAAATTTGTACAAGGTTGAGGCTATCGAAGATCTGTAATAATGATAAAAATTCCCAGCTGCCGCCAGAGAACCGCATAATCAATTATAAAGAGAAGGCCGAGCAATTGAAGTCCTTGGAGTCTAAAATCAAAGAAACGCAGGGAAAAGGGGGTTTTTCCATTACGATAAACTGGTCTTAACTTTGAATTTCGCAGAAATTGAGCCAAGGCTGGAGTTTGGCATCAAGTTGACCTGTTCGGAACTCCAGAAAGCATCGGTAATGGTTCAGATCATTCAACTCTGGTTTAAAAAAAACCTAGACTGAAATCTCCATTTGAATTAGAAGGGAAGCTCTTTCTGTGGGCTCTTCTCTATAATATTTGATTTTCGCAGCTTTTTCTACAATTCCTTTCTTGATCTGAATCTAAAAATGTAAAACTGCAGATGGAGCACAACACGAAAGGACCGGTCTGTATCCTCACAGTTCAATTCAACGGCGTCGCGGAGGCTCAGAAAATCCACATTAATGTCCGTTCATCGCTCTCAACTCCGTCTCGACAGATTGTTCTTCATAAACCGAGTACATTTTTCTTTCTTGAATTTTTTTGGATTTTTTTGAAAAATTAATTTGATAGCTATTTTTACACGGCAGTTCGTTAAATTTTTCTTTATTATCTATACTTTTCACGTTTCAGACAGGCAAAAACTGAAATTTTTTTAATCGGAGCCCTAAAAAAAGCAAACTTTTTTTCAGAACTTGTTAAAGCTTATAGTAAAAAAATTTAAAATATCGAAAAAAACCTCATTTGTTCACTTAAAGTATGTCGTACAAACTTTGAGGTCTTATAAATTGAGAAAAGTTGAATTCTAAAGATTCATTCTTTTCTAAATAGTTATGAAGTTTTTGCCGGGGAACTAAATTACATTTGAATTTTAAAATTTCAGGAGAAGGCTCCCAATTGAAAATCCCATTTTTCGTCGGTAAGGAGCCTCCAACCAGCTCCACCGTCAATATTGCGGCTCATTGTTATCCATCACAAGGTACATTTTCTGCTCATTGTTTTATTCGCCAAATTTCAGCCTCGAGCTACCGATCAATCGAAATGCCAATGGAACTTTTGTTCCACGAGTGCTCCCTGGACAGGAATTCCAAGTATAAATTCACGCTGGACACTGATTGCGCGGTCGTTCCCATCAATTCTCTGTTCCCAGGTTCTTGACTTGATTTTTTGAACATTAATTAGGAATTTTAAGCTTTTCAAACGGATAACCCCTTGACGATTGGCCTACAAGTTCATTCCAGCGACGCGACCGTTTCCATTTTTGCGGCCAATAAATCAAGTAAGAGTTTGGAAAATCACATCGTTCAATAACCAATTTTGATTCTTTTCTTTTTGTAATATACTCACTTTTTTTTATACTATGGACCAAAAAATGTCCTTCTCCACATTTATCCAAAGTTTCTTTTTTTCAAATTTTAAATCAACAAATCTCTGCAAGTTGTTTTCAGCAATTTCATCCTTTATTTTTTTTAATGTTTTTTTTTTCTAACATTTGCTAGATATTGAATTCAACCTCACCAGTATGACCTTGAATAATGTTCTAGATATTTTCTTCCACAAAATAATTTGGAAAAACGCAAAAGGTTACAGATCGCTACAGAGTTCAAAGCGACCGCCTCGGTTTGCTCCAAGTGGCGACGGCTGCCTTGATCCAAAGACTCCGAGAAACAGTCCCCAACATCAATATTGGTGGCAAGCAGCCAATCGAGTACATTTCTCTTTTGCTCGATAACATTTTAGAGGTTTCTATTTCTATTTTCACTGCTTCATTCCATTTATTCAGCACAAAAAGTTGCTTGACGCGGAAAAAGAGAGAATGGAGTCGCGGATGCGAGAAGTTCGTTGTATCGAAGCGCTACTGCTGAACAAGTCGAAAAACACGAAATTGGAGAATTTGGACCATATCGATGCGCTTTTCAGCAAGTCGCACCAACAGGTCAACTTTCGGAAGAAATCAAAATTTTTCCTTCTTAGAAGCTTTTCTCTCTATTTTTTGAATATTTTCTACAAAAACCTTCGCCGAGGTTATAAAGGGTCATACCATATTTGAGTCTTGAGACAATAATGGCGAGTTTAATATTTTCAGCTCCTAGCAGCGATGGACGCCTACACGACGTCTCAAAATAAATACAAAACCGAAATTGAAGCTTTAGGTTGGTACAAAATTGAATGTTTTGAATGATATCGCCACGCGCTGCAAATTATTCTAAATAACCTGGAATATTTCAGGTTCATTATTCCAGCTGACGGCCGATGTTATGCGATGTCAAAAAGCCGTGGCTTACATCGACGGCAATTTTTATGTCAATACTACACAAGTGAGTTATTGGCGTCGGAAAACTTCAGGCGTTTTGAATAAAAAATGTGTGTTGTAATTTAATGATCTCCGCAAGTTTAAAATGGTGCAAAAAAAATCAGAACTTTTCAAATATCAGTTCTTACTTTTCAATAAACACAAGAAAAAGACGTTAGATTGTTTTATTTCAAGGTTAGCACTCGTTTTTGATTCAAAACTGAGTTTTTCAAAAATTTTCTGTTCTCAAGTTCAAAAAAAGGCTCATCAGTTCCGTTTCAAACTTTTTTGAGCTTCCTTGAGTTAAATTTTTTTTTTCAAAAATCTTTCACGTCAAACTTAATTATCTTTTTCAGTCCCTGAAAGAAAGGCTCCAATGGGCGTCGAGAATGCACAGATCTGGCGAATCTTCAATGGTGGAAGCGCTGTGTCAGCACGCTCGGAAAGATCTGCCGCAAATCACCGAGGAAGAGGAACCGTCCAATGAACCAGTTGCAGAGAACGCAGAATGAAGAGATAATATTCATACATAATTTTCGAGGAGTTCTGAGTATCAACAACAACAATAACAACGAGAAGGCAATAACAAGGAAGATAAACATATGAAAAATCAAATCATGAGATCGAAATCGTCACGGGTGTTGTTGTAGTCCAAGACGTGTCTCTTGATCTTGCTGGCATTGGTCCAAGTGACGGTGTCCTCGTGTAGTCGCGTCACCATAAATGCCGGGTCCGTCACGAGCTTCGTTCCCACGCGGACGTGGCCTTGCTCTACCTGGGAGTATTGATCGGTTATTATTGTGACAAATAAGGCAATTTGTGACGGCGCTACAGAAATGGATTCATTTAGCACTTTTCCTCGTTCCATTTGGAAGTAAACAGACAATCTATCATCTGGAATCGATTTTACACATAAAATAGCATTTATAATAATAAAAAAACTTAAACGGAGAAAGTGAAAACTTGACTATAAAAAAACTGGGATTTTTCGTTGGTTTTTTTTTCGAAAATTTTTTTTGAAGGAGAAATAATAAATAAACACCCAAAAGTTAAATTCTTACGTGCAAAACCAGAAAATTTAAAAAATGTTTTCATTTTTCGAATACGTTCTTCTTATTTTTTTGTGTTACAAAAAAAACGAATAGAAGACCATTATATTCTCAGGTTGTCTGGAGAGAAAAAAAAGTTACCAAGTCACTGGCGGTTTTCACACTGTCGACCATTCCACTGTTTTTCATGACAACAGGAAGCCTCCTTCGGGCAAAACTCGCACCGGAAACCGAAAAGATTTTCTATTTATTTCAAGAGTACATGAAAAATAAAACCTTTGAAAGCCTTTCCAAGCCATCGGCGGTGGGTATAACGCCGGCGGCGTAAAAACGATCCAAAAGTTGTTTTGTAAACTCATTTTTCTTCAAATCTCCAGGAGGCAAATTCTTGATCAGTTCAGCAATGGCTCGAACCTAGAAAAATCATCATTAATTTATTTATTCATGCAAAGTACACTTGCACTACTCCATTCAATTTAAAAAAAATCGTATTTTGAAAACTTCAAGCCGCAAAACCCTCATAATTATAATTTTTGTTGATCAAAATTTCATACATAGGATAATCGAAAAAGGGTATCGCGAGACCCTCTGAGGTATATCGCAGGCTCTGAAGTCTCACGATGGTACTTCGAAGATACCTTTGAGGATTTTGAGCTAAATGATATATACTTGAGGGAGACTCTAAAATACCTCCGAGATGGCTCAGATATAGCTAAAAGGTATGCTGAAGGTCTCACGATGGACATGTTATAGCTTATTCACGGCTGCCTTGAGCCATCGAGAAAAGGGTCCTGACACGAAAAGAGACGAGACAGTGCCCTGCTTGGTTGAGAGTGCAGACAGGCCACGCCTTTTTGCGTCCCAAGCTAGCCGTGAATCGTCTATATGGGGTCTTCACAATCCATTTTGAGAGGTATCTTTGTGGACACATTATAGTACCTTGTCGATTTGTCTGTGTAGCTTGTAAAGCTCGAATTATTTTTCTACAGTAAGAAACAAAAAATTAAAAGGGCCAATAAATAACAAGGAAATTCTGACCTCGGCGGCAAGCCTATTGTACAACGCGTAGTGTTCTCTTTTCGTGACATGAAACCTAGGAAAAAAAAAATTGGAAATTTGAAAGAGTGAAAAATCGAAACTTTCTCAGCATTTCACCCTGTCGACCTTGTTGGTCCACCTCCCATTGCATGAAATCAGTCTTTTTGAGCAATTTCTGCTCGTGCATTTTGAGCTTTCGCACCATCTTGAAAGGCTTTCTAGAAATAAAAGACCTTATCTGTCGTGTCTTCCTCATTAAATAAAAACTGGCAAAAAAAGCCCTTTACAGGAATTCGCAAGTAAAAAAATGAAGTAAACTTTTATACATGATGGATAAATAATCATTTGCATTTCAAAGGTACAGATACACATAAAACTGGATAAGCTGTGTTCGGAAAGCAAAAAATTTGTTTGAAGTGATCAACATACTTTGACAAAGTTCTCAACGGATTGGTCAGACGCCAGCGACTTTCCGCAAAAGAGAAAAGAAAAACAAAACAAAACACGAATGAGATTCGCGCAGAATTATTTTTAATTTGGGTAAAAATGGAGAGAACTAGAAGCGCGAAAATGTCACGGACACACTGGATATTCAGAAAAATGAATAAAATTGAACTCGAGGGATTTGTATTCCTTTTCAGTCGTCTCATTTTGAAAACAAAAAAACTTTGATGGAGATCAATTCTTCGAGTTCATTCTAGAAAGTAATGAAAAAGTTTTTCCTAAAAGTAGAAGAAGAAAAAATCTATTCAGTAAATAATAGACACCGAATCAATCACAAAGAAACGGACGGAAGGGATCACATAAAGCAAAACGCTAAGAACACAATTGGAACTGGGTTTTTGGTTTTCGAAATATAGCCGGTTCACAACAGCTTTCTGATGACAAGACGCAAAATTTTTAATTCAACTGACCAGAAAGCTCTCATGAATCAAATATAAAAGCCTAGTCGGAAAAGATTATGTCAACCGTGCAATATGTACAAAACGTCGATTTATAACAAATGGAGAGAGAATTGCAGTTACGGAAAATGAAAAAGGCAAGGGTCCTTTGAACTATCGACATAGTCACCCTGGAACCTTCGAGATCGTTCATAACTTATTTTCCGGATAAGAAAATCTAGATGGCTGGATTTGAATTTTGAGAAGCTGAGACAAGGCCTAGTTATATTGTGAAGTCGAAAATTCCACCCATACATGTATAGATGAAGTGTACAAAACGGCCTGCCCAAAATTGATAAAAAAGAGGAACCAGTAGTCAAAGAAGAAGAAGATATTCCAACACAGAATACATATTGCAGCTGATGAAAGGAAAGATAATCATTTGAAAAAAAAGCGGTTAGCAGCATTTTACTTTTTTTGAAAAGGAAATTGTGATTTTTATTTAAATTATGCCTTCCGTTGCCGCTTCATCTGTGACGAAGGCGAGGTTGGGGAGCGCGGGCGTTTTTCGATGGCGTTGTACCTATATTCATAAATTATCCCTTTTTCGGTGTTACAATAAAACTTTCAAGGAACTTATTTATTTTTCTAAAAATGAAATTTATTTAGGATGAACTCTAAACGTTTTTTTCAGACCTTTTTTTCTGCCTTCCGAAATTAATTTTGTCAAAAAAATTAATTTTGCAATAAAAAAATATAAAGAGATCGTTTCTAGTAAGGTTCGGGTGAATTTTTCAATGTGCTAGAAATCGCTCAAAATCTTGAAAATTCAACTGTTCTTCGAACAACACTTCGACGAAAATTACTGAAAAAATTATGCAAAAATGGTACGAATTGGATGATACTAGGATCCAGAAAAAAAAATCGGAATGAAATTAAATTTTTATTGTTCGCTCATAGACAGAATTCTATGGCGAAGAGGAAGAGTACCAAGAAAGTTATATTGCCACCACTTCGATAAAGTACCAATTTGGTTCAAAAAAATATTTCGAGTTGAATCAAATCAAATCGAAGAGAAATAACATTAAAAAAGTAATCTATGAACGAGTTAAATCATTTTGTGATATTTGAAGCTTCCGTATAATTCTACAAAGGGTTGAGTTACACTTTTTTCAGTGTTTTTATTAATTTTTTTAACACTTATTCCTATGCACCTGTGAGGCGAGGAAGCTGTTGAGATCGGGGGTACGGTCACGATGCGGCGAGGAGGAAGTGGTGTGCTGGGTGAGCGCCTGTTGGAAAAGCTGCATGGCGGCGGCAGTTTCGCTCGAAGCGACCATTGGCGTATTCAGATGCGCACCCTGGAAACTTCCGTTTTCTGTGAAAATTCGAGTTGAAAATTACCTCATCAGAAGACATCCGCATGTTCTGATAGAGAACTCCCAGAAGAGAGTTGAAGTCAAGTTTTGTGCCAGAAGAGAAAGCGGCCAATATTTCCTGAAAATGTGGTTATTTTAATAGTTATTTCTAGCGCCAAACAAACCTTAGCCAATACACTGCGTCCAGCCTGAAATCCTTTATCGAAACCTCGCTTGTAACTGTCGATTGAGCTCTTAAACAAGTTAAAACATACATTTTGAATATTTTCTAATTAAATTACTTTGTACAACTGTGTGGTCCCGGCGGCCGCAGTCTGAAGGCTTTTCCATGTCGGATCGCCGTAAAGACGAGTCACAGCTTGGGCGCAATGCTGAAAAAAAAAAATAATTTTTGACATTTTGTACTTTTGAAATGGCATCATTGACATTTAGAAAGAATTTTTGTTGAAACTAAAAAAGGTTCAAATAAAATGGGATCAGAATAAAATTAACGAAAAAAATAAACTGAAATTCAATTTCCATCGTAAAAAAGAAGCCTGAAAAAAATAAGCACGACAAAGTAATCATAAAACTAATTAATGTAATCATAACGTAAATTTTTCTGGTCTTTGTAAATTTTTGGATTTCAAATAAAAATACCTCAAGTCTTTTTTTAAGTTTAATTCCTAATAATAATATTTTTTTCTAGTATAGTTTTTCTAATAAAATGAATTTCTTTTTGATGTTTTTTTAAAACTCCGAGTACAGATTCTTGGTGTGGATTTTTGTAAAGCAAATGGAAATGTTTCATGAAGTTTCATCGGGTCATTCGAAACTTGCGCTTTCAAAAAAACTTCAACAATAATTTGTGAACATAAAAATTTTTTTGAAAAAAACTCAATTTTTAAATTAAAAACGACTGCTGACCTTTAAATAGAACAATCTCACTTCTTTCTTTTATTCAAACAATAAAAACCTCGAAATCGTTCCAAAGCTTCTCATTATCGCAGCCGTCTTCGCCGCAATCACAACGTTTGGCGGCGCCACCCGCGCCGCCCGAACAGTTAGAATGATCATATGACATTAAGAGTCTTTGCACTGAAATGAAATCTTATCAAGCTTATTACAAAAAAATAATAAGGCGAACAAATATAGTTGCCAAAAATATAATGAAGACAGGGCGGCCTGGTTAAATGAAAAACATGAGCGGCCAATCAATATCGCTGGTGTAAGAGGGGAGAGCCACGCTTTTCATCATTTCGTAGTTCGGAGGGTACCGTAGTTTGGAAAGAAGCAATTCAGGTTGGATAAAAATAAAATAAGAACTGAAATAACTTCACAGTTGTGTGAGAAAGGAGGTAAGCATGAAGAAAAGCATACTAATTTTGATTTTGACTGTAAAGTACCGTAAATAGACTTGAAAAGGAAACGTTGGAAATTCAACTTTTACAAACACGTAAGTTCTAAAAATTTGAAATTTTAATCGAGTTTTTAAGCTACAAATCCATCTAAACCGTGAATCTTCATACACATTACTCCAGAAAAAAAACAGGAAAATGCGAGAAAAAATTTTGCAATATTTCAATGGTTTTCGTAGAATCTTTATAATGGGAAACACCTTTGTTGTCATGATCAATGGGCAGGCCAAAAAGTCGCTAGAATCAGAAAGTGACTGATTTCTAAGATAACAAAGTTTCCTGCTTCTGTTCTTTACGATGGACGAAAGAGCAAAGGAAATTTCTCAAGAACTTGCTCTAATTAGTACAAACTAATACGGAAATTATATATATTGAAGCTTTTGCTGGAACCAAACTCGAAGAAATACAAAACTTAGAAATAGAGATAAAAAAATAAATAATTATCTTCCAGAAGATCAGAAAAAAACCACTTACCCATGCATTTAATAAAAAAAATTGGTTTTTAACTGGTTTCTACATTATTGAAAGGCTCTTAATCAAGAGGAGAAAGTGTGAAAGAAAAAAAAAAACACGCTCATTTAATCGATTCAAACGTTTGGAAAATGGGCTAACTAAAAAACAACCTTTGCTCAGAAAAATTACACAGTTAAAACGATAACCACCACGACTTTCATCAATCTATAGCTAAAAGTGTATTTATTGAATAAAATTAGAGAAAGCGAGACGAGGAAAATCGAAAGTTTTGCGTAGCGGCTGGACGACTCGAGAAAATTGCGATCGCCATCGCCTCCCTTCACCGTATGACTTTTCTCTCCGTGGAGCGCGTATTCATCTTGCAAAAAAATTTTTCAGCTTTTTCAAAAAAACTAATTCATATTCCCAGTTTAGTTTAGTTTTTTTCCATAAAGTGTAGGTTTAAATTAAAACTGAAACCATTCGTGAAAAAAATCTAGGTAAAAAAATTTTTCAAAAATACTCACGAGACTAGTTAAAAAAGAGAGATTTTCATTTGTTTTTTATTTTTCTACAACTTTTATTTTTTTTGTGTACTTTGATTGAAAGAATGTGGTTTCCGTGACGATTTCCAAACAGACTGACATTTTTTTCATCAATTAATCTGACTTACTGAGCGTTAAAAAAACTTATCAGGCTCCTCAAGAAGTCACTATTAAATTTAATATTTTTATTTAAAAAGTTCGTTATTGTTCAACCTCTTTCAGTTGTTTCTCTTATAAATATTTTCAATTGACTTTAATACATCTTGTATGAAAATCAGACTGAGTTTCCTTAAAATACACGGCTTTTTCAAAGTTTTTGTTATATGAATTTTTTTCAATCAAAAATTTTTTTCTCTCAACCTTTTTTTACCTAAGACTGCAGCTAAAAAAATTCTCACTTTCTAGCTATATTAAATAGTTTTTTTAGCTGAGAAATTCATTTAAAGGCGCACCAAAAAGGTCGTCTTTAAACGATGACCCCTCTGTGTAGAAATGATGTTGAAATCTAACTTGCCAAATGGAATTATTGTTTTCTTGTCGTGTTCATTATTTTTCCAGTCGTTCGTCTGTACGGGTTTATTGGTAATTGAGAAGTTCTTCACCAATATGTCTTTTAAAGTTTTCTTCAAATTCATGTTCAGCATCACCGATGAAAAAATTCCTATCAGAAGAAAATGCACGTTACTCAAGAAAATGATTTACGATCACTCGTCAAAAAGGTACTGTTCCAAGTTTTTTTGTAGAAGGCTCAAGCACTATTTTTAATGGCAGATCAAAGAAAAAGGGACGCTGAAAGATGAAAAAATAGCGACGTGCTCCGAAATTGCCGAGTCGCTACTGAAAAACGCATCAAACAATGTAGTAAAACACGAAATATTTTTTTATAATTGTTTTAAGGGATTTTTGCCGACGTCGCTATTGGATGAGCTGTGTTGGTCGATTTTATTGAAAATTGGCAATACTGACTTGAAAAAAGCTGTGGCAACTGTTGCCACCGCTGTTGGAGTCCTTGAATCTTCGGGATCTGAATACTTAAAGTACGACTTTTAACTGTAAAAGATATTGCCGTGTTCGAAGCGAGATCCAAAATAGCCGTCAGAGAAAGAAAAAGATTAAATTTCGGAGCGTCAGATACGATTTTGCATTTCGCGGAAATTACTCTGAACATGGCATATATTTCAATCTTCTTTAAAATTCTTTCATAGGTGTATACAATTGTATTGACAAGTTTAATAGCATTTTCTAAACGAAAAACCGTTTTCAATATTATTTTCGGGTTTTCAAAAACGCCTTTTAAATCTGTTAAGATTGTGTTGTTAAAGTGCAATAATTAAAAAAGTCCCTGCTACATACATTGCCTTTCTTACTCAATCATTTAGCAGTTACAAAAAAAATTCAAAGGCTTTGAAAAGCCTTGGATAGGTGAAACGTTTTCGGAAAGTTATTTTTTCCTCAAAGTTTTCAACGGAAAGGGCTTTTTACCGGCTTTTCAATCACTTATTTATCAATTTTTAAAAGTCATTTTTTTACTTATTCAAAATGATGATTTTTCACGAAAATAATGGAAGGATTAAAAAAACAACCTGAATATTCTTAGTTTTCTGAAGAAATTACCGTATTTTCTTCAGATTCCTAACTTGGGCGACGGAAGTTTATCAAAAAGTTCCTCTTAGAGTGGAAGAAGAACGGGCGAACGTTGTTCGCTGTGTTGCGAATGTCGTCACCGTCGATCGAGGCCGATCTTTCCATCAGATGACGCAAGAAAATGCCGAAGTTCGATTTTTAAGTCTAAGTTAAAAGCATTTCAAGAGTATTTTTGAATTCATCACTATAAATCCGATTCACGAGGGTCTTCAAAGCGCTATGATCCTGCAAATGAATTCATCCTTCCAGAAAACCTTCGCCTGGTTGATGGAACGCTACGACACCAGGAGTCCGGCCGTTTTCGCCGAGTTAAATTTGGGGATTGTGGTTTTCGGACAGTCCTACGCTGGTATCTTCTGCAAAAGCGAATTGGTATCAATTCGAAAATTTCCTCTGAAAATCCTCATTTTTCCTAGAAATACTTCAAAACAGTTCTGAAGTGGATAGCAGACAACTCGAAAAGTTCCAGCGATATCGTGACTTGTGCCGAAGCGTTCAAGCAGTTGTGGGAATTTTCCAAAGAAGATAATTTAGTGGATTTGGTCGACTACGGATTTGCCACTATTGACGATGTTGTGGTAGGTTTCCTGGTCGGAATTTGACAAAATAAATTGGTAGATGTTCAAAAAAAGTCCGAAATTGACGCTTGATTTTTTTTTTCTTTTGAGAAGTTTGTGTTTCAAATAAGCTGAAGCTGGAGGGGGCGGCATAGCTCAGCTGGCATAACTCATTTCTAACGTCCGCAAGGTCGTAGGTTCGAGTCCCCCCGAGGTCGACCAAGCCTTTCATCCCTCCGGGGTAGATAATATTGGAAGCTGCATGCAGCGAAAAGGCTCAATCTCTGTCATCGGCCTTTGGAAAGCCGGCACCGTACTTCTTCCTACGACCTCTCTTGTACCTGATGTTCTACGAGCGAAATTCACAACTTCTCTGCCTAAGCCACAGCTCCTGCCGCCGTTTAAACACAGTTGAAATCAATGAAAGTCGATTGCACATGTATTCTTACATTGAAGATGCAATAAACAGTAAACAAAAACAGAAGGTTCATAAGGTTCAACAATGAGAAAACGTCAAAATTAGTGAAAAAATCTATTCTTGAATTTTCCAAGCTTTTTCGCTAAACGTTCTATCCCAGGAAAAAATTATAGGTATTGGGAAATTTCTGAGGTTTTTTTCTTGTTTCCTCAGAACAAAAGTTTGAATATTCATACGTTTTTATTTTTTTAAAAGCTGAAATAATCGTTTTTCCAATTTTAGACAAACTCGACGCGCAAATTGAACGGGGCCATTCGCATGATAGAAGCGTTTGCGGAGTATTCGACTCTCATCGTTAATGTTTACCCAAATCGGCTGCTGGAAATAATATCTCGGGTTTTTTTTTCGGGAAAGAGAACTTTATGAAAATGATTTTCCAGGCCCAAGAACTGTTCAAAAGACATTGGAATGATTTCTCTGATGCGGCTGTTAATTATTCGCATGCCGAATACTTTTCGTCTTATTTCGGGCTTTTCGGTGTCGTCGTACAGTTGAAGAGTGTCGAGGTTCGTACTGTGACCGTATGAAATGAAGTGATTTTCCATCATTTTCATACAGATAAGGAAGGTCATCTAGGTGAAAGAGAATAACTGAGGACATTATCCAAATAATTCTCCACTTTATTGCTTTCGGCCTTTGGAACGTTAAGATTTTTTCGAACAGTATTGAGGGTTATACATTGCAGAGATGAACGGAAATGAATTTTCAAGTTGCGGAATGCAGATAAAAAAATTTTTTGTGCGACCATATTTTTTTTTTACGAAACGCAGAACTTCACAAAGCGCGAAAAGCATAATGCGGAAAACCTTTCTCAGGCAGAATTTTTCGAATTTTGAAGGTGATACTTATGTATTTTTCGACAGTTAGCGAGTAAAAAAAATGATTGGACTGTGAAAAATTAAAAAGAATTGAAAAACGCGAAATGCAGAAAATTTTTTTTAGCGGAATTCCGCTCATCTCTGATAAATTGCTAATAGAACCCGAAAAAAGCTATTTTCGAAATGATTCAAATTTACAGCAAGCTCATTGGAAAGAATCCTCTTTGGCTGCATCCCTCGCTTTATTACTCTCCTCATCGGCTTTTCTGATGTCGACCGATAAAGCGATCAGAAATGTTGTTGGGTTTCTGATCAAGGTCTTTTCCTTCTTCTGCCTCTTAAATGATCCCTTCTCAGGCAAGCTCTTCTATCAGCTCTCAAGAAGGGCTCGAGAAGCTGGTTCAGTTTGTCTTTGATGAGAAAAGCCCGTTTTTCGGTCCTGAATCAGATGGCTCTGCGTATTCGTTGATAAGGTTTCAACGAAGAAAGACTTTTTAGCGAAAAGAAATGGAAAAGAAAAGAAAAGGAATCAAGATAAATTCTAACTCGATATTCGAAAAATTCTCAGTGCGAAATAAGTTTTAGTTATGAGAAAATCAGTTTTTTTTTAATTGGTAGAATAAAAAAAAATGTATTTTATATACATTTCTATATATAAACGAACAAATCTTAACTCTTTCAATTTTGAACAGAAAATAAAATTTTTGGATCGTACCTAGGAAAAAATACATCTTGCCAATTTCTCAATTTTACGACTTGAAGAAGGAGTACATACTTTTATACCAATAGAATATTAAGGATTTTTGAACCGAACTTTAAAAAAATATATATATAATTTTTTTCCAATTTTCGTGTATTTCAAAAAGACTTTTTTTGTCCAAATATTCTCTTTTTTTCAAAAATTTGTACTAACCACAGTGTTTTTCCCAGAAGCGACCACGTTGGAATGCTGACGGAACTTTTGCAAACGATGCTTTCGCCGATAAACTTGCCCAGTCTTCAGGCATCTTACAAACCTCTGAGAACTCTTGTTATTGGCACGAGAATTCGAGAATGCTCCCTTAATTTACTCTGTATTCAGACATTCTTGAAAAGTTGGCATCAAACAGTTATTCGAACGCCACATCGGTTCGATTGGCTGAGATACGATTTCTCATTTGTCTGACTTCTGTCGAGAATATAGCCACCAAGAAAAACTCACTTATAGTGGTTCGTTTTCAAGAGGGGATGATGAATATTGTCAAAGTTTCATTCCTTGATCAATTGACAATTTATATAGTTCATTCCGCGCCAGCTTGTCACGATTTTCATGTTCCCCTGACAAGAAAGGTGAATTTACTTTGCGGTTAAGAATTCTCTGAAAATTGGTCAAAATTGTGAGAAGCTGGCGCGGAATGGGCTGAATGTACCTGATAAATCTCCAATGATATCTCTTCAGATGATGGGGATAAAACCTGCGTTGTTCCAATTTTTGCTAGAGGAAATCCCAATTGCTGAACAGTGGCTGAGCGATCGACATCCGGCCGTGTACCATGTCGCCCTTCAAATGCTGGTCATGCATTTGAAAGCGTACGTTTTTGGATGGGAATACTCAAGTTAAGAAACATTCCGTCCAAAAGTTCCTGCTGGGCTCTCAAATCATTATTGTAGGACTCTAACTAGCTCTTGAACCGGCTCTTGATTTAGAAGGATCTATAAAGCTTCCGAAAAAGAAAAAAAATATCTTTGATAGAACAACACCGTCCACTTTGGATTATGAACTTTTAACCAGAATATATCAATTTCTTGACAGAAGAGCATCATGGCAACCAGGAAGAATAATTTATCCAATTTTTTTTTCTTTAACTTTTCGAGCTCAAAGATCTATTTTAACATCATTTATCTTGTTCAAGACAGAATGGCTGCAAAGATTATGGGAAGAATTGGAATCATTGAAATTTTTAGGTTTTTTTGAAGTTTCATTTTTCGAAAACAAGGAAAACCTTTTTTTCCAACCCAGCCTAAACCCAAATGGCGCAGAACAAGTCTGCGCCTAACAATTTTTTTTTTTTGATCATTTTTACATCAATTCTCCTCAGACAGAAAATTTAACTGAATGGTATTTAAATTTTATTTTCTCTATCAAATATGTTGGATTTTATTAATTATGAATTTCCATTTGGGAGAGTTCTTGGAAAACGTGGCGTTCTCGTAACTTTTTGCGAGGAAAATAATTGGCTATTTGCTTTGTGTGTGCGTTGAAACCAGTTCTCAACGGGTTCTCGTTCATTTGACCATTGTTCATTTTTTCAGTCTATCACTGTATATTTTTTTTAATTTCTTGAAAATAGTTAAGATTGATTGAAATATGATTGGAAAACTTTAGCCACGAGTTCTACGTGACGCAGTCTTCTTGGCTCGTTCCAGCGACTTCGCCCGGGATTTCGCAGTCTTCGAAAAGCGAATATTTCCGACAGCAAATTGTCGCTCTTTCAAAGATATTGAAGTTTAAATCAGATCGGATTTGGAAGAGGACAAGGTGATTAGAAGAATAATGATGTGAAAGGATTTGCAAACATTTATATCTTAACTTGAATAATGACATATTTTTCGAAATATTGAATCAAGCTGGAAGTCTTCTCCTAAGCCATCGATTGAAGCCAAAACCCCTTGAATCTAGATGGAAAAAGATATTCGTTATTTTAAATCATCGAAATGTAAGGATTGTTGTATTTCAGAATATCTATAGGTTGGAAATCAACCGACGTTTATTAAATTCTTTCAATATTGAGGGATTTTCATTTGATTTCTCGTATGATTCTCAGAAAACTATTTTCAGTGCTCTGATAATGGAATGGCTCGAAACAATCATAGGAATCATGGACGAGACGTCGCTCCAACGTGTTTTGAACGAGAAAGAGTTCTCAGAGCTTCGGGTCACCATCCGACAAGCTCTTTTGAACGAGGGAAACATCGAAATGTGAATTTTGGCCCGAAAAAAGTGTTTTGAAAGGATTTTTCTTCAGTTTACTTCCATTGGCTCAACGATTGTCCGTGTTTTCTCAGGGCGACTTCGAGTATAACGTGTTTTTGGACAAGGCTTTTGAGAAGGTTCTTCAATTTTCAAAGATCTGATGCTTTTTAATCTTCTTTTTTCTGGGACCTGAAAATAGGCTTCATTTATTTTTTTTTTTTCGAAAATGGTGTTTTTCGAAAATTTTGAAAACGATTTTGAGAAGTGTACTTGATAAATTTTGGTTTAGGGAAATTATTTCCCCAGAGAATTGATGGAAAGAATCGAAAATGAACTTTTCTGTAGTATTTTGGATTTTTGAATCATTCATGAACATTCTCACAAAACTTTTTCCAGATCAAAAAATCGGACGCTGCTTCGGCGAAAAAGTTCTGGGCCGCTTTCGACAAAAAACTCATATTAAGGTTTTCGGGACAACTTGCGTGAATAGCGAAATTTCCTCGATTTGCAGGAAATGCCTGAACACTCACAGTTTGATTTCGCAAGAAATCGTCCAGAAACACATAACATCGAGCACTTTCGGCGTCGAAGAATTCGTTGTCATCACCAACTTTTTGGTCAAAGGCGTCTTGCCTTTGCCTTTCCAGTTAGTAGATGTGCTTTGAGAGAAAAAAAATCCGAGAAAAAAAAAGATCGACGGCTTAGTCATCTAAAATTATGGGAATGCTGTGAAATTGATAGATGATCAACGAGGTGCCGTGAGAAAAGAAATTAAAAATTAAAAAAAAATTTTTTGTCTAGATGATCACAAGCTCAAAATAAAACGCCATGAGGAGCTGAATATTTCTGAACTTTTGAGATTATTTCTCTAGAGCCAAATTCAAAATTGATCGCAAGAAGAAAGAAAAAAGTTTTTCAAACTTTTATCTGCAGGTTTCCCGAGAACGACTTCATGAGCGAGACTTTGGAAGTCCTGGTGGCAACTTGCCAATCCTTGGAAGAGGGCAAAACGGCCACCGAGCCGCCAATCGACGGAAACCTGATGGAAAAATGGCGCTGGACTTTGGCCCAGACTGTCATGTTCTGCGTCTCCAACAAGATGAAGACGCCTCTGGGGAAGCCGATGCAGACTTTTTCTGTATTTTCCGGTGAGATTATATCCAAAAGAAAGATTCAAATAGAGGTTCCAGGAGAGTTGGTGAGACTGGCTAAAGAAGCGCTCCGAGGGAAAAAAGACAAGGAATCGGAGGAGAAGAAGGAGATTTCGATCGTCAAGAACACTTTGAATGACCGAACTTTTTCGGCGAGTGATGCGGAGAAAGAACGCGACAAAGAGACAAAATCGAGGTGATTATTGGGTAGAGTGTACGGAAAGATGTAAAAGGGTTCTCATTCAAAAAAGGGCGGAAATAGTTTTTTAGTGTATTTTTTTTGTAGGTTCGTTTTATCTTTGGTTCGAAGCTTTGAAGATTGTATATTATTAACAAAACTGTCTCAAAAATGTTATTTAGATGAGGAAATTCATTCAAAATATAAAAATAAAAAGAGAAAGAAAAAATCTTTTTCGCCGAGGACAGCGAGGAAGAAACACAACAGTTTGATATAGTTCAAAGGTTCAGGTAGTTTGCCCCTTTGGGATAAGAAAATAAAATACATTTCGAGCAATATTAAATAGGTGCTACCACTAAGAATAACTGACGAGATAAACGCGGGGTCGGTGGCGGTACATTGACGAGCTCGCAAACATCTCGCTTTTTTCTAGGCGCGATCACGCATTTATCTTGCATTTCGGAAATTTTCAAATTGCGGGAGAAATGCGAGCTCGCGCCTAGAAAAATGCGAGATCGCGCCCAGAAAAATATTAGACCGGCGCGAGAAAAAAAAAAGCGAGTTGTTATTTTTGTTTGCGAGCTCGTCAATGTACCGCCAGTGTCTCGCGTTTATCTCGGCAGTTATTTTTTTAGTGACGACAAGAACGCGTTTTTTTCATTTCCACGTTTTTTTAAAATGGCTGTTTTTTTAAACTAATTTTTTTAATGAAATATAAAAAAAGGGTAATTGATGCATTTTAACGGATTCCTGTCGTTATTATCCATTTCGATGAAGTTCAAAATTAAAATGAAAAAAAATCGAGATGGAAAATGCACTTTTGTCGTATCACCATTGCATAAAGAAGCTGTGGATACAGCAAGTATCATTGAAAAATAACAGTTATAAAACTATTTTGAGTTTTGCTCAGACCTCTTACCGTGGCTGAGGAATGGTTACGTGTACGGCTTCTCATCGAGTTTGTCGAGATTCTGGAGAAGATGATCGTCAACGCCAATAACAACGGCACAATGACTCCGTTATGCACTCCCTTGACTCAACAAGCTCGGCAGTTCTTCACGACCAATGCCAACAGTTGCAACGAATGGCTTCTCCGGACCTACTACTCGGCCAGCGTTGTTTCCTATTATAACGGATACTATGCGCAGGTGTGTATGTCCGTCAACCGAAAGAAAGATAAGCAGAGGATCTCTTTTCTGTCTTAAATGGATCAACTTCAAAAAAAATTCAGGTCATTCGATTCGGATCAAACTCTCTGGCCGAGTACGAGAAAAAGGCTTTGTTGCCGGAGAAGGAGGAAAACGGGCAGGGCAAGGTGCCGCCAATGGTCCTGCTGACGGTGATGTGGATGGCGAGGGCGATGGCGGCTCTCGGATTGGAGCAGGCGACGAAAGGACTCTCCAAGTGGTGCTCCAAGGTCTACGGCGTCGAGAAAGTGCCCGTCGTCGACGCCATGGGACACATCGCTTCTGGACGGTTTTTTTCAAAAGAATATGGTCTTGGGCCATACGTTGAATGTTTACGCACCGTGTGAATGAGTTTGAAGCAGGAAAACTAGAGTTTTAGGAATGTATCTCGTAGGCTGGAAGAGTTGGAAAAATTTATATTTACTTCTTGAAGCCCATTTACACCTCATGCGTAAACGTTCATGCATCTGACCGTTGTTTCTCAACCTTCTTTTCTAGATTCGAAGACGCTCTCACACTTCTCGAAGCGGTTTCCAAGGAAGACTTCTCAGACTCGGCAAAAGTTCTCGTCCGAGACACTGTTAGGATCCCTTCAAGACGTCACAAGCCTTTCTTCCATTCCAGATGGTCTATGCGTTGTCTTGCGTCCGTCTTCCGCAAGCTTTCGACTTTTTCCAGCACAGTATCGAGGATAACGAGTCGGATGAGATTAAATAGTAAATTCTTACGGTTTTTCGTTCTGGGGTCGTTCATATATCATGATAATAAATCCCTGAAGACTTCAAAACTTCCGATTTGGCTTTCTTATGAAAATTTGAATTCTCATGAAAAATTGAGAATATGTTGAGAAAGTTTTTAGTGGCCACTGTAGTATTCGGATTAATATCCACTGAAAGAGAACGCTAAGAGGGAAAACAGGGGCTTTTGTATAGGTGGTTTTAGTGACCATCTCAGCGACCTCTCCTAGTGGTCCTTGAAAAAACCTCTAAAGTGGCCATTAAAGTTTTTCCAGTATATTTTCATAGTTACCAGCTGTTAAAAAAAATTTTGCCTCAAAATCTCAGCTTTCAAACTTGAAGGAAACATATTTCGAAATATTATAATTTTCGAAAGTGTAAGAAACACTCGGCTGTGTTGATATGTAACTACTAGTTGCTTCTGAAGAGTTTTGAACTAAAATTAATTTCACGATTCCATCTATTTCCCCCCTTTGCAGTGTCCACATGCTCACGAACTTTTCAAAGCCGAGTAATCCACCCCAGAAAAACAAGCTCAACTGGAACTTGTCGAATCATCTGATGGCCCAAGAGGCAACGTTGACGCAGATGATTAAAAGGTACAGCTTTTATTATTCATATATTTCAGGACAATACCCTCAATTTCAACTTTTTTAAGTGGCACATCAGGAAAGGGATGATTTTATAGATCCGAAGTCGTCGAAATGAAAGAAGAGCTATCGTCTTTGGCTCGTTGCGCAGTGTTGGCTGATGCAAGTGGGCGTGTCCATTCGGGTATCGCCACGAATTTCATGGTGGCCAGTGCGGTTCTCGACAAAATCAACAGGAAGAATACCAACTTGACGGATGAGCAGATTGCCTTTGTGAGTTTTCCTCAGAAAAGATACATCTGATTCACTATGACTTGATCGTCATGTGAACACATGATCGGTTCCGGCTTTAGTAGCGAAAAATGAAAGGAAGAACATACTTACTCGATAGCTGCGCCCGACCTCGAGCGACTTTTCTCCGCTTTGCTAGAAAGATGCCGGCGCGCGCAAGTCGTTTTCTTGTGTCTACGCGCTGGAGTAGTATGTTTTCCCGAATATCGCAAGTCTTTCAAGTTTCTCTACGTGGATAAATGAGTGTTAGTTAAGATAAAAAATTGCGGAAAATAAAGAAGGGATGAAAATCCAGAAAGAAATGAACCATTACCGAGAGTTCTCTTCCTTCAAATATGTTTTTTCCAATTTGCAGAAGCTGGTCAATGGACTCAGCACGTCTTTCTTGTTGGAAAATGGTGATCAAACTGAAATGACGGAACGATTGACGATCGGCCGACAGTTGATCAATTGGGCCGCTCATTTGAACTCACACCGTTAGAAACAATTACTGAAAGAAAGATATTTTGAAGTTCAGGCGTTCCGAACGAGATGCATTTGGACTTGTTCCGTCTGGCGAGAAAGTCTGAAAACCGCAAACTCGCCTATTTCCACCTGACTTCGTTGAATATGGACCTCCAAAATGGCCTGATGCACCTTCACATGGCTCGGCAGGCCTTCAAGCTTGTTCGTCTCAATTCTTTCCAGAAAAGTCGTCGATGTTGAACTTTTAGATTGAAAGCGATCCGACCAACACGGATGAGACCATCGTGCCGGAATTCAATTCGCTTTTCCTGGCCATGGCGACGTCTTTCCAGTCGGATTTCCATTTCAAACAGACCATTGGGCTTAGAAATGTGAGTTCTATGAGTTATAGGCATAATTGAAATGGGAACTTCTTCAAATAAGGATCTTGTTGAAAGAGTTTGTTGAGAGCAAAGTGTTGGCACAAGGGCTTTATCGGATTCAGTTTCTTTAATTGAGATGAGTAATTTTTTCAGTTTTATTTTTAAGTTAAGGACTCAATGAACCCTTTTCGTAGGCTGTTTGTTCGAACCTTTTGAAAATAATTTACTTTCCAGGAATTTAACGTCGATCGCCTGTCGGAAGCTATGCAGAACTTCAGTATGTCTTTCCAGATGCTTCTCAAAAGTTATAATCACTATTTTCAAGATATCCAGCCAGGAACCGCCGAAATGATGGTCAAAATGAACGAGGCGATGGCCAGGACCGGAGTTCAAATCGCTGATTATTTGGTCGCCAACCCAGCCGCTTGCTCTTATTTCGCTCCGAAATGTGCCTCGACTATCCTTTGGGTTGACCAACGAGAAGTAAATATAACCCGGGTGTTTTTGAAGCACGAAATGCAGCGACTAAGCATGGGGACGTCGGATTTCGTCGGTTCTTTGTTGGTTTTGGCGACGCGGATGTGTCCGAGACTCTCCAAGGCGCACATGAAGCTCGCCCAGTGGGCCTATGACTTCGCGTCGAATGGCTCTGTCAGGGACAAGTTCTTCGCCCATTGTAATGTGAGTTTTTGGGAGAAAAACAGAAAACTGGCTGCAAATTCATGGAATACAACAATCTATGGATTAGGGCACTACAGCCGTCGATGCCACATTCCACTCAAAGTTTCGAGATCAACCAATTTTCGCATTTCATCTTTTCTACAGACTTTTTTATATGAATAATGCTCGAAGTCTTGAAAACTCGAATTTTTTCGAAGTTTCCTCAAAAAAAAAACTGGAAGGTCCAAAATTTGTTTCGATTTTTTCGTACAGCAACACATTTCGAACAGTTCACAGCATATTTAAAATATTTTCATTACGACTTTTCATTATCAACTTCCTTTTAAAAAATTTTCATTATGAAGTAAGATGTTTATTGTTTTCAGGTTCCTTTCGGCGACGCCAACAGCAAGGAAGCTCTGTGGAAGGCGTTGAACAGCCGAACTCTGGCGCAGTTGGAAACGGAAGTCTCCAAAGCGATTGGAGCCAAACTTGCGCCGTCCGTTTTTCTTTCTGAAATCAGAATTGAAATAAACGTCGGAACTATCCTTTTTTCAGATTGCTCCTGACGCCCGAAGGATTTTACGTCAGCCTGTGGACTGAGGTCAAGCATCATCGGATTCGATTCTACGAAATTGCCGCTGAAGCTTATTTTTCTTACATCAACATGTCGGCTGGTTCCAAGGTTAATATTAGGAAATCAGACTAGGTTTCTTATGACTTCTTATGACTTATGACTAAAATCGTTCAATAGCTTGAAAAATGGCGGCCTTTAGAGCTATGCCCGACCCTGAACGGTTTTGGCACTTATTTTATGACTTATCTGCGCAAATCATCTCTGTTTCCTCACCGGCGACGTCAGAGAAACAAAAAAATAGCACGAAAATATGGGAGAGTCGCTTACAGACGAGGAGGGCGCAGAGAAAAACAGCAGTTCGCGTCGCGAAAAAGCGGAGTATTATAGCTTCGCGACCGCTTTGAGCCATTCTCAACGTTTTTCCTGCCATGATGATTAGATAACGGAGAATTTTCCCACTGAACACTTAATTTGTAGAAAAACGAAGGCCTCGTCTCGGCGACGTTGAAAATCCTCGATCTTCTGATTCGCAATGGGGATTTGGTCATCGATACGGTTGAGAAAGGGTTGATTATAACAAATGTTTTGGCTTGGAAAGGTACGAAAAATATTGAAGTGGTAAATAATTGGGTTTTCAACAGATATCCTACCACAATTGTTCGCCAGACTCTCTCATCCATCTCCGGAAATTCGACGAATTTTAGTGGACCTACTTTCTAGGATTTGTAAGTTTCAGGGAAGAGAAAAAAATATTTACACAGGTTTCATAAAGAGCTGTTGATAGTATTTTTCTCGAATTTTGCAAGGCTTTTGCGTTTTCGAAAACTTAGCATCGTCGGAAAATGAACTAGAGCAAAAAAGAAAAAGTGCAAGAAACTTACTTCAAAATTATTCTAGGCGTTGCCGCTCCGCACTCTGTCGTCTTCCAAATCGTCGCGGGCGCTTCGACCTACTCACTTCTAGACACGGAAGACGTTATGTCGGCTTCGGATGCTCGTGACGACGAGAAAGTCCTCTCCTCCACTGACGTGCATTCAACTCCCACGTTCTCTGAATCTATAAGAGTTTTCAGGAACGTTCTCAAATGAGCGAATGCTGTCAGAAGCTGGAGCAACACCTCGAGCAGTACTTCCCCAAGTTGGTCCGAGACGTCCGCCAGTTTGTGAATGAGCTCCAGCGAGTGAATATGCTGAATGAAGAAAAGTGAGATTCGCATTTTGGAGAGAGAAATTTGAATACTTGCGGCAGGTGCAGGAAAAAGTGAATGTAAAACAAAAAAGGAAAACTTGAAAAAAATAACCTGAAAAAAATTTTTGAGTGTGAATACTGAGTTTGGTCGAAGTTGTGTTCAAAATGTGCTTCAAAATACAACCTCTTCTTATGCAAAAAAAAAACATGAGGTTTAACTTCGGCGGGTCCGCAAAAAACTTCTGAAATTTCTCCCGTGATTTCATCTATATTCTGGTCAATCCAGGTGGGCGATGGTACTGAGTACGATGGAGTACGAGATGGAGAAGCGCCTGGCGCAGATTCGAGCTGAAAATAGCAAAACTGTGGCCGCCAGTCACCTGGAGATGGAAATTCGGACGGAGATTATCGAGAAAAAGACGAAGTTGATCACTAGCCAAGTTCTAGAAGTTAAGAAAAAAAATCTCATGCTTCTCTTCTAGATATTCGAAGTCCTTGACGAACTGTACGAGAGAACTTGCGTCAGGCCGGCGGAGACTGAAAATGAGCACGAGTTCCAAGAATTGTTCGGAGAGCAGTTGAAGGCGGCTTTCCAGGAGTCGAGGGACCATCGAACAAATCCGGAGAAAGCTTGGAATCCTTTCAAAAAGGTGCAGGATTTTGGAAGAAAATAATAATGAAAAAATGTTGAATTAATTTCAATATCTTACATTTAGATCGCTGCCAACCTGACACAAAGGAATGCCAAACGAGGCGGGCAAACCTACAACATGGCCAGCATCTCCAAAATTCTAAGCAATGTTAGCTTGTTAAAATAGTCATTCATCTACTTTTATCTTCTTCAGATGTCAAAATCAAGTGTTCCGATGCCCGGACAAGACTCGGTTGACTTTAACGATGTGATTTCTATCGATCGAGTTTCGGCTCAAGCGCAAGTTCTGCCGACGAAAACGCGCCCCAAAAAGTTGTGCTTCGTTGGGAGCGACGGGAAAAGGTGAGAATGGATATTTCGAGCAGAAAACAAAATTATGAAGAAATTCTATCTCTATTTGACACTTGCCAAGTTTTGAATACTTTCAAATTTAGAAAAAAAAAAAAAGCTTTTTCGTATAAACTCCCCTCTAGTTTGCCGTTTTTTGAGCTGGTTCGAGCTCTGTTATCATCAAAAATATATCGAATAAGAAATTTCCAGCCACGTTTTCCTCTTCAAAGGACGAGAAGATCTTCATCTCGATGAACGAGTCATGCAGCTTCTGCGCCTCTGTAATCGGATGTTATCTGGTGGAAAGGCTAAAAGGTGCTCATTTAAGGGTTTTTTGTGATTGCCGAAGTGAAGCCCACAGAAATTATTCTAGAAAACTTTGAAAAGTTTAAGCAGCTAAAGAACTATAAGCTGGGGAGTAGAAGTTGACTCACAAAATATTCAAAAAGGGTGGGTGAAGTCCAACTTTTATCCTTAGGACGGTAGTTTTGACTACAAGTTGATTTAAAGTTCAGGAAGTAGTACTGACTTTAGTTTGGGAAGACTCGGGAGAAGGAGATGGCGCCTTTTAAAAATGGTCTGCACATTCATGGGTTTGAATTCACTTTTAGCTCAGATTCTAAACTTCATAAAGTTCGGTACTCTCAGCTATCTAGAACTTTCAGCTGCTGGCCCGAGTACACGGCTCACAACTATGAAGTGATCCCTCTAGGACCCCGATCTGGTCTCATTCAGTGGGTCGAAGGCGCCACCCCGTTATTCCACATCTACCGCCGCTGGCAGTTCCGACAAGTTTCTTATTTTTTTTTGCCGATTCGACTTCTTCTGATTCTTCAGAAAAGTCTGAAGCAGGCGACGACTAAGCCGACAGAAACAGTCACGGTTGGCGAGTTTGATCGGCCCAGCGAGATTTTCCAGCAGAAACTTAGGGCCGCCTTTGCTAACCATGTGTGTATTTATTGCTGTGAATATAGTGGAAAAAGACGCATTTTCGGAGTGTTCGCCCCTTTCAGAAAGTTGCGTCCACAGTGATGACGGACAGGAAAGAATGGCCTGAAGACGTCCTTCGAGAGGTCCTACAGTCCCTGATGCAGGAAACGCCGAAAGATCTTATCAGCAGGTAACTTGGGACATGTTCAAAATTAAATCAACTCAATATTTTCCTTTAAATAAATTAGCAGAAAGCTGCAAAACTCGTTTGATAATGGATACATGGACACTATCCGCAGAAATTTTCACCTCGGAAAGCGCGATGAAGTGAGATTTTACAAGAATAAAAAATGTTTCGACCTTCTGTTGGATCTTTAAAAAGTGATCTTTGAGGTGTCCATTTCCGAAAAAAATCATGCTGGGGAAGGTTGAGATACCCAAAATCTTCTTTGATATTCTCATGAAATTTTGTGAGCCATTTTCCAAATAACTCTGAAAATCAGAGTAAAGAGCCCTCCTTCATGGGGAATATGAACTTCCAGAGAGTTCTGGATGCGAAGCGGCTGCGCGACGACCTGGTGGAGAGTGACAAACAGATTCGCACGATCTTGCGCCGTGATGAGCATGATCGGAGCGATTCTGGGGCTCGGCGACCGTCATCTAGACAACCTGCTCGTGAACCTCGCCACCGGCCACCTCGTCCACATCGACTACAACATCTGCTTTGACAAAGGCCGCAACCTGCGCGTCCCTGAAACCGTTCCGTTCCGTCTCACGCCGAATATCGTCAGCGCCCTCGGGCCGACCCAGATTGAGGTGGGCGGATTTTTGTATTTGGCTCGTCAGGCATAACATTCGGGAGATTCAATGGAATCCATTTTCCTGGTGGCAACCGAAATTGCTCATTTCCAGAAATAACGGAAAGAGGTAACCAATTAACAGATAGCCTAAAGATATTTAGAAAAAAATAGTTGGTATAGTCAATGTTTCCCGACTTGAAAGGCGATGGAGGCGGGGCAAGGGGCGGGACGCGTAGCGTGTGTGTTCGCGGTTCTTGGCACGAGTTCAATTCAATTGCCGCCGACTATATAAAAAGCGCGGCAACCGCTCTTTTTCAATGTTTTCTACTATTTTTTGATGAAAACATGAACATTATCAATAACTAATTGAAAAAGGAATGAAAAGAACGAAAAACGGGAATTTAAAAGAGTCGATGGCGGTTGAATTGAACACGTGGCAAGGACCGCGTACGCACACGCTACGCGTTCCGCCCCCTGCCCCGCCTCCCTCGCCTTTCAAGTCGGGAAACATTGACTATAGCTGGGATTTTTTCTGGTTGATATTTGGAAATTTCACATGTCTTATTGAAATCCTTCGGATAGGGAATTCTTCGTTGGGAATCAGGACAGATCTCACTTCGCAGTGTTTGAGGAACCCACTTTGAAAATGAAATTTCAACTGAACTCCTCGGAAAATGAAAAGTTTCAAATTACTGACTGTTCCTAAAGTAAATAAAAATTTCACCTAGGTTTTTTTTTAGTTTTCTACGCGGTCTTGCTTCCACTAGAGCTCCATTTTGAACATTTCAAACTCCAAGGCTTCAATTTTCAGGGTGTGTTCCGTGACTCTTGCGAACATGTGTTGAAAACGCTGAGAGCCGGCAAAGAAGTGTTCATGACGATGCTGGACACGTTCGTCTACGACCCACTGGTTGATTGGACCGCCTCTGATCACATCACCTCGAACCCCATCAGCTTGGCTCTCACTTTGGCCGTCTATGGTCTGGCTCTCCCTTTGGCCGACTTTATTTCCATATGACTTGCCGCGAATGGGATTTTATAGGTTCAGAATGGCGCGCCAACAGCGTCCGATCGATAGCGCGGGAGATGTTCGGCATCCGATTGGTTGAGCTGTCGAAGCCGTGGATGGATAATTGGTAATTGATTGTACCATGGATTTTGTAACAGCAAAGTTTACTAGTGAGGAGATCCGAACGGCGCTTCAAAGAGTCTCGGATGTGCTTCTGAAGCAGTCGCACATGAATCGAGCGGTCGCAGATCGGGATAGGATTAATCAGGTGGGTTTCTATGGAGAAGTGGCGAAGTTATATAAAAAGAACCTATGAAATGTTAACAACGGAGGTCATCTTACTTTCTCAGAAACTTTCCGAAAATTGGCCAGAAAAATTTAATATGTACGGGATCATCCGGTCTGGATGAAGATTTCACAAGTCTCAACCTGCTAAAATTCTTGGTTTTTGTCAAATGAGTGGCTCAAATCTCCGAAACGGCCTATTTTGACTATTTTGATTTTTTGCGTCTTTTCTCAAATATTTGTGAGTGAATCGCTTGATTGCAGATCAAGATAAGGCTATGGGAAAACACTGCAAAGACTAGCAAAGTTCGAGAGTGCAGCCGCTGCCTCTAGAGATATCAGAGGAGTGAGGGCTCTAGTTTTTTTTTTCTGGGGCCTCTCCTGGTCCCTGCTTTTTTAAATCATTAGTTGTATGACTTGCGACAAAACTTATGTAAAAATAAAATTTTATTTTCAAAAAAAAAATTAGCGATACGTGCAAAATTTTTCTGTGCAGCTTTTCGAAACACTGGCGCTGAAGATTCTGGGCTCCTGCAGAAACTTTTCAATAATTATCCTTTCTTGTATATTCAGGAACGTGTTGAATGTGGGCGGCAGTTGAAATCGGCGATCGCACGACACCATAACATGATGAAGGATTTCCGGCCACTGATCCGAGTTCTTGCCGGCGTATGATGCAAATCTTCCCTTTCGGATCAAAATTATCGTTTTCTAGTGTGATTCGCGTTTCCACGACTTTATCCGAATGTACAAACAGTATTTTGGAGAGCCGTTGCTGAAGTGAGTGGAGTGGTCCTTGAAAAAAGGATTTGGATGAATTTTGCAGGGGCCACGCCGCCTTGGATTCGACGGACGCCGACATTTCCTCGTGTCTTCAACACTTCGAAGTCGTCTTGGAGCATATCAGAAAGTTAGAGCGAGTATAGTGCTCAAAGAAGTGTGGGAAATAATGTCGAAAAGTGTCGCCGCGATTTTTAAAAGCTTTCCGAGCATTTTAGCTTTTTCAAACCTTTGTGGTTGCTCTAGTGAAACGCCTCTGAAAACTATTTCTAGCAGCCAATCAGAACTGTTTCTCGTTAGAGCGAATATCAAAAAAGAAGCCTAATTGAAATTGAAACAGTTTCCGAGCAGTATCATTTTTTTTTAATCTGCATTCTCAAGCTTCTCCTCAGCAAAAAAGTCTGTAAAAAAGGTCTAGGTTCAACCAATTTTGCGTTTCTGAGCTGAGATACAAAGTGAAAAACTTGAAAATTTTCAAGTTCCCTTGAACAATTCTCAGATCAAAAAGAAGGTATTATTTTAGAGTTTTCGAAACCCTGACTCTTTTGGATGGCGAACCTGAGAAACAACCGGCGCTGGAACCACCACCCGGCCTTGAGAGTTGGTGAATTTCGAAATTCCACTCTGTCGGTAAAAGTGAAGATGTTGAAACTAAATTTCCTTCGCTCAGGGACATTGAAAAAAAAAATTGTAGACTTAGAACTATCTGGTTAGGCGTAATGTCCTTTTTTTTCTGGTTCCTTTCTTGAAAAAAAAAATTCAAAAACTTTTTTTTCCTTTTCTCATTTTTGTAAAAATTTTTTAATTTACAGTTTTCCTATAAGATATATGAGTATGAAAAATGCAACTTTCACTTGGAAATTCGAAAAACCAAGAGGACTTGATCTTTTTTTTTCAGACCATTAGCTGGGCTGGTCCAAAAAGTCTTACTTAAAAAAATTGAAATCTTTTTTTGTCAAAAATAAAACTTTTTATCGAGAAATTCGCAATGCAAAAAAAGTTATATCGCTTTTACGTTACGGGTTATTCCACTGCATCTTTATCTTTTATTTATTCGAAAACCTATCTATATACGGTATGCTGGGAATGAACCTATTATTATCATTAAAAAAAAGTAGAGTGAAGGTAACTTTATTGAATTCCAACAGATGCTTGGGTGTCGAAACGGGAACAGGAAGAGAACGCACACGCGAGAAATGTGGTCAGCGAGGTGGAAAAGCGCCTGGATGGCAAAGTCGAAGGCTCAGAAGTGGCGGTGAGCCCGCGTGAGCAGGTCGGAGCTCGTCTTCGGTTCACATCAACTGGGAATGCCTTGTTTAGGCCGATCTGATGATCGAGCACGCGACGAGTTTCGGCCGGCTCTGCAAGATGTACGAAGGATGGACGGCTTGGGTGTAGTTGCGACGTCCACGGCCTGGGCTCCTCGCCTTCGTCGTGTCAACTTTATCATCGGGTTTGTTCGCAACCAGAAAATAGTTATCAGCGTGTTTCAAGTATAAGAAATGAGATAGGATGATGTCCCAGAATGAAGGAACCATGCTTAAAGAAAGACTGTTTATGCAAGATTTTTGATTTTAATTTACCAGGCTGTCCAATAATTTGTCCGAAAATTTCACCATTTTTAATTTTTTTTTTAACCTCATTGAAAAACAAGTCTATTCAACAATATGATCACCACAGTTATTCACGACGGTGGCCGACGCCCTTCGCCCAGAACTCCGGGGGCTGCGACTCGAAGAAGTCCGCCAAGTCGGATTTTAGGCTGTCGTAGTTGATGAATTTTTTTTCCGGCCAAACGGTGCTCGAGCGGGCGGAACAAGTGGTAGTCGGAGGGAGCGAGGTCCGAGGAACACGGCGGATGCGAAACCGTACCACAGCCGAGCGTCGCCAACTTCTGCTGGGTCTCCTTCCCCATGGGGGGAGAGGGGGGCGCTGTTGTGCAGAAGGTGGACCGAGGCACGTCGGGGACGCTTTTCTCGGATGGCGGCGGCTTGTTTCTTGAGCTGATTGGTGTAGATGGAGGCGGTGACCGTCCTGCCTTGCGGGAGCAGCTCGAAGTACAGCAGTTCTTGGCGGCCCCCCAGCAGCAGAGCATGATCTTCAGCGGGAGCAGGTCGGCTTTCGGCGCTGTCGGCGGCTCTTCTTCGCGCGGGATCCAGACGGCACGGCGGTGTCGTTGTCGTAGAGGACCCAGGTCTCATCTTCCGTGACCAGGTCCTCGAGAAACTCCTTGCGTGCGGATGAAGGAGGAGGGTTTGACGACGGCCACGCGGCTCTGCTTGTTGGCGTCCATCAGACGGTGGGGATCCCACGGGCCAGAACTTTGGGATAGCCGAGTAAGTTGAGTCGATTGTGGATGGTGGACTTGCTGCAGCCGAGCGTCGTCGCCAGTTCACGGGTGGTGGCTTCCGGCTTCTCCTTGATACAGCGACGGATTTCGTCATCATCCACTGTACAATGCCTTCCGTTGGGCTCTCTGTCCTCGAGGCTCGTGTCGCGGCTCTCGAAACGATTGAACCGGCGCCTGACTGTGCGTTGGGACACTGCATCCTCCTTGCACGCTCTGCAGATGTTGGAGACCCCGGTCCCCGTGTCGTTGCCCAGCAGCAGCTCTTAGTACACGAACGTACGAATTTGACCTTTGTCCATTTTAGCTTCTACTGGTAGTTGGACGCTGCGATTGCGCCTTATATACCCCTTGGAACACTGGAGAACCTTCTAGAAGGTTCTTACACTTGCCTGATATTATACCACTTCAAGAAAATTATAGAGTTTTGAAAATTTTCGGACAAGAATAATTGGACAACCTGGTAATATTCTTCTTTCTTGTAGGCACTACAAAGGTCGAACTTTTTTCATATGAAATTTTTTTAAAATTGAAAGTGCTTATTTTTTTAAAAATTTTTTTGCTGAAAATTTTTTTGAAAATATAGTCAATGCACCCCGGCTTAAAAAAAGCGAAAAGCGAGGGAGACAGAGAAGTGGGAGGGACGCGTAGCGTGTGCGTACGCGGTTCTTGGCACGAGTTCATTCAAACGCCCTCTTTAAAAAAAGAAAGAAATAAAAAGAGCGATAAACGAGCTCTCCTAATAGTCGCTGGCGGTTGAATCGTACTCGTGCCAAGGACCGCGTACGCACACGCTACGCGTCGCGCCTCTTTCTATGCCTCCCTCGCCTTTCAAGTCGGGAAACATTGACTACAAAACTGACTTTTACGAACTTTTCGCTGCGAAGAGCCGATTCCAAAAGTCCAATAGCATAAATGTATAAAACCTTAAATAACGCGGAAAATTTTCTTCATGCTTCTTTTAACAGCTCAGTAAGTATCCTTCAGCAGATTTTGTTCAGCAGTTCAACAGTATTAATCTATGAGAATGCACTTTTTGATCCTTTAAATAATTCAAAGCAATAAACCTTATGAGTTCCACTTGAATAATTTATGATTTTCTTTTTTGAAGTCTGCGGCGGCGACCGCGTTCGTCTACTACGATGTGCGCGGTTTTGTTGGTGGGTCTTGAACAGAAAACTTCGAGAAGGCGGGCTCTACTTGTCTCCAAAAAAGAATCTCAAAGCCTCGTTTTTGTCCTTCGGTTTCTGTTGTTTTATTTGTTCTCTTTGTCTAGTTTTGGCGGCGCCTGAGGCCCTCCTTACTGAGAACTTTGCGGCAGTTGCATTCCGTCGCACCGCCCACTCCAGCTTCCGCCCACCACTATTACCATCATCAGTTGTACCGTATACCCAATATGTTAACATCCAAATCATCAACTTCTCTGTATACGATTCGGACAGGATTTGTTCTCAAACACTCGATTTTTCATTTTTTTTTTTTAATTCGGATTCTCGGTTCTTATCAGTTTCCCACTTTTTGTTCTGTTTATTACTTTAATTTTTTATTCGAAGGTTTTTGCATCTTATTTATAAGTTTTGGAGTTTCTGTGATTTTTAAATGAGCAGGGAGGAAGAATGGCGTCTAAAAACGAGAAAAATGTTTCCAAAGAGAAAAAAATTGAGAGATAATTTTGTTCCCAATGTATGATCTTTCATCAAAAAAATTTTCGGAAGCACAAAGAAGGACGAGAAAAAATTCGAAGAAAATTATCAGCGAAAAGTTCCATTTCGTCTAATTCCAGACTCGCCCAGAAACTCTGAAACCCTAAGTATGATGAAGAAAGTCCGTATTTTTCGACTAGTTGGGATTTTTTTAAACTTGAAAATTTCTTTTTCGATAACAATAAGCCTCAATTTCTTTCTTTTTTTTTTTGAATCTTTTAGTCTTATTTTTCAGTTACAATGATAAATTTTTTTTTAAACTTTAAAAATGTATTTTTGCGACGTAAAATGTTCTGAAGAATACTTGTTTTTTTGAAGATTGAGTTTAAAAATTTTTCATTTTCATAACAGGCCTAGAAAAAAATGCTGTGGTGTGGATTTTTAGGTAGGATTTTTGAGACTTTTGCATGTCATTCCAAATTTTTTTCAGGGCTTGAATTATTCCCGAGGCTTCCCACCTCTTTCCGAGCCGATCTTGAGGTACGCCTTTTCGAACTTTTTTTTTTGATTTTCAGGCAGAGAAGGGAGGAAAATGGTCATTTCCTTTTATGTTACGTAATTTTTCATTTCGAAGATTCACTAGAAAATATTTTAAGAAAAAAACAGAAATTGTATTATTGACCTTGGATAAAAAGTTGGATAAAAAAACTCTTAAATTCCTTTTCTTTGTTTTCAACAGATCTTATAGCGAAATCAGAAACTTTAATGTTTTTTTAATCGATTATTTTCTACTAGTTGATTGAAGGATTTGCCGAATCGGCAACTTCCCATGAACCTGTAGACCTTCCCGCACTCACATTGGCTGTAAAATTTTTTGTTTTTATTAATATTTTTTCAGTCGATTCATCGATCTTTCATCATGATTTCTAACTTCGAAAAGTTTTGCTACCTATATTTGAACCCGAAAAAGCCTATGATACCATTAAGGCCCCTTTAGTAATGGCGCAAAGTCGGTTATTTTTCTTAATGGCTCCTCAATTTTTTTCCTTTTTTTTTCCTTAGTTCATTTGCTTAATAATCAGTTTAATATTTTTCATAAAATCTATAAGATTCAGTAGATTGAGTTTACTACTCCCAACGATCTGCAAACTGAAAATCATCCGCAGTTTTTTTGAGAGCTCGAAAAAATGCTTCAGGGTGTACTAAACGTTTGCTTCGAGATCTTTAATGAAAGTATTTAAAATGAAAGAAACTTTTCAAAGGAGCATAGGAAACGTTTATGAAAGTCTCGAAGCGAATGCTTTTCTTCAAACGTCATTTAGAGTTACGAGCTTTTCCTCAGAAACTGCGGCGACTGAAATATGCCATATTCTTCAATTTCCTTGATATTAGCTTCCAAAAGATCATACAAAAATGGTTTGCAATTCACTAACTATTTCCGTAACCTGTCAGTTCCCAGTGACTCTAGAGATTTTCGAGGTCCTTTCCCTCTTTCGAAAAGTGAAGAAGGCTGAAAAAGGAGTGATTTTGGTGGGGAGAACACTTTTGGACCGCAGATGTGACACACACTCACATACAGCCAGCCAGGCGCTTGTGTTAGGAGATATTGGGTGACTCTATGTGTCAACGACTTTAATTAAACGCCGATGGCCCTCTTTGCTTCCCATCTCTCCATAAATGCAACGAATTTTTTCTCATTTTGGACATACTTGAACAAATCTTGTTGGTACGGTAGTTGAGAGAACTTTGATTGGACCCCTTTTTGTTGGTTTTTGAGGAAGCTACAAGCTAGAAAGTGCACGCTAGAATTCTACAGAAAGAACAATCCAAAATTTCCGGTCGATTTTTGTGTTAGGAAGGATATCATTTGGGGCGCTGCTGATGTGCCTTCAACTTTGAGCCCAACTTATAAGTCTAACGGGCGCATCTGGAAGGACTTGATGCTCAGGCTGCGAAGCGGTCGACATACGCTCTGCTCATCACGATTAATGTACGAAAGCATCAGAAAGTATCATAAAACCTGCGAAATTTCGCTGAGCATTTCAACCGCGAGCCATTCCACATGCGACGACGTAGTTGTAGAAGGATCTTTCTTCAAAAAAAATTTCAACTTGTATTTTTTGAACTTGGCGAGAAACGAGGATTTTTCTGGCCCTCGTCAAAATGTTGTCAGTAACTCTCAGACTTTATCTCTAATTAGTTCAAAAAAATAAAATAAAAGGAAAATTTACTAGATTTCGAAACCAAAGAAAAAAGGAAGAAATATGGGTGGAAATCCATATCATTTTCACACATTTCTCGTCTCTTCACGGCTCATTCCATAATGACGCTTCCGAAGCTCTGGCGCCAGCTGTTTTTGCCTCGTTTGTTTTGTTTTTGTCCGTTTTTTGGTTGTTCCTTTTCTTTTTTGATCAAAACCTTTACAGAGACAAAATAAGCAAGTCTTCGAGTTGGAGCCTTTTTTTTAGACTTTTGATCATTTTTTGAAAAGGTAGTTTATTTTTAGTGAATACCGGGTGCCAATGCTTTTTTTTTCAATTAAAAAAATGTTGGCTTCTGAATTTGTTGAACTGTTGCGAAGACTTTTGCAAAATCTCATATGGCTTCTGTTAGGTCATGTTAGTCTTACCAGTTATACTGTTCTTTTTGCGGATTTTTGGGAGCATATCTTTAGTATAAGAATAGATGTGACGCCAACTGTGGTTAAAACTTCCAATTTTTTTCTGCAAAACTTTGTGTGACTCGTAAGTCGTGGAAGCATTTCTTGCTGTTTTTCAAATTAAAGAAAAAAATAATTCATATTATTCTTGTCTTGCTTGCGTCTTTCTGTCGCCCCTCCATGCGATTGCGGCAGATTCCGACCCCGAAATGAATGACGACTGCGAATAACATGTGTAATCGTGCATGGAAAAGGGGCGGCCGAGTGCAAGCCGAAACGTTGTCGTCCCGACAATGTTTCCACTGAACCTTTTGTGACAACTAGTCCTTTTTACAGAAATTAGAGCGGTTTGTCAAGAATTTGCCGCGTTCAAAAGTTGTAGAGAAACGAAAAATTGCGAGCTTACGGTTCACTAGAGAGCTCTTACCACCTCACTAAAACTTTACAATTCCTAGTATTTTTTTTGGTCTTATGATTCTTTGCCGTTGGTATACTATAAAAGGAAAATATTCTCGATAACTATTTTTCAAAGAGATCTACAAAGAAAGGGACGTTTTTCGCTTCTTTTTTTTTTGATTGGATTTTTTTGGAGTTATGGTCACGTTATTTTTTTATATGAATTGTAGTTGGAACTTTTTTTCTCTTGAACACCGTCTTTGAAAAATTGGACCCTTTTCTCACCAGCAAAGTTAGTTTTTCTACAAGCTTCTGTAGAGTCGAAAAAATTTCGTGTTTTCAAAATTTTCCCACAGCTTTGCGAGTGGAGGTGGAGCTTAAATCTGGCAAAGCTGGCAGGTTTATCCGCAAGCTTTGCCAGATTTTTCTCTTTTTTTTCTTGTTGGACGTGATTTTTTTCCTTCTCTGATTTCTAGACTTTGCTATTGAACTAATTTTTTTGAAATGAAAAAAATCAATAAAAACCGTCAAAAGCTTGTTGAGTTGGTCGTTTCGAGACTTTGAGCCTAGAAATCTTGCAGGTTGAGGTTATTTAGAACCTTTATTTGTACATCAAAGAGTATTTTTCTAGGAATTCCCAGAGTGCATAGTACAACTACCCAAGCCTTTTTTATTGATTTTCTACTGACTCGACAGTAAAGGACTTAACCGCACTGCTCACTTTCTCGACGTTTTGAGTCCTTTTCAATTTGACACTCCCAGAAAATTGAGTAAACAGGTGGGAAACAGTTAGGCTCTCCTCACTACAGTTGCAGTCAGCCGCCGTCTCGTGAGGAACGTCGCCCGTTGGGAGGAAAGGGCGCGAGGCAAAAAGGGTTTTTGTTACTCAACCGGTTGGACGGAGAGGCGGACTGCCACCCAACACCTCCTCCTCCTATTCCTCCTACTTCTACCGATTTGCCTCTTCTTTTTTTTCCGAAACCGCCAACCTTTCCGCTTCCGAATATGTTTTCCCGTTCGCTTCTAATTGTAAACTAGACTTTTCGGAATCATTATAATCTGAGGCCGTATGCAATAAAGTGGAAAAGGATTTTCCGCCATTTTTCGAAAATTCGAAAATGACTAAACTTAGTCTTTTTCAGACTGAACGTGCTTCCTACCTATCCGGATCTTCTTATAAATATTTATCATATCAGATAAAGTCAAAATCAATGATATCCTAGCAAGTTTCAGGCTTTTCTATTTAGAGGAAAATGGCGGAAAATCATTTTTCTCATTATTATTCGGCCTCTGTTCGAAAATTCGGGATCAGCTGCTTGAAGGTGCAGAAGTCTTTCATCACCCGATAAAACAAACGCCGAATCTTTAGTTCGAGACCTTTTTAGTTTCGTCTCTGCTTCTTTAAACGATTTTCGAATAGACTCGCTTCATTCGCAGCTACTTGGAACAGTCTGACACGTCTGCGCTCTCTTTTGTCTCTTTGCCGCGGTTTTGAAGCAGCGGAACTAGCAAATGTATAGGAATTCCTCGTTTAATGGAAGGAAGTCAAAAACGCTAAGGACTGTTTTAGTTTTGGAGAAAGCCGTCCACCTTATGTTTGAATCTTCATGATTGTTCTAGAAATCGTTTTTTTCCACTAACTAAGCAAGCACAAATTGATTACACACCGAGTGTATGCGACTTTTTAATTTACGTCTCTTCTTAAGTTTTTGGTTCTCCGGTCTCGAAATCTTTATTGGCCTCGAGGGCGTGCTTCCTTCCAAAGAGCACACGGCTGTTTTGAATTCCAATTTTCCATATGCCATGTTTTTATAAAGTTTCCTTGACTTCCTATGCATTTTTCGAACCTCAAAAACTGAAAAATGGCAGCTTCGAAGCTTCTGAAGGCTTTTATCTGCTTTCCAGAAGGAAATTAAATTCGTACCACATTGGAATTTCCTATGGCAAACCTAATTAATATTTTATTACATGTTGCGGATTGGCATGTAATTTCGGACAGGTTTTTGAAATTTATTTTTTTTTCAGCTGCTGATCGGCTTTCAGTGAGATTGGATATGCTGTAGTTTCTCAAATAAAACGAACTGAAATCGGAGATAAATAGTCTTTAAAGAAGTTCGCAAAATAATCATCCGAACCAAATTCTGCATTTATAAATTATTTAAAAATTTTTTTAGTTTTTCTAAACCTTGTCTTTTTTCCCCAACACAACCTGCTTTCAAGTTCGCGAGTTCGCGAGAAGACTTTTCGATTTTTGTACTGGAAGGCCATCGAATTTCTCCTTGAGAAAATCTTGAAATCCTTGGGCACAATCCGCGCCCAGAGTGTTTACTAATCGGCTCGAGGAAAAGAAAGACTTTTCAAAGGCTCACACTCACTCGTTCACACACAGGCGCTCACGCCAAAACTCTGATCGGCCTTCTTAAAAGGCTCTTCAAAATCGGCTAGGCTTACTCATCGGTTCGGCTTCTTGAGAAGAAAGGCTCTTCGTCAACCATCTTCGAGGCTTGGAGAGACTTTGGACTTTTATTTTCCCCTTCTTGAAGCATGATTTAAAAGTTCTCTCACTAAACACGATCAGAATAAGCTTTTTCTAGTTATAGGAAACCAAAACCAGGCCTTTTTCGAATTTTTATTTTTAGGATCGTTCATAAGTTTTCTGGAAATTCTCCGAAAATCGGACCTGTTCTGGAAAAGACCTTTTTGCGTTTGCAACTTTTACTTTTTTGGAAAACTTTAGGGCCAGATTAATCGTCAGTGAGTTGAAATCCTCAGTCTGACTAGATATAAATCTCTTCCCTGCCTGTCATAGCTCATCTCGTCGGTAGAGCTCCGATCCAAATCTCTCTGAAGATCGGCTTCTATTGATTCTAGTTAGTGGCACCGGGTCGGAGAAGTCGATAGAAGAGCTCCTCGGATGTATTTGTTCTGCCAAACACAGAAGAGAGGTCATCGTTTGCCGGCGACGGCTACTTATTGGTTCTTCCACTTGCCCTCCATTTCTGTTTCCTATTGGTCTACCAACCACCCGATCAAAATTATGACTAAATCGTCTTCCTCGGCGCCGACGACTTCTTGTCCTTGACATTTTGAGTCTTCTGTTGGGACTTTTTCTTTTTTTGAGATAGAGGTTTTCAGTTTTTCGGTTTAATCTGGCTGGATCGGCGTCTTCTTGCGAAATTTCTGAAATTAAGAAAGTTTCGAAAATGCTAGGTAGTTTTATAGCAGATTTGCGTACACCGCACAAACTTCCTGAGTGAGTAATATTTTTGGAAAGTAATGTAACTTTTGTGACAATCTCGCGGTGAATCAACACACGAATTCCCCACGCCTGCGACTGACAGCAGTACGGATTCCTCTCATTTCCCACCCCTGAAGTGGCTCCTCCCATCTCCCAACCAACATGTGCAGTTCTCCCACTTGGCTGCACCTCGATCCAATTTTTTTTTCTTGGCGAGTCTCCCTGACTTGCTGTGATTTAGATGGTGGCCCACATATTGACGCTTTTTCTAGATGTTACTTTTTCTCGCATGTTTGACTGCTGAGCCGAGCCGAAAAATTCCGTATTTTCCTCTTTTCTTTTTCAGTTTTTTTTTGTAATCTCATCATTCGTTTTCGAAATTTTTTTTTAACTTTAAGACGTCAGCAGCAACCAAAAATTGACCGTTTGTTTCAATTTTTGATTCACAGAACCCCCTGAGCGACCTGAAAATTCGGACTTTCAGGCGTTCACGAAATAGATCTTTTCTTGCTAGACAGGACTGATCTCAAAAAGTAGTCATCTGAGGGAATCTGGCTTCAACGTTTTCAATTTTCTAAAGAAAAATCATAACGTTTTCAATCAAAAAAGTGATCATTCGAGAAGAATGCGAAGTGCAGTTGACCTCGCCAAAGATAGTCATTCAAGGCAAAAAAAATGTTTCCTGAAATTCTAATTGGGAAGATATTGAGAATTTTTTTGAAGAGGACTTCTTAAAAAAAACTTTGAACTGCTCAGATGATTAGTTTTTTTGATATTAGCCCAAAAAAAAGTTAATTTGGAATTTTTGTAAAAAAAAAAGTCTGATCGATTTCCTCACAGATTCAAATTTGTTCGTTTTTGCCGGGGAGCGTATCGAGTTTCATCAGCTCACGGGCCAAAAAATGGCCATTCAATTTTGAGTTTTTGCAACTTGTGCATAGTTCTAACCGAACTTTTCGGAACCAAACAGTTGGCCGTGATCATAACTCGGTTTGCTTTCGACCCACGTAATTCCCCCCTCCTCCTCCTCTTTGATTGAGGTATATTGTTGCGCGGCTCAACTCCACCGGGTCGCCGTCGTTGCGCCAACTGGTTTTACGCCTCTTTTGCAACGTTGCCGACGCCAGACGGCCCTCCCTCGTATCTCGGTTTCAGATTGCCTTTCCCAAGAGTTTTTTGTCTTTTGTTCTGGCAAAGGTTCTGTAAGAAAACCGATTTTTGGTAATTTTTTTCAAGTTCTGTGGCTCAGGCCTTTGTGTTTTAAAAAAGCTTACTCTTCAACGTTTATAAATTGAATTTCTATTTTTGAAATTTGATTCCGAAATAGACTGAAGAGCTTCTTCAGTTTTGATTGTAATCGAGCAATTGACCGTTCAAACGCTATAAATGAGTCCTACCGGCTGAGCTGTACTTAAAAGCTCTCTGAAGAGAACCGCCTCTCTAATTTCTGGCTGATTTAAAAGTTTTACAGTGAAATCTACTCGTTTTTTTCCGAAAATTTGATGAACGCGTGTTTTTTTCCTTATTGGACCCGTAACACAAATTTCTTGTTGACTGTTTCTACTCAAGTTTTTTTTCATTTTGCTTATTTATAAAATTTTAATATTTCAAAGTTTTATAAGCAAAACTTGGCAGAATAAGTATTAAGGTTCAGGTGCATTTCTATCAGTTATACGAAAATTTTTTTTCTTTATCATTTTGGATCCTGAACCATATTTACGCAACTTCAAAGCATCATTTTGACAAAAACTCCGCTTTGATAATTGAAGTAGCCAATATAATAGAGAATGATAAGTTTTGGACAAAACCTACAAGTTTGAAAGTTGAAACAGAAATAGATTTTTATTTGATAATTCAAAGGAACTCGATTCTGAGAATAATATAAAAACTGGAGAGGATATTCATCTTCTTTTTTGTAAATAATAAGAACCCTGTCACCATGGGTGTACTCAATTTGATGCGAGCACTGGAATTAAAAAGTCATGGTGATTTTGAAAAGTTGAAAATAGTTTTTAGGAGAAAGGTTCTGAAGGTTTCTTCGCGAATAAGAAATTTGGATTCTGTTAAAAAGTTTAGTTTAGAGAATCGTGTATCTTTTTCTAACTGAAATCATTTTGATGCCTCCTTGGAGGAAAATAAAATCCCTCGATTTCGAAGGTTGAACCGAATTTCATTGACTATCAAAAAAAGAAGAAATTGAAAGAATATTGCAATTGACACGCCCTGGAAGTGAGTGATTGGAGTCCGGTTGTTTGGTATTGATGATGAGAGAGCCCCGGAGGCCCCTAAAAGATGCGACTTCCGGTGTGTCGTCGCTGTGCTTTTCTTCTTCTTCTCGCCTCGAATTAGGCTAAGCTCATAGGCTTTCTCGGCACTATATTCATGTCATCAATTTTTTTTTTCGTAGTTTACTAAACATCTTGTGATAATATTTATTAAATTTTTTGTAATTTTATTTGAACTTTACTGATATATTTCATCAACCGTTCTTGTTCCTGATTTTAAAGGGAATGAGCTTTGAAAAAAATTATTTCAATGAAATAAATGTTTTGATTTTTGATTGATTGAAATGATCCAATTCTAAAAAAGTTCAGGTTTGAATGTTTTCGAGGCTCATAAGGATTTGAACGTCTTACTTTCGATAATTTGTTGCGAATTATAATTTCATAAAGTCTATTAAAAGCCGAATGGTATATCGCAAGTCTCGCGCATCATTTTTCTATTATTTTGCAAGGTGAAACCGTGGTACCATCGTTAAGCTTCAGACTTTTCGATAGACTTCTGGCACTATCGCGATTCCCCTGCCCGATTCGTGTGTGACCAAATTCACCTCTTGTAGCTCAGATCTGTAGCTTCAATCTTCTTCTTTTTCTGATTTTTCGTTTCAAAGTATTATTTGACAAAAATCAAAGACGTGTTTTATTCTGTTTTGAGTCTCCACCCATCTATTATGATGCTCTTTTCCTGCGTTTGTACCTCACACTTAATTGTAGTTATAAATCTACGTTTTCCTATTATTTTCTATTTTTCTCTCTATACCTACCAACACATGCTGGTTTCACTTTTTCGCACTTTTCGCTAATCTGCTCGTTAAATTCGACAGTTTTGAACAAAACACGAACCACCAAAAAGGAGATTTTTGGGTTTTGTTCGGTAGGCGAAACTGGCAAACAAGGCCGTTTTACCGCTACCTTCCCTCTTTTGTTGCATTTTGCCAAAGTATCTTTTTTGTTCACGTTTTATTTATTTTATTTTTTCTCTGAGAACTTGTAGAAGAGCCGAAGTTTCATTCAGAGAAGCGATTCTTACGGGAAATTTTCAGGTTTTTAATCGATTGCTGTTGAGAATATAGTGAATTTATGAGAATATTGATTGTTTAACAAGAAAAATCCTACCTTTTCTTGTGAAAAAAAATCTGGATACCTGTTTTCGGCGTAATTGAAGTCGTATTTCTGTTCTTTCTTTGCTTTCATTTCACATTTCTTTGACTCAAAAGGCCAAATTTCTATCACTAGTCTGTTTCATTGTGATCTTGTCTCAAAATGTTGAACTTTTTTGTCTTATTTTTTTTCAGTGATTTATGAATTTTTTGTAGACATTCAGTTGTTTTTAATATTTTCGGAACTTCATTTGACTTGTTTTGACTTTTTTTCAAACTGTGCAAAACGGATTTCGATTTTTTTTTTTGATGGTTTGTAAGCAGTAAGCTGTGATTTGCTTCAAACGTTCAAGAATATTGTCAGCGTTCCTTTTTTGAAGCCAAAACTTTATTTTTGCGATTTCAGTGATAATTTCTGGAGTTCGGATCTTATTGATTTTTCACGGGTTTCATTTTGATTATTGATTTTTTTTTTTTGTGCAGAAGCTCGGCGTGGAGATGATGACAGTCAAGTACAATGGGACGTTGAGTCAGCCGTCTTCAGCCTGGGATTCGATGGTGCGTATTTTTATTTCTCTTTTGAAGGAATCTAGAGTAAAGTTTAGAGATAGAACTACAGCAAGAAGATTAGAAAAAAATTCTTCCAGCTAAAATATGATTCTCATGGAAACATCAGTATGTTTTTGTATTCTTTGATTGGGCAGAAACCGCTTAGCGCTCCCTACAGGGGTTAGATGACAATATGAGCACCTCTCAAAGGGATAAAGTTTAGTTTAAAAAAAGAGTTTTTTAAAAAAAGAGAAAATTGATCGATTCATCCTCTGTTGATTATAATTAAAAAGAGAAAACGTTCAAAAAAAACGCCAATTTATTGAATTTTTCTCATGGAAATGCATCTTCTCATAGATTTCTCAATATTTGACTAGCATGTCCCCTTAAGGGCTTCTAACTGAAAATTCTTAAAGGATCACTTTCGTAAGCTTTAGTGACTTTATAGGGGAGGTGAAGCGGTTCCTAAAGGGGAGCCTTCAAGGACCTCTGAGGACCACTCCGGAGTTCTTAATTTAGGCTTATCCAAGTTTCAAGTTTTATTTTTATCGAAGCCGTTAGATCTCTAAAGGTTAGATTCTCTGATCAAGTTTTTTTTTTCTAAAGTTTCAAGTTTTGTTAGTCCAACCGACCTCCGCTGACCAGACTCTCCGAGCCCCACTCGAAAGGGATAAGGAAACAGTTCTGAAGTCGTGGCTAGCTGGCGGAATCAGTGTTTAGGTCGTGTTTGAGTGGTGTATTTGTGTGTGGGGGTGCGCATAGATGGGGGTGAGTGAGTGAGGAACCGGGGAAAACGAGAGACAAAAGTGGTGGAAGTCGACTTGACATATCAAGCAAGCATTAGGCCTGTGGCGGCAGGGCAAGACCGTTTCTCGTTTCTTTTTTTCCTTTCTGTCTTCCTCGTCGTTTCTGTCGCGCCTTCGGATCGGGTCCCCAGATTTCCTGCCTTTTTGCCAGATCTGTCTGTTTTGGCCTCTCCTCCTCCAGCCGTTTCGTTAGTCGTTTCGGGCTTCCGCGGATCTCTCACGCCATCGCCGTCGATCCTTCCGCCTTTTTTTTCGGAGAGGACTGGAATTGCTTATTAGTTCACTGTTTCGTCGAGATTTCGACGTCATTCTCAAGGATTTTGCAGAAGTTTACTTAACGACGTATTGATGAAATCAGCTTTTTGAGCTTTTCCTCTTATTTTCAGTGACTCGAACCTTTATGAGATCCGTCTGACCAGTCAAATCCAGAGTTCTAGATTTCCCTTAAGCTTTTTATGAGTCGACCTTTTCAAGACTGTTGGCCAATAGTTATTTGGCCTTTTTCCTTAATCAAAGTTCCTTTTCATATCAATTTCAGAGTTGTTCAACTAACTGTCTATGGTTTTTTTTTTTCAAGCTCATTAATTCTTACTATTTTTCCAGTTCTAATGGAAATTAAAGAGTTAGAAAAGTTGAAAATAAGAGAATCTCTATAAATTATACATTTACAGAGTTTTTTTCAAAATTTTGTTTAACTTTTGATTTTTAGCTTGTTCTTTTCAGTATCTATCGACTTTTTTAGCAAATCGAGTTATTTTTTTTATGTTTATGTCAAATAAGCTGGCACGTATATTTTTTTTTTTGTGTGTCCACCGAACACTCAATTTGTGTTTTGAGGTGTTTTTCGTTGGCAAAATTTGATTGGCTTTACAAAATTAGTCTTTTTGGGATCTCGAAAATCTGAAAAAAAAAGACTCGATGTGTTCGAATGAAACAGCCCTGACCATTTGAGAAAGGTTGAAAGATATAGTGCCCATGCCCTTATTTGTCAATCTCCAATAGGGGAAGAAACGCCCCTCCGCTTCGAATGATTCGATCAGAATCGACCTTCAAATTGCAAAAATGTCTCGTCTTTCCGTTTCAGTTGCTGCTAGGAATTGGCTTCCAAACGCCTTTTTGACCTTTTTTTTGTATCTCATTCGTCGCGCGACCTAATTTCGTCTAATTTATCTTGGAAAAGCTCAAGTCCTGATCCTAAGACTTTGATAATGTCATCTGGAAATATTACAGTACGCGTAGATTTTTAGCTGTTCATCCCATACATAGTTCAAGCAATTTTGTGATAGGTTTTCAGAAACTTTTTCTTTTTTAGGAGAATCAGAATCGTTGGCTTAAGGCGAATAGTTAGATATGTAGTTTGGCTGATTCTAATAATTCATTGATTTGGATTGCGATCAAACAGGTTCTTGTGTAAAGACATGGGAAGACTATTTATGGCTTTCTAATCCTAATTGGATGTTTTCCCTAGGAGAAGAATTCTTATAAAATGGGTCTCTCGAAGCGTGTAGCAGTTATAATAAAAGTATTGATGAGAAGCAAGACAGACAAAAAGTTTAATTTGAAAATTTATTCTACACTATACGAACTTTCTTGTTTCATCGAAAAAAAAACGCAGTTCAGTTCATTTTTTCGATTCTTTGAGAAAACAGAAGGCTTTAATGATTTCGCCCAGTCTATTCGTCTTTTTCTCTTTATGACATTTATAATGGATGCTCAACACAATATTACAGCTTCCGAGAGCCGCTTTTCCTGCAGTAGATTTTTCTCGTTTCTCACCTCTCCCCGCCAAAAAATCTTTTTCTCCCTTCAGTTTACCCAAGCTTCTTCTACTTCTTCTCGCCTTCTTTTTCCTTTACCTGTTTGCGTCATCCGTACTGTCGCTGTTTACTTTCATCAGCTTCTTGATAGTTTTTAATTAAGTTCTTTGAAGATTTAATTGAGAATAGATGTTCTAATGGTGGAAAGCAGCTGAACTCGGAAAAGGTAGAGAAATTTTTCGTAGTTTATGGTACGCCAAGTTTCTGTTAGTTATTTGCAGTGGAACTGAAAAAAAAGCCAAATTTCAAACTTTTCGATTTAAAAAAAAGTGCTCCACAGATCGATCCTTTTGATTTCTTTCATCAATTTTTTGATAATCGTACCGAAAAGAGATGACAATTAACGCCCTGTATCCTTTTTTTATCCGTGACGCACATTTTTAGCTGAGAAAAAGCAAAGAAGAGTGTTTATATCTGTTTGCTAGAAATTGAAGGAAGTTTCAAACAGAAGTGAGCTTCTCCCAAAGTTTGTCTTGTCTTGTACCTCTCCTCAACACACGGTATGCGTACAAGAAAAGCGAGAGCCCGTCCCTTTTCCCGTCTGAATCTCTTCGATCTCGTTCAGCTTCGTGTTACGAACTGAACACGCTGCTCCGAAATTCGCCTCGAACTGTGTTTTTAGGAGCTTTTTCCTCTTTTTGCTTGTCTGTTGAGCACCTCTTTGATGTGTTGGCGGAGATTTACAACGGAGGATGTACCCATTGTCTATTTTTTACGGTTCGCCCAAAGGACATTGTAAAATTTCGCGAGCAATTTTTGGATTTCTTTAGTACTTATTTCTAGTTTTTAGGATATTCTTAAGCAAGCTCTATATAATCTTGAACTTTGATTCTTCTGGACTCGATCTTTTAAAAACCTCAACAAAAACTTTCAATCAAACAAAAGAAAGGAACGAGTTTTATCATTTTGGCTACGCCTCACTGATCAATTTTCTTGGAAATATTTTTCCTGATCTTACCGTGGCGGCTGTAATTTTCCAATTTTTATCTGCCCAATCCATCCATTCCATCCGGCCCGCCGTACTGAGGTGAAGGACGTCGTCGGCATCCGCGCTGTAGACGATAAAGATCTATCCCAGAAAAGTCTTTCAGCGATCGCCTTTGCGACGCCTCGTTTCTTCTTTTTTTGAGTGTTTTTTGTCCTTTGGATTTTTTCCATCGTTTTATCAGAAGTTTTCTTTTGAAAAAGCTTCATCTCTTCGACGAGATAGCATTTTCGGAGTTTTAGGGTTGAGTAGGAAAACATCTGAATAATGTTATCACTAAATCACACGGTTGGCTCAAAAGAAATTCGGGAAAAAAATGCTTTCATTTTTCGAAAATGATTTCAATTATGAAAAGATGTATCATCATAGTTTCATCATTGAATTTATTTTTATAACGATTTTGAATATGAGGCTAAAAATCGAATCAGTATTTCGGAAACGGAATTTTTTCTCAAAGTGTCCAGTTACTATTCAAGAATTAGAGACGATTTATTTCAAAGTTTAGGGGCCATTTCATTTTTTTAAAGACCTCGATGAAAAATTTTTCTAACATAAATTCGAAATAAAAAGTTGAAAATTACAGCATGAACTTTTAGTTTATTCAGTAATCGTCAGATGACACAAGGACCTTGCAGGGTTCCGAGATTATTTATCAACTTCATCATCGGAAAAATTCCGCCATTTTCGAGCTGATTTTAATCATACCAAGTTTCACCTCCTCTCTTTAATTCGATAGTTTTTTCTTCAAAAAGACAACAAGAAGTCACTTGACCGGCTACAGTTGGAAACATCGTGCTCGAGCCACGTTTTTTCCTCAGCCTCTCAACAGCAACTCATCTTCTCCTTCGTTGTTTCGTCAGCCAAATGTTCTCATCGTCAGTTTTTTTTTCTCGTGGGGCCGATAGATAGATATATATCGTCTCTTCTTTTCCACTCTCTGTTCCTCGTCGGATCTCGAGAGTGCGCGGCGGCGGCCACAAATTTACAACGCTTTGCACTACCATCCATCCGTCCGTTCATCGGCGTCGTCGGTAGACTGCCTCCTTCTCAGATAGGTCTATCTGTATCTATCACTCTGTTCTTTTTGGTTTCTCTACCATCATGTTTCATCATAGGTTTTTTTTGTGATTGATCTGGACGATTCTCGAATTTGATCGGTATCAGTCCGGTCGGCGTGAACTTTTCTGAAATGAAGGACTTTTGACTTTTGACAAGTTTTTTTGGAGGAATTGTGGTTGGCTTACGTTATTTATAGTTCACTGAAGACGTAACTTTGAGGTCAAGGAGGTCAGTAAAATTCAGGAAGTTTCCTAACTTTAAATGAATATTAATTAAATGGATTTTGAAATTTTTACCTTTTGACTTTTTGAAAGTTTTCCTGACCATTACAACTATTTCATACCAAGTTCTGGATTATGTTAGGTCTGATAATAAAAAGATAAAAAAACTAGTTGAAAGTTGTCTTCACAAAGTTTAGACTTGATGGTTTTTTTCTGATTTTCTTTTCTCAATCCGGATTCCGTGGAATTTTTATAGGATTTCTTGTGGCTTTTTTTTTGAAACTTGTTCATTCTTGTTTTGAAAAAAAAGCGCCGAATAGTAGTTTCTCGAGATGTTCCGACAAAGGTCAAGCGGAGAAACGGCAGCATCTTTCTCCCGCTTGCAACCTGGGAGCCACCTTTCGCGACGAGGAGTTGTGTCGCGATTTGTTTGCGAATCAGCTGATCTGAGAGTCGCGCGTCGTCGTCGTCGCCGTCGCCGCCGGGAGTTGGCCTCCTCCGTCACTTGTTCTTCCTCCCCATCATCAACAAAACCTCTTTTTTCTTTCTTCTTGGAGTCATGAGTTCGAGCTCATCGATTTTGTCAGGTCCTCTCAAAAAGCGGAGTGATTGAATGAACTTGTGATTCGGCTCCTGGGAGAGAAAAATAACCGGTTTTTTTCTATCTGTTTACGTCGTCTGGCGGCCGTTTCATTAGGTCCAGGTTCAACTTTCTCTATCGATTTTTTTATATTCCGATTTAGGAGATGTAGCTTATCAGTTGAAAATGGAACAGAATAGGACGGCTACGCTTTATTTTTCAGCCGTTTTTTTAAATCGTATTTACCGTTTTTACTTTGATGGCAGAAGCGGAAAATTTTTAAAAATATGTGACTTGAGATTCTAAAAGAAAGACGAGGAGGAGATTTTTAATTTTGACTGATTGATAGGTGTTGGGTATATCACTTCGGCGTAATTTCCTAGAAAATTGAGAAGTAACGAAGAGGAAAGGAGAGTAAAGTAAGCTCTAGAAGGAATAAACCTGAACAAAATTTTTTCCTGAAATTGTTACTCAACCAAAAAGTAATTTTTCAGAAGTTTATTGAATTCAAAACCACCTGAAAATATCATTCTAGCAAAAGTCCCCTTTTTAACAATTTTGAACCTTACTTTTTTCATAATTCTCTTACCGGTGTCGTGCTGCTTCCATCTCTCGAAGTTTTTTATGTGTTCGTTGTGACGTCATTGACCGTTTTCTAACACACCGAATCGACCAGATTTGATTGGATTTGATGGTTTTTCAGTCGCTTTTCCAACAGTTCTTTCCTCTGTGCACCACACCGATACTGCTTTTTTACGCTCAGAAAGTAACCTGAAACACCAACAATATTATTTAAAACGTTGATTTCATTTTTATCAAATATTAATCCACGCCTTTTCAAGTATACTAATCTTTCAAAATCCGTCGTTGAAATTGAAATCGTTGATTTATTTTTATAAGGGTTTGAAGCTTGAATAAATATAGTTCGTTCTGGATATTAAAACTAAATTCAAATGAAAATAAATTATGTTTACGATTTTCAAAACATTTTCCCTATTTTTGAAAAACTTTCATGAATTAACTTTCGAACAATCTTTTCAATCAGAACTCGCACATTTTTTCAAGCTTCACCTGTACGCATGAAACTTTACGGTTCGTAATATTGAGACTTTGAATGATTTTTCTAGAGGAGTTTTCAAATTTCAATTTTTGCTAAGCATTGGCCAGTGATCTTGAAAGAACGAACTGTGAGTTTTCAAGTGTATTTTCCGTTGGTAGCATGTAGAATGGCTCGATGCGCTGCTTAAGTTAGAAATTCAAAGATTCCTTGCATTTCGAGACATTCCCTTTGCGACCAACGGATTCGAGAAAAAGATCGTGTAGGATCTAACGCGTTGATTGTCTCTCATATCATTATTTTGCTCGGAAGCCAAGTGTCCATCGGCGACGGTGTGATTTTAGCCGCTCGCCGGAGCCTCGTCGTCGTCTTCGACGTCATCAGGAGCCGTCGCAGCAGCAGGAGCGTCGTCGTCGTCGCAGAAGTGCCCGAGTCAAGCGTCGCCGGTGTTCGACGCCAGCGACTTCCACCACGAGATGACGTCGGCGGAGCACGTCGCTGCAGCGCACGCCCTCTTGGCCAACGGTACTACCTCGATCTCATCTCTCTTTCTCTCTCTCTCTGCTCTCTGTGCGTTCATCTTCGGCTTTTCAAAATTCGAAAGCTTATCTGCAATTTCGAAAATCGATAGTTTTGAAAGAAGCAAAGAAAAAAAAAAAATGGAAAAAGGCTTTTATCGCAAGAATTTGAATCAAGTTTTGCTCCAAACCGCAGATTTTATGCTTTTTTTTAAATAGACCCCTATAATCTTGAACGTTTCCGTGATAAGCTGAGAATGAACGCAATTTGTCGTCGTTGTTTAATCTTTTTTAACAGGCTGCTCGATCTTAACATTGAATTTTTGTTTTTTTTTTTTCGATTGCGCTTTAACAACTTTAAAATATCTTAAACTATGATTTCTTTATTTAAAAAAAGTGCGCTCCAGCGAACGGCGCAAAAACGGAAATTTTTAATGTATTTTTATGGTGGTGAGATTCTTCAAGTAATCTTTTTAGGGTATTTTAATGAACGCGAACAATTTTCGAAGTTTATTTTTTTCTAAATTGAAAGAGTATCAGAAAATTCATAGCTCCATTCCCATTCATTGAAGATTATTCCAAGTTCAAATACCTATAGCTAACTTTGAAACTTTTCATCAAAAGTGGATCAAAAACAGAAATCTGTTTGAAAGTTTAACGCAAACGGTCAGTTGCTTGAAAAACTATGGCGCATGCGTTTATTTACCAACACGCTTTAATTTAATTATTCAAAAAAAATAATTTCCATCTCCTAAAGTATCAACTTACCTGAACTTCTTAGACTAGCCAAGATGAGACAAAAATTGAAAAAAACCGAAAGCGAAGAAAACATGTCTAATTGGGCAGAAACTTGTTTTTTAGGAGGTGCAGTTAGGTTGATTTGAATTGAATCGGGAAGATCGTTTCTTTTTCATTTTCTTAGTTAATGGTTATTGGGAGAAGGAGAAATTAGAATTCGAACAAACTGAATGATCGCATTTGAAATGGCTTGATCTGAATATGTGAAGCTTTTTTGCTGTCATCACGAGATGCAACCGCGACGCGTTGAAGTAAGAAATCGTGTTTAGATATTCAAATTCGATATTTTTTATATTTAGGTTAATTCAGGAAGTTTTCATAGTTTGGATCATGGTCACATTTGGAATGGTTCAATGATTTTTGTGGACAAAAAAACAACTCGCGCACTGCATATAAGAAAAATAGTCGAAATAAATTTCGCGTTGAGCCCTTGTTAGTGCCGCCACGAACTTTTAGATAATGAAAATGGATGAAAAATTCAATTCAGAAGTACAAAGACAGCTGAAGGGAAATAAGTAAAATTTTATCAAATCGTCCTTGCAGTTTTGAAACATTTCTCGTTTTGACACTTGAAATCTAAATGACGGAAAAGAAGATAGTTTCTAGATTTGGTGAATTTTAGCGAGAAAACTTTTGAAGTTATATTTAACGCATGTAGAGTAGGCTTTTATCAGAAAAAAAAGGGGAAAACGAAAACGTTGTTTAAATGAAAAAATAGTTAGGTTTAATATTTTTTTAGACTTTACCGTAGCGCGTTGAGCCATTCCAGATGAGAAAGAACCTTTGGAGTATTCGAGAACGGATCATGTTAAGAAAATTTCGAGAAGAACTAATTGGCTTGAACTTTTAAAAGCTCACTTTAAGATTTTAATTGAAACCGGTTTTGGTTTGGACAAGCCTCGTTTTAAGATCAGACAGTATCAAAAGTGAGAAGGGAAGATAAAGAGACGAGTGGCTTTGTGTGTGCGATGCGATTCCCTTCGATTCGATTGGATCCTGCGGCGGCGGCTCTCCGGAGTGGACGTTGTAAAGCAGACGATGGCTGTTCCTCCTCCTCCTTCTCTTCTTCCTCCTCGTGCCACCTCGACTTTTTTCTCGGCCGCAACTTCTCGAGCTCTTCGCTGATATCAGACGACTTCTGATGGGCGACGACGTCGAGGGCGCCGTCACGTCGGCTTCATCGCCGATCGGCCTCGTCCCACAGTCGATTCCCACTCTCAGTGGCGTGCAATCAGGTTGTTTAGGAGTGGTTTCTGGAGTTTCTAGAGCTTACAAGGATGAGAGTGGGAACTGAAGCAGATTCTTTTTCGAAATTAATTCTCTTTTTTTCCTGTTTAATTTTTTTATTGAATATTAAATATATCTTATTTAAGAATGGTTTGAAAGCTTTTTGTTCTTTCGAGGACGTTGATTTTTTGTGTATAATAAGTGTTCAAGCTAGGTTCTTATGAGTGTTCTTTGAGTTTCTCGATCGTTTAGTTGTAATCTTGAGAAAGATCGTAGATTTAAGTTATTGGCGAGTTTTTATTTCCGAGGATTTTTTGAATCAAGATATTAACATTTTTAAATGATTGGAGAGAATATTTAGATTTTAAAAATCTTCGCGACATTTTAATTTCCTAAAGAAGTTTTCTTCTACCGAATATTTTGAATTTTTTTAAGGAGACATCCTTCTTGGCTCATTTATAGAACAAAACAAGAAAAGTTGCCGCCGCACGCGCAGCGCGTATGATATGCTGAGCGGTTTTTTTTTCCGCGCATTTTATTGCTTCTCGTCTTTTTGGTTGAATTATGTTGATGGTTCAACAGATGGGTTAGTAGTTAATTAGATTCGAAGGGTTTGAAAAAATTTCCAAAATAAAAATTTTTGTTATATTGTCTAATGGTCTCAAACAGCTTTTCTGAAGAGAATTTTATATTTTTTTCAATTTTTGATCGACTCGCGATAAACCTCTCCTTTTCAGTGATTTTTTCTTTTTAAAACTATTTTAGTCAGTTAATTTATTATTTTTTCAGGGTCAAATGGCGTCCCGCATCACCCTCAGCAGCAGTACTCGGTGGAGTATCTGTCGCAGTTGCTCAAGGACAAAAAACAGCTCGCCGCCTTTCCCAACGTCTTCCACCATTTGGAGCGGCTAGCGGATGAAGGTGAATGCCTTGATAATGGTTTCTCGATGAGAAAATCAGGATTCCTTGCGAAATTACTTTTTCATAGTCTTCATTTTCTTTCATTCTAGCAGGTTTTTCCGAGTTTTTAAAAGCTCACACAGTATCGAAATGATTTTTTTTGACTTTAAATAACCACGGAAAATTTTTGTATGTCTTTCGCTCTCAGTTGAAAGATGCTAACGACTACATCGTTCTATTGAAAAAAACGAGATAAAAGCTATTTTTCCAACGTTTATTCAAAATGTGTAAATTTTCTATGATAGTTTTTTTTCCGAATAATGTATATTCCTTACTGTACGAAAAGAAGTTATACGTTTTTATCGTCATTAGTAAAATTCGAAAATTTTGAATTTTTTTTTCAAAATTAATCATCTTCTGTACGTTTTTCTTAGATTTCTATTTTTTTTTGTATCGGCTTTTTTTTCGATTCCTTAGAAAAACGCTGAAATAATAAATCTTGTTCCTACGATAAGAACTGTACATTTTCGATAAAATTCACTATGTCTCAACGATTGATTTCAGAAATCAGTAAAGTGCGGGTGGCGTTGTTCCAGTTCGAGTTCACCAAGGACCAAGTCGCGCTGCCAGACGCCGAGGGCGAGGTCCAGGTTACAACGGAGAAAGTGTTCGTGCCAGCCAAAGAGCATCCTGACGTCCGTTTTTTGTCTCTTCAGACTTTTTTTTTGTTGAAAATCATGCTATTGCTCCAGTGGTACACTTGCTGTTGGCTGACGGCAGGTGTTACTTTTCTTTTTTCTCACGAAAATCGGGTTTACGGAACTAGAAATGAGATAAATGGATTCTGTAGAGGGCATTTCAAAAGCTAAGTTTTTTTTTCAAGCTATTGGATGAGTTTTTCAAAAGAAAGTTTCCTTACAGGTTTCTTGAGTATTTTACAGAAATTATAGCCTCTTTAAAAATCACAAAATTTTTCTGTTTGATCTTTGAAAAATTTCCATTTTTGCAGTACAATTTTTGTCGGACGGATATTGGGCCCACGAGGAATGACAGCCAAGCAACTTGAGCAGGAAACCGGCTGTAAAATCATGGTCAGAGGACGAGGATCCATGAGGGACAAGAAAAAGGTGAACTGTTTGATTATTTTCAAAAATTAATTAATCGAAAATTGGAAGAAAGTCGATAGGAAAATTTGAATGAACCAGTTTTTGTTTTCAGGAAGAGATGAACCGAGGAAAGCCCAACTGGGAGCATTTGTCCGAGGAGCTCCACGTCTTGATCCAGTGCGAAGACACGCCAAACAGAGCTCGCGTCAAACTCGCTCGCGCGGTCGATGAAGTCCGAAAACTGCTGGTGCCAGCTCCAGAAGGCGAGGACGAGCTGAAGAGGAAACAGCTCATGGAGCTAGCCATCATCAACGGCACTTACCGGTCCGGAGCTGATCAGAGCGCCCTTGCCGCCGCACAAATCGCCGCCGTCAAGCAACAGCCTCTCGCAGCCGCCATCCGTATATCAACAATTTTGTTTTTAGACACGATTCTTCGTTTTCAGAGGCCGCGATGAACGCACAAGCGCAAGCCCAAGCTCGAAGCGTTCTTCCGATGTTGGCGCGCTCGCCGACCCTCGCCGTCGCAGGAGCTCCGATCGTGATGAGCCCCAGCAGCAGAGCGACGAACGCCGCCGCGACCACCCAGGCCGCCCTGTTCATGCAGCAACAGTCGCAGCTGCAGAACGCGCAGTCGGGCAACGCGGTCGCCGTCGCCGCCGCCCAACAAGCCGCTCTCCTGCAGCAGCAGCAGCAACAACAACAGCAGGCCGCCGAGTACCAGCAGCTCTTGCTTAGGTCTGTTTCAAGAAAAGTCCGACAAGATTGCTTCGATTTTGAAGTCTGTAGCGATAATAGCAGGGAAAGTAACGACGAAAACAGTAGTGATCTGAACAAAGTTTTAGAAACTTTTATTTTCTAGTTTTATGTTTCTGTGTGTTTAACATGAACTTTTGGTCTAATCAGTATGTCTCCGATAATAGTTCCATCGGAAGTCGAGCTTTCGAAAATATTGAATTAATCGATTCACAAAGCATGACAAAGTTGACGTCGCTCGTTTTTGCATATTATAAAAAAAACAATTATATTACCGAAATCTAATTTTTCTATAAAACATTTTGATGGAAAAGTTTTGCATGAAAATTGGGATCTTCTATCAGAAAATTTGTCCTATTCAGATAAAATAGATAAAATTTGAATTTTCATCACAAGGAAAAGGAAGATATGCAACTTCATTCAGACGGTAGAAGAGTAATGTTTTCTTTGCAGCCAAGGCCTGTACGACCTGAACGCAGCGGCGGCCATGCAGCAGTACGCAGTCGCGGCCGCGGCGCAGAACAACGTGGCCACGTCGCAGTACGGAGTCCTCGCCAGCCAGTACGCCGACTACGCCGGCGTTGATCTCACCGCCCAGGCTGCCACTGGTGGGTACACAGTTCGCCGATGGGCTTGAAATTGAATCCTTATAGTCCTTCTCCTCAATACTCATGTTTTCCTTACCCCTTTTTCGTAATTATTCTATATTTTCAACTCTATTTATTTACTTATCCAACGTGTATGTAGATATTTATTGTTTTTCTCATTCAAAAAGTGATAATCAAATGAATTACATATCATTCCTTGAACAGTTGATTCCATTCCCTATTAGACCTTTGGGTGATCTCATTTTTTAAATTAATAACTAGAAAGTCTGAAAGGAACCCACATGAAACGCTTTTTTGCATGCGATTAATCGTAAACTCCGTTCGCCACCATTTTGAGCCTTTTCTGTCTGGGCTCTCTTTTCCCTAGGCTGTATAAAATGTGAGAGTGAGCAGACGGTTTGAATTTCTCAGAAAAGAATCAAGTTGGAGGCGAATGGACTTGTTGTCAAAAGTTCCGTTTGTTTTGAAACCAGCATTTTTTTAAAGATTAATTATGGAATTATAATGCTTTCGGGAGGGAAAGTATATGTCAAAGATAACTTTATGTGTGGCATGATGTCCATTTTTTTCGCTCATCTTTTAATTTTCAAAATTGGTTAGTTCAGACTCGCACAAAGCGCTGATCTCTATTTTAGTTTTTTTTTTTGAGTGTAAAGATCTGAAGAGAGATCAACGGCCGCCTGAAGAGACGTCAGAGAAGTGAAGAATTTCGCGTTGTCTGTTGTATCTTCAGGCCGCTTTTGATTTCTCGCTTGAACTTTTGAGACAGTTTTTTAAAAAAAAAGTTTAAAAAAGTTCTGTATTTCATTCAAACAATCTAAATTTTTTCGAGGCTCATATTACAGGAGTATCTTTTGCTACAAGAAAGAAGCCGTTTTCTAGAAGTAATTTTAAGAAAGTCGATTTAGTTATCAAAATTTTTTAATGAGAAAAATGGTTAGCATAATATCTTAGGCTACGCTCTCTAAAAGCTAATATGTGCTTTTTGATAATCATCTGAGTTGTGAGTTCTCTAGGCTTCTCGCACTCCTTAACTTGAGTTGACGCGAAAGTTTCCATGCAAGAAAAAATGTTGACGTCGAGCAAAACACATGAAAACTTGAGATAGCGTGTTTCCCAATACCACAGAAAATAGTAAAAGGAACGGTCGTTTTTTTTCTTTGAGAGATATATTTTCCACATGCTTTTTCTCTCTACATCCTCTCTATCATGTTCTCTCTCTCTCCGGCTGTTTCTGCCTAACACGGTTACTTATTCCAGGTCCGATGCTTAACAGCCGTCGGATGCTCGGCGCCACGCGCGACCATCCCTACAAGCAGTAGTTATGTCGTGCCTCACACTCATCACCACTTCTGCACCTTCAACATCACAAACAAACAACCGCCAATCAACAACAACAACGACTACTATGTTATAACATTAAAAGGATTATTAATTTGATGAGCAGGTTTTGAAGTGGTCACTTTAAGAGCATCTTTTTTGATTTGAAAACCATGTCAAATCGAGACGAATTACGGCAAGTTCTCACTCGGGGATATATTGTGTACTCGTTGCGATTTGACAATAAGTTATTTTTGACGAATTTGAGCAAAATTTGTTCAATTTCAATGGTGAATAACATTTTTTTTATCTTTTGAAAACCTTCAAGTGACCACTTTAAACCTCATCATCATATATTTGCTCACCATCGCTCTTTTTAAACATTTATGAATAACTCAAACTACCAGTAATTTAGCCATTTTTTTTTCATACGTATCCCTTCTTTGTACTGATTTTTCCTGATGCCTTTCTTTTTTTTCTTCAATAATTCTTAATTTTACCTACCCCGATTCACAAACGTCGTCTTGAATGTGCCTTTTTATACTTTGATGACTTTTTTCATGAAAATGCGGTGCAGATTACGCTTTTTTCTCCTGTTGTCCTCGTTGTTCTGGGTGGAAAAGTTGCATTAATCAAACATTCAGAGTGACCACTTTGAATGCGCTATAACGATATCGCTTAGCGTTTTTTTCCGTGCAAGTTTTTCACTACTTTACTCATTCATATTTTTTTCTAGGTTTCTAATAGTTTATTTTTTTGTACAAAATAGATTATTCAAAAATTTCTAACTTCCGATAATTTTTCACTATTTCGACGCTTTACCAGTCGCGTTGATTGGGTAAAAAATTGACTGGTGTTGCCGTGCCTATCAAGAATATCTTTTAGTGAGGAAAAGCTCTTTGAATTCAGTTAGATGACCCACATTTAAACACATACATAATATTTTTACATGCAGGTGTCTTTAAACATTATCATAGGCATAATACTTTCAAACCCCCGATTTGCTCACTTTCTTCTTCTTTTTGAGATTATTCTTTTTCCCTCGTTTTTCATTTGTATATAATACAAAAACTTTCATCTTGAATGCCGATTTTTTTGTTTCATCTTGAACATTTTTGTTGAAAAAAAAGCATAAAGATTTTAAAACTTTGCTTGCACTTTATTTTTGACAAGAAAAGGTTTCTTTCCATGGCGGACTTTTTTTTCGCCTCACTTACAAAATTAAGTTGACTTTTAAAATGTTTTTATATAGAAAAGTTTTTTTATAGAAACCAATTTTGCTGACAATTTTGCTGATGCAAAAAGCGGTGATGGACAGATTTGCGAGGAGATTATTTTTTTCTTTAGAATAGATTTTTAAGTTTTTTTCAAACGGAACAAACTATTTCGATTACTTGTTTGAGAAACAAAGTACACAAAGAAAAGTTCGAAATTTTTAAATTGCCGCGCTAAGGTACGCCTTGAAGGACGCCAATCTACTTCCAATGGCGTCTATTTCGCGGCAATTTTTTCATTTTGCAAGAAATTTCTTATCGTTTTCAGTTTTTTTTTTTGGTGGCTTGCTGGAAAATTCGGTCGGTCCGGTCAATTTTTGAGGAATGTTTCTTAAGTTTTTCAAATTTGAAAAGTTTTTGAGCTGTATTAATGTGTTGACGGTTTTAAGAAACCTTCATTATATGACGAGTTTCGAATTCAGCTTTTAAAAAAATGGGGCTATTATATTTACAAAAAGTTACTTTTTTTTCTAAATCGTCTATTTTCGCCGAAAAATTCTCTTAAATCTTAATGAACACTTTTTTTCGCACTTGGCACGTTTCTATTGCAGGTCAAATTAAAATTGTTGACATGAAATTTATTAAAAAAATACAAAATCTCCTACTTTGAGCCGAAAATAATCGTTTTTTCGAATTTTGAAACCTAGCCACAATAAAGAATTCTACGAATTTTGGACGCTCTAACAGTTTGAAACTCCAAAAATTTAAAAGTTCAGAAAAAATGGCCACTTTGAAAAATTGACCGAACCGACCGACTTTTCCAGCATGCCTTTTTTGGTTCTTTTGATGGTTTTTTTTTGTCAAAATACGACAACTGAAATTTTGACTTGTTTTTTAATTCAAAGAGAAAGCGGTTGATGAAATGTTTTGCGTGCCGTTGTTTATAAGATTACAAATTGCTTTTCTTTATTGTTTAGAAATGAATGATAGCACAGACACGCTGGAACGAACATACCTCTTTCCGTGGACGAATCTTCTCGAGTTCGACATCACTTTCGACTCCAGAGGTGGCGAGCAAAAAAATACAACTATCGAGGCTGTCTTTCTAGAGTTTTTCCTCAAGTTCTACAAGATTAAAAACATCTTGATAATGTTATTTTTGATTCAGAGACTCTGATCTACTTTTTCTAAGTAGAGAAAAAGAGCCAACGATTGCGGCTCTTCAAAAGGAAATGGAGAGATGTGAAATCAATCCAAACTCCAACAATTTAGAAGGTTTTTTATCATTTAAATGATTCTTGTTATTTTTTCATAATTCAGTTGGAGAGATTGCGGTAAAAGGAGATCCATATCGGGACATTCCCAAGTATTTTGGGACGATGATCAATGCCAAATATGGGCCTAATCGGAAACGGAAAGTCAGCCAAAAGGCTGTCGATTTCAAAACTTTTGAGGAATATTGGGAGGTATGATTTAGAAAAATGTGCTTTTTCAAAAAAAAAAAAAAAATGCTGCGTTGTGTACAAAATATCCGGCTGGATTATTTCAGGTTCATGGATATTTTTAATAAAAATTCTCGTGCAGAAAAGTTTTTTTCTCATTGAGAGGTTTCAGATCATAAGTGACTGATGAACCTTCAAATAAAGCATCAAAACGTTTTAATTTTGATTTCTCTTACAGACAGCCCAGAGTTTCGTGATTTACACTACTTGGGAGCAAGATTTCGGTGATTTGATGGACCCGGATGAGCGATTCAAGCTCCAAGTGCAAATCAAGGAGTGCAAACCGTATTTGTTGATTGATCATCATTTTGATCTGAAGGTTTTTCGTTTGATGATTGCAATTTTTTATTGGTTATATTACAGAACAATGAGGATTACAAGAACTTGGCGAAAAAACAAGAAGACTGTCCCAATGACTCCTACGAATCCCTTTTCAAGTTTCACTGTGAAGTCATTGAAAAACAGTCGATTGTCGACTTTGCCAAGCATCAAGTCGTCCGGCTTTCCAACAAAGCGCAGACTTTTTTGAATAAAGTTCGTAAGAAAATAAAGCGCAAAGTTAACTTCAAAAGTATTTTTTCACAGATATGGTTCATTTTATTTTTATCTAAGGTGTTTGTAGATGTAGAAGCCTTGCAAGAACTACAATCTCACTGTAAATGGCTTTTTTTGTTTGAAGAACTTCTTGAAAACTCATACAGAAATAAGAGAAAAATAAAATCAATTTAAAAAAATTTTTTTATCCTGTAATCTCCTTATGTTATTCAAAGTTTAGTCTTTATTCTTTCCATAGCTGGAAATGTGGGCCGATGATGAAATCCAAAGAATTCAACTTATAAATTTCGAAATTATTTGTTTTTTCAGTTGGAAAAGATTGGTTTCGTGCCGGGATTCACAGAAAATTCGCTTCCCATGTCTCTCCTCCCGAAAAAGAAGACTGCGAATGAAAATGAAGATTCTGGTACCATCAAAGCAGAAGAAGAAGTTGTTAAAGAAGAACCAGTTGTGTATGAGGACGATCATGTATGTTTATGCAAAGAATATTTTTGTAGGGTTTCTTTCAGATTTTCGCAGACCTTCAATACACGCTCAACGACAAGTATTCGCAGCAGAAAACGCTCGTGTGGAAGTTTGTGCTTGGTTTTGCAAGAAAATGAGTTATTTCAATTGCAGTGGAGAAGAGAAAAGTGATAAAGTCGGGAAGGAATCATCGCCGACCACAGAAATCGTCAGTGGAAGCGAAGTTTCCTTCGCTTTCGATCCTGAAAAGGAAGCCCATTTGATTGCGTCGAATGCTGCGAAATTGTACGCCGATGACCCTGTGAGAGAGTTCTCCATTTGTTTCCTCATTATTTAGAACTTTTTAGGAGATTCGCAAATACTTCTTCCAGAGGTACCGTCTCTTTTCCAAGCTGGATGAAGGGATCATCATGGACAGAGGTTCAGTTTCGCATCAAATTTGAAGGGAACAACCTTTTTTTTAGTACATCAGAGTATTCAAATGGAATTAGAAATATTCATTTCACCTTCACAATTTTCGGGTTTATAACACCTTTTTATTAATATCTGACCTTTTTCCTTATACTTTTTACATTAAAAACATATCAAATTTGAAATTTCTAAGTTTTTAATGAATCTCTAAATTGACATTTCATCGTTTTTGATGAATGTTTTTTTGTTAGATATCAACTTTAAAAAAAGTGTATAATTTCAAAAAAATATTTGTTCACAAAAAAACATAATGCTCTAAATAATTATCAAGAATTAAAATATGTAATCGACAACAAAAAGAGCTTTAACTTCTCATCGTGCTGTTTTTTTCATAAGTTTGGTTGAAACTGTCTTTTTCTCTTCAAATACTGTAGTTTACTCGACATTACACTGAAAACGTACTTGAAAAATGTCCCAATCGGAAAGTAACAGACGTTTTCGTTGTTTGGACGCGAATGGTTTCTAGTTCTAATTTTGCAGAAGGCTGGTTCTCGGTGACGCCTGAACGGATCGCTCAGCACATCGCCGACCGTATAGTGCTTCCGGAAACGGCCGTCATCGTCGACGCTTTCGCTGGAGTCGGCGGCAATACCATCCAATTCGCTCTCCGTGGCGCACATGGTTTGACAAAATATATATCCAATGAGGAGAAATTCGTCTTTTAATGGTAGAAAAACTATTATATTATTGTTTGATTCTTCGGAAAATAGCTTCAGTAGTCGCAAAAAAGTTTGTCAAAATATATTCCTTTCGGATTCAAAAGAATTTCTTCACTTTCAATTTCAACCACGAGCCGTAAAATGGTAAACTCATTTATCGCGTTTTCCCAGTAATGGTAAATGGGCTAATATTGCAACTTGAACTGAAACGTCTCGCATTCTCGAAAAAATCAGCAAATATTCATTAAGAATTTCGAAAAACCTGCGTACAAGACATTTTTAGAAGGTTCTGTTCATAAAACATTTTCTTCTTACGTCTGGGCACACTTTTAATTTCTCGGCTGAATTTTGTTTATTTTCAAGTGATCGCTATCGATATGGACCCGGTGAGACTGAAGTGCGCCCGCCAAAACGCCAAAGTTTACGGCGTCGAGGACCGTATTTCCTTCATTTGTGCCGACTTTTTCCATGTCGCAGCCACTTGGACCAAAAACAAGGAGCGAGCTCCGAAGGTACTTCAGTCTTTTTTTGAAAATATCAATTTTTTGGTTTAATTTTTGATGGAAATGTTATATCGCGGAAAACTGAGCTTAAAAATCTCATTATGTTTATTTTATCTTCGAAATCCAAGTTTTTCTTTGTTTTTTTTTCCCATTGAATTATTTGATTTCTAGTGATACTTTAACAGGTTTGAAGGTAGAGATCTTTCCGAGAAATAATTATTAGGGTTATATTTAATCATTATTAAAAAGAGCACAGTTTTTTTATAAAGAAAAAAATTCAATGGCAAGTTTTTATTTTTAGTTCAAAAGTCATCCTAGATAATAATTGGTTTTTATTTATCTAATATTTTCAGGTCGACGCCGTTTTCTTGAGCCCCCCATGGGGTGGACCTGGATATTTGAACACCAAGGTATAGGTCTTTCGTTGAAAAAGTTGAAGAAAAACGAAGAAATTTGAGGGGGAAAAAGAATATTAATATTTTCGCATGAGAAAGATTCCATTATTTATTTCCTAGACGAAAAAAAAAGCTTTGGAGCGGACACCATAATAAGTCCCTAGAGGCTTAGAAAATCACTTAAAGTTTTTTGCAAAGGGTCTTATGCAAAAGAAAAGGTCAGTAGAGTTTCTCATTGAATTTTCTTTCTGATGTTGCCAAGCTCTTTTTCAAATGAAGATGTTATTTATTCTCAAAGTTGAGCATTTTCTCAACAATGAAGTCTTCTTTTAAGTGATCATTTAAAAAAAAACGGAATGTATTTGTTTTTCGAAATATTTTCCCATGGGCAGATTTTTCCCGAATACCGGTTCTTCGAAATTGAGCCTTTTTCAGGAGTTTGATTTGAACACTGGAGTTGTCCCTAACGGAATCGAAATCTTCAATGCTTCGGTCGCTTTATCACCCAATATTGCCTACTTTTTGCCTCGCAATACAAAACTGGACCAGGTTTATTTCCCCCATCTTCATTTTTTGAAGAAAAAAACGTCTTCCAGCTGATCAAACTGGCCGGTTCGACAGGCGGCAAGTGCGAAGTCGAACAGTCTTCTCTCAACTCGAAAATTAAAACCATTACGGCGTATTATGGTAATCTCGCTTACTCTTCTCATTGAATTTCTTACCCAGTGATTGCGGAGTTTGTTCCGTTGATTCAATTTTTGATTATGTTCTACTTATTGTGATATTTTTGCTTCAGTTTCCCAGTTCGTACTAAACCAGTGATATCATAGAATAAATCATAGCTTTTTTTTTGTTTTTTACTTTTTTCCGGCAAGAAATCTTCTTTCATTTTTCATTTATCATCATTTGATTCAGTTTTTTGTTCCAGTTCAATCTGAAGTTTCTCCATTTCTCGACAGGTTTTAATTCTCATAACTTTGCGAGGAAATTTAGTAACTCTTTTAGGAAAGGTTCCAATCAAACTGAGAGCAAATCGCAGCTAAGAGATTTGCTGTTCGATTTAGAAGATCAGAAGCTCAGACAAGAAAACATGAAAAAAGTGAGTGTATGAAGTTTCGTAGATATTCAGAAATTTCCGAGGACATGGAGAAAAATATGAGTTCTTGTGATTTTTTCACCATCATACTTTTGTAGATCTAATCTCACATCGGAGGTGAATAATGTGAAGTTAGTCAATAATTAAAACTTCAGTTAAACGAAAAATCAGAGCTGATTTTTCTAGAGCTTTCTTTTTCTTTCTTATCCAGTATCCAGGAAAGCGACTTCTGGCTCTTCAAATGTCGGAAAATTGTAAGTTGTAAGCGAATTCACTTCCAGAATTTTTCAGCAAATTTACAAATCGGTTCAAAGTAAGAATGGCTTTGTTAGCTCGTACTTTGCCATTTTCCACGTTCTTTAATATAATGTTATTCAATTTTTTTAGGAACTCATTGTGCATTGTTTTATAGTCTGTTCAGAATTAGAATTTCAACTCTTCGCTCAAGCTCCGCCCCTAATGGCGCGACGAACCAATCAGAGAGCGAGCCATCCACAGAGCGTTTTCGACTGGCTTCATTGACTTGACATCCAGATTCTGAACATATACATCGTCTTAAATCTTTGGAAGACTGACCTCCGTTCAAAATTTACGCCCCTCCTCCCCTCCTCACAGCTGCTGTTACAACCTTCTTCTCGGACACCTTGAGATAGATAATCGATATAGTCTGGATCTTTCAAAGAGCCATCTTCGCCCTCTTTTTTCCACCACTTTCCTGAATATTCATGCGTGTGAAAATCCGCATTCCTTGCGTTTCCTTTTTGAGGGCCTCCGCCACCACTTAATTTTTGCTCCTCCCACCCATTTTTCACATTAAACTGGCACCGCTCGTCGTGGCGCGTCTATTTTTTTTTTTTTGAAAGGCAATTATTTTTTGTTGTTGTTGGTAGTGTGGGCGTGGCTTGCAATTTTATTAGTAACATTTTTGAGTTGCGAGTTTTTTTTTCTTAATTTGATAGATCCGTAGAAAAGATAGGGAAGATTAAAAGAAGACGAAGGAGGAATTAAATTCTCGCTTCCTCTGCGAAATTTATTCATGGAATTTTTCTGGTTTCATTTGAAATTGAAATTTGGACAAAAACTACTTTTTAGTGGGGAATCTATAGTTTTAGTGTGCCTGGAGAGTCAAATTTGAAGTTCATTTAAATTTTGAAGCCCCACATCTGAAGTTTCTAAAAAGCAGGCGTAGAAAAAAAATGCTTGTTCCGATTTTTGAATATCAAAAATAGAATAGAAGTATTTCATAAAAGCGAGAAAGTTGCTTCATGTTTTACTCCAGGCTTCTAGTATCAGTTCCTAAGTTCTGTCTTCATTCTCAATTGGATTATGGCATCTGGAAACGGATATTACGGCAGAAACTCGTATATAATTATTCAGTTTGGAGCTCCGACTTGCGTCTAATAGCCTCGGCTCCAGAGCCAGAAAAACTGCGAGGGAAATTCGTTTTAAATTGACCTCCGCCGCTCGTCTCCGGTGTGATTTAACTTTCTTTTCTTCTTCTGGCTCTGCAACGGGAGCAGAGACCACTAAAAAGTGGAAGAAGTGGAAGGGCCAAGTAGTAATCCTGGAGCTTTGTCTTGAGCTCCACTCTCGGCCACGGCCCTCCATTCCGCACGTTTTCCATTAATATTCTGGCTCATCGGTGCGTGTTCCTCGGAAAAGAATGGCCGCCGTCTATTAGGAGCTTCCCCCCACACGTTATAATTGAGATTCTTCCATTTTTGTGTTTTTTTTCCTGAAAATTGGGCTTTTTCGTTCAACAGAACTATGTTGGTGCCGCCGTGGGCCGTCGGCGTCGTCCTTTTTTGCGGAATCGGCCTTGCGGGTATTGGGCAAGGTTTGTGGAAGAAGTTAAAAGAATATTGGAGATTATCATAGTTTTATTCAGTTTTGAAATTTTTAAAAGGGAAAACAATTTTCAAAGTTTAGTTCAAAATTTATTCTTCTATTGATTGGGTTCGTAATATTATTAAAGTTTTTTATTGGTTTCTTTTCGGTTGAGGGTCGCTCAAACCGGCTTGATAATTGTCTTTTTTTCTCAAAAAAATTTTCCATAACGCTCATTGATGTACCGGAAAAAGATTCTGAAAGTCTCAACCTACTAATAAATTTCTAGTTTAGGAGAATAATAAGGGCTCAAAGCCCTTAATTAATTACTTTAAAGAATTTTTCAAGGAATTTCATTTAGTTTGGCATTCCTGATTTCTCTAAAAATACCAAGTTGGGCAGGTTGAGACTGTCAGGATCTTCATCTGTTTCGTCAAGGATCTTCATCTCCTGGCCAGTTTTCACCAACCGTAAAGTAAAATGACTTTTCTTGTCATTTTCCTAAATTTGATCTTTCGCCAAAATGTTGAGCAGAAAGAGAGATCTTTTTATGCACGCTCGAATGAGATCGTCTTTGGTGGCTGTTCTCGAGTTCTGTAATATTTATTTAATTTTTTCAAAATGGCAAAGCTGTTGATTGGCTTCTAATTTACATGGAATCAAGAAGTTTCTAGAGAAAAAGTTTTTGTCGGAAGGATTTTGATCATTTCAGACCAATTTTTTCCCATTTTTAAATTCATATTTTGAAGTTTACGCCTCTGACGATGAGGAACGGCTCATGGTGGACGTGTTCCGCGGCTACAACTCTCTTATTCAAGTGAGTTTCCTCCAAGTTTCCAAAGATCCATCGAGATTAACTCTGAAGCCCGTTCGCAACTCGTCGGAAACTCCGCTTATCGTCAAGATCGCCCTGCAACTCGTTCTTTTGATCAATGTGGTTTGTTCCTAGCTTTTTGTGTGTTTTTTGAAAGTTTTATTTGAGGATGAAAAGGATCAAGTGATGCACACGAATGTTTGGTTGACATTGGTGGGTTGAAAAAAGGGGGGTATGAAAACAAGATTAGCGAAATTTGCGTTGGCGAACTTATCGAAGACCGCGAAATCGCGGGCGGTGTATGCCACCGTGTATGCATACTGTTTGCGCAAAAATCAATAAACACCTTTCCGACGGAACTTTTTCCGACTTTTTTTTGCCTCTTTTTTCAAATTTTTGGATTTCGTCACTCATTTTTTTTTGGTTTTTTCTGTTATTTCATCTTTTCCATCGCATTATGATCCTCTGGTACGCATTGTTCCTATTTTTCTCGATAAAAATATATTTATCCGATAGGAAACGATGTCAATGAAAAAAAAAAGATTTGGAAACAACAAATTTATGGACAATGGTGAAATAAAATGAAATAAAACAAGAAATTGGGAAAATAAGAAATGACACGAGAAGAATGTGAAAGATATAGGAAATTTTTTTGATGTTGCCCGAAACGAAAAACAATAACTTACAGATTTGTAGGAATCAGCGTCACTCAAGTAATCAAGCATGTCATCCAATGTTTCTCTCATAGCTCTTTCTTCTTCACTCATTCTGTAATTGAAACGCAGAAAAAAACTGTTATAAACAATGTTCCAACAGCCATCACGACGAAAAATTATTCCAAAAAAATATTTTTTTGCTTCAAACAAAAAAATTGAGGTCTTTTTTTCCGATACAAGGATCATAATGCGATGGAAAAGATGAAATAACAGAAAAAAACCAAAAAAATGAGTGACGAAATCCAAAAAAATTTGAAAAAAAGGCAAAAAAAGTCGGAAAAAAAGTTCCGTCGGAAAGGTGTTTATTGATTTTTGCGCAAACAGTATGCATACACGGTGGCATACACCGCCCGCGATTTTGCGGTCTTCGATAAGTTTGCCAACGCAAATTTCGCTAATCTTGTTTTCATACCCCCGAAAAAAAGAATTTCAAATAATATTTTTCCAAGGATTTCCTAATGTTCATACGGTAGAATGGTGGAAACTAGCTAGTAAGTATTTTAAAATCCGATTTCAACTGAAAATATTTTTTCTTGTAATCTATTTATGGCGTCTTAAAGACCTCAAAAATATCCTTTTTCTTCATTAAAATGATAGAGAACGAACTTTAGGTTAAATAATAATCGACAAAAATTCAAAAAAAAAACAACTCTACAGCGCGTCAGACTCTAAACCCCTTTAGGGTCCACTTAAATGTTACCCCTTTAGGAGACACTTTTTTGCCCTTCACACCTATAGGGACTACTCTGGCGTACCTAAGAAGTTTCAATTGATTCTCATGCTTTTCTATAACCTGCGCGATTTAGAGAGTAACTGAAGTTTGAGAACTTGAAGAAAAATTTGAAAACTTCTCAGAAGTCAAATTTTTCGAACCTCAACCAAAAAGTTCAGAAATGGCACGATTTCCAAATGAAGTGGAATCCTGTCAATTACGGCGAAATCAAGCAGATTCGAGTATCGCCCGACAAAGTCTGGCTGCCGGATATTGTCCTTTTCAATAAGTCCTCATTGCCTATGCCCTGGAAAATAAGACAAATTTACTTCTAGCGCCGACGGAAACTATGAAGTTTCGTTCATGTGCAACGTGGTGATCAACCACTTGGGCGAGATGCTCTGGGTCCCGCCCGCCATCTACAAGAGCAGCTGTATCATCGACGTCGAGTTTTTTCCGTTCGACGAGCAAGTCTGCACCCTCGTCTTCGGCTCTTGGACCGTCCGTTTTTTCTAATCTTTTTTTTCCAAAATCATTACTTACTTACTTCACAAGTTAAGTTGTTTCAAAGTTTTTAATTGAGATTCCAGTTGTCTGGTCGAAATCGAACAAAGTTCTTATTTTTTCTAGAAAAATTATTATAAAGATCGTCGCTAAGATGCTTTCAAAAAAGTTTCTTTTGAGCTTTCACTGCCCTTAAAAACGGAAAATTTTAAACTCTTTGGAAGAATTAAAAATTATGTGTTATAGCTAGGGTCCGCAAGCCATTTCTTCAGAACGATTCAAAAAATATGTTTTTCACATTGTTCGATAGAGGAGACTGTCCATTTTCATAATCCGTTTAGTTTTTGAAAAAAAGTTCACTAAGAAAAAAGTTATGGCCAAAAAACTAGCGCGCTCGGCGTTCAACTGGAGGCGAAATCTCACGGTTTACCCGCTGCCGCACGCTTTCTTTTTAAATGTTTTTACGCGTTTCTGGACCGTTTTTAAAGCGGTTTTCTGTTCTGAGAGGTTGTCAGATCTGAGCTCAACGTTTTGGTATGAATCTTTCGTACAATCCTCATAAGAATTTTTGATAAAATATCAATAAACTACTTAGAAAAAAGGTCAGAAGGAATTTTCAGCTTATTTTTCTTTTTTCTAATCAGAAAAATTATTATCATTCGATTTGGAAAAAAGAAAAAATGAAAAATGATGTTATTTCGAAATAAAACAGGAAAAAGTGCAATTTGACTCCGAAAAACGGCTCCTGCAACATTTAAAAGTGCGTATCGGTGTGTTTGACGCAAACACAGTTACGAACGCTTGCACGAATTCTTCCAAAATTTCAAAAAAAGTTGTCATTTTTTCGAGGTTTTCAAAGCCGTTATTTTTTTCGCGTCGTTAGATTTTTTTCATAATTTTTTCATTGATAGAGTTTTGAACGCTTAATAACCTGATCAAAAGTATAAACGCGATCCTATTCTCTCATGCGTCAACGAGGCAGACGAAAAAAGGAGGTTTTGGTAAAATTCAAATATAATTTAATTCGCTGTCCCAATAATTATTTTCATTCTGAATTTTTATTTTTGAACACATTGTGAGCTTTTTAATCAAATAAAAAGTATACCATGTCGCTGAAATTTTTTCGCATTTCAGCTTCAAAGTTTGGTGTCACTTTACAAGCTTTAATATTTTTTTCGCGTCGTTAGATTTTTTAAAATTTTTATTCAAAAAAATAAAGGAAGTGTTAATATATAATATACTCAAAATTTAGAAGCGTTCCTCACTTGGTTTTCTGAAACGCGATGATTTTTATGAAACTTGTCAGTTTTTTTCGTGTGAAATCTTACTTTTTTTCGCTTATTTTTTTGAAAAAAATACATAGTTTTAAAAAAATATTCAGTCTTGTAGAGCGTTGTCGATTACATAGATTAAGAGAAACAGTTAATTTTTAAAGTGGGACTTTAGCTAGTATAAACGCCTCAAAACCGTTTTTGCAACAAAAAAATCGTCATTTTGGTGGCGTGAAGGGGCGGGGCTTTGCGCCCCCTAGTTATAGCAAAAAGTCAGCCAGGAAAGTTCAGCTTTGAATTTTCGCAATTATTAGGCTTCAATCATCAGTGAGATAATGGAATTATTCTTAATGCAAAGCGTTTTTCTAATATTACTCTCAGTTGACATATCTTTCAGTACAACGAGAATGAGATCAAGCTGGAGTTCGAACAGGCCGAATGGGTCGACTTGTCTGAATACTCGGCCAGTTCCATTTGGGACGTCATCGATGCTCCAGCTTCTCTCGTCAACAAAAGAAGCAGAATCGAGTTTCAAGTCAGAATCAGGTTTGAGAAGCCCGATTCATGAAATTTTTAATTTATTTTTCCAGAAGAAAGACCTTGTTCTACACTGTTGTCTTGATCATTCCGACGGTTTTGATGGCTTTCCTCAGTATGGCCGTGTTCTTTTTGCCCACTGATTCTGGTAGAAAATCTTGCTTTATAGTGACTTCATTCAATTTTCAGGAGAAAAGATCACGTTGACCATTTCGGTCCTTCTTTCCATTGTCGTTTTCTTGCTCCTTGTTTCGAAAATCCTGCCGCCGACGTCGAGCACGATCCCTCTGATGGCCAAGTTCGTTGTTTTCTTTTGCCTCTTCAGAAATCCTCGCTGAGGTGTTCAAATACGCAGTGACAAGTGTCACAAAGGTCTCCAGACGAAATGCCTTTTTTTGGCTCTCATTATGAAATTTAAGGTTTTTGAATTTTTGAGCGCGTGTAAATAAATGTGTGTCGCTACCTTTTCTCGCAGATTTCCTTCTCAGTTTCTGAGACCAGATTTGGAATCAGCGGGAAAAACTAAACCTAGTGAACCTGGTCTCATTTAGAATCGATCCGGAAACTTCCTGGTTAGGTGTAAAATTCTCTTTTATTCCAATACAACTTTTCCTGATTTTTGAGAATTTTTCTTGCTCACAAATCATTCAAATCAAAAAAATGCAGTTTCTCACAGATACAGGAAAATTAAAAAATTATGAAATTTTTTGTACTGACAATTGGACTCGTCTGGACACGTTCTTCAAAAAAAAAATCGAGCATTTTCTGTTCCAGAGCACTCCTATAGTTTATACTGAAAAGTTTATACATTTAAAAATTGTAAAAAAAATAATCTCTGGTCGTCTTTCGAATGAAACTCCACTAGATGTATTTTATCACATTGTTGTTCGAGTTTTCTTTTTCATAACGAGTCTCTCTGACGCAAAGTTGAGTCCAAAAAATATGAATAAATCGAAAAAGGTGAATTTAATTTGATTAAATGGACACTTTATTGAATTCAAAAAACGTTCAGGTATCTCTTGCTGACGTTTGTCTTGAACGTGATCACAATCTTGGTCACGGTCGTCATTATTAATGTCTATTTCCGAGGTCCCACAACCCATCGAATGCCTCACTGGGTTCGCATCATATTTCTTGAAGTTTGTATTTGGGTTTCAATTTATATATTTATTCATTCAGTTTCTTCCCAAGTTGATGTGCATGCAGAGGCCGAAGTCGGCGACGAGGCGAAATGCGGTAAATTTTATGAAAAGTCAATTTGGATTGAAAAAACACGGTTTCATGCCAGCTTCTTTCATACTCAAGAAGGTGCTCAATGGAGTGAAGATGAAAAAAGAGAGCGCAGATGTCAAATGAAGCAATATATTTGAAGAGAAAGAGATAAAGAAAAATAAGTTTCTGATTTAAACTAGGCATTCTGCCACAGCATATGAGCCATTTTGCAGGCTCGCCGAGGAATGGCCCAACTGCCGGGCGTCGGGCAGTTCGCCCTGAATCCCGCCGCCCACCATCCTTTCTGCCCGAGCGCCGACGAAAGAAACACAAACCACCGCGCGATGGCCAACCACAACGACATCGACAAGGACGCGACGACGTCCGCCTACTATCCCCTGTCTCCGGACGCCCTCAGAGCCATCGACGCCATCGAGTACATCACCGACCATCTCAAGCAGGATGAGCAGCATAAAATGGTGCATACTCATTAGAAAACTTGATCTTTTTTGAGCACAATGCCGAGCGCTTAATCAAGCTAGAATGAAATTCAGAACACCTTCCTAATTGATTATTGAACAGAGAGTAATATATAAATATCTGAAGTGGATTTTTGGTTCGAGGATTTCGCTATCTATTCAGCAGTTAGTGCACTACTATAGTGAAGTCGAAGTTCTGAGAATTAAAAATTAATTTTTTTCACAATCTTTCGCTTCTTATTGTAGACTGAAAACCCAAGTATTGCAAAAAAAGAAAAAAATAGTTTACATTATTTATTTTTTCGAAGCTGTCGGTTATTTTTGAATACTCCAGTTGTTAAGAAAACCCGGATCCGTGTAGTTCAAAGCTTACCAGGTAGCTCCGCAGCTAATTTTCGGCCCTTGGGCGTGGCTAGCCAATTTTAGAACTCATAATGCCTTAAAGTCCCAATTTTTTATTTGTTTATGATGAAGATCAGCCGAAGAAACCTTTTTAGCGTCATATTTTCGAAATGATAGTTTCCAGTTATCGAAAAATGCCTCGATTATTTCATCTTTTCTAGTTCCGGGATGATTGGAAGTACGTGGCGATGATCATCGACCGTCTTTTGCTCTACGTTTTCTTCGGAATAACTGTCGGTGGAACGTGCGGAATCCTGTTCTCGGCGCCTTACGTTTTCCAAGGTATCTTCCAGGATCTTTTTGAATTATTGATGCAGGCAATTTCGAAAAAAAATGTCATATCAGGCATAGAGCAGCAACAAGTTCTGAGTCACCTCGTTGAGCAGTACAAAACCAAGGGAAATCGACAGTAAATATACATATTTTGTTAGCTTTCATAGTAGTTATCAAATTTGCATCATCATTTCTGTAAAATACGGGTTTTCTTGTTTAATTGTTGTTTTTCAATGAGATTTTTATGAGAAAATGAGAAATAAACAGGTTTATTAAGACCGGGAAGAATAAGATTTGTAAAATGATCGTAGATGAACGGTTTTGAACAAAAAAAAAAAGAATTTTCGAACGAAAGATTCAACCCCACCAACTCTTTTCTTCTAACATTTAATTGATCACACCTCGAGGAACTCCTTTGTTTTCCCCCAACTGTTATCGTTTGCAATTAAAAAATCGGAAGGATTGCGAAAACAAAGAAATGACCACCAGTGACAGTAAAAAGACACAATTGGAAGAGAGAGAAAGTTTTTTTTTCCCGTTTCCATTCCAGAATATTTTGATGCGCTGTTAGATTAAAAAAAGATTTTTCGACTTTGATAAGAGAAAGGGAAACGGTGTTTAGTGTTGATCTGATCTTGACCATGTTGGGAACTCAGACAACAGAAAGAAAAGAAGAGATTGTTTGATGTTTGAGATTATATATGTTAGAAAGTAAGGTAAACACGTGTATTTACCTGAAATTAATTGTTGTAGCGACCATCGGAACTAAGAAAGAAATTCACCTTTTGTAGTTTTTGTGACGGGCTCAGGAGAAGTGAAAAGACAAATTTCCAATCTTAACTTTCATGAATTTTTTTCTCAAATCTCACATATTGGAATAATTAAAAAGATCATTAAGACTTCAAGTTCTATGGAAAAGAGAGTCATTTCAATCGGACTCACCACAACTTTCCCTAAGAATCTTAGTAAGAAAAATCAGAAATTTCTGAAGTTCGTTTTTATTCATAAGAATATACCAGAATTTCAAGTTTTCTGCTTCAATGAATTATTTTCTGAGTATCCGATGACTCATATTCCAAAAATAAATAAATCCGAGAAGCTATTCGGTTTTAAAACGCTTCATCAGTTTTGCTAGTTCAGCGAACAAGATGAAAAAAATTTGAAGCGATTTCGTTGATTGATTCCATCTGATAAGCAAAGAGTAACTCGAACCAAAAGTCGGGTCTGTTCGGAGAAATTTGGACAAAAAAAGATGCAAAGATACGGAGATTCAAGGACACTAGTCGATGATCACACACAGGAACACAAAAAACATACACAAAACAGCAAAGTAAATATTTATTTATTTGGTGATGTCATTGAATGGGCTAGGAATAACGTCACAGTAGACTCAAGTTGTAATAGCTTTTTTTGAGACTTTGAGAAAATAATTAGCGTTGAAAAACAGGCGTTTGCCATTATTTGAAAGTTCAGGTCTGATATTGGATATTAAATGGACTCGAAGTGAAAACAGTTTTTTTTTGCTTTGAGATTTCTTCGATTTTATTTTTTCTCGATAAAAGCCTCAAAACGATCAGAGAAGTGAGATGAAGGGCAAAAGCTCAGGCACAGGAATCTGGAAACATCAAAAAAAAAAAAATTTCCGACAGCTCGCAAAGAAAATATTTTTTGTTGAAGGTTACGAGAAACTTTCCCTAATTATTTCAGGTTTTTCGTCCGTTAGCATCTTCGAAGTTTCTTTTTTTCAATTTTTTTAGGGGTTCACTGAGACCAAAAGTTTGAGGTGCGCAAACGGGTTTGCTAATGATAATCTTTCAACTTTACTAGCCAATATAATTTAGAAAGTAAATATCACCTTTTTTTATATCGTCATAACAAAAAAAATATAGAAAATTCTGTTTTTTTGAGAATAATCAGCGAGATAGCGAGTAAAAAAATATCGTGTCAAGACCTTCAACCTGAGACGCGTTGGCCCTTTTAATGGTTGTCAGAATTCTGAAACTTTATATTTTTTTTTTTTTCTCAACCGAATAACTGTTTCAAAAAAATTTATATTTTTCATTTGGAAATTTCAATTCATATGTAATTCTGCCCAAATACAGCAGCCTAATTTTTTAAAGTTTCAATCTGTAAAAAAAAAATTCGTTTTGAGGCCTGAAAAATACCATACGAAGTTTGAAGATTGATATTTCCAAAATCAAAAATACACGAGGATAGCAATTGTCAGAATTTTTTGTTTAAAGCTTCAGAAAGGCTCCGCGCACATTTTTGGACAGTATAATGACTTTTCGATCTCATAATCGTCCAGAATTGATAAACTTACTTTCTCCGCGGAAACGCTTCTAAACAGTGGGGATTCCCAAAATGAAGGTAGCGGTCAGCGGCATCTGTTACACCGAAAACAAAACCTTTGCAATTTCGAACTGGGCAAACAGGTTGTGAATAGTCTCGAGGCCATCAAAGTACGAGAAGGAGAGAGAGACAGATGACGTCGCCGACGACGATGCAGAAGAAGAAGTAGAGGCAGGTAACAAACAACGGACACGACTTCACCGACGACGTCAACAACAGACGGCCTCGAAGGCGGGGAATCTTCGCCGAATAAAAGGCGCTCCGCCGGATCCGACCACAACGTCTTCTTTTCCTCTCCACAAAAAAAATGCTCCGGTACTGTGTCGTTCTGGTGGCCGTCCTGGCCGTGCCGACCCTCGCTCAGATGGTCCGACAGTGCTCCTGTAGCGAGGTCGACCCTTGTCTCCACGTCGCCGAGTCTGGCATCATGCAGTGTGCCGACCAGTGCCAGGTCTGTCTTTTCAAGCATTCCCAGGAGTAGCTCTTCAGAATATAGCTAGCTACTACCCACTCTTCAGAATATAGCTAGCTACTACCCACTGAAAAAAAGGACCTTTGAATTTTTTTTTCAGTTTTCCGAGATTTTAACCGGCCAACAGTTTTTTCATTTTATTTTCGATGGCGCAGAGACGCAATAATTAATAGAACTGAGGAATTTTTTTTTTCAAAAACTCTCCGTATTTCTCCGTATTTAACAGTTTTCACATAGGTTATACAAGGCACAAGATTCCAAAATCAAATATTTCAGAACCACGTTGCCGCGATCGGAGCCAACTACGGCAAAATGCGAGCCTGCATGCTCGAGAAGGAGCCCATGTTCAAGCAAGCCTTCAGCTGTCAGCAGAACAAGCTGAGCGACTCTTGCTCCAAGGGAGGCGGCGGCCAGGTCCCCAAGCGCTACCCAGAGACCCTCAAGCTCGCCGCTTTCTCTGAAATCAACTCGATCCTCCAGAAGTCTGGTGAGGCTTGAATAGCGAATCTCAGAATTGAACTCCGATGATACAGGCATCCAAGCCGAGGCCAAGTCGTTCCTCTCCGTTGGTAAGAAATTCGGCAGCTGCGTCATGAAGTGCATGGACCGCGGATCGACCGGCAGCTGCTACAAGAAGCTCGGCTGCGGTCTGGCTCTGCCTTCCGACAGCATCCTCGTCCAACAGACCAAGCAGTGCGCCATCCAGGCCGGCTTCAACACGGCTGGAGTTCGTCAGCTCTGTTCCTGCGTCGCCGCCTCCGGAATCCCGTTAGTTTTTAGCTTTTCTCACTACTTGATATCAAACAAAAACTGGAACCACCTAAGTGATCACTACGACCTTTGTACTTTTGAGCGATTACTAGAAAGCTCAATATCGACATTGCGAATTTCTCAAAAACATTCCCGTTTTTATAAGTAAAGGTACAAACATAAAAAATTTTCTAAAAAAACCATCCTTATCATTTTTCAGAAGCCTCGGCTCGCTCTGTGAACGCATCGTGATCTCCTAAACTATTCAACTTGCCATATGATTTCTTCAAATTGTAAATATATTGAAGTTAATTTGTACAAAGAGAAATAATAAACGGTTTCATCTTCGCTACAATTTGTTCGAAAAGTGAAAGTTTCGATGTTTCATCGGATTTATTTCTTGAGAAATGTTGTATTGAGCTTCAAATAGAAAGTTTTTGCTCAAGTGGTCAATCAGTGCCTCTTTTTCGCGAAATTGTCTATAAAACCGGCATGCTGGAAAAGTCGGTCGGTTGGGAAAACTAGGCCTCGCCGAAAGTTTGTTCCATGGAAAATTGAATTTCAAATTTTTTTTTTCCTTTTGATATGTGTTTCCTTGCTTGTTATCAGTTTTCTAGAAGATAAAATGTATGCTCCACCTTTCAAACTGAACCGTTTCTTATTTATTACCGTTTTTCTCGGTAATTTTTCACCTTTTTTCGGATGTAATTTTGTTTTTGCCTTTTTCGTGTGTATTCTACACATGATCTCATTTTTCAATTACTCATGATTTGTAATTTCGCATTCAGTTATATGCAGTTATTTTGGATCCAAAAAACAAATAAGATTTTCAAAAATTGAGTAAGTTGATAATTTTTTAATGTAATTACCATCGAACAAGTTAAAAACACAAAACTAATTGCAATATAAGGCTAAGGTCCAAATTTTAGACGATTTGCGAAAACTGAAAACTTCGCGAAATTGGGAACAAGAAAAATCGTGTTCCTCGAAAAATGTTCGTCTCAGTTATTAACAACTGTGGAGAAAAAATGGAGCAAAAAGATCTAAAAACAACGAATTAAGTGAAAAAAAAGAAAAAGTGAATTGAAAAATTAATAATTATCTGATAAGAAGTGTACGCTGGCGCGAACTTGCTTCCTCCTACCGTACTCCGCCGTTAGAAATTTTTCATCAGGGCACATTTTATCGCCTGCCAGTTTTTCTCTTCACGTCCACCCTTTTTAAAACGCCGTGGCGCCGTGCTAACACGGTGTCTCAGCGGGTGCCCCCGTATTAAACCCGTAAAAGCCCAGCTGATAGAACTTTTGGCAATTTTTAGCCCAACTGAGACCCCGCTTTAGCCCAGCTGGGTTACATATTTTTCTTACACCCGTTGTTCCCCCGTTTTAGCCCAACTGAGACTAAAATAACCTCAGAAACACGGGTTTAATACGGGTACACCCGTTGAGACACCTGCTCAGCATGCGAGTAGTTTTGAGTGGAATAATAGTTGCTTACTACGAACGTCATTTCGACGAAATAACACACGCAAGAGACGCAGACGACGGCTGGTCGGTGGCCCCTTAGGCGACCGATCTTGTTTTTGTTTATGTTTTGTTTTCCTCCCGACTTATTTGTTCTTTCTTTTTCTCGGCTCTGTGCCTTTTTTTGTCAAAAGCTGTCGCCACTTTCAATCTCAACATTAATCATCGCAAAAACCGGTGTTTTCACGATGAACTTCCCAAAGGATGTTGCGAAAATTGCCGGATTTTGATTCACGCGTTTTGAAATTTCTTGTTACGAAATGTTTTTTGGTTTGTTTCGATGAGTTCCTTCATTTCTGGTCTTCAGGCTAGCTGGTTTTACTAATTTTCCGAAAACTATAATTTTTTTTTTTAATTTAACTGATTCAAAACGTTTTATTCGCTTTTTTGCTCGTTAACTCTTTCTTATTGCTTCTTTTTTTGAAGTTTTCAAGTTCATAATCCGTTCTTTTCTCAGAGTTAATGAGTAAAATTTCAATGATTTTCTCGATCGTTTGAGTATGTTAAACGCCAATTTCTACCTCTATTATTTTCGGAGCGCCAAAACGACTTTATATTCATATTTCGTTTTTTCCAGAAATGCTTTCTTTTTTGTGGAAGTCATCAGGGACAGAAGTCTCCGATTCACTTTTCTCCGAAGCCTATGCATGCCTCGAACAAGGCTTGTGTTACGATGAAGTTGACGATTATGTGAGTTCTTTTCAATTTTTTTCAACTGTTAATAACTAAATAATCAAAGGAGAACACTCTATTGATGTACGAACGAGGCCTGAACCTGATAAAGGAGGCCGAGAAAGCGAAAAATGCGAAGAAAAGCGAGCTGTACAATAATTTGATGGAGGCGAAGAACAGTGTGAAAAATCGGTTTGTTTTCATTTTTTTTAAGGAATTTTAGGGGAAGATATTCAGGATCGAGGCGTTGAAAAAGGATGGGCCAAGGCCTAAACAACATACTGCAAAAGAAAAAGAGGCGAATGGAGAAGTGAATATACCGGAAAACAAAGATGTGAGTTTTTTTTTGTGAAAATTGAAGAAAATTTGGAGAAAATTTCCGCATTAGAGCAAGTACTATAGGCGTCGAAAAAAAGTTGTCATGAGAGGAAATGAAAAATTTCAAAAGCTCATAAGTTGTTTCAAAATTCTGTTAAGTTGTTTGAAGGGTGACATTGCAAACGACTTGAAATTTTCTTGATCTTCTCGGAAACTTCAAGGAGATTCGAACAGTCCCTAGAAGTTTTCAACTAGAAAAAGTAATCAAAAATATCGCAAAAAGTTTCTCATTTTTTGTTCAAAAATTATTCTGATTACAGAAAGAAGCGCTCCGAAATCAGTTAAGCTCGTTTGGAGACGGAGAAGCTGAGCTGATCTACTTCCTGCCCCAAGGAGTTCAACTTTTCACAATTGATGTAAATTCTATCCTCGTTTGAATTGAACAAAATCCCTTCATCAGGGAGACCAAACGACGGCGCCGACGCCTCCAACTTCTTTGGAAATTCTGCGTTTGGCCCCCGGCGACGTCGATTCTTCCGCTTATGAAATGGACGAACCTTCGGCCTTCATTCAAGTAATTATAATATATTATAGCTGTTATTTTCATCACTTTCTAGTTAGATTTGGAAGCCGCGAAAAAGAAAAGAATCAAGAAATGGAATAAAAAGAATGAACGCGAAAATCGTTTTCGCACGAGGAGACGTTTCTTTGCCTAGGAGAGATCTTGAAATAATCGAAAAGAATATAATTGAAACTAATCAAAAGTTTATTCAATAAAAAAAAAGTTGCATTTCGAGTTTGATCAAAAAATAAGATATCAGCGACACTTGATTTTTCTAGAGCCTTGAGCTGCTTTTTCAATAAATATTGTTTGGAGGTCGGCCCCTGGGTTTATCCGTTGATGAAGGAGAAATCTCCGATTCTTCGGAACGAATTCGGAGCCTACGTTGTCCCGAATCCAACGCCTGAAAAGCCAAGTGAGACTTTACAGACTATTAAAGTAATCCATTGAAATTAGATATGATGGTGGCCATTCTCCTTCCAAACGACTTGGACAAAAAGCTCATTGATGAGTTTGACGAAGTCTTGCGTTTATTCGGAAATCTGCGAGATCAGGAGGTCGCCAAGGAGCTTTCCACCGAAGAGAACACCCGCCTGAGCCACCAAATCGCTAATTTCCTCGTTTTTAGTTAGTTTTTTATTTATTGAAATGCATTTATGTTTTGAAGTGCATGAAAACTTGCTAAATTAGAAAGTTCCAGCCGGTCAACGCATCGCCTGGGGCGTTGAAACGACGGCCGTGCACATTGTGAGTCACGTCGAAGACCGTGGAGACAAGTGAGTACAGAAATTAGGACATAAACCTTATTATACGCCTTTCATAACGTCATTTACTCGAAATTCAACTGTATTTTGTTAATCAAAATACAATGCCAGTTATGCTTTCACTTTCAGGTACCGGCAAACCATCGAACCAGCCCTGAAACCGATGACCGTCTCTCCAGTGGTGAAAGGCAGCGTCGTCTACATGCACAAGGGGTCGAAAGTCGTCGCCAAATGCACCAAATACTTATGTTCGTTTTTTGGTTTCAAAAACAAGTTGGTAAAATGAATTCTCATACAAATGTATTGAGAAAAAAAAAGTCTCGGACCCGGTAGCGAAGACCGGATGTTTCTGAGCAATTATAGGGATCATTTAAGAGCTCTCACGCTGTGTCACTAGAAGAACCCGACACGTTCGATTCGCCTTCGGATCAAAATTTTATTTTGTCTTTAGAGCGACCTTTCATGCACACAGTTCTCTTTGTTAATTTTTTCTTTCTTTCTCAACCTCTTCTTTCAGTTATTGATTTGCCCGTTTCTGTCAAAGAATGATAACTAATTTGAGAGGAAATTGTCACTTTCTTCTATAATTTAATAGTTTGTACGTTGAAATACGTTTCAAAAAGGGAAATTTTTTCGTAATTTTTTTCAATTGGATGAACATCCAAGATTATAGTAATTTTTTAGTGAACAAGGTCGGAGACATGGGTGTCGCAATTGGTAAAAAACTGGCCGACAGTGCCAACAAGACTTTCGGCGATGGAGGAACCGGCGGTCTTGTCACTGGGGCTATAGGTGAGCTCATTTCAAAAAACAAGAACAGTCAATTGTTTATAGCCATCATTGGCGGAGGCATCACTGGCGCCGGAACTGTTTGGATGTCTTTGGAAAACGGCAGCAAAACTCTTTGCAAGAGTATCGCTAACCAGACTGTTCAGAATGTCAAAATCAAGTGAGTTCGGGAAAGTTGTCGTAGAAACAAAAAACTGAAATCATGAGGTATAAGAAAATATGACTCTTTTTGAGCTCAACAATGGATTGATGAATAAAAACTGAGCTTTCAAATGTAAATTTTTTTAGTTTGAAAAAAATTTGTTTAAAATATAGAAATAAACAATCCAATTCAAGGATAGTATCATAAAATAAATCTAGATGAAATGGCGACCAAGGATGAAGATTTTTTTTGTTTGAGTTTTCCGTTTCAAATACTATTCATTTTTTATTGAACGTTTCGATTTAACACACTCGAATTACCAAAATCCTTTTTCTTTTTTTTTCTCAATTTTTAGTTCTAACTTCAAAAATAACATTTTTCTTTCAAGATACGGCGACGAAGCCTCTGAAACAACACATCACGCCCTTCACGCCGCTGGCCACGGAAGTTTGGCAGCTTTCCAACTGTGGGACCTCGGACCAAGGAGTATTGCTGGCAGAGTTGCCAGAAAGGCTGGCATTCAAGTAATTAAAGAGATATTCGAAGTTGAACTTCTTTCTTCTCATTACAGATCGTCACGGATCTGCACGGCAAACGAGTGAAAATCACCGAGGTCGAACCGATCTCCGAAAAGAAGAAAATCGAATGATTATTTGACTTTTTCAATGATTTGAGTTCAATTAACGCATAATATGTTGAGTACTAGTCCTCGCTGCGATGTAAATATAATAATCCTGTGATAGATTTTGTTTTCTGTACATTAGTTTTGTTTGAAAGTGTACAGCTTCCCTGAGATTGTATTTTACTTGCTTGCCAAAGATTTACTGAAACTATATACCTCCCCGGTGATAAATGATTTTTTTCCTCTTCTGAGAATTGAAAATAGACGACTACTCTGTGAATTTTCATCAGAAATAATTATTGAAAATTGCCCTGCATAAGCTCAACTTCGATTCTGTTCAGCTCCGAAGATGGTTGCCAAGGCGAAGAGAAGGCTCGTTTTTTTTTAAGTTTTTGTTCTCCAAATAGTTTCAGAAAACTAAAAAGTTTAGGATTTAGAACCCTTTGAAGAAAAGATTATTTTCAGAACTCTAAGCTTTCAAAAAAAGTAATTTATATGCGGAATTTCATTCTAAACAAAAATATGCAAATTTTTTTATTTAATAACCCTTTTATTTTTATTTTTGACGCTTTCAAATTGTGTTCATTGAAGTTTTCTAAAGCTTCTTATGCTGAGATTTATATTACAGATCAAAAAAAGAAGAAAAGGATGAGGAAAAAGTTGTTGATCCACGCTTTGTTCTGAGGCCTGACCAAAAGGACGAAGAAGAGAAAGAAAGAGTGGAAGAAGAAAAAGATGAAGAAGGCGATCCGGTCGAAGGAGGTTCTGACGAAGAAAATGAAGATGAAGAGGAAGAAGATTCCGACGAAGACGATGAAATGGAAACTTCTTCTGCTCGTTGGTTTTTTATTTTCATGAGCGAGGAAATTAGATTAAGTAAAGCTTTTTTCGAAAAGCCTTGTGGTTGAAGGTGCAATAGTCCTTAATGACCTTAATTAAGACCCAAATAGAATTTTCGTGTCGAAAGTTCCATAAAATCCATTCATGCTTTTTTTTTTCAATAAAGGACTTTTTCGAATTATATCAGTAGTGCTTCCGTTTCAGGATCCGATGAACTTGAAGACGAAAAGAAAGAGGTCAATTTTGAAGAGAAACAGCGGAAAACAGGGGTAATATTTTGCTTCTCTCGTTTTATTCAAAACTTTTGTTTTACAGGTGCTATATTTCTCAATGATTCCGCCAAAGTTCACCGTCGTTCGCTTACGTGAATATTTCGATAAGGTTGCGCCTGGCGAAATCGGAAGAATTTATTTAATGGTAAACATTTTTTTATTATTTTCTAATTTTTCTAGAGTGAATTTTTCGGGATTTTTCTCTCAATATTTTTCAAGTATAGAGAGAATTTGCGATGCAAATTTGCCCTTTTTTCCAGTATTTGAAAAAAAAATTTTCTTTCGAGGTTATGCTACATTTTTTGATGCTCCAATTAAAAACAAAAAAATTATTGAAAAAAAATCGGCATTCAAAATGAAAAAGCTCACCAGAGAACTTTTTTTAGATCTTGTTTCCGAGTTATGGAGCTTCAAAGTGTGCAAAATACGCAAATTAGGCCAAAAAAGCGCTATTTCGGACTGTCCTAACTTTAAAACGAAGGGGTAAAAAACGATCCCTGTTTAAAAAAAAAAACTGTTTATTGCATCTTCAATGTAAGAGTACATGTGCAATCGACTTTCATTGATTTGACTGTGTTTAAACGGCGGCAGGAGCTGTGGCTTAGGCAGAGAAGTTGTGAATTTCGCTCGTAGAACATCAGGTACAAGAGAGGTCGTAGGAAGAGTTACGGTGCCGGCTTTCCAAAGGCCGATGGCAGAGGTTGAGCTTTTTCGCTGCATGCAGCTTCCAATATTATCTACCCCGGAGGGATGAAAGGCTTGGTCGACCTAGTCAGAGTAATCGGATATTCCTGTAGAGAATCTATATTTCTTCGTGAGCCAAAATCAACTCGACCATTCTATTATATTTTCGAATTGCTCAGAAAAAAAGAAATATACCCTGTTTTCGCATTTATATCGCGAATTTTACAGTTAGTGAAAACTATGTGACCCCATAAACCAAGCTTATGTTGGTTTTTTCAGAGGAACAAGCATACAAAAGTGAAAGACAGCAAGTACAAGGAGGGCTGGATGGAAGTGAAGAAGAAGAAAGTGGCCAAGGACTTGGCGGCTCGCGTCGACAACACTCCTGTCGGCGGAAAAAGGAGGGACTACGTCTCGAGCATCCTCTGGAACATCAAATACCTCTCCGGGTTCGTGATTTTCGAATATTTGTTTGGAGGAGCGAGGACAAATCTTCTCAACAATCTCATTTCCAATTTCAGATTCAAATGGGTGCATTTAACAGAACAGCTACAGTTCGAAAAACGAGTCGAGCAGCGACGAATGCAAGTAGAAATCGCACAGGTTTGAAAAAAAAGATTTTTGTTTTGAAAATAAATGCTGATGTCAGGCTCGACGAGTAGCTGCTCATTTCGAGGAGCAAGTGGAGAAGGGCCGACATCTGAAGAAGCTGGAGCAGAAGGTCCTTGCCCAAGGCGGCAAGTGGCAGCCGTTCACTCGTGACGTCGGCCAGAAGGCCGTGACGCGTGGCAAGAAGACGTCGAAGAAGCAGAAGAAGGCGACGACGGCGACGCCTAGCGAAGATCTGATGAAAATGATCTTCGATAGGTGAAATGATTACTGTCGATTCCTTTGTTGTTATGGAAAGTTGGAGAGGCTCCTGTTTGAAATTTTATCAGAAAATCTCCATTCTTTTTTTGTGGCCTGTTCAACGAGGAAAAAAAAACAGAGCATGTGTCAAAACATTGAATTTTGTTCATTTCCCAAGTTGCTGCGAAATTGTGTTTTTGGAGTATTCTTACTGCGTTTTTGAAACTGGTTTCACATCGAATAGACTCATGAAACCTTTTTAAGATTATTTTTTTCTAAAGATAATATTCTCATTTTTCCGGCCCAAACCAACTTTTCAATTTATTTTTTTGTTGCATTGCTTGTTGACTGTTGATACAAATATATTCTTAAATCATTTCTTCTAAATATTTTTTTTTCAATGCATGGACGACGAAGACATTTTAACCTCCCTTGAGTGACTTTGAAAAAAAATCGCAAGAGCTTCTGTTGCAATTGAAGTGATTTCACTCAATTGGCTTCTCAAGTTGTTATTGAATGCTGAGATAATTTTATTATGCATCCAAGTGTCAAAATCGTTCGAGAAATTTTATGAGCCTGCACTAAAATTTGCAAATCAAGAGCAGACATTTGAGAATAAAGAAACAAATCTTCTATCTAGGCGCAATTGCTCAGAGGATGATTATTCGACGAAACGCTTGTTCCACAGGGGAATGTACTGGCCAACCGTTTTCCATTCGCAGAAATAGATGGCGAGGAGGAATGCCGTGCCGCCGTAAGCTCCGTACGAAGAGAAACTGAACTTTCTTTTTTTGGGATAGAAAAAAAATCAGCGCTCTCAAAAATTGTAATGCACAATTTTTTGCAATTTAGTTTCAAAATAGAGATTAATCTCTGTAGTCTCTGTAGCCCATAGGAAAAATTATTTAAAAAAAGAAACTCACTATTTTTGGGTTGGTAACAGCATTCTTCAAGAAGCGGGCTGGTCGCAAGTAAAGCATCTTAAAGATCGGTAGTTTTTTTTTTTTGATATATAGAAAATCTTCAAAAACATTTAATCGAATTCGAGTTGTGGTAACTAAAAAAAAACGCGATTCTTTTCTCAAGATTTGAACATTTTATTACATTTGAAAGTCCCATAACGAAGTGTATCACAATAAATTAACAAGAAATATGAATAAACAATAATTGAACTGAATATTTTCAATTCAACCAAGGAAGTTAGTGACGACCAAGTGTAGTATGAGGTTGGCGAAAATAAAGTCGGCGAATGCTCGTTCCGGCGAGATTTCCGAGAACTCGCTGCGGTTCTCTTCGTTCACTTGCATCCGGAGGCATGCTAAAAAATGTCAATTCAACAAGTATGCGAGAGTTAATGCATGAAAACATTTAAAGGTACATGAAAAATAGAACTTCCGAGAAGGCTTTTTTTTGATTTATCGAAGAAATGCACTATTTAGTCTTAACAATAGTTCAGAAATCCGGTTACTTGTCATTGATATTTTAATGTTCAAGAATCGTTGAAAAAAGGTCTTTAGAAAAAATAATAGAAAAACTTTAAATTCTCATTTAGAAAATAAAAAAAAGCAAAAAACTTACAAGCCAGGACGAAAGAAGCAACAGTGGAGATGAAGCCAGAAAGGAAAGAATTGAAAGGGAACGTTCCGACGAGCAAGCAGTAAACGAACTGAAATGAAAGATTTTAACAAATTTTCCGGTTTTTGTTTTGTGAATGTTCACCTTCAGTGCTCAAGATTGATAGATTCAATATAAAGATGGACGTGATGATCGTGGAGATCAAATCAAAAAAAAAAAATAGAGAGAAAGACATACCTGAATGATGCCAGTAAAGAGAATGTACGTCATATAAGCGTCAATGATTTTTAGCTTCTGTGGCGTCGTTTTGACATAATCGTCGCATAGCTTCTGTACAACTTGCACCACTTGAGCGCTCATCCTGTAAAAGATCAAAATTATTTGCATTCATAATTATTAAAATAAAGGAAATATCTAAAAACAAAAAACAAAGAGAAAATGAACGTGGCCAGGCGTTATTAAAGGGACAGAGCAAGGCACCCCGTCTCTTCGCTTTGCTGTCCCAACAAGATTTACGAGACGTTTGAACTTGTTTTTGTTTTTTCTTCTTGTTTTCTCTGCTGCCATTTTAACTGATTCGATTCAGACAGTACGTCCCTCCTCGCTGAATCGATAGGTTACTTGTACAATGACAAATACCGCTAGTGCCTGAAGATACGAACAACTGCCATTATTCTTCATAGTTGAAATATTTGAAATATTAGGCGATGCTGTATACCGTGCTGACGTTGTTAGCGTGAGTTTTTTTATCAATTTTATAATTTTTTATTTTAACAGAAATCTTGCACTAAAATTTTTTCAATTTTCAGGCAAATATATTGCAATGGACCAATTTTGGAAACTGTACAAAACTCGTTCATGTTCCCCGATTCTAAGCATTTTGTTGATATGTCATTGAAATATGATCCAGGTGAGCGGAATTTGGCTCTCGTTGAAGTTTTTTATGAGTTTGAAAATTTTAACGTTTTCTTTTTTCTGCTGCTCACGCCTGTTTAAGACAGTGCTACGGTGGCCGGTCAATATATTGCGCCGTCAGTTTCGGAGCTACAAAATTTTTTGAATTTTTTTTTCTTTTTTTTTTTTGCAATTTGTCAAGGACCATTTTTCGAGGTTATGAAATAAGTTACGTCACAAAAAGTACACAAGTTTTCATTTCCTTACCCAGAAACCTAGCTTGATTACCGTAATACGACCGGCCGCCTTGAAAATTCGTGTGTTGTCAATTTTTTCCGTAGGTAATTTGGATGGTTTCCGCTCTAATTCGATTAGAGACAATTGGAACGATTTTTTAAAAAAAAAAGCAAATAACAGTATTTTTCGAACGTGAAACAGTTTCTTCACAATTTTGCATACGCCTTCGAGATTAGTTTGATAATAATCAATATTTCTTTTCAGTAACAACGCTTCGTCATTTTGACGAGCTTGGCGACAAGGTCAATGACATTGTGGTTTTGCGAGAATTTGTAACTTCGCATTTCGATCCACCAGGGAGCGAATTGATGGAATGGTATCCGACAGATTGGGTTGATTTTCCGTCGAATTTCCTCAATATCCACGATTATCATCACCGGCGATGGGCTCTGCATTTGCATCGAATTTGGAGGGACCTTTGTCGCAGGGTTAGAACTTTCTCAAAAACGAGGATGTGCGGAATAAAAAACAGAAAGAAGTCAATGAAAAAGATTTATCTGCCAAATGTTTCATGAGGTGAAGCTCACGAAAAATAAGTTTTTTTTATAGTTTTATTTTAATTCCAACGTCAGGGATCAATGCGAAACTATTTTCCGGAGTTTTATCTTTCAAAAAAAAAAATCTTTTTTTCTGTTGTTGAACGATATTATTTTTTTAATTTTTGAAAAACAAATGAATCTCAAGAAAGGTGGTTCGAAAAAATTTAATTCCCAATTTTTATTTGCACATCCTTTGCGCGGAGAGATTATTTCTTCTTTCTTGCACGATTGTATACATTTTTATTTTAGGTAAAAGACGAAGTACGCAAGCATCAAGACCGGTATTCATTACTTTATGTTCCTCATCCTTTCATCATTCCTGGCGGACGCTTTCGCGAGTTTTACTATTGGTTTGAAGCCTAAAACTCCAGTTTTTGATTGAATATCCTTTCAAGGGACTCTTTTTGGATTCTCAAAGGCCTTCTCTATTCGGAAATGTATGAAACAGCACGAGGGGTTATCAAAAATCTGATGTTCATGGTGGAGAAGTGAATTCATCAAAATTATGTTTTATAATTTTTTTCTTTCAGTCACGGCTTCGTACCAAATGGCGGTAGGGTGTATTATTTGACGAGATCTCAGCCACCTTTGCTCATCCCAATGGTTTACGATTATTACATGGGCACTGGGGATCTGCAGTTTGTCATGGTAGCTTTTTCTTTTTTCTTCTTCTTCTCGTTCATAGACAATCTGGAACACTTGAAATCAGCTCAATCTGATCGTAACGAAAACTAATGGACAGTGCCTTTCAAAGCAACCCCTCTAAAGTTTGAAATGACGTCCATTTTCGAATTGAGCGCGAAATTTTAAAAATTCCCTCTGAACCTTTTTTCTTGCTCGATATGTTCTAATTGACATTCTACGTGGAAATACTAGTTCTTATCATGCATTTATGATCTTCAACTTTTTTTTGGTCTCGGTTTGACAGATGGCCACGTGTCAATCAGAGACGATTTTCAAAGGAAAAGGCCATTTTGCAGGACGCCCTGCCGACGCTCGAAAAGGAATACCAGTTTTGGTTGAACCACAGAATGTCGTGGTTCAAAGACGAAGAGGGGAACGATAAGTTCCCATATTTCCAGTACAAGGCTATTCTGAAAGTGCCGCGGCCCGAATCCTACAGAGAAGACAACGAACTGGCACATGGGCTCAAAACTCATGGTTTGGAGAAAATCGGCAAAAAATGACAGAAAGTGACTGAAATATCTAGGAATAAAAAAGTTGTTTCAAAAATAATGAAAATAAGATCATTTTTTCGATTTTGAGAACCTCAAACTTTATGTCGCTTCTGAAGTAGAATAATGCCGTGGGAATGTGGAAAAAGGTATAACAAAAAGTTCAGAAGAGAAAGTTCGTATGTGGTCGGAAGTTGCGTCGGCGGCTGAAACCGGCTGGGATTTCTCGACCCGTTGGTTTGCCCAGGATGGAGACGAACGCCATAGGATGAAAACAATCAGGTCCTCTATTATAAGATTATTGAGGAAATTCGGAAAATTTGTATCAAAATTTGGATAAAACCAAATCGCACTTTCGCTCTACAAAACTGCTAGAAAGAGAGAAAAAAAAAAAGTTTTTAAAGCGAATTGTGGTCAATTTGGATCTAATTTGATATACGGTATTTTGACAGAAGAAGAAAATCATAAAAAAAAGCTGGCTTTGAAATTTTTTGATTCAAGTGTAGAAGATCTTGAAGATAAGCTACTTTGAAATGATTCCGGTAGAGGTGTTGTTTCAAGAATCTGATTTCATTTTTTCAGCGTAGACAGAAGATTTTAATTTCATAATGCTACACCATTTTATAATATAGCTTATTTTTATTCTCTATAAAACGATGATTTCGGGTTTCTAAGACGTAAGTCCGATCTGGATTTACAATATCTTGACTTAGAGAAAGCGCGAATATTGGCGCCAAAGTGTTTCGGTCGCATTCAAACATCTAGCAATTGAAAACACCTTTCTTTATTCATCTGCTAACTTCGTTATTTTTCGATATTTTAACTATTTTTTCATTATAGAACATGGAGCGTCGTCCCCGTCGACCTCAACGCTTTTATGTGCGCCAACTCACGAATCCTCGCCAGTTTGTTCGAAATCGCAGGTGGATTTGTGCCGAAAAGACTATCATTTTGATTGATGACTTCTAGGGGATTTCAAAAAAGTGCAAGGATATCAGCAACGTTATGAATGGGCCAAAAAAGAGATGAAGGAAATTCATTGGAATGAAACTGACGGCATCTGGTACGATTACGACATTGAGAAGAAGGTCCGTGGGAGTATTTGGTGCTGAAAAGTTCATTTTTTAGACACATTCCAATATTTACTACGTTTCGAACGCAATTCCGTTGTACGCGAAGTGTTACGATGACGAAGACGAGGTCACGCCGCACAAAGTTCTCAACTATCTGATGGTTTGAGAGTTTATCAATCAAAAATCAGACTAACTGGTGTTAAACACAGAAATAACACCTTCAAAGATATGTTTTATGTTTAAATTTCCCCTTTTCTTGTGAGGCTTTCCAAGGGACTGATAGAGTATTATAATCTGAATAAGTTGAAGCTGTTCTTTTGAGGATTTTACTTCAGAAAGTTTTTATGTTTTGATTTTTTTGTATACCTACCAATTTTTCGAAGTACGAGGACTAAAAATAAAAATAAATTTGAAGACCATGTTTCCAATTAATGTTAGTAAAGAATCAACGCCGAATTTTAGATTCAACAGATAGAAATAAGTCAAAAAAACACTCTTGGGACCATCGTCGCGCGCGACAAAACATAGACGCTAGAGATACTGTAGCCATGAGGGCGGAGTCAGCTTCTTGAAATCCCGAATCCATGAAGGCTAGATTACCTAAAAAGGAAAAAAATAGAATAAGCTTTCATCGAATTCAGATACAACCATATTCCAATTCCTCTCGAATCGTTTATTCCTGTCCGTTTTCAGAGAGAAGGAGTGATGAACTTCACAAAGGGGCTGCCAACTTCTCTCGCGATGGGAAGCGAACAGCAGTGGGACAAGGAGAACGCCTGGCCGCCCATGATCCACATGGTCATCGAGGGGTTCAGAACCACCGGCTTGCCCGATTTGATGAAGGTTTGAGAGGGAAGCCCAATAGAGATAACGGAAGCTGAAGGTGGCTCAAAAGATGGCGACCTCTTGGCTCGCGGTGACCTATCAGTCGTTCATCCGCACCCACGCCATGTTCGAGAAGTACAACGTGACGTTGTTGACCGAGGAAGCGTCGGCTGGCGGCGGAGGAGAGTATGAAGTGCAGGTGAGAGAATAATCTATTGAAAAATTAGTATATTTCTCGAAAATCAATTTTTCGGACTTCATTAGGGCCTTATCGAACACAGTCTTTAACAAGGACGTTTTTAGAGATATTTTGAAAAGAAGAAACATCTAGACGCTTCAAGCCAAAGTAGAAAAAAAACATTCGTAAAAAAAATTTCTAAATCTTCAATTTTGAAGAAAAAATCGGCAGTAAACCTTTAATAATCAGCCGAATCGAATTTTTGGAAAGTTTGGATTGCAAAAAAACTTCACGTACTCTCAAAAAAATAGCTTCGAGCGTGTATTTAATAATTTTTTTCTTACTCGCAAATCCGTTTGAAAGAATTTTTTTCAGGTATTAAAAAAATTTTTAAAGCTTTTTTTCGTAATATTTTATTATTTATTTTTTTCTATCATTCATTTTTTTGTTTTGAAAATTGAACGAGAGTTCAAAAAAATATGTGAAGATAAAAAGATATCCATAAAAAAACATTAGCTTTCTAAAGTGTCTAGAGGTATTCCATTCGAGCTTGACTTTATTAACTAAGCATTGTAGACGGCTCTTCGCTACGAAACCTTCAAAAAATTGCCTAATGTTCCTTCAAAGCGCACATAGAGCTGTTTTGAATACACCAGATGGTTTCAGACTGGTTTCGGCTGGACCAACGGCGTAATTCTCGACCTTCTCGACAAGTACGGTGATCAGTTCTCGACGAGCGCCGGATCCCTTGCCAAATACCCAGCTGTACTACTTCTTCTTGTAGTTTTTGTAGAAATGTACTATTAGAGCCTTTATTGTACCGGTTCCCTTGCTTTTCTCGTCGCAGATTTCTCCGGGTAATTTTATTCCAAATAAATATTGCCTATTTTCAATTTTTTTTGTGTTCTGTGTGAATTTGTCCCTTGGGTCTTTGTGCTTATTTGGTTTGAATCTTCGGCAGAAAAATGCTTTTTTTTAGTTATTTACCGGGTAACCGACGCTTTTCAACGATTAGTTGCTGGATGACAGGTGCTTTTTTTCAAAATTAATTTTTTTTTCTAACATTTTTAGGTGAATGTTATTAGATAGATGGGCTCCCTTGAAAAGTTCTAATTTGTCAAAACCTAAAAGGCGGTTAGAAGAATATACTGAAGAAAAAACTATTTTTCAAAGTTACGACAGATGAATTTTAAGGGAGGTATATTTGGTCTTTTTCTTCTCAAATTGACTTCCGATTTTGATTTTTAATTTCTTATTTCGTATGGTCTAGCCAATTCACGGCTTAACCAGTGGATCTTCAGAATTTTCATGAATAATTGAAGTTCTGTTTTCAAAAGGTTCATAGGAAAATACGTTAAATTTCAGAAACCACATTGAAGACTTTCATTTCTTAAGAATTCTGATAAAAGATTATAATTTTACCTTCAAATCAGTATTCCAGATGATTTAGAACTAATTGCTGATTAGTTCCTGTAAATTATGAAATAATACTAATGAGGTTCTGCCGAAATCCTGCGCCAAGTACAAATTTCTAGCTTTTGGCTACAAATCTATATTCATCTGTGAAGCTTGGCCGTACGAGTTTATTTTTACGCAGAGGACAAAATTGTTCTCTTCCCATATATCAGAAAATGTTGAGTTTCAGCAAAATCTCTGATGATTTTTTTCACGGACAAAGCCTAGAAGGATCTGAAAAGATTCTGAAAAAAGGCCTCTTAGGTCCTTTTTTCTTTTTCTTTTAGTGAAAAAGAAGGTGAAAGAAGAAGATTCAGAAAAAATTTTGACACCTTTTTAGGAAATCAAAAAGAAGCTTCAGATTTTTTTTTCAGCTCTTTTTAACGCCGTTTGGACTATACGAGTGTTGGTGCCTAATTAGAACACTATTTATTTTTCTCAAAATGTTTTCACATTGATCCCAACTTCCATGCTCCTTGAAACCAACTTCCATGCTCTTTGAACTTCTCGTCACTTTCTCCTTCTCGGCTGTCCTTTATCAGTGTGCAAATAGAGAATCTGTTGGAGTTGCTGGGGCGTACTTTGGAACACAATAAGATAATTACCAGATAGCTGTCAATGCTGGGGAGGGATGTACAGAAAATCGAACTGAAACGGACCTTCTTCATTTTCCGACATTTTGTGAAGTAAAATTGGGAATTTCTGTAATTTTTCCTATGATCCTTCAGAAATGAACTGGTTGGAGGCCATTTCCGGACGCCCGAAAAATTTGAGCGAGGCCCAATGTTTCAAATTCGATTTTCGCGAAGTTTCCCAGCGTAAATCTGACGTATTCATGACTCAAAAGCCTCATTCATAGAATTTTTCATTTAAAAACTCTGATTTGGACGTTTTTTCGTCATTTCCCGTTACTCTCGTCACTCTTCTTCGTTTTGGCAGAATCTTTTACAGTATAGTCTGTTCAGATTTCGAATGTCAAGCAGCTAACTCCACCCCCAAGGCTGCAATATCTTTCGCGTCAATATTTTATCTACAGATGACAATTGCCCTTTAATAAGGCTGCATTTTTGACTTCATTTTCTATCTTTTTGATCAAAAAAGATCAAAATTAGTCCCGCGCGGTAAAACATCGACGCGAAAAGCTACCGTCTCAGCAGGGGCAGAGTTAGCTGCTTGACATTCAAAATCTGAACAGACTATAGATCAATTTTCGATCCAATAGGTTTTTGAGAAAAAGACGAACGATGATGGCTACAAGACAGGTTTTCATTAGTTCTGTTTAACAGATAGCAAAATTTTTTCTTTAAAAAACTAGTTTGTAGTTAAAATCAGCTTCATTTTTTGTATCGTTCAATTTTCCTAGGTTGTCCGTCGAAACAAAGCGCCGAAATCCGTGGCTTAATATCGGGACAAATGGACGCATTTAGAGGCTTCTTCGAGAATGCGCTGTGTAATTTAAAGCACCTACTTGCGAAAAGCTTCTCGGATGAAATTTTAGTTTTAGAGGTATTTTTAATCTCGTTAGAATATGTCCTAAAGCTGAATTTTAATCAGTTTTTTCCCACCATCTGGTCTCAATCAGCGTAATTTTCGTGTTCTGAGTTTCCTCAGGGATGTCTGACAAGGGCAATGGAGGTTTAAAAAAATTTTTTTAAACGTCTAACACAAAAAAATCGGTTTTTTTGTACACTACGTTTCGCAGTTAGATTATTTAGAGGAAACTTATAAAATAAGGTGAAAATATATTTTAAGGACTTTTGTCTTGACATTGGAGAACAAAAACCTATAAAAGGCACTGATTAATGTAATTTTTATCAATTACTAAAATGAAATTGATAAAATAGTCAAGACAACCAATAAAAAAACACGGAAAGAGATTCGTAAGGAACGGCTCAGAAAACTCGGCTTGCAGAGGTCCTACCGACTCTTTGAAAGTTGAGGCCAACTCGAGACTTGCCGCCAAAATCACTTTTAAAAGTTGCGATCGGCCGTCGAACAGGCTCATTATCTTAACACTATCTGTCTATCTATCCGTTGCTCCTCGACCCTCCGCAACGTGTTTATTCTTCTTGCCGTGCGGCTCTGCTCCAGCCAGACGTGTCCCTCCTCCTCCTCTTCTTTTTTTTGTGCCCCCTGCTTTTCTCGCTGCCCCATCATCAACTCATTCAGGCCACAACCAGCTGAAACCCAGCCATTAATTTGGCTCATTTACACGGATTTCCTCCGTCTCCTTCCTCCTTACAGCCTTCAGATCTCCTTTGTTTGGTTTTCATTTGATTGCAATTCCTCATTTTGACCTTTACCTTTTTTTTTTGGAATGAAAGATCTTGAGTAAACTCAAAACAAAATGAGAGTTTCACGGCTGATGTGAGAATTTGGAGATCAAAACTCATTATACATTATATTCAATCATCACGCGGATTGTATTTCAATATTTTTAAGGTTGAAAAAAACGTGAAACTTTTATTTTGAACTATTTTTAAAAGTTTTTTTCTCAGGGAATTTCAAGCTTTGTAGATATTTTTTTGAGCTTGAGGGGAGATAAATTTCAGAGCAAAAATTTTTCTACCTTTTTTTCATGAGATGTAAAGCTTTTTTTGATTTAGTGAAATAAAACTTATTTTTATAGAGATATGAGATAACATGAAGTTTTTTTGATAAAAAAAGTTTACAAACAAAAAGAAATTTGAAAGATTCGGTTGAAATCTATATACGATGCGTAAATAGGGCAATCAGTCATCCTCAGTTTATTCATTTTACAATAAATAAAACATTTCTAAGGGCCATAAGACCTCTTATTAGAAAAAAAGTAGGACAAGGGAATTTTTGAAACAAGAAAAAAATTGCATTTTAGAACTTAGGAGGAATTTTTTTAGAAAGGTGTAAATATAGAATGAATGAAAATTTCTAAATTTCAACGTTTAATGATAACTTTTAGAATTTTCGTATGATTTTTTTGAAATTTTTAACGTCTGAAAACACAGAAAACAGTTTTTCGCCCTGAGGCCTTCATTAAATTTGTCTATGCTCCTTCAAACACCATAGCAATCGTTTTTGAACAGACCGAACTCCTATGGAAACGGCACTTCATCATCATTCTCGGAATGGAATCGTTTTTATTGGTTTCATCTCGTTTTTTGCTTTTTTCTGTGACTGCTTCCCTCGGATAATCACATTTGCTTTTTTGGGCTTCATTCGGAATCCACCACTTTCTTCTATCATTAAAGTTTTTCGTTTTCTTTTGTCTTTCAATTTGTAGGCTTTACTTAGTGGTCTTGGCTTGGTTCTTTTTTGTGAGTCTAGCTTGGAAAGTCCAAAATAAAAAGTGAATGAGGGACTCGGATGTAAAATGAAAAACTCTCTTGGATTTGCCTTTGAATTTGTCTTTTTTAAAAAGAATGGTCAGGATCCTTCAAACCATGACGAATTGGAATAGTGAACCTACGATCCTATCAAAAATCTTCCATTTTCCGATCAGACACGTGTAGACAGCTGAAATTTTCAGCTTTTCGATAAATTCACCTGCCAATTACTCTTGAAAGCATTCAGAAGCTCGCTCTTCCATCTAGTTCTACATGAAATTGAGTTTTATAGAAAAGCAGAAGCTATAGTTTTTTGGCACCTCGCATACAAAGCTATCTTTGTGCCAAATCGGGCTCGTTTAGTTTTTTCTTCTTGCCAAGGAAGCTTATTTTTGACGCATCTTTTCAGGGAAATTCTCGCCGTTCATTATAGGAAAGAAGATTTTGAGAAGACTCTGTTTTTTTTTTTGTTGAATTGTTAGACCGGGAAAATCGTCAAGTTTTGGAAAGTACCTTGGGTTCTAATTTGAAACTTCTGGGTAACTTTTCTTTTTCCTCAATCACACTCATCAAAGCAAAAAAAAAGTCTTACCGTATATATGTGGGTTTATTGACGAGAATTAATTAATTCTAATTACTATGTAATCTAACCTAAGCCTAAAACGGGAAGACATTTTTTTATTCATTTTTTTCTTTTGTGAATCCACTTTTTGGTTCAAATAGTCAGTTATGAAAAAAAGAGAAGAATTTTGCATTCTTCCCTTCTTTCTCTGCTTATAAATAATTCTTGACGTGAAGAATTTTTCTTTTTTTCGGAAGTCAAATCAATTCGAAGACGTATCTTCATAATGGAAATTTGGTGCTGTTTGTTTGTTTTGTTTATTTTTCTGGCTTGTTTCTAAATTCCCGATCCGAATAATAAATTTGAAAAAAAGCCCTACCTGACTTCTTTCAAGTCATTCCGCGCCAAAAGGGGATCTCTTTTTTTAAGCCAAGCCAAGTTTTGCATCAAAAACGTGCAAAGAGCAGCCACGCGCAAAGTTCGAAAAACCGAAAAAAGCTTTTGATAAAAGATACTAGCAATTTTTATGACTTTTTGTTGAGAATGTCTTTTTTGTGGGCGCAAAAGTGTGGAAAACTCAAAAAATTAAACCTTCAAATTTCAAAAAAATACTTTCTATATGGTTTTTTTTCTAATTTTTTTTTTTTAATTTCTTTTTTCTTTTCCTAATTTCTTTTCTAATTCCAAGCTTTTTTCATCAAATTTTGAAATGTTTTTCACGATTTCTCGCTCCATGAAAAATTTCGAACCGTCCTTTGCTTTCAAATATTCACAAAGATCAAGGGATGTTATGGAAAATTACTGGCGTTTTTTTGAATTATTCATTTGCTCTTTTTCAAAACCAGATCTTGAAAAAATAGAGTTCCTTAAATTGGGCGAGACTTTTTTTGAATTTTTTTGTAATAAAAATTTTTTTGAAGCGTAGTTCATTTCAACACATTAGGTTTTTAGGAAAGGCACAGCGACGTCTCAGAAAATCTCACACCAAATCGGTTGTTTTAAAATTAATTATTTGCTCAGAAACCATCTCTGGGACTACTACCTAGAGGGGAATAGAGGAAACTAGAAAAAAAAAACTTGAACAGCACGCCTACAAATAGGCTGAATATGGCGTTCTCAGTGCCTCGGCATTGACATAAAAGCGATCAATTTCGCAGGTAGGCGCTGAGGTGTGTATATGTATGTGTTATATATTTTTGTGCCCTGCCCTCACGGCTTCTGCCCCCTCGCTCCCCCTCCCCAAATTGTAATTTTTGTTGCAAGCGACCGTGAACCGAATCAAATTGAATGCTAATGAACGCCTAATTATCGCCTTTTCGCCTTTGAGCCTCTCAATTTGGTCATTTTTTTGCAAGAGATAAGAATTCTGCACCGATTCCGGTGACCACGTCTTGTTTGATAAGCTGTCAACTTTTTCTTTCCTTTTTATCAATCATAAATGTTCAAGTTTCTGGTTTTAGTTGCTAGTTCAGATCATTTTTTGGAATACCCATTGGTCGTTCAAATGAACTTTTTCCAGCGTTTAAGGCTCAGGTTTGAGGGTAGAAGATCTTTTTTTTTTCTCACCACGATCATTTGTTTCAAAGACAGTTGAAAAGCGTTGTTCGAAAAAATGAATGGTTTTCTAGCGCCTTTGAAATTTTCAATATGAAAAAAACTGTTTTGGTTGCACTATAGGGCACAATATCATGTGCATACACTTTTGTACTCATTGCTTTCAGTCCGATTCTCCTTCGGAGGAAAAACGGATTACTACAATTTTCTCTCATCAAAACATTATCTACAGATGATGTCCTTTGGTACTGAGGAAAAATTTATTATTTTTCCCGGAAGCTCCTCTTTCTTGAAATTCATCTGAAGGCAAACTTCTAAAGTCATTGACTCTAATTGAGAGTTCAAGTGGACTTTCTCGGAATCGCAAAGCTTTCGCTAATAAATAAAACATGAGCGAGTCGAACTCTGGCCGCGGAAACGACTCGCTCGTCATTTCCGTAGGCTTTTCCGAATTCTTGTTGTTCTTTTTTATTTTGAGCTGCTTTTCAGTTTTCTTGAAATAGTTTCCTAATAAGATTAACCGAACAGATTTTTGAAAAAAGACCATGTGACGGTCTTTTCAGTGGCTTAGTGCGTTGATTGTATTTTTGGTTAATATTCTAGAAGACGTGTTGAAAAAAAGCGTTCTTTCTCTTATTAATTTCAGCTCTGGCTAATTTTTTCACGAGTACTTTTTAATTATCAAAAAAAATGTCAAAACTGTAAAAAAAGCGCTCTTTTTGATCCACATCTCTCCACAAGAGATCAGAATTCCGGAGATCTAACTAGAATCTCAAGATCCTCAAGCTTTTTCCTAGATGTCTGAAAGCCCGAAAGGACATTCTTTAAAAATTTTATATCATTATTTAATTAATTTTTATTTTTTTTTCAATTTTTCAACTTCTACAGTACGCCAAGCGTTTCCACGAAAAACACGCGGTGAATTGAGTATAAAAGGTTTCAAAAAAATGGCAGCCCTTTGAAGAAAAAAGATCTCCGTACATCATTTTTCGAGCGGTTGAAATGGAATTTTGCCGTAATTTCAAGACACATCACTCATGTCTGGAAGAAATAAATAGGCCTTCTTTTTTTTCTCCAAAATGAGGGGAAAATCTTTTTTCGTCTAAAGCTTCTTATTTTTGCAAAAGCCGAAAAAATTAACACAATAGAGTCTCTTTTTTCCTCCAAGTATCTAATGGGCTTGATTATTATTTTCTTTTCCGCCTCTCCTTTTGCTTTTTTTTTCTTGTTTTACATAATCATTGGCTTCTCCCAGAATAGCTAGATTATGTGCAGAGTATGCAAAAGAATTCATTTTCGGAAGGTTCGCGACGAAATTATAGCCTTGAAGATTTTTCGGACCATATAATTTTATTCTCGAGCTTCCGAAAGCTGTTTTCTGAGGCTTGTCATTTTGTATTTGCAATTGGAATTCTCGCAAACAACTAAAAAATGATCATGTTTTGTGTATAGTTTGATCACTGCTAGCTTTTCACAAAAATCAGGGAACTCAAATTTTGGCAAAACATATTCTTGACAAGGAGGGTCGTTTTACTTTGTGGTTGAAAATCCCTTGAAATTTGGACAGAGCGCTTTTTGATGTACCAGAAGAAGATCCTGAAAGTCTCAACCTGCCCGAATATATAGTTTTTCAGAGTGGACACCTCAAAGTCAAAGAGAGCCCTCAAAATCTGTTGAAATCAGTCATATCTGGGCGTTATTTCTCAAATACTAGAAAGTTTTGAGCTTTTCTCTTTTTCTGGTATATCAATAAGCGTTAGGGCTACTCGAAACTCGGGTGATTATTATACTTGTGGGATTAACATTATACTTCTACTTGATTCACGAAAAATAAGTTTGTTCTTTTTGCACCTTTCCTAGAGGGATTTTTAGATTTTCCCATACAAAAGTAGCATCAATTTTTGGCAGAAAAAAAAGAAACAGATGAAAAAATGTTGTTTTTGGTTCGCTCAACTGAAAAAAATTAGGAAATAAGAGAGTGAGAGCGAATGCTGTCGAATTTCCCAACCAAGCTGAGCTTTCTGCTCTCTTTTCTGGTTTCCCTCTACTTTTGTGACTTTATTCTTTTTTGATTTTTCTTTTTCAGGTCAATTTGTTTTTGGTGCAGTGGAAAATTCGTTTTTCCCTCTGTTTTTTGCGTGATTTTTCGCTTTCAAACATTGATTTCTTGATTTTTTTTTTTCAGGTTTCCTGTGTTTTATGCGTGATTTTCCGCACTAAAACAATGTTTTCTTTGGCTTTTTTCTTGTTGATGTATACGAATAACAACACATTTGGTTATTTAGCCATCGTTTCCGGAACTTTAAGATCCCATTTGGTAGGAAATTAGAAGTCTCATTTCCGTTTAATAATTCTTTTTTTCCTGTTTCTTTTTTAGAATTGCAGTTTCGCGAGAAACTGATTAAGTCGAAAAAATGAAAATGTTTCGAGAATAATGATTTTTGAAAGTCTCTGAAAAAGTTTTTGCGCAGGATTGGATTCTTTTTTTAAAACATTTTTAGGCGTTTCCCTATGTCTCTGAACACCCCGGAAAGTTTCCCGATTTCCAGAATAATTTATAACTAATCTCGAAAAAAGGTAATTCAATATTACCAGCGGTTAGATTGTTTTTGAAAATAACCGCATTCAAGTGCGCGTTCCTCTTCTCTTTTTTCAAAATTTAATTTCGTTTGGAAGCCACCAAAACCAAATACTTGGTCCAAATTTTTTCAAGTATGATCCTTTTTTTCTTGGCGATTTTCAGGGTGTTTTGCCCATGAAAAATGACACTTTTTCGCGATGTTTCATGAGATTTGGAAGATGAATCGGGCCGTAAATGGCGCCGTGCGAGGATGATTTATCGTCGAAAAGTTTTCGCGCGCTTTTTTTCGCCTCTTCTTCTCACCTTTGATTTTAAGCCTTGATTTTTTTTTCGAAGTCGCAGTTTGAGGGTGTTTTTCGTCTCTTTTTCCCAATTCTCATTGTGTTTTAGTGACAATTAAAAAAAAATTGTTTAGAATTGACTTAGAATCCGGATTAAATTTTACGCAAACTGAAAAACATGTTTTCTAGATCAGATTTCTAGATAGTATTTTGAAGCATTTTGTTAGATTTTAGGACATACTTCTTTCTGAAGATGAAACTCAAGAGCTCCAGAGTGATTCCTATAAGGGCAACCTTAGAGGTCCTTGAAGGTTCCCCTCTATAAGGTCTACTAAAGCTTTCAAAAGCGGCCCTGTAGAAGACATGCTAGTCGATTATTGCCAACAGAGAATGACTTGTTCAAGTTTGTCTTGTTAACTTTCAAATTTGAACAAAAAAAAAATCAAAAGACCCTGTAGGAACCACTTGAGCTCCAGGGGCTTAGGGGTTAAACTCTGAACCCTTTTGCAATCACCTAAATTCTACCCTTATAGATGGCACTTTTTGCCCCCTATAGGGGCTGTTTTTAGCCTAAACCCTACAGAGACCACTCTGGCGTCCTAAAGAACGTAGAAGATTAAAAAGACACCGAATAGGAGAAAGCTTCCCGTGAGGGAAACAAAAACACCAAGTTTCTTCACCAACGCTCTTCATCCTTCATATATCTCGCGCGAAACATGTGTGGGCTCTTTTTAGCCGTGCAAACATTTCGGCGGTCAGAGGATTTTCGTCATGTTCCTTGTTGAACTTGTTGCTTGCGGTTAAATAATTGGTTAATTGGGATTCTTTGTACCTTGTCCCAAATTCGACTGAAGGACTTGTCACTTAGCGCCAGCACACTTTTAGAAAAACATTTTTCCTACAAGAATTCATCTCTTTTCAAGATAAAACCATCAGCTGGCGCTGAGTAACGATTTGCTCTTTTTTTTGAAACCTTATTTCATGCTCTGCTCATGCGCCTTTAAATTCAAACATAGCTCATGACTCATTTAGTTCCAATTTGCTCTCCAAGAATATTTTTTGATCATTTTCTAGGGGAACGGATAGGTTTCCTTTATATTGTGAATGAGAAAAGTCATAATCTTCCTATTTATTTGTCGAAGCACATCGAAAGTTAGGAAGGTACATCAAAGTTGGAAAGTTTTTTCTAAGGCAGAGATGGAACTTCAGTTTTTGTAGCCCTTGTTTCTTATGCCTTTCGCATGAGTTTATTGACTATTAACCGTACATTTGGCTGTAGAAAGACCATTTTTCAGTGGCTAGCGAGTTCTGCGCCGTTCACTTTTGTTAACTTTTTCTTCTAAAAAGGCGGTTTTTTTTTCGAAATTTTGGTCTTTTCCGTAAAAAAAAAGTGAGCTCATTTTTTTTAACTTGAATTTTTTTTATTCTGTTATTTTTCATTGATATACCTTACACGGTTGATCGACGGTTCTTTCCAGTACTTCTTGGGTTTAAAAGTGAAGGAAATCCAACGAAGATTCCGTGCTTCTCGACACGACTAGTGATGCTAATTTGAAACGGCGAAACGTATCGCTTTTCAATCAGATGCCCTTCCTCTTATATGCATATGTTTTCTTTTCTTTTCCTCTTTTCTCCTTTTCGAGACACCGCGTCATTTTCTTTCAAAAAACGTCCCATTCCTTTGTGGTATAGCATGAGAAAGGGCTATTTGGAAAGGAGGCAATAATAGCCCTCTAATAGGGTTTTGCGAATGAAGTAACCCTCAGCTCAATGGCCAACGGCGTCGGGGCCAATGTTTGAATGTTTTTTCTGGTCGTGAGCCGGCCTTCTAACGCAAAAATGGAATGATGCTGTGGGATGTCTTTTCGTTCTGGAAGTTTCTTGGCGCGAATGGATTACTGTAATTATCATTTTAGTCTACTAAAGGAGCTTGGAATCTTCATTTTGAGAAGTTTTTACATGTGATGCTCAAAAAAATCTTGCTGAGCTGTTTACAATGCTTGACTATTTTTTCATCCAGGAAAAATATTTCAGACACAATACATCGTGTATATCTCTAACTTAGAGTTTAAGACACCATTTAAAAAAAAAACGATAAAAGTAGTTCAAACGTGCTCCATTCTACAGGAAGCCCTAAAAAGTCAAACTGATACTTAAAAACGTCATTATCGTCTAAAGTCCAAGTAAAATTATTCCTGTAACACGCTAAAAAGCTTCTTTGAAAGAGGGTTTTTTAGAAGTAATTCTGTTTTAAAGCAACCATGTCACGAACTTTGTCACATCACTTTTATGGAGTATTTTAGGAATTATTCAATTTTGTAGCTTTTATTCGACTTTGCGAAAGGTACATTATGCCTGATATTATGATGAAAAAACATTTCTTAAGCCTTTCAAAATTTCAGGAAGGTCTTGAACGAACTAAACCAAAAATGACGTTTTCTTCCTACATTTTCGTTGAGTTTGAAAAACCAGTTTAACCCAAATTAGTGCTGTTATTGGGTTTTTTTTATTATCATCCTCTAGTTTTGGTGCAATAAAAACCTTCCTTTTTAGAGAAGTACATTTTTTTAATTGTAGTTGTTTAGTACAGATTCACCGTTGGCTTGGGTCATTATTGAAAAAAAAGTTTCAAATCGGTTAGAGGATTTATGTGCGAAATTTAGAGATTCATTTGTTTTCTACAATAGTCCACGCGCTTTCTGTTTTGTGAGAAAGCTTTAGAAAGTAATTATTATAAAATTAAATCTTGACAAGAACTACTGAAGAGATGTCTGAACCTCTCATTCTCGCAAACTGTCTCGTTGATCGCGTCAAATGTTCCATATAACTTAAGCGGGCTGTGAATAAGCTCCAGTGGCAAATTAAATGTATTTGCTGATTAAATGATTCAATTTTTACGCTCTGAAATCTATAATTCATTTTTTATTTTTCAAAAACTTCATTTTTTTGTTTTTCAGTCTTCACCCGTAGTTCCGATGTTATTCTTTATATATATACAAGCTTACGAAGGACGCTGTTTCATAGTGACTTTTGCTGGTTTCACTGACGACGAATGGATGGATCCGGGAAGAGGAGGAGGAGGAGATGAGAAGGAGATTAATGAAATCCTTTCCCGCCATTTTGCCATTTTTTGCTTTTCCTCATGTCCGATTTATTATATCAGTCTTAATCCGCATTTTTGCTATTGGATGTGAGGTTTCGCTGCAAAATTTGCCCGAAAAAAGTGTGGCTCAAGGATCGAAATATTTCGATTTTCAGGTATTGTTGATGGAACCTTGGTACAAGTTTTTTGAATTTCAAGCATTTCGAAGTTTTTTTCCAGACCGCAGGCTTCTCCTAGAGTCTATAGTCTAATTTTTTCGAAAAAAAAAGATCTCAGAAAGCAAATTTTTTCTTGAAGAAAAGGAGTTTATTCCAATGTTTTCCTTTCAAAAAAAAATTCTCACTTCAATGACTCATTTTTTGTCGTCAATTTTTTCATTGTTTTGTCCTCATCACAAGTTTTAATCTGCACGTGGAACGGCTCCGGATATTTTCTTCATCATCAGTGTTTTTCTCTGCGGGATTAACCTTATACGTGGTTTCTATGTCTGATTTTGCTTCAAATCCTCTTTCTTACCTTATTCTATATCAAGCAAGACTTTAATTTTGAAAATGGGCCTGACCACAAAACGACTTTCGCGAGCTTTGAAAACTTTAGGCCTTGACGTGACCGCAACGTGTTGGCCATCATGTCGTGAAACTCTCCAGTTTTTGGAATTTTATACTTTTCACAGAAAGGGTATTCTAAGTTTTTTGGCTCCTCTTTGCACCTTTAAAGTTTCAAATTCCTTCTTAAATACAATGTAGTACTGACACCTTTGCAAAAATTACCGGAAAACGAAAAATCCTCAGAGAATGGGGCACGGCATCCTCCTGTATGAAATATTCAGGAGATGACGCCTTCTTTTTGTTTTTGACTATACGCATTCACTTTCTTTTCTTTTCTTTTTCTCTTCCGGCTCCTTGAGCATTTGTTGCATCTCGACCTTTTTTCTTTTGCCGCGTTCAGGCGTATCCGTTTACAATTCATTTTGTTGCAAGAACTTGCGTTGGTTCTATTTTTTCTCGGATCGCCCAAACAAAGTTTTTCTTTTTCTTATTTTTTGCACATTTTTGAATAGAACTCGAGTAAATTTGGCGGTTTGAGGGTTTTAGAGCTTGTTTCTTTTGAGAAATTTTGAAGGAGTAATATTTTGTTTAACCTTTTTGTTTCGAGAAACCCGAAACGGGGCGTTTTGCAGCCCTAGCTAGGTGTTATCATTAGCTATGAGTAGCGTTTCACAGAAGAAGAGAACTGCTTTTTTGGGAATATCGTGGGTGTGAAGCTGTTTTGAATTGAAACAAGTCCTTTTCGAAAGCTCTTAAAATTCGAAATTCCGACTTGCAAGGAAATTGAGGGGAATGCTAGACACTGTTGGAAATACCAGTTATTTCGAACGTTCCTTTGAGTTCCTGCACTTTTTATTATTTTTTATTTTCCCCTCGCTTATCGCTATTTGCCCTTCCACTCAACTTTTGAATGTTTGCTCTCATATCAAACACCTTTAATCGAGGTCGTTATTCATCTCTATTCACCCTTTTCCATGTTCCCATTTGATTTAGAGAAACGTTTAGTTTTTTTTAACGCATTTTTTAAATATACATCAATAGACCTAATGAAGTTCTGGGATTTTTGGCTTCTTCGTTCTGTTTTGGCTACGCTGTGCTCTTCTGAACGATCGATATCAGGGTGATTCATTCAATTCGGCGTGAATTGAAGAAGCCATTAGTTTTTTGATTTTTTTTTTCTCAAAATAATTTTAAAACGGCCTTGAATCAAGTTAACCGGATCGTTTACAATTGAATGTATGTTTTTTTAAATCTTCGTGAAGAGATTCTTGAAAAAAACAGTATTTCAAGAATTCGCACTTTTTTTAAAAATTGAAATCATTATTCCTTTTTTTATTTCATTATAGTTTTTCAACTCCTTCTAAGCTTATTTTGATTGTACACTTCTTGGTGGTTCCTTTTTAGATAAAAAAACTTTTTTTCTTTTTTTCCATTTGTAGGCGAAAAAAATAAGGAAATCTAGCTTTAGGATTTCTTTTGTTCGGCCAAAAAAACTATGCTCCAAACTGGCTCTGTGGGAATTTTTGTAGCCATGACATTCGAAATCGAAAAAGCTGTAGTTTTTTCAAAATTGTTTCTCTGTAATTCTCGTTTTTTTCAGAAAAAGAAAAAGAATATAATGTTGAGTCGTGGTTTGCTAAGAAATTTGACATCTTTTTTTTGAATTTATTCAAGGCTTATTCTGTTTTTCAGCAATGAGAATATGTATGAGGTGTCTTATTCAAGAAACATGGTTCTTGGTTATTTCAAAGCGGATAGAAATATTCGAAATCCACTGGAGATTGTAGTATTTTTAAATCTCAATTTGCAGAACAGCCACAGAAATGAAATGAATTAACAAAAAAAACTTTCAAATTTATTTACATCATGCGAGTTTTGCAATATTTTGTTAAGGGACCATAAAGTTCATATATGTAATACTTTCTACCAAACGTCTTCAAGATCAGCACGAGACGTTCGAAAATTTCTTTTTTAATGATACATTCAAAAAAAAGAGTTTAATATTAGTTTTTATGAAGCTTGATGGTTTATTGTGACCAAAAAAAGTAAAATTAATATTATTTCCTGCGAAAATACAGGACCGGAATCTGATTCCGCACCGTAAAAAGAATATTTCGATTTTCATCTGATGCCACGTTTTTTGCAGACTCTTGTATCAGATTCACCTTGACCTCTAGAACATAAGTTTATCAAAAAATTTCGGAAGAAATTCGGAAAAAAAAATCGCTTTCCACACGAGTAGTCATTGGAATTTTCTTCCAGATCGGTTTTCACAGGAATCGAACCAAGAAAAAAAAATAAAAGGAAAGAAAACTTCTCATTAGTGAGGGCCTCCTTCATAGGATTGCTCAAATTTTCGGGTGTCTTTGCCGGGCTTTTCCTCCGTTCTACGTCTTCTTTCCTTTTTAGTTTGTCGGGACATTCGTCTTGCCCCTGAGTGCTTCTTCACAGCTTTTCTACCCCATACTTCATTCATACTCTTCTTTTTGAAAGTTCGAACCGCCAATTTTCTCCAGAGTTCATCCACCGCGAGTTGAAACAGTCTGACTGTCTGCGCCCTCTTTCTTCCTCCCAATCGAAATAGACACCAAGGGTCCATTTTTTTGTTATGAATACACTATATTTGGAGCCAACCCCCAAGTTTCAACAGACTTTTTCACGCTTCAAGCGCACACAAAAATTCTCTCTTCCGGGCGCCCATTTTGCATACATTCTTTTTTGGATTGCGTCCACCTCAATCGTAAAAAAAAGCGGATGCATACATAAACTCTTACGTTTCCTTCTCCCGTCAAATTCCCATATTTTTCCTTTTTCGCACGTTTTTTTGGTTTCTAGCAACTTCTTACGCATAGAAAAACATATGAATTCCGAGACAAATTTTTAATTTTTTTTTATTATTTCATTTTAATTTTAACTTTTCAACGCCTAAATGTAAGAAAATCTGAGCATCCAATAGAATTTTGTGAGCATCATGCTTTATTTCGTATGAGAAAGAATTTTTTCATCGGCTGTACTTTAATTTTTGTTTGATCCCTGTTCCATCTCAAAGATGGGAATTTTTGAAAAGTCTACAATCCCTTGAAATTGAATAAATCTTTTTCCGAACCTTCAGTGCAAAAAGTTTGAGAAATGGCGCAACTGAATGGGCTCATTAGCGAATCTTTCTCAAGCCATTTTCTAGTTCTCACTTACAAACGGCTTTTTTCCGGGCCGAAAGTTGCAAAACGGCGGTTTTGCACTATCAAGAGCTTATTGAATTTGAATCTGAATAATAAACGATTTGAAATTTTTTTCAAAAATTTTACTCAGGTTACACATTAGAACTCCAGTAAAAACTTCAAAAATGATTTTTAAAATTTTTTGAGCCGAAGTACCAGAATTAGTTTTTTTTTTCTCACAATATGATTTCAAATGGTTCTCTAGTCAGTAGATGAAAAAGGTGGAATTTTTTTATTTTAATTTTCGGACATCCTTTAGTCCACTCAGTAGCTGCAACTTGGACATTTGAGAATGCTCTTGTGGGACTCGAGATTTGAATTTTTAGGGTCTCTAATGGATTTTTAAACGTAAATATTTTTTATTTCAGTCGATAAGACTAATTGAAGTTTTGTGTTCACGTCTCTTTTTTTGACTTTTTTTGAGCTGTTTCCAATATTTTGTTTCCTGTTTATGCGTCAACCTGAAAAATTCAAATGTTGATTTTTCCTTTTTGTTTCACATTTCGAATTCATCATGAAAATTTTTCTCACTTTATAATTCTATGTAGACTCAATTTTGAAAATTAATTAATCAGTTATGAGAGCGGAGTTTTGTAATTGAAGATAAGTTGGTCTAGGGGATCATAGTCCACATTTTTTATTGATAAAGTGTGATATAATGTATGATTTTTTTTTATTACCACAATAATTTCCGAAGTTTTTCAGCTCGAAATCATTCGGCTGACTGCGAAATTTCTTCGCTTCTCAAAGAAAGAACGAGAATTCTTGGTCACTAAATTTTCTAATAACTTTAATTTTTTTCTATCGCCGTGCTTGTCCTCACAAATCTTCATCGAAACTTGATATTTCGGTTATTTTGAGGAGCAATGAGATGACGCTGCGATGTCGTCCCCGGCCGTGCTCCTGTTTCTCTCTGCCGCGCTTGTATTACCGTCAGCCCGACCTTCCGAGTTCCGCGGGGTTCGTTTCACCATTCGATTTCCGTTTCAAAAATCATCCTTGAGTTTTTTTCCGATAAAAAAAAGACTAACAGACCAAATTCTGAAATAGTTTGAGCGTTCTCTGTTCCGTTCTAGGATACAAAGCTGTGTTTTTATAACTAGGAAAAACTTTCCACTTGAGGGGCTCCTGAAGGTTTACTTAGAGAGGACACTAAAGTGGCCACTGAATCCCTCTCTATAGAAGCCACTATTTCGCGTTTCAGTGCCCGCTACAATTGTTTTAAGTGGTCTAGTAGTACCAATTAGAATTACGAAGATGCGACTAAATTTTAGCCACTTAAGTGTCCACTAATTCTACAACTATAGTTATTAGTAATCTAAATTTGCTACTAGGAATTTTCCTAGAATGATTTAGATTTTCCAAAGTTAAAAAAACTCCAGATACCATTTCTCCAGAGACTTTTTTTTAATCTAATTGTCGTTAGCTAGAAGTTTTGTTTCCAGAATGAAAGTTTGCAGGTGACGCCAGTTGATCCAGTCTACCTCGTCGTCCCGTTGCCTCAAAATGAGATCATAGACCGCGCCCGAAATCCTTTCCACCTTTCCATAAATAAGGTTTTTTCCATTTCTTGCAATTTCTCCCACAGTGAGCTGCAAAAACTGTGCTTGGAATTATGATGGAACTTGATTGAGTTATCAATAAACGGATAGCGGTTCATTTCGAGGAATCATAAATCGTTTTGAGATTGATTTTTTTTTTCGGATTTTCTTAGTTTGACGGAATTTAGATTATGAAAAAAAAACTTGGCAAAAAAACAAATAATTTTTGCTTCACGTAAGTATTCACAGTTTTTTTCTCACTTTCTCTCGTTTGTCTTTGAGGGAATTGTTAAAAAAACGCTGTGTTTTTACCGTTTGGGACTTTTTTTGTTCGTTTTTCTCAGTTTGAGTTTTTGGCTTTTTTGTCATTGATTTTTTTATTCAATTTCAACAGTTTTCTGGGAAGAAAAAGGCATGTATTTCGATCTCAAAAAATTTTTTGAAATGAAAAAAACCGATTGAAATGAAATTTTGAGGTGCGCCCCGTTATCGACCTGGCTTTGGAGGCTGCCTACGAAAAACAGTTCGTTTTGATTTTCAAGTTAAAACTTCGTTTTTGCTGTAATATAATTCCTAAAAGTTATTTCGGAAGGTTCTGGCTAGCTTTGACGACTACTGTAGTTGCTACGGGCGCGAAACAACCTTTTGGCGCCAAATTTGATTCGAGAACCTTTTGCGATTGAAAAGAAAGTTGTAGAACTATCTTGCTGTCACCAGGTGTCTCAACGGATGTACCCGTAATGAACCCGCTTTTGGTCTCTTCGTGTCTCAGTTGGGCTGAAACGGGTGTAAGAAGAAGTATGTGATCTAGCTGTGTTTGTTTCGAAAATCTGAGACCCAACTGTGTTAAAACGGTGTCTCAGCTTGGGTAAGAAATGCCAAAAGTTCTGTTAGCTGTGCTTATACGGGTTTAAAACGGGTGCACCAGATGAGATCTCGTGTTAGCACGGCTGGTCTATCCTCATCAGCATGAGGGGTTTTTTTGCTAAAACATTTTTGATTTCTCGAGTCCCACGTTTAGTTCAGAACATTCTCAGGTGATCGTTATAGACAATTTGTACAACAGGAAATTTATTTTTCCCTCTAGAATCGTACCTCGCGACTCGATAATCGTCACCTATCGCGATACGAAAACTTCCGATGCTCATGGACCGAATATCGCCGTCGAGCTGTATGTAAAGGTAAGTCTTTTCATGACTTTTTCGGAAATCTTGATTTTCCCAGAAACAAATGGACTGCATAATCGGCTACGCCTACGTCTACGCGCTAGCTCCGGTCGCCCGAATGACGCCGTTTTGGGGCAACGGAATCCCCGTCATCACGCCGATCGGACTCACGATGAACCTCGATGACAAGACCGAGTACCAGCTCATGACGCGCATCAGCAGTCCCTATAAGGTCTCGCAACAATTGTAATTTCGGTTAAAGACTATGGACGTACGGTAATTAAGATACGGTTTTCGAGAGAAGAAAAAAAAAATTCAAAGACTTGACTGTTTGCAACAGGATTTTTTATAGGCTTGAAAAATCTGATTTTTCTGAGCCTTCTCATGTTGACGCGCTTTTTTCAAGTTTGTATGACCTCGGTGATGAGGGAGTAGAGAGTGCAGACAGATCAGAATGCTTCAAGTCTGTATGAATGGCCTTAACCATAACAAGAAAAGTTGAGGGAGTCGTCAGAAAAGGATCCTAAAAAGAAGTCTTGCGTTTGAACTCTCATTTACCACCACAAGGTGTGATCCAATGTTTCTAGCTTTTCACAAAAAAAAAGTCCCAAAGAGAATTTTCTCAGAATCCCGAAATTCTCCGCCTTCATAAGGGAGCAAAGCTATAAAGTTTTCAAAGTTTAGTTTAAGTTTTTCTTATCTTAGTTCTTGAAGAAAACTCTCTTTTTCCATTAAAATGTAGCACCACACTAACTCTAATACAACTTGGATGCAGTTGGCGGCGAAAGCGATGAAAAATCTGTTCTTGACGCAACAGTGGAGGCAGCACGTCTACATGTTCCACCACCCGAAAACGAATCCGTCGCTGCCGGTCGACGAGTGTTTCATGTTGATGGCCAGCGTCCAGAGCATGGTTCGGGAGGTCGGTTTCCAATATTTGACATGACCAGTCGGGCTGCCAAGAACAAGCCTTACTCACTAGGGAAGCTTTTCTACCCCCTCCGTTAAACTTTTGATGAAACTTTGCTGAAATATACTTTAGCTCTGAACTAGGGCGCCTTAAGGCACGCCCGGATGTTTCTCTGCCCCATGCTGTTTCGTCGTTTTCTCGTAGTCAGAGAGTGAAGAAACAGCATATGGCAAAGAAATAATAGGGCACGCCTTGAGGTGCCATAGTTCAGAGAGGACCTGCTCATTCGGAAACAAGAAAAAAATTGTCTCGCGATAGATAATGAAAAAAGATCAAGCCTCAAAAAATAATTTTTGAAACTTTTCATCGCAACATTTTTTAGCATTCAGTCTTTTGTAGAAGTTTTTCTAGCGATTGGTCGTTTCTAGTTTTTGAGATGAACTCTGAATATTGAAAATCGACTTTACCTACGTTCCAAAAAAAGAATCTCTTGAGCCGGAAAGTTCGGAAATTGGCAGCGTTTCATTTTTTTATTCCAGAGTTAAAAATCTTGGAGGAAATAATAAAAACTCCCTTTCCTCAATATGGTTGCAGGCCGGTGCAAGTTCCAACTTTCCAGAGTAACGTAGTAGATTTCTGTATGTAATTGGAGGTTTTCCACCTGCTCATTTCATATAAATTTCTCAGGTTAAGGTCACTAATTTTCAAATAGAAAACTACAATTTCAATTTGATGCTCCAAATTTGTCAGAAAAAAATGCAGTTCCCTGGCTCGCCGTATAGGCGCCAAAGAGCGGGAATCGTCACATCAAAGTGCCTCATTTTTCCTGCCGAAACATGGAAAATTGCCAGAAATAACCCTGAACCTATGTCGAGCAAATTGCAGGAAGGGAGCTCTTTTTATTGTTTTTTTTGTACTAAATTTGAACGGATGGGTTTTTGAGATTTTATTTGGAAGTTAACTAGTAAACTTCTTCGCGTTCAAAAGTAATGCTATGAGATGAGTGCAATCTCTTGATAGGGTAACAGTGTTAAAAAGATTTATTGTTTTCTTTGAACGGAATCGGTGGAAAAGCTAGCGTTTGGCTTTTCACTCTGTTTTTCTGCTTGACTTCCTTAACAGTTGCTATTTCATTCAATTTCGATTTCAAGGTCATCGAAATGCAGCACAACTATTTCGTGTTCAACGAAGATAGCGTCGAGCCGCGGGAAACCAAAAGAGCCGAATACAGGAAAATCCTGTCGCAGAGCAGCTTCATCGGAAAAGGTCAGTTTCAGGGGCTTTTTAGAGATTTTTTTTTTGAATAGATTGTACAGGTTTTTAAAGGGGGTTTCCGATGTTGGATTTTATATTGTCTGGTTCGTTTTTTTTAGAAAGTCAATGGGAGTGAGTTTTTTGGGGTTACCAATTTCTTACTTAAAAAACCAAATTTTTAAAATCCTTTTGAACTCCCCGGAGTTATCCGTGGGACAACAAAAGATTTTTAGAGGGTCTTTCTGATTTTATGTTTGAAATTTTTCTCTGAATTCTTTCAAGCAATCGAGAAAAAACAATTAGAACTTTGTCTTCGATTTTGAAGTACAGAGACATTCAAAGCTCAAGACGTTCGTTCTAATGAACTATTCCACTAATTCCAGCCTCGAAGGCATATGAAATCGTAAAAGTGCACTCTAACGAGCTATTTCACTGATTGGCTAGCCACGCCTCTTTTTTTTTACTTTTAGAATCCTCATTAACGATACGAGACTATTTGAAATATTCTGCGACAGACTTTTTCTGATAGGTTTTTTTTCAGAATGAAAAAAGATCTTTATTTAGTAATTTTTCCGTTTTTATTTCCGATTCACGTTGGCTTGTTTGCCCTCCATTAAAAGGAACTAGCTCAACTCGTTAGCCGTTATTTATTTATATATTTTTTCCCAAGAGGTTTCCGATTTCAATCTTGCTTTTGAGTGTGGGAGTATGATGTAGGAATAGATCTCTATTCGAAATTTGGTCATTGATTTTACTTTTTCAAGCAAATTTGCAAGTTTATTTTAGAACTATATTCAATCTGTGCACTTTTGAGCTCAATGCGTTCTCAAACTTTAGGCAAATGTTTGTTCTGTTTCTTTTGAGCAGAGTAAATTACTTTTTCTAAGAAAGTTCGATTTTGATGACTAAGGAGGCTATTGAGTAACTTTTTTTTCTGATTAAATTCAGACATATTGAAGCTCTTAAAATGTTGGACTTTCTGTAAATATCTTTCAACAAGGTCGAAAACATTTTGCACATTTTAAAACATTTATAGGAATCTAAGTATTATTTTTTTTTCTCAAAAAGTTTTGGGGCTTCTTATAACTAAAATTTTAATTTCTGATTCTTCAGTCATCTAAGGTACTTTTCTGACTTCTTTCTGAGATCTTCATCACTTCCAGCCGTGACTATAGGGTCAGTAATCATGAAAAATGCTCGAAATATTCTGGTAGATTTTTTAGAGTCGATAAGACTCGATAAAGTTCATTCCAGCTCTTTTCAGGTTTAAAAATATTAGGTGATCATTTTAGAATTAAAGATCATACAATATCGCTCGAATCATTTTTGGAGGGGAACTTCAAGTTTCTTTTGACTTTTTCTTCTTCCTCTGTTTCGCAGCAAAGAATTTCATCAATGCTGTCTTTCATTTCCGTTCGACTTCTTTGCTTTTCTGAACCCTCAACGCAATCAAATTATCATCAGTGCACTGATTTGCTGATCGAATCTTTCCTGCTGCTGTTGCAAGGAGAGATTGTCTCCTGCCGGTAAACGCGCTTTGCACACAGAGACACGCACGGGACGCACGTGATTGTTACACAATCTGCAAAACGAAAACGACCCCAACAGCAACACAAAAAATGAACATAACAGACGGATGAATGAACGCAAGAGAAGGTTTTTTGGGTGTATGACTGAGCGAAATGACCTGGAGTGAATGGTCGCGACGGGATGGTTAGAGTGCGTTCTGCGGTTTTTCAGGAGGTTTTCGTGAATTTGAAACGAGAGTTTGAATACTTTAGAAAAAGCCCATGGACGATCTTTCCATAAAAACGCCAGAAAAAAATATTCCGGAATTCTTCGAAAACGTCATAGCCATGGAGCGCAAATTTTATAAAGCAATCGCGGCTACTTTTCCCGGTCGAATCTGTCTCGTTAAACTCCAAAAAAAAATTTTCTTTGGTTTTCTGGGAGTAGTTGGTTTTTCTGTTGTAAATAATCTTTTTTTTAAATCGACTTCCTTGAGAGATTCTGCACGGATTTCTTTTTTAACGGAAAAGATTAGAACTCGAAGCGTCACTTTGGAAATGTCGAATGACGGCCAAGGTCGTAATTGATGGTGGCCGCAAGAAAGAACAGAAAAAGGGAGAAGCCTCGAGAATAATCCTGATAACTGTTCTCGATTTGCATTTTTTTTTTCCTCTTTTCATTTTGAGTTTTGTTTTTGACTTTTGGCCACGGCGATGTACGGCGGAAAAGGAAAAATATGACAAATTAGGCGAGTTTTCCTACGAGGAAAAACCTTTTGCCTCGGGGCAAATTACATCGTTTTATCGCATTAACCGCGTTAGTTATTCCCTTCTATTGGAAAATTTCGTGTCTCTTCCTGGAATATTCGAAAAAGTATTTCTAGTGGGCACTAGAACGATCTTTAGGTAGCCGCTCTACTGTACCGTGAATTTTTTTCCTCTCCGCTGTTATCAGAACTTCCTGAGGGGTCTCAACTTGAATATTTTTGGGGGTCGTTTGATACGTGGAGATCTTTTTAACTTAACCGCGTTGTACTTAAATTTTTTTCTAATGGGTCTTCAAAGATATTTCTCTAAACAGTAGTTACGAGAAAAAAATCGCTCTGTGTTTCTATTATTCTTCAGAAATTGCGATTTTTATTCAACTGAAATATTTCAAGTGATGCCTTTGGAGTTTCAAACTTTTTTTTGCCTTTTTTTCCATCACGAGAATTTGAAATTTGAGAAATAGTTCCAACTTACACTCGTTTTTAGTTTTCATTCACATAAAATTTGGTCATTTCCGTTCGAAAAAAAAAAGAAAAATTCGGCTGCCAACAGATCAATTTAATCTCCCGACCAGTTACCACCGATTAGTCTTGTTTTGGTCTCGTTTTTTTCTGCTGAAAAAATTTCAAAAGAAAACTTTCTTGCAAAACAATCCACATAATCACTCAAGGAGCTTGTCTCATAGGGTCACTTCATTTCTAGCCGTTGGGACAAAAAAACAAAACGGAAGAGAAGACGTCATTGCCTATCATGGTCGTCGTCGTTGCAGAAAAACGGAAAAAGAAAAGAAAGGAAAGAGGCCTCTCAGCTAATTTCCAAACGTGGGCCCCTGCGGCGACGGCGTTTTTCTCATTTGAATATTTCAGGCCTAGGCCTAAAGAGAGACTAGTAAATGCTCGGCTGGTGGAAATTTTTTGCCCCTTTGCAACTAATGCGTTGAAAAAAGGCTCTGATGATGTTTGTCATAACAAGAAACGCGCAACGGCGTAATAATTTCAAGATTTTTTTTCATTCCTTCTGAGACTTTCAACGTGATTCGCTCAGCTATTCTAAGGCCCTGCGCGCAAGTCATTTTCAGTCGGGAGCAACGAACCTTTCTACGTGCGACCATTGACTTGCAATTTGAGGTTAATGGAGTAAAAAAAGATGTCGACCAAAAAGGGAGTACTTTGATAACGGAAAACTGCTCGTCAAATGATGAATCCAAATTCTTTTCGAAAAGTTTGTTTTGTAACTATTTCATTGACCGCATATTAAAATGTCTAACAATCTGCGCTCTTTGTTTTCTTCTGGAAAAGTGAACCGACGAGAATTGAAGAGAGCAGAAACAAGAATGACTTTTCAAAGTTTTGTTCATTTTTTAAGGGATCAAATGAAAAAAGTCTCAGATCTTCTTCATATAACTTACTCGAGAACGTTCTCACTTTGGGGGTTTGGTATCGAAGGGGTTGATAGAAGAAAATGAAAACTTAGTGCCTAGCAATCTATCTGCTCGTGATTTTGTTTTTTCGTGCAAGGCAATTTTTTTTTCCGTTTTTATGGTCTTAGGCCTAACTCAGGTAATTTAAAATGCTCACTCACGAAAGATTAATCTAGAAGTGGGAGCTAGATGAAAAATCGAGTTGCCTGAAACTTTTCTGTTGGTTTTGATAATCTCAAAACTCGCTCAAGAACATCTCGGGCGGCTTTTTTGAGCGCTGTTTTTCATTTCTCCGACCAGGTAGCTGTACATCTTTCTCACTCTTAGTTTGATATTCTCGGCAGTCGCTACTGCGTCAGAGTAGGTTGTTATTGAAACGACAGCGTGCTCCCCACATACATATGTGTGTTGAGTAGTGCCCCGTTGCATTTGGAAACCTTCGATCTTCTTGAGAAAGAAAACAAAGAATGAAAAGGAAAATGAACGTGAGAAGAGGCGATGATAATTGCTGCTCCCACGTAAATTGGCACATTAGAGATACAGTTTTTTTTCTCTATTTCTTTTTTTCTCAACCTTCTCTTGGTTCTCTAGCGGAAGTTTTTTCAGAGAACGTGTAAAGATGAGGATTTTTTTCAAAAAAAAAAAAGAAAGGAAAGCTTTCCCCTAGAACGTCTGGCGCCGCTGCCGTGGCTCATTAAAATACGTGTGTGTGCTCGGGTCTTGGCGGAAAAACAACCCGAGTTTCGTATTCATGACATGTTTTTTGTTTTTTTTTTTTGCAAGTTTGGAGCACGGCTTCATTCTTAGCCTAGCAACCTTTTTTGAACGGGTTTTTATGGGGTATCTTTCATTTTTTAGATCTTTTTCGGCCATTTGAGCTTTGAAATTACTCAGGAAAGTCAAGATATCACTCAAGGATTTCCCTCGAAATGAAAAATGGCTGCCTGGCAACCCTTTTTGAGGTCTCATGACGGTTTTGATGGAGAGTCGACATTTAAAAGACATGAATGAACGAGAAATGAAAAAAGATTCCATGTTTGATTTTTGAACGTTCACAGGTGAGCCCAAGTGACTATTTCGGCGTTTACGGAGGAATTTTGATTTCTCACTCAGAATTTACTTAAATAATTGAGTTGTCGCTTCAGTATCTTCTGGAATGAAACTGTAATCAGAGGCTTAAGAGCAGTTTTTCAAATGCTTTTGGCGAAATTCCGTACACTATCGGTTTTTCTAAAAACAGTTTTCAAGTGTTTTTGAGGGTTTTGAGTTTGAACGGTAATCTTATCTAGCTTTATTCAAGTTCATATAAACTACATTGGGAGAGTAAACTTTCTCGTGGAAGATTTCCGCTTTTTCAAGACCAAAAGGACCACTTCAACATCATTTTCGAGAAATTTTTTTTTGTCGCTGAAAAAGTGTAGAAAACTTCATAAAGTTAGTGCTTTTTACAGTCTATTTTTCTTATTTTTTTTATTTTTCGTCCTTGAGAACTTTTTTGAATGGACTTTACGAGATAGGAGAACAATTATGGATCAATTGATTGATTGACGGAAATGACCCATTTTCGCGCCATTGGGAAAAAATTCTCCAAAAAAAATTGATGTTGGAAACATCCAATCTAGGAACGCTACACATAAAAGTTGTCACCCTAATCGAATTTTGAAAAGTTGAGAGCACAAAATTTGACAACGGCCACAAATAAATATCTATATATTTTTTGATCTGTCAACAACACAACGATGCGTAACTACAATATTTGTTGATTCAGAGCTTTTTCCTCTCTTTTTTTGCTGCTGCTTTCGCTCGGTCAACTATAAAATGAAGGAAAAACAATCGGAAGGAAGTTGATACGATTTAATTTAACAGAGGGTGTGTTATCAATATTGTAACATCTCTTCTACTTTATTTGAATTGAAGTTATTTGGTTTTTCTAATTGAGCAACTAGTTATTGTATTGAGAAATTTGAGAAAAAAATTTGGAAAAAAATAAGTCAATAAAAAAATCTTTTTGTTTAACTTCGCTCTAAAATTTTTTTGATGGTCGTTTTACCTAGAAGATTTGAACCATTTGCAGGTTTTTTTACATAAAATTCGGTTATATGGTTTTTAAAAAAAGTTTCACCCTCGACTAAGGAAGTAAAAAAACGAAAGTTTCGAACTAGATTTGTTAAACAAGCTCGGAGCAATTTTTTTAAAACTGTTCAATTTTTTTATAAATCTAAAAAAAGCTCCGAGTGTTTTTTTAAAAAGTATCAGACAACGCTGCATCTATTAGCCTAGCAATACATTTGGTTGAATCACTTTTATTGATTAAAAAAAAATTGCTCGACTCAGAAGATTTTGGACCAAAGCCAGTTTTTGAATGGCAATGTACCTACAAACTTCTCTCACGAATTTCGACTTTGCAAAAAAAAATGTCAACTACCAGAACTTTTTAGTCTTTTTTCGGCTGAACAGTATTTCATTCGGCATGCCCTGTAGTCGCGGAATTTCTCCAGTTCGAAAGTGGGGGCCGCAAAGCCGAATTAGAGAGGTTGATAGGAGGACTAGAGAAACGAAGAGAGTTGATAGGAAATTGATAGGCGCCACGCGACACCGACTCCCCGTACAAACGCATAACAATAAACGGTTAAGACAGAGAGAAAGAGAGATTTAAAGAGTAGTGTTTTTTATTTCCATAACTTTATATATTCGAAATTCTCGCTCGGGAGATTAGTGATAGTATTGGCAACATTGAACCATCCTAGAAAAGTTCATTGTTGAGAGAACGCCGCGATTTTTTTTATTATAGTGCATTCACACGAAATGAAATAGTCTGACCTGTCTGCTCTCTCTTCTCTCACCGTCGAGGTCACGAAATAACGCTGAGAAACGAGAGGGCACAAAGATCTCAGACTGTGGAAAGCTGCGGCAAAATAGCTATTGGGAAAGGATGAAAAAAAATAAAACGAAAAACTCCAAAATTGTTTATTTTTTCAATATCAATTTTTTCATTATTTCTTTTTCAATTCTTCACACCTTAAAGGATGATTTGAAATTTCTCAATCATTCAATGACTGAAGATTATTCACCTGATATTTCACTAAGAAAAAAACATAATTCTTGATATTTATTAATCTTCCAGAAGTCCTAGAGAAAAATTAAGAAAAAGTTTTTTTCAATGTTTTTGTGGTCATTCAATACCAAATCCGTGAATTCTATATATTTTTTTCTAATTCAATTTTTTTGGAGAATTCAGGACGAACAGAGGTAGCATGAAAAAAACTTTTCTGAAGGGAGAGTTCTTCCAAACACGAATCAATTAAAAGGAAAATGGATTCATAATGTTCACTGATAATAATGTCATAATGTTGACATTGATCAGATATATTTATTGTTTTTTGTGGTGTTAAAACCTGGGCTGACAAGAGAAGTGTGTGAGGAGATGTAGGAGAGGCTGGCGAGAGGACGAAGAAAGGCGATGGGTGGAGAAAGAGGGAGAGATAGAGAGTGGGTAGATACGGACGGCCACGCCCATTTCTTTTTTTTTCTTCGTCCGCTGTGCCGTGAACCCTCTCTCTGCAACGTCTGCTTTGGCTGAATTTTTGTGGTTCTTTTGTCTGACTGTCAACCAACTTGTTCTCCCCTTGATTTCGGTTAATATTCGTGTAAATTCTCTAAATCTCGCTTCATTACTGGTGAATTTGCCGGTGCCGACACCGCATATGAGGCTATGGGCAGATGGCTGACGATCCTTCAGCTCGTCGTCGTCGTCGGCCTTCTCGTCCAGCTCGCTGGAGCACAGTTCCCGTTCAATGTGATCGTCGTGCTGCCGGAACGCGAGTCGAAGAACGACAATTTCGGTCTGACCCTTCAGAAAGCCAAGCCGGTCATCGACATTGCCGTCCAGGACATTGTCGAGTCTGGCCGGATGCCTCCCGGCTGGGTCAATTTGACCTACTGGGACTCGCGTTTCTACGATGACATGGTCCTTGCCGAGCGGTTCTCCACTGTCGGTGTTATTCAGGTCAGATTTATATTCATTTTTATTTTGTGATCACAATGTATATTATACTAAACGCTGGCTTGTGAGGCGACATAGAAAAACTCTTTCTCAAGCCAGCGGCGGAGTAACTAGAGATTGAAACAGTTCACTGCTATTTAAATTGCGACGCGTGTGTCTCGAAGCGGTCGCCATGCGCTTCTGATATCGTGTTCAAAGTGATTCCGAGAAATTCAAAGTGACCGTCAGAAAGTGAGAAATATTTCAGAGAACCAGAAATGGTTTTGAATTTTCGCGTAAATCACTTTGAACGCGGCAATAAATAAGACATATTCTTGAGTATTTTCGTGAACGAAAATGGAACCGAGTCGTTTCGCGACCGTACGCCACGAAATTTCGCTTTTTAACTTTGAATCAAAAATATTATTTCCTTACCACAGTAGACTTTCAGGAGGTTTTTTTGGAATAACAAGTTTGAATCTCTTTTTGGAATAGATTAAAATTTCCGTTTGAATAGATAAGTTTTTGAACTCAAGAAGAATAGACAGTTATTTTTTTCATGATTCTGGTATTTTTCTATTGAAATTTTTTTATGAGTTTTCGGATTAACCAGTAAAAAGGAAAAAAATAACCTTTTTTTAATTAATTTTTTTCGTTTTTTTCGCTATATTTTTTTGCTTGAAGGCAATCGTTACATTTTTGATTTTTATGGAGGAATTTTTTTCTGGATCGCCGTTCAAAAAGTTTTTTTATTGCGTCAGCAAAATAAGAAAAACAAAAAAAGCTTTATCCATCTGGTGGTTTTATTGCGAAAAAATGAGGAAGACGTTCAAAATGAGAATCTTTTTATGATTTTCTCATTTGATGTTGTGAAAGAAGTCTCGAAAATGAGAGAATTAATCGAAAAAAGTCTAAAAACGAAGAAACTTGAAGAAATCCAATCTCATTTTCCGTGACGTTTCCTATTGAAACTACCAAGAAGACCTTCGGAGTTAATATTTTTCGTTCTGAAAGAATTCCTTAAGCTTCGAGAGAAGTTTTTTTGAAGAAGAAACGTTTTTTTTTCGTCAAAAAACTTTTTTCAAACTACAAGAAAAGCTTCAATATCTTCAAAGATTCTGCAAAGAGTGTTCAAATAAATCAGGAGGGGAAATAAAAAGTCCCGGAGCTTTATCTAACTAATAAAAACAGCCGGAGGGGATCCTCTTGGAGCTTCTTCTCAAATTTCACTTTGTTTTTTTTCCTTGTGGTCACGCTCGACTGCAGCTCTACCAAAACAGTTTTCCTTTTTTCCTCTCATATTGTTATTGCAAAGTGAAGAAAACAATCGAACACATTGAAAGCAGAGAAAAAAGGAAACATTTAAGTTCTCCAAGTTCTTCATTTCCGTTTCATTCGAAAAAAAGCGGAAAATTTTCGAAGGGTTTTTCATGCAATAAAGCTTTCATTTCCAGACAAAAAAACAACTTTGAATTTTTTGACATTTTGACATGACATTTTAATTCATCATTAAAATATTGATTATTTATGGAAGTCTCCTCAAGTTTGCGGCAATGAAACTGTCCAATAAAAAAATCTCTTTTTTTCTTTTTTTATGACCGATGTTTCAAAGTCATCAAAGTTCCCAAAAAAATGTTATAGTTTTTATATTGAAAATTAGGAAAGGCTGGGTTAATCTTCATTTTTTTATGTAAAAGCTCAAAAAAATAATGAAAGCATACATTCATCGAAAGTTTTGAAAAAATGGTTTCAAAAAATAAATTTCTTTGAAGTTTCTTGCTGAGTTGTTCAAAGAAGCATAAACTGATTTTACAAAGGTCTGAAAATCATTTTGAGTGATTTTCGAAGTCATGCGATTTTTATGGGCCTTCAAAATCCAAGCAAGGTTTTTTTGGCGTATCAAATTAGATTAGAAACAATAATTGAATTCCTGCTGTATCATTTTTCATTTTCATCATTTGCAGGCCTACTGTGAGCACCGACTGGACGCGATCCTCGGTTTCGCCGACAACTACGGCCTGGCCACCGTCACTAAAGTGACAGCGGGTCTGAACGGCGGAGTCCCGATCCTGACCACCGCCGGAATGCCTTCTCTTCTGAACTCCAAGAAAGAGTACCCATTCTTGACGAGGATGCGAGGATCTTATCGCTTGCTCGCCGACTCGATGTACCAACTCATCGCCTACCACGACGACGAGACCCAACTCCTGCACAACACCACCACTCTCAACTACCTCAACGTCATGTTCTTCTACCACGACAAACGGAGGGCCGTCAACCGCAAAACCAACACCGACGAGGCCGAGACCGGCGCCACCTCCTCTCACTGCTACTTCTCGCTCTACGCCATCAAACGCTACTTCACCGAGAAAAGCAAAACGTTCAAGCGCGAGTGGGCTCTGAACACGCCGCAGTTTCCTTTCGATGAAGATTTGGTCACCAGCAGAGACACCATCAAGCAGTGGCTCCGCGAGGTTTCCTACCAGTCGAACGGTGTGTTTTCCTCTTCTGCTTCTTTTGAACTTTTGGAACTCTCTGAGAGAACTTGAAAGTTGTCCTTTTCGTTAACTAGATTTATTGGAGACTCACTCACCATCCGAACTCATAGTGGTGTTTCTGAAGGAGACTGGGATCACGGAATGTAGTTTTCTCACTCAAGATTCAATCTCTCGAGCTCATTTTTTTCCTTTATGGTAAAAAAACCCTTCTAAAAGTCCGAGAAAGCCACTGAAGGTCTTAGTCCTTTTCTGTGTCTACAATCAACTGCGAAATTTTATCAAGTTTACGGCCTTGTGTCTTTTTTTTCCAATTTTTTATAATTCATTCATTTTGTCTTTATTGGCCCATCTTCTCCTTTTGCAAGTAGAAAATTTTATTTGACAAAAATTCTGGATTCTAAATAATGGGATCAGTGTGGTTCAGAGGGCTGTAGGAAACTCGAGCATTTTCTCGAAGCTTCATTTTTTTTTTGTCTTTGTCTGCAGCCTTTTCTTGACATTTAGATTCAACGTAACTTTCAAGCTTGATGTGCAGAATCTTAAAAGATCACAAATTTAAAACAGAATAGATTAGATTTAAAATCGTATGCCAAAAACTAACCCAGACGGATCGCGTACCTACATAAATTGTTTTGATCCGTTTTTCACATTCATTTATCGATTTTTCCTTTGTTTTTCTTCAGACCAGGCCCCAGTTGTGTCTGTCTGTGCGTGTGTTTGTGTGTTGTGACCATGCGTGTCTCTTCTTCGTCTTTTTGCCAATTTTATAAGTCTTCGAGGCAACAAAAAAATATTCAATGATGGCGAGTAAATCTGGACGCAAGTTTTTGGGGAACGCAAACTCTCGGCCAAGGCTTCTGACTTAAACATGACCCTCGGGGTTTTTTTTCTCTTCAGAGGAATTTCAAATGACTTTGTCGCTTCTTTTCCTGATCACATAGACAAGGGGTATCTGAAAAAAGATGTGAAAGTCTAGCTATTTAAAAAATAGTCGAAATTTTCAAATAAGTGCGCTCTAAGGATAATGTCAAGGAGGCTTTTGTTGACGAGATTGTTTTTGAAAAAGAAACAGATCATTATGACGGTTGTTAGATGAATTGATAATAGAATCAAGTATAATCGGTGAAAGACTTAAAATTGAAATGTCCCTAACTGGAAAACATTTCAAATTGTGAGAAAGTATGCTTCAAACTTCTTTTTCCTAGCAAAACGGGCAGGAAAGTGACTTTTTTTAGAAAATAAAAAGTCATAAACCTCGTACAACGATGAATCTATTGAACCTCTTTTCAGAACTCCTGAAATTGCACAAAAAGGCCTTTATTGTAAGTAGGCATTATTTGTAGATCAAACGCTGTGAGGATTTTCGGCTCATTTTCCCAACCTCTTCTGTCAGATACCCACGAACAACACTCATCGACACACTCACACTCGACTTTTCTCGTTCCTTCCGGCCCCACGCTGTTTCTCTCTTCTTCTCCTTGTTCCTGGACCAGGAGCAAAGCTGGAGAAACCTTTTGTTTCCAGCTGCCCTCTTCTCGTTATGCATTAACGTGCCCCTAAATGAGAGGAAAGAAGAAAGTTTCGTGTCGCGAGGGACACCTAAAAGAAAATATCGCTTTTGATGAACAAGAAGAAGAAGAAAGTGTGGAAAAAAATAGCCTTCCCAAAATGTTTAAATATAAAGAGATTGTTCTATCGATTAATATAGTTATAACTTGAATTAAGCTAAACGAATGAACTAAAAAGGAAACAATTTCAAACATTTGAAAGAGTTGGGCCTATTTAAAAAGAATCAAAGGCTCCCTTGAGAAAAGCATTGAAGAGTGATTTCTTCACTTCCTCAAAGGACCCCTTATTCGCCAAATAGAGCGACCTTTTTTTTTAAATCTTTTTAAGGGTTTTTATTTCCCATCTTCTACAGTTCACTACAATTTTTTCTTGATCTTTCAAAATGAAAACCCGGCTCTATGTTTTTCGTACAATTCAATACTTTTGTTCCTCTTTCATGGGACTTTCACAATGAACGCAGTAGAGAAGAAAAGTAAGCTTTTTTGTCAACTTTTGAGCAATGAACTGTGAATAATCTTTGTTTCTTACTTTCGTTCTCACATTTTCTCGGGACTTTTACTTTAGTCATGAGGTTTTGTCCATTATAATTTTTTCGTGAAAAGTACAAGAACGCAGATGTTTCTTGTTATTTTCAGCTGTCACACTGATTTCAGTTTTTTGTGGTTGCAATGGAAAATGAAGTAGACAGTAATCGACTCCTAATGAAGTGAAATTTAACTTTTCCCTTGGGGTTTGAATAACGAAAATTGAGTTTTTGATGAAAAAAAAATAGCCGCAAAGAGCCGAATAAAGTCAGTTTTGCTGATAAATAAAACTATGAATCTGGCGACTTATTTTTCAAAAATCTGAGGAGAAGAAAGTTCAAAGAGCCTTTGGAATGAGCAGCAGCTGCCCCTGGAGTGATTTGCAGCCACCCAAAAAACAGGAGAAAAGTTTTGTGTTGGTTTTGGTTGGCCCATTGAGAATCGATGAAGACACCTGGCTGCAAGTTTTCTCCTCTGCAAAAAAAAGGAACTGTTGTTTTTCTTCCAATGATTGTTGGGTTGGAATGTTCGAACCTGTGCCACCAGGAGAAGTAATTCGTTTCGAAGTTTCGAGGGAAGAACATACCGCAAGAAAGAGATGAAAAGCTCGAAATTGATTAATTTAGTTGTAGAAAAAAATTATATCCATCAACTTACGAAGTTTTTCGAAATTAAATATTTGTATAAATCACTTCAATTCATAAGTTTCGGAGATTCAAATGATGAACAAACGATTTTTTCTTGTAATAATTCATTTTTTTCGTACCTTTGGCCGGACTTGATCTTTCCTTCTTTTCAACTTTTTGAATGAAGTTGAAGATTTTTGAAAAAAAGAGTTGAAAAAGGCTGTTTTTTAAATTAGCGTTCATTCAGAGAAAGCTGAACCTTTTCTCGTCAGTATCCTTATTTTTTCCTGGTTTCCCAACGCTAAAAAGAGAAAAAACAAAACTCGGATCGACGCCTCCATTTTTTATTTTTGGTCTAGTTCTTTGAAATCCATCGTGTAATGAGTGGAGAGAAAATGTGTGTTTTTCAGTTGTGGCTTGGGCTTTTTTCGCAATTTTTTCGGAATTCATCTCAATTTAGAGAAGGGGTTGACTCGAAAATTTTTGGTTGAGAAGAAATAAGAACAGATTTTTATCAGTAGTTGGACGTTGTAAGAGAAATGAAAGGATCTGTTCAGAAAAGTTGGTTGATTTTGCGAGAAACTGGAAAGGAATTTTCAGAAAAATGGGTCCTCTAACGATTAAATCACGCCTGCAGCGTTTTCTATTAATCTATTGCTGTAATTTTTTGACTCCAATCCTGTACGTTTTTATTATTTTTACTATTTTCATCATCAATAGAACTTTGAATTTGTCAATCAATAGTTTTGAAGAATCTTACTAGAAATGTATGTGTCATTTGAACTGCATTTATTAAAAAAATCTATATTTTCCTTTCTTATAGAATATCTCTCTTTTTTTTCATAGCTTTTTTTTTGTTTGCAAAACGGCGCTTTTCAATGGCTACTTTGCAACATTCGCCAACTTTTTCTGATGTGAATTTCATTCGAAGGCTGGAATATGACGTTTTACTCATCTCTAGCTGCAAAATAGGGATTTTCGATGGTTAAAATTTCATTCTTTGTCAATTTTCATTTGAAGTTTAGAATGGTTGAACTGTTTCCGTTAGAAATCTGGGGAAATATAAAAGTTTTCAATTTATTTTTGAAGTATTTCCGGTAGAATTTCAGTTTTCAGTCTTATTACGTTTTGACTTTCTTCACAGTTTTTTTTAGATGATACGATCGAAAATTGATAAAGTTGTTTTATGGCGGAAATGGTATTTTTTTTTAGTTCCTTGTAGAAGAAAATTTTGAAGCATTTTGTGACTCACGGTAACCATTTTCCACGAAACCAGTTTCTTTCTTCTTTTTTTTTCAGAACTCTCCTTTTTTACCTCTTCTAAGTGCTGCTATTCGACATTTTGGTCGCCTCGGCCGTTAATACTTTCGATCATGTTGCAATCAATAGGATGACAAAACGCTGCAAAAAAAGACGAGTGGTCGTTTGAAGCGTCCCTTTTTTGCAAAAACCTCGGACCGCCATATTAATCGATTTATCGATGGAGCTTTTTTGACAGTTATTTCCCTCCAAACTTTTGAACTGCACTGATAACAAAATAAACGGTGCTTCCTTGTCGAATGGGAAAATTTCTCTAGAATTTTCCGACGCTCGGAAAAGTTTATATGAAGATGAGAGATGATAAAAAGATATGTTGAGGCTGAAATCACAGGAAAGAGGTCACTTGAGTGAACTTTCTTCCAAATCTCATTCCGATAAGGTGAATAAAACAGATTATCGCTTTTAATTTTAAAAAAATTATTACAGACGACATGTGGAAAGACTACTCAAGGAGATTAATCCATTATAGCTAAAGACTATCAAGCCGGCCAGAGACATTTTGTTTCAATCAATTAATGAAATCAAATAATTTATTTGGTTGTTTTAGTAAGATTTAATCGACTAGACGGTGAACAAGAAAGCTATTACAAACAACCGCCTTTGGCGAACTAGAAGTCCAAACGTGTAGTTGATCAAACTGAAAGCATGGTCTTACGGTCCGTTCTTCTGCGCGTAGTCCATCTAGGTGCGCCTTGAGGAGCTCAGAATGTAGCGGGTCTTGTGCTGCGAGCCCGGAGACCGTGCTATAGGTAAAAGCCTCGAAATGAGAGCAACCACTTCGAGGGAAGACTTTACACGGAATTTCCGAAAACATTTTCCAAAATGAAAATGGTAGAGATCATTTAAAAATTAACGATTAATTCGAGACTTTAAAAAATTCAATTATCTATCTTTCCACTCTTTTCAGAATCTTGGAAGACACTTCGTTTCTTATTAAAACCTTATCGAATCAAAACCAGAATTCCGTGATCAATTTTCAGATTTTTTTTTTTCATTTCGATTATGACTTATAAGTTTTTCTAAAGATCCAAGAAGGCCATTATGGAAATCGTCGAGACGCCAAGCAACCAAAAAGCAGCCGAAGATCCATCTTTCTTGAATAAAAGAAAAGCAAAAAAAAAGGAAGACGAAAAGTTCCGCTCAACTTGATTGTGTTTCGACGTGTGTTCGGCTCCCCACTTTCATTTTCGTTGCTCTTTTTGGAAGAAAAAAATCAACAGAACGGAACAGGAGAAACTTTTTTGCAGAGAAGTTCCAAGAATGTTGAAGAGAGAATTTTTATTGGTTTGCAAAACGTAAAAAGAGAATGAGGTCGATAAAAAAAGGTTTTCTCAAATTAGGCTTACTATCAGTAACTTTTCATTTGGAAAAAGTTTTTGATCAGAAGGCAGAAATCTCAAATGAACTTCAATGAAATTCCAAAAACAAAACAATCAAAAAATCCTTGATTACCTCAAATTGTAGTCCCTTCATGGATTGACCGAGGGATCGAAGTGGAATTTCGAATAAATTTCTAACTTCTCTACATTTACTCAGCGAAGAAGTTAGTCAGAAGGACAAACCCAATATTTTAATGAAGTTATTTAATGTGCCGCAACTCACGATGGTTAGTGAGACGAAAATTTGTATTAAAAGACGACACAAATCCTGAACAGAGCGTATTGGGAAAAAAACGGTTCGACTTAGTCACTTATTTTTGTTAGAAGCCTTAAAAATCACTTTTTTCAACTTACAAGTGACTTCTCAGATTTTTTTCAGTAAACTTTCTTTTTTTATTAAAGAAAACCACGAGATATTACGTGGGGAACAAAAAAATTCGAACTGTCCCTTTTTTTATTTTTTTGATTTCTTTTTAAAAATTTTTTTGCAACAATAATGCAAAAAATGATGTTACAACCCCATTTTTAAAAATTTTTTTCGAAGAACTTCGAAGTTTGAATTTACATTGATTTTTCTTTTTCTTCAAATCCCTTTTTTTCTCTTTTTGTACATTCACTCTCAGTTTCTCAAAGTTCGCAGTTTGAGAATTTTCACAACCCGTTTTCAATTCCCTCTCTGCCCTGACAGAAAAAAAAAATGCTATTATAGTTCTTATTTTTGGGAAATAATTGCTTTTCCTTTGTGTGTACTGGCCTTGCACAATGTGCAAATTTCTCATCAAAGCGTATTATGTATTTTTTATAAGTTATTTCTGCATACGAATTTAAAAATTCTTTGGAACTGCAAACTTTTTACTTTTCTGGAAAAAAATCACTTCTGGTTTTAATGACGCTAATAGACTTTGAAGCTTGTAAAGAATTCGAAAAAATAAAAATACCGAGGTGAAAAAAGAAATTTTTAATTGTGAGCTTTTTACAGTACGAAATCAATATCTGGTAACTACATATGTATATGTTCTTGAGGCTGTTCAGATTTCAAATATGACGGGATGAAAAAATAACTATGGAAGTTGGCTTTTTTCTCTGAATTTCTGTTTTTGATTTTACAAAAAGTTAAAAAAAAAGGTTATTTTATATTTCACAAGTTGTTTGGAAAGGGCTTCGAATGGTTTCGAATTTCGAAAAGCTTCTTAAAAATCTTCTCGAGTCATCGAAAAGTAATGGTTTCTGTAGGAGAAAGCTAACCAGACTAATGAGGAAACAACGGTATTTATGTGTTATATATTCCTAGTGAAATCACTTGGAAGAGGATTAACACTCTAAGTGACCACTACAGGAGCCTTTTCGAATATGGTTCTTGTTCATTAGGAAAGATAGTGATAAGAAACAGAAATTTCAAGGTTCATGATACAGTCTCTATTAGGGGCATTACTGCGAGAATACTGCTAAAAGTCGAGTTATGAAGTGAAGAAAACCCTCAACTTTGTGATATATTAGTAAAACAGAGAAATGTTCTTTTTTCTCTCTCTTTTCCTCTTATTCCTGAACAGAAAACTTCCGCCGTAACGCCTTCTCAGCTGGAAAAGGAGAGAGAGAGAGAGAGGTCGAACGGCAAGTCTAAGCCAAAGCATCATTTTAATTGAAGTGTGCCCCCGTATCGAGAAACTGGCGGTCTCTCTCGCTCTCTTTCCAGAAGCATGTGTGCGTGTTGGTTGATTGGCAATGCCTCGGGACGAGGGAGAAAAAACGAGGAAAAAAGGAACCCAACCGACGGAACAACACAAAGGATGCTGAATAATTGAAAGTACCTCTTTTCTCGTTGCACCTTACTTTTTGGGAGTACTTGTTGTACGAAAAATCGAACGTTTTTTCCGGAACTTGAATGGAAACTTTTTACAAATGAGATAAAAGAAATGAGTACTAGATAAGAAAGAAATCTGGAAAATTGAAGTCCATTGAAACAACCATTTTTGTTTCTTTTTGAAAAAACAACAAAAGTACAAGTTCAGCACTCTGGCGCTCTTAAAACCGTTACAGTTTTTGATTTTTTGTAGAGACTAAGATTTTTCGATCGAATTTTTTTTCCTAAAACCTAAAAGAGGAACTTTTATACATTTCAAGGCCATTTCAAAATCTCTTTTTCGAAAGTCGCTCCGTTTCAAAAGTCCTTTGTGAGAGAAGAAAAGATGATAAAAGGAGAATAGAGAGAGAGAGAACTAAAAATATGGACAAAAAGGACCAATTTCAAAAGTTGTTTTGCACTTTTTAAAAAGAGTTTATTTGAAATTTGAGAAGAAAACAAGGTATTTGTATTGAAAATCAATGCAAATAGTACACGAATCAGGAAAACTGAAGCGAAAGCGTGTAATTGACAGGCTGGCAAGATGTTCTTTCAATTGACTCTGAAGCTTGTTCAGAACTTCATCTTTTTACGCTTTTTGTTTTTTATTGCTTTCGATGTATATTTTTATACGTTTTTTGGAGCCTTTTATAACATTCTGAGAGTTTTACCTGTTTCGAAAGCAGAATATTGATTTTCTCAGAATCGTCCGATTGAAATACTAGATATTGAGTTATCTTGTGAGAATCTTGAATCGGAAAATTGGGACGAAACTTTTGAATACACTTTTTTGGACTTTGAAGCGACCTTGTAATAGAAATTTTGAGTGTACTGCCCGTCGAGAAGTGATTTTTTGGCGTTTTTAGTCTGGTTAGTACCTTTTATGAGAGACTCATGAATTACTTGTGGCTTTTTTTAATCGATAGAAAATTTTTTGGATGGACTTTCAATCTAGTAAAAGTTTAAATTGATCCTTTTTTTCCTAAAAAAACGATGAAAACTTGTGTAAAGCGCATTTTTTTCATTTTCTAGTCTAAATCATTCATGAAGCCTTCAAAAAATTATGGTTTAGTTTTTGCGAGAAAATTCCAAACCGAAAGCAATCAAAAATAATCTTTATTTCCTATGAAATGAAATAAAATGAACGAAGTCAACAAGTTGACTGCATTGTTTATTTTTTTTTTCGGAAAAGGACGGTGTCTTCTTGTTTCGGAAAAAGTTCATTGTTTAGACTGGCCATGGGTTTTTTGAATGCAGCCAAGGCGCAACTCCATACTTCCCCTCTCCATTTTTTCTTCTTTCCTTCTTCCTTTCGTCCGTCCGTCCTCCGCCCTACACGCCGAAGCCTAACGAGAAAAAGGGGCGTTTCTGTGTGTGCCTCAACGCGCTCTCACTTGGCGCCAGGCGAATGCTCAAGTGATGTGATGCCGAGCTCGTCATGATTCTCACTTTCCTCCTTCTCCTTCTACCTGTCGTCCGCAGTCAGTACTACTACTCACGGCCACCCAAATGGCCGATCGACATTGTCGTCGGGTTGCCGGTCGACGAAGGCGAAGGCTCGAGGAATCCTTTCGGCTTGACCATGGCCAAAGGCCGACCCATCTTCGACGTCGCTCTTGAGGACGTCTACCGTCGACATCAGCTACTGCCAGAGGGCTCTCTGAGCGTCTCCTACGTCAACACGGCGTTGAGCGACGCCATCGCACCTCAGCGGATAGTCGAGCGATACTGTAACAACTCGGTCGACGTCGTCATGGGCCTACCTTACGTCTACGCCTTGGCTCCAGTGGCGCGGCTCTCGGCTCTTTGGAACCAAGGCGTTCCAGTGTTCAGTACCACCGCGTTCGCCGATGAGTTCGGCAACAGGAAGGAGTTCCCTTTACTAACTCGGATGATGGGCAACTACAACGCGCTGAGCTTGATGGTCACTCGGATCGCAGCCAACTTTCAGTGGAATCATTACTTCTTCCTCTATGACGATCAGAAGTCGAAGGAGAGCAACAACAACGGCCGATCGGAGTGCTTTTTCACTCTGGTCGCTATCAAGAATATGGTTGATCGGGACCCTTCGTCGGTTTGGGACGTCAAAACGTTGTCGGATCGCAGAGCCAACCGGGAGCACTACCGCCAGGTGCTCCGGGAAGCTTCGCTCGTTAGTCATTGTAAGTTTTTTATCCGGAAAAACGTGGTCCAACGGCTTGTCTACTTTTTCTAGATAATTTCGTGCCTAACGAATTTGATTATGTCATTTTTTATGCTGGCTTCAAGTCCGGACTATTTTTTTCTTCTCGGGAAAGCTGTGAACCAACCACATGTGGTGACCTTGATTTATTGTTTAAAATTCTTGTCAGCCTTCTGGCTTCATTATTTCTTTCTGCTTTTTTTTTACTTTTAAACTTCTCATGTGAACCGCTCGAACTTTCCTTCGACTTGGAAAAAACTAACGTCTCTGTTAAACTCGAAAGATTTTTCAGCTGCAACTTTTCTTTTGATTCAACTTTGCTTTTTTTCTTTTTATGACGCCATTTTGAGATCTCGAAAAAGAAGAATGATTTCTTTATATATCTAAAAATGGAAAAATTCGGCTTCATTTCTGCTAACATTGAATCCGATTGGGTATTTATTACGTTTCTTCAAGTCAGTGATGCTACTATTGCAATTGGTAATGCAAAAATATTTTTTCCTTCATTCATTAATTTTAGAGTTGGGTTTCCATTTCCTCACTAATTTTCTCCCACTTTTCTGCAAAAAGTAGAATATTTTTCGCTTCTTAACTCATTTATTCTCTTTTCCTTGGGTTATTTGTGTCTGAATTAGCCATTCCGCCAACAAATTCACGAGATCCTCCGGTTTTTATTTATTTAGGCCTGGAGTGTTTTTGACTAACTCAAAAGAAAAAGGAGCTTTCTTTTCTTCTGGCTGTTCCAGAAAACTTCGAATGAAAAAATAACTGGTAATGAGCTCGAATTAAGAAAAACTTAGTATTGATTGTTTTTACGAACAACTTTATTGATTTCATGAATGTTGACTTTAGTTTTACTTCTTTCAACGCGAAAACCAAATATTTGGCAGCTTTTCTTTTTGACACTTTTTTCTCCTCAAACGTAGCAGCACTCTTAAACGTTTTGGCAGCTGTTTCGCATTGAGAAAAAGTTTTGAGAATGGTTTTCACCTGACTGCACATTTTGAAAAAGGAGACTGCGATGGAAACACCTTTGACTCGAAATCGAAGCCAATAAAGCCGGACTGGTTTTTGAAAAAAAGAAAGGATGGGCCATCAAAAAAAAAAAGTTCAATGATGGCCAATGAGGGGTCTGTCTGATATTTGTCAATTTGGAAGAAAAAAAACTGAGACCTTTTTAATTTTAAACTGCTCCGGATGTTAGAAAAAGTTTAAAATTGCCTTGAATCAACAGAAAATTAGCCTTTTCTGTGGAGAAATGTCTTCGGAGGTTTTTTTTTCAGTCTTTAGGTGCCATTTATTTTCCTTTATCATTGAGTTTTCAGATAAATTGTGTTTGGATTGAAATTGAGGTCAACTATACCGAAGTTTTCTTCTATTTCTTGGATTTTATGTCTCAAAGATTGGGGTAAACACCAAAAATGGAGGTCGTTGCGTCCATCATTTTTTTATAGCTTTTTCCGTTCCTTCGGTTGGGTTCCTTTCTCATCTTTTTTCCTTGTCAGTGACTTATATTGCCGAGGGGCTTTTCCCGTCTCGAATCGAGAATGTTCCCTGGGGCATCTGTGTGGCGAAGGACTCTCGTCGATAAACTCTCTGCCTGGGATTTTTTTGTTTTCTTTGACTCAGGATATATGAAATTGCATTGGAGTAGAGTGTCGTCTTCGGCAAGGATACAGAAAGAACGCAAACAACTACTTTTTCCATGTTTTGACTTCTTTTTGAAGAATCTACTTTTGTGAGTAGTGAGAGATGCTGAAAACGCAAAAAGTGATATTATTCAAAAAATGTTCTTAACGAAGCATTTTCAGAAAAAGTTCCTTGGAGAGCGATCCCGTCTTTGAATCATCAATTTTTTCAAAAAAAAAATTGAATTGGGTGATTTTCAGGTTCCAGAGCTCTTTTTTCATTTTTTTTTTCGACTCGTAAAGACTTTTCCTCATACTTTAATAACTTTGATGACCGAAAAAGGAAATTCTCGTGATGTTTTGTTGGCGGCAGCCTGGAGAAAATATAGACGTGTCCGTGGGTCGGTCGGTCGGGACACAATTGATTTCGTTCGGTTTCTCGAGCCCCTTCCACGGCATCCTCCGGAGCAATCATTTATGGGTGTGCAGCAACGGCAGCGCTCGAGAATTCCTCGAGAAAAAAAAGAAGAAGAAGAAGGAGAAAAAAGGGTTTGAGAATTGAGAAGTTGGGAAATGATTGAGGAAATGGAGGCATCAAGTTGCTGAAGCCAGTAGAGATTTAGAGCCCAAAATTGAAGGAGCAGAGATGAAAAAAGTCTTGGATTGAATACTTCGACATAGATCTCAGAGTAATAAGTGAGTTATGAACTAATTGGAACCACTTCACGCTCTCTTTCTCCTAAGGTACTTTTTTAAAAATGCTCTTATGGGTTTTCATTCGAAAAACAATTGGAAAAATACTTTTTTTCAATCTTTCATGTCCTTTTGCGCTCTATATGTCGTTGCAACCAAGAGAAGAAAAAAAAGGTCTCTAGAGAATTTCGCCGTCTTTTTTGGAGAAAAAGCTTGAGGAATGCTTTTTCAACAAAAAAAGGAGAAAATGGCTTGTTTTTCAAGACTTTTTTGGAAAATGAGCCAAACAGTGACACTTTTCCCTACAATACATTTTTTGAGATCGACAATATTTTATTTCGTTTTTTGCATTGGACGAGACTCTGATCGAATCTCCAACAAATTATTTATTTTATCAACTCATTACTTTGTTCCAAAATGTTTTGAGCCAATCAATAGCTCCGTTCGCTGGAGCGCATTTGTTGGAACTCGATGAAATAAATTCGCGATAGATGGACTATAGACCAATCCTTGAATAATTCATTTGCCGGATGCCGTCATCGTCTTCTCGTTTTCTGCTCCCGTTTTTTCTCTTTCTCGTTCCGGCCTTTCCATGCGACTCTCCCATAAAGCTCATTCGTGATTTATGATGGGCATAGAACGGGGCTTTTCTGGCTTAGGTAAAAACTCTAAAGATAGAATAAGAGCTGAAGATCGAATTAGTAGTGCAGTCTCAAGAATAGAAAACGTTATCGGTTTTGGAATTTCCAATTAAAGGGAAAAATCCCTAACACTAAAGAAATGTTTCGATATTCTGCATGTTCCCTTGGCTTTCACCATGTTATTGAAGAAAAATTTCTCCTCTCATTTATTCTTTTTTTTCCAAAAAAAAGTTTTGATGAAAATGAAGGAGAGGTTGAATGGCCCAAGGCGTTTTGCAGCAACCCGGCCGAAACTCGATTTGCCTCTTTTTTCCATTTGTTCTCTCTTTTCTAGTTCTTCCTGAAATAACTCGCTCAGTAGGGAAATTCTTCTCTCTGGAAAGAGAATAAAAGTAGCCTTATTCTTTTTCTATATTTGCAAACAGAGGGCGAAGGATCTCATGAGTTCTTGGGCGAAGAAGCCATTATGAATTAAAGTTCTGGGACAGTTTGGTATTCGGCTATGGGAAAAGAAGTTGTAAAAAAGTTTTTTCGTGAGTGAATTATTTCAGAAAAGTCATGAATGTCATTTGAAGTTCTGCCACCAGTAAAGAAGCCAAAAAAATTGAATAATTTGAAATCTCGAAAAACTCTTAAAACGAAAAAAAGCTTCGAAACAACTAATCAGAGCAAAAAGGAATTTTGAGATCTTTTTGGTAAATATTTCATATGACTATGGAAAAGTTGAGAGTTACAGAAAGTTGAGACTTTACTCGTGGAATTCAGCTCCAAAAATAGCTGATATTCCCACGCAAAAGCTTGCTCAAACTCGAAAAGTTGTAGTTCTCAATATCGCGTTGGCTCTTGATTCAAATCTGCGTTTTACCGAGCTGGAAGTTTTCATCTAGTCCTTTTTTCTTCGCATTTAGAAAAACTTCCAATTTTGACTTTGGGCGGTAGTTTTTTTGAATTTCTTTTTTTTTCTGAAACTACTACTGTACTTTTAATCAAAAAAAGAAAAGGGTTTGAAGATCAAAAATATTTATTTTTCAGTGATCATACTATGCGCGTCGCCGGACACGGTTCGGGAGATTATGCTGGCCGCCCACGACCTCGGCATGGCCACCAGCGGCGAGTACGTCTTCATCAACATCGACGTCTCCACTGGGTTCGTCGGAAATCATTTCAAATTTTTTTTTCCAAAAAATCAGGGCTATTCTATATTTATTATCACCCTATTACGTAGCCATTTCTTCGGGCTTTTCGAAAGTAAACCGCTTTATCTCGAATTTATTCAGGAAAATCACTAGGGAAATAATCTTATTACATGAGAATGTCCTGTCCTGCAAAAACGCCAAAAAAAAAAAAGCTGAAACCTGAAATTTGACGCGTTTCCCGTTGTAAAACAACCGAAAACGCAGCTGACGATGCAGTTTTTGAGAAAAACTGCGTTCAGGGCATGTCTGGAGGAGAAAACGGTATATGAAGCGAAAATCTGACCTAATCAAGTTTGCTCTATGAAGGTGAAAAGGTTCATGCAAAATAAAAACTCAAACCTTTTTCATTATTTCCAAAAAGCGATAGAAAAAAGAAATTAATTAAAAACTATATTCATTTTTAGTTAAATTTTTTGAGCTATTCTACTACGGATCAATTTTTCGTAGATTAAGGTTTTTTCTCTACTTCTGTAACGAAAAAGTTTGTCTTCCAATGAACCAAGAAAAACGCCTAGAAAGACAAATCAACAAGTCAGAATTGAAGATCCCACGCGGAGAGGCCTTGGATGAGGTCGAACGACACGAACAACGCGGAGAACGACCGAGCCGAGGAAGCCTACAAGGCGTTGAAGACGATCTCGCTTCGCCGGAGCGACCTCAAAGAGTACCAGACTTTCGAGACGCGGGTCAAGAACCAAGCCGAAGACAAGTACCACTACAAGAACATCACCGGCAAGGATTATGAGGTCCGCAATGGGAAAAATCGCTGTCCTTAAAAATTTTTAGACATTTTTTCTTTGTAAACTAGGGTCACATTTGCTAGGAATCAGAATATTAGGAACTGAAAAATGAGACTTTGTCGTATAAGTTACCTCGGTGAGAAGTTGAAAATTTTCTTTTTTGATTTTTTTTTTCTTATTCAAACTTCAAAGCTCCACGTTTTCATAACTTTAGAAGTCCTGCATTTTAAAAGATGAGAAAGGATGGATTTTCTTGAAATTGGAAAATCGAACTTTGATAGAACAGTTCGTCATTATTTTAGTATCTTCTATTCAATTAAGGTATTGTTTGAATCACAAGCTGCTTTTGGATTTTCGAAATTCCGCTTTTTTCTGTAAGACGGAAACTTGCAGATGAACAACTTTATCAGTGCGTTCTATGATGCGGTTCTTCTGTATGCGATCGCTCTTAATGAAACGATTGCGGACGGTTTGGACCCGAGAAATGGCCACAACATCACCTCCAGAATGTGGGGACGCACTTTCGTCGGTTCGTTTTAATTTTTTGGTGTTTTAAATGAAATCAATTTTACTTCTGCTGCGTCTAGACAAGATTCCGTTGATCCTGTTGAAACATGATACTTTTATGTATATTGCTCTGACGCAAGTTAGGTGTCTGCATTCGGAGAAGAACATTTTTTTCTTGGCTCAACATTTCTGGGAACTGAAAAGGATAATCACCCAATTTCAGGCATCACGGGAAATGTTTCAATCGACACGAATGGCGACCGGTATTCCGACTATTCTTTGTTGGATTTGGACCCTCAACAAGGCAAATTCGTGGTATGTTGTTTTTCTGAAGCCACGATCGGCTCTAAGACATTATTTCGAAACTCAACCGTCTTGTCACCCTTTGAAATGGATTAAACAGATTCACAATGTAATTTCTCAATCAAAAAAGCTTCCGCATTTTAATTCAATGAAAGGAAGTTGAGGTTATAGCTTTTTTAGTTTTCATGATTCCAGGAAGTCGCCTACTATTCTGGAGCTTCGAATCAACTCAAACAGGTCGGACAGTTCCATTGGGTGGGCGGAAAACCGCCAACCGACATGCCCATTTGCGGATATGACCAAAGCAAATGTCCGAAGGTATTTTCCACAGTTTTATAGAGAAAACTAGAAATCATCATCTGTTTTACAGGGTTATCCTCTCCACGTCTACCTTCTTCTTTGCTCAGCATTGCTCATAGTTGTTCTCGTCTGTCTGTTCATCTTTTTCTGGAGGTATGACCTAATCACTCGTGTTCTAATGACGAAGGAATCCTCCGAGCTCGTTTCAATTCGAAATTTCTCAGAAGGTATAAACTGGAGCAAGAGCTTGCGGCGATGAGCTGGAAGATCCGGTGGGAGGAACTCGACGGCGAGGAATCGCAGAAAAAGGAAAAGAAGAAGGCGAAAAGCAAGCGGAAGGTTTATTTCGCCTAGATATTTTTAAAAAAATTTTGATGTTTTTTTCGGAATCGCTCCAAATTAAAGATACTGAATTCTCTAGGTTATATTTCAAAGCTCAACACTCTTTTCATTCCGGAACTCGAATCCAAATTGTCTTTTAATCTTATATTTTTCAGGTTCACGACAGTTTTCTGCCTGAATCTGATCCACTGCTTCGGTCGACGTCGCGATCATCCGTCAATTCAGACAAGGTTCTTATTCTTTTTTCTTTATTTTTTCTGACGTTTTCAAAATTTTCGTCTCAATTTTACATGTATTTTCGTTTTTTTCTGTATGTTTTTTATTCCCCTTGAGTGTCGTATTCATCAGTTTCATTTTTTTTTTTCCAATACAAAACTGGACGTTTCGAAAACTTTTTCATTCTTTTTTTTCTATGGGGCTCACATAGCAACGATTTTATTCTGTGTCTGAGTCTAACGTTCTTCCTAATATATTTGCCTCAATATGTAAGCCACTTAAAGGATTGAATTTCATCGATAGTGAGCCAAAAAAGGTACTGAAATGGAAAGAAGTCATATTTGTCCCTCTCATCAGAACTCTTTCATCTTTTGGACCAAAAGTAAAAGAAAAGGTCAATAATCCTTAGGAAAAACTGTTTGTCCTTCTTGACAAATCGAGGCTCTCTGGTCGCATATAGAATGGCTGAACGGATTGCGGTCGCGCTGCGGTTCGAGTCGTAACACATTTCGAATCTTGCGATCAAAAATGTTTGCCCGCTTCAAGCTTCTCAATGAATACGCACCGTCCTTTTCGCTTCGAGCCATTCTCTGTGCGACGGACTTTCTTCACTTTATGAATCGACTGTAAAAATTAACTGCCGTTTTAAAATTTCCTATGCTTATTCATATATTTTTCCGGTGAACTTTTTTTGTTCTGTTTTTCTTTCTCTGGCTGGTGGTGGTTTAAAAAGTTTACAGAAAATTTTTTCATGTTAACCTTTGTGCTTTGAAATTCTGAGAAAGTTTTATGTTTTTTTTTTTTGAACGAATTTTGCAGTTTGACGAGGAGGCAATGACTCCAATCCGAATGCGTTTGGTATGTTGCAAAAAAGATGCTTCCCAGTTTTTTTTTTCTTCAAAACATATTTCATTCATCGATGATTTGAAAACAGAAAAGTGATGAATGAATTAAATTTCGTGTCAACTTGAATACAACTTATTTGAGGAGTCTTATTCTCATTTTTTTTTTTTGATGACAGCCTGTTTTTTTTTCAAACTTTGTAAGACTGCTGTAGATTATATATCTACAACGTTGTTTTCCAAAAGTTTTTTTTTCAAAAACTTTATTTTGGATGAAAAAAACTGTTTATCAATGTCTTTCTTTAAACAGAACCTATGAAATAAATTCAATTAAAAATAAATGAGTTATGAAAAATGATTTGACGCTTTTATTGCATGAATTCCTGTATGCTTCATTCATCACAGCTTCTAAAAGATTGGAAAACGCTGCATATTTCAAAAAAGAATAACGGGATCGTGATGATTTTTATGCTAACGATGAAAGAAGTACGCATTTTGTCCAATCTGATTTGCACGATCACGATAATTTTCCTCGGTTTGCTTTTTTTCTGTTATTTTCGAGCCAATGTAATGCTTTCTCCGCTGATTTTGAGTTTTGTCCGATTGAAACTGATTATTCCATTGTACTGAGACTATTTTTTTGTTATATAGTCTGTTCATGACAGCTTTTTGAGATCTAAGAGGGCGTCTTGAAGCGCCCTTTATGACTTGAGAAATCGCCTGTGAATGAATAGACTATAGGATTTTTTGGAAGGTTTATTTCGTGGCCTGTGATATGGTTGCAGCTTTCGAATTGATTTGGATAGTAGTATAGAGCAGTTTTTATGATTAATAACCAAAATAGAGAAATTTAAAAGTTCGTCCATTAAGATAAGTGACAAAGTTTTGAAAAGAAAATGTAAATTTTTTTGCGTCGTCAATTTTTTATGTAGTTCATTTACAGACACCCAGACGAAAATTTAAAGCTTTCCTGACAAAATTTTTTTTTTATTTTATAGATAATGATCGGGGATGAATTTAAAATTCCTGTGATTTCCGATTCCCACTGCAGCTGTTTTATAGTGCACCACATTGCTATCGTAGTCGAGTCAATAGTACGTTCATTTTCAGCTTGTCAATATTTGAAACTTCTGATTGGTTGGTCGCGTTTTTTTTTTCGACGATTTAATGCCCGTCCAATCAATCAAATCAGTCCTAGAAGTTGCAACTTGTTAGATTCTGATATTTTCTCGATTTTCTTGACCAAAGTTTATTCCGTGAAGCTCCTGAAGCCTATTCCGACAACTCTACAGACTGAAAATGAATGAACTATACAAAACGAGTGTCCTTTTGTTTTTGACGGAATAAGGATGGGAAATTGTTTCAGCGATCGTCAAGCTCTGGAGCGACGCGAAAAATTTCGGCAATGATCGATAGGAAGTGGAGCATGTTCACGAGGAAGAAGAGCAGTCCGAACGCCGACAAGAACGGCGGCGTCACTCCCAACGCTTTACGACAAATCGAAGACGGCGAATCGTCGCCCATCAACGAGGTGCAGTTTCGACTGCCCCTTGGCGACCGAAGAGTCTCGTCGCCGTCGTCGGACGTCAAGGTGCGCGATTCCGACGCGCGACTCTTTCAAAGTGGAAACTTGCAGAAGAAGAGCAGCAACGAGGAGGAGATGGACAACGGCGCGAAGAAGTCGTTGAGCTTCAAGAATCGCAAGCTCTCGTTCGGGATGGTTTCCTTCAAGGTCACATTCACTTTGAAATAAGATTGTTATTGAAAGAGAATAGACTGAAAAATCGGCCTTACTTCGCCTTTTTCGATCCTTTATTCAGATCGCTAGCTTCACAGTCATATAATGCTTGTTTTCTTCCCATTCCGTGGTTTTGCAATTTTTTTCGTCTCATTAACATTTTTAAAATTTTGAAAACAATTTCTCACTTCAAAAATTCATTTTCTCATTGCAACGTCCTCCAAGTGGGAAATAATTAAACGTTCCCACCGATTTTTATTTTTTTAATACTGTAATTTTTTTGTTTATGAAGCTCAACAAATTACATATCAACGGATAATTTATGAAGTTAATGCATATTTTTACCTTGATAAGTTACAACAGCATTCATTTCTCTGTTAAAATGAATGGTCTGAGGAGCTCGAAGAAATGAATATTCAGAACAACTTTATCCATTCCACTTTCAGAGCGGAAGTGGTGGTTCTGTGGAGACAATCGCTCAGAATAACACCCAAATCTACACGAAAACGGCGATTTACAAAGGCGTTCTCGTTGCCATCAAAAAGCTCAACATTGATCCGAAAAAGGTAGGAAAATGCAGCTCGATCCGTATTGAAGACTCAAGTTTTCAGTATCCTCGATTAGACCTTTCGAGGGCGCAGCTGATGGAACTGAAAAAAATGAAGGATCTTCAACATGACCATATTACGAGGTAACAGGCGTGGGAAGTTTTGTTTGGAAATTTTAGGCTTCATTGACATTTAGGTACAAAAGTGTACTGATTTGAAAAAATAAGTTTTGTTCGCAAAAAGGGAAGTTTTGTAAAAAAAAAAAGAGAAAGAAAAGAATTCAAAATGAAACAGGAAAAAGTCTTTATTGACGTACATAGACCTGCGCCTTCAATAATTACTTTTTTTCATCCTTTAAAAATAAACTTTATGGTCTCAAATACAGTACCGTCAGAAAAAATACGAAAAAGCGACTTTTGTCACAACTTTCTTGTAAAGAATTCAATCTCAAAATAAGAAGATAAAAAATATTTTGGAAAATTTAGAAAAGATTCGGACTACAGAAATTCAAGACGTTTTCAGATTCACGGGTGCTTGTATAGACTGCCCACACTACTGTATCGTGACCGAGTACTGTCCGAAAGGTTCTTTGGAAGATATCTTGGAGAATGAGAAGATCGAACTCGACAAAATGATGAAGTACTCATTACTTCACGATTTGGTCAAGGTTCTTATCATTTTCTTGGAAAAAAGCCTAAATTTTCATTTTCTAGGGCTTGTACTTCCTACACAACAGCGAAATCCGTTCCCATGGACGGCTGAAATCGTCGAATTGCGTTGTCGACAGCCGTTTCGTGTTGAAAGTCACCGACTTCGGGCTCCACAAGTTGCACTCAATGGAGGAGAACAATGTCGAGGAGCTCGGCGAGCACGCCTATTATAAAAGTTCGTTGGCGGGATTTATGGAAAAAAGTAAATAATTGGAAAAAAAAAATGGTCATTAACGTGTTTCGCGCTTCGAAGACAAACGCTTGCGCACCCGGACCTTGGTAGCGCATCACGAACGTGTCGAAGCATTTCTAGTGACCACCTTAGTGGCGTCAGCACTCTCGAGTGATCCCTAGATTCGCTCAGAAACGCTCGGAGCGTGTCGGGTTTTCGTTACCGAGAAGCTCATATTTTCAATTTTTTCTGTGTTTTCTTTTGGAATTCAAACTTTGCAGAAATGCTCTGGACGGCTCCGGAGCTGTTGCGAGATCCAAACGCTCCTCCGCAAGGCACGCAACGCGGCGATATCTACTCATTCGCCATCATTCTACACGAGATGTTGTTCCGAAAAGGCGTCTTCGCTCTTGAAAACGAAGAGCTCTCGCCACTGGGTGAGATTATGTTACAGTTCAGAAAATGATTGAATATAATCTTGCAGAAATCGTGAAGCGGGTGGAAAAACCCCTGATTGGCGACGAGGAGCCCTTCCGACCGTGGTTTCCAGATCCGGTCGAAGGCGAGGAGGAGGTCAACGAGACGCTGTTCCAACTAATGTTCGCGTGTTGGTCTGAAGACGTTCACGATCGTCCTGAGGTCGCGAGTGTCCGCAAAGCCGTTAGAAGCTTGAACAGGTGATTTTAGGGGGTCATTTGGAGACGAAGTAATGTGATTTCAGGGATAACGAAACGTCGAACCTTGTCGACAACCTCCTGAAACGGATGGAGCAGTACGCCAACAACCTGGAAGGCCTTGTGGAAGAACGAACGCAAGAGTATTTGGCTGAGAAGAAGAAAGTCGAAGAACTGCTCCATCAGTTGCTTCCGCCATCCGTTGCTGACCAGGTCAACTTCAATGTCAAGCCTTCCCTCAAAACTCCTTTCCATCCAATCCTTTTTCCTAGTAAATATTCTTCCTTATTTTCAGCTGATCTCTGGCCGAGCGGTCCAAGCAGAGTCCTACGACAGCGTGACGATCTACTTCTCGGACATCGTCGGCTTCACGGCTCTTTCCTCGGCTTCGACGCCGATGCAGGTCGTCGCGTTGCTCAACGACTTGTATCTGGCTTTCGACGGGGTTGTTGACAACTTCAAGGTCTACAAGGTTGAGACCATTGGTAAGCTTGTCGTTTCCCTCGTCCTCTTCAAGAGATCGGCTCTTAGGCGACGCCTACATGGTGGTCTCGGGTCTGCCTGATCGGCGCGACGACCACGCGTCGCAAATTGCTCAGATGTCCTTAGCGCTGCTCCAAAAAGTCAAGAACTTCATCATCAGACATCGACCGCACGAGCAGCTCAAACTACGTATTGGAATGCATTCGGGTGCGGAGGAAACATTTTGAAATGTTGATTCTATAATTCTTGATGCAGGTTCTGTGGTTGCGGGTGTTGTCGGTTCAAAAATGCCGCGCTACTGTCTTTTTGGTGATACGGTTAATACGTCTAGTCGGATGGAAAGCAATGGACTGCGTGAGTTTCTCTTTTCCTTTCGCAAAAAGTTATAATTTTCCGTTTCGAACGTTTCTGGTCAGTTGTTCAGGGATCAACTCCTTAAAAAAACGGAGTCAGAGTCGCTGTTTGTTTCATTTGAGAAATTTTCAAATTTTCAAAAGTCTCAGAAATTATTTTTTTCGACCAGAGAAATGCATGAATTATCTCTTTGATCTTGTAAAAAACCACCGAAAATCCTATATATTCGACCTCAAATTTCGAGAATGTCCAATTGATTTTACATTTAAAAAAAAAAGAAAAAAAAAGTAGCGAACCAACCGCGTAACTTGGCTTTAAAGCTTCATTTGTTGACTTATCTTTTCAATGAAGTTTTTGAGAGCTTAGTGGTCACTTTTTCGAACCGAATCAAAAATGAGAATATATTTTCGGCCTAGGTATTGTTTTTCTTTCATCCTTGAAGGTTATTCTCAAAGGAACAACAATTGAAAACTACTCAAAATAAAATAAATACGACCACTCAAAGATTCGAAGCACATTCCAGCTCTTCGAATCCACGTGTCGGAGACGACCCATTCAATCCTGACCCGAGATCCGGGCTTCCGGCTGGAGCTGCGGGGAACGGTCGAGATGAAGGGCAAGGGAATGCAGACGACCTACTGGCTGACTGGCTACAACGACGTCCAAATCCCCGACTTTGGCGACCAGTACAAATAGTCATCTTGCTCTAGTTAATTCTTTTTTGCCTTACTTTATCATTTTTCACTTTTCCTTTTATTCATGTATCTAGGGATAAGATATTACTCCCCTCTTTGTTATGCCGAACTTTTGAGTTTTGTTGGTGCAAAACAGTTTTTCCGGATTCTTTTTCAATGATTCAGTGGTGATGCACACAACCGCGAAGGCTGTCCTGAATTGACTTCTTCGTGAACTTTTCTACCCGAGAATTACCAATGATTGACACCGGTTTTCAGCGCGCTATTATCCTTTTTCTTCGCCTATTCAATGCACGCATCTTGAGCGGTTTCTTCTTGTTTTCAAATTTCATTTTGAAACATTTAACGAGAATACATGTGTTTCTTTTATCTGGCTTTGTTAAGTGCCTCGAATAGTTGCCTTTTCGCTTCTCTTTTACATCCATCCTTTACTCATTTACTCGTACCAGAAATAACAATTTTGCGTTTCGAAACATTTTTTTTTCCACACAGTTTGACGGGTCTCAACTTTCTCTTTCTCCATTTTTTGATTTGTTGTTTTTTTCTCATTCTTAGTTTTATTCAGCGCTAGATTTTTTATTTCATCACGCTGCTCAAATTACTTATTTTATTTACTTGATCCAAAAGCTTGTTTCTTTTGTAGCTAACTAATATATAATATCTATATATATCCAGATAAATTTTATTTAATTTCCCCATACGGTTGAAAATCTTTAATTTTTTTTCTTCTTGTTAGCATGCATAAAACGCTTTCTACTGAAAATTGAATTTGTTTTGAAGTTCAAAGAACAGAAAAGTCGTCTTAATATCGTACAATTTCAGGATTCACATCGAGTCAGTCGCGGAGTCGTCCACTTCCTTCTCCGTCTTGCCGGGCGTCCCCTCAAGTAGCAACTTTTAAAATTTTTCACGGCCTGAAGAGCTTCAAGTCTTCTGCCATGCTGTCGAATCGGCGTCACTTAATCTTTGATTTCGAGCTTCTGAAAAAGACTTCAAACTATAGCTGATTCACGGCTGGCTTGATCCATCAAAAAAAAAAGGTCCCTGCACGAAAAGGAAAGATGCACTGCCTGTTGGTGGAGAGCGCAGACAGGCCCCGCCTTTTTGCGTCCCGAGATAGCCGTAATGTAACATATACATTGAGGCAGTAAGATTCAATAAAAAACAAACCTTTTGGAAAATTCCACAAAAAATGTGAAAAAAGGGCATTTTTGAAAAATCTTTTTGGCTTGAAACCTGTTAAGACAGGGTTGCATGGGTGGAGCGAAAAATGCAACTCGCGTGCGCACCTCCACACACTTGTTCTTTTTCGAGAGAAATAATAAATAATCGTTTTTAATGTACCTAATACATTTTCATCATGAAAGTAAAACTCATTCAAACGGATGAAAACAATTTCAACGTGTATAAATCACAAAAAAAAATAATAATTTAAATTGTCCTTGAAATAATTTCGAAAAGCGTTGCGACGCGAAAAATTGTTCCTCCCGCATACACCCCCTCATAGCAGTGCATACGCTTTTCATTTTTTTCATTTTTTTTGCAATTTGTTAAGGACCTATTTCTCGAGGTTACAAGACAAATTACTTCGCAAAAAGTACACAAGTTTTCTTTTCATTACCCAAAAACCTCGCTTGATTACCGTAATACGACCGGCCGCCTTGAACATGCGTGTTTGGGTGTCATTTTCATTTCTTTTTTCCTCTAACGTTCAAGAGTTTCGATTGAGTTTTTTTTTCTTATTCTATTTTGACAAACTTCAATTAATTTTTGAACATAATATATCTTCATAAGAGCAACTGGATAACTGTCAACCGTTCAAACATACTGGGCATCGTAAATCCTTCACTATCAACTTTTTTTGAAATTTTTCTTTTTACAACTTCAATATGCAATGTTTGCAACAAATTTGAAAAACAAAAAATCATATGGTTGTCACTGAAAAATTTGCTTTTTCAAAAAATATTTTGCTTCAATGATTTTTTTCCGAATTTCAATATGAAATTCAGATTCTAAGTGTAAAATAAGGTCTTGGCCAACATTATTTCACTCAATTAAGATTACTATGCGCGCGCAATCGGAATAGCAAAAAAAAACGAAGTACTGAGCAAAAAAAAAGGGACCCCGCAATTGAGCGGACTTTGGCGGTCTTTACCCATAATCTTGGAAACCACAAAAGGCATAAAAAAAAAATGCTCTTCCAACCTTGAAAATATCTCGAAAATTCATTCAGATCAGGAAACAACAGACACAACAAAAAAATATAACAAAAAGAAAAATGTATCTGTGGAAGGAGCAACCGGAACTACATTGTCAGACTCATGATCGCGTTCACGATATCGTTATCAGCCTCTTTCAGGGCACGTATAGCTTTGTTACGAGTAGTGTTGGCCTGCGAGATCACCAGTTCGATGTCTTTTTCTTCGATACCAGTAGCATCCTCCTGAATACACAAAACTTTTTTAAACTCAGATGGAAAAGACAGGTCACAACTCTTTGCGAAAAAAAAAAACTTACTTCAACATCTTCGTTATCGTCTTCTTCAACCGTCTTGAGTTGAGGTGCTTCTCGGGTTGGCTTCATGTTCTCGATGGCCGACATTTGGGCATGCTGCGTGAGATCTTCAATCTTAGCTTCTCCGAAGACGATGTAAGTGTCTGATCCGGGGCTCTTGTAGACGTCAGGCTTGTTAATAACAAAGAGGATATTCTTGGACTTTCTGATGCACACACGAGAAACTCCCGTAACTTGTTTCAACCCAAGTTTCGAGAACAACTTTCGAGCCTGAGTTTTTTATTCATATTATATGTTTAATAAGGTAATTACCTTCTTCTCCGAGCGGCTTTGCTTAGCTTGTTTGTCGACCTGGTCGCCGAGTCCAGCGGCTTCAGCCACACGACGCTGTTCTTCGGTGAGCTCCTGCTCGACAGCTCCTTCGTCATCCGAATCATCCGATCCATCGACAACTTGAGGCTTAAAACAGAAAAAAAAATCGATAAACCACCTAGAGTAAAACTTTTTAATACTTCTTTTTTAACTTCTAAATAAGAAAAACATTTTAACGTTTAATTGCTTCATCTTAATAACTAAAATATTAATGAATTATTGTACTATTAAAAATCAAAACGCAATTTCGAAAGAATCCCAACGGCGAATTCTTGTCAAATGAACTAGAGGAAAAGGAAACTTTGAACAGATATTTTTACTTAGAGATGAGCAGAAAAACTTGGGGTTTAAAATTTACCTCCTTAGATACCTCCTCCTTGACGTGTTCGGCCGCAACGCTTCCGGTCATTCTTGATATGCTCAACCCTTAAAAAAGACTTCCTAGTTTTAAAAAGTATCCAGAAAAAGATAAAAAGCGATTAACACGAAGTAAAAATCAAAAATCAATAATAAAAGAAAAGTTTTTATTAGTAAGAAAATCTTAGTACAGTGCGGAAAAAGATAAGCGAGAAAAAATTCTAAAAAAGTTCAAACTACAGATAGATTATCGAGGGGCGATGAAACATAAAGATATCTGGCTCGTATGAAAGGAAAAAAATAATTACAATATCACAAGCACAACCGATAAATCACGTCCTAAAAAGGACCTAAATTGGACAACCCACATTCAGAAGACTAAAAATAGATCTTTAAGAACTAAGTACATAGGAAGAAAAAATATACAATCGGAACTATCACAGTCAATATCACACTTTGGTAAATAATATCTATTCGTTGCCAAAACCTTCTGTCATTTCTATGGCCATATTCAACTTTTCTACAAGCTGTTCATAACTTTTGTAAGGGGGAAGGTCGAGTCGATTGAAACAAGTATGTGAGCGTGGTAACCAGTTTTCTTTACCGACCCGCTCAATGCAAAAAAGTTGGGGCCCAGTAGAACCCATGAGCTCTGCAAATCCTCCAACAGGAACGCGACACGTGCCTGTTACAAACTGAAGAAGACGCGCACGCTTTTCTTGATCGAGACTTCGTACCCACGTCCAGAACCACGAAACCTATGAGAAATAACGTAAAGTTGAGTGTTTTTAACCAACTTGTTTGCTCTGAGCGGCATAGTGACGATAGACAGTATTTCTTTGCCAGTCGTCCACATCAACATTTTGCATTCCGCAAAGTAGAAGCTCCAATTCACGTTCATCGAAATATTGCATCCATTCGAGAGGAAAAACGGAGTTGAAGCCCGTGAAAAAAGCTCTAGTTTGCTGTTCGACACCTCTGTTAAAACGCCATTCTACCAAAAGATCAATGTATTCGTTCTGAAATTGATGATCAGAGATAAACTTCGCAGCAAAGGTACCTTATTCGATTCATTAACAGGAATGTCCTCGCCGCCTTCTTTTAGTTCATGAGTTTTCACTTCTCCGAGAAGTTCGTAATAGTGTACAAAATATAACATCATGTCACATTCGTCGATGTTATTTTCTTTTATGAAAATCAGAGATTTGTAGAAGTCTGTGTCCACTTGTTCGATGTCACTTAGAGTGATCTTTTTATTGAGCATCTTCTTATAAAACGGCATCGTGAACCCGCTATATATGAACTTTCCGTGGAATAAAGCCTAAAAAATTAAATTTTAATACAAAAAAATCAAAATAAAATAATACCATTGCGATGAATCGGCCTATGTACTCGAAATATTTCAGATGATCAGGGTTGACGAAAGAAGCCGGATTGATTTGCAGACTATAGTTATTTTGGCCCGCATACATGAACAAGCAGTACATCGGGTTGAGAACTTCGTGCGACAGATGAAAGAACCACTCTCTAAATTTTCAAATTTTCTTTTTTTTTTAATTCAACACAAAATAAGTACCTAGCAACTCCTCCGTAGTCTAGCCCCTCTTCTCCTTTGAATTGGATGTAAAGTCTTCGACGCAAATCAACAGCGTTTTTTCGCATAATTTCTTGATACGAATCTTCGAAAAGATTTTCCCGTGATACAGTGATTTTGACATGGTTCGGTACACTATTTGACTGAAATAAAAAATAACCAAAATAATCAGTTTCAAACTTACCAAACAAAGATATCTGAACTGAGCAATCTTCCAACGGAAATTCTTTTCGTAGCTTTGCACACCAGCAACTCCGAGAGGACCAACAGGTTTTCCAGTTCGCGGATCGTTATATGTAGTGGTTTTTGTTTGATGATCGATGAAGAATGGCACGCCCTGCTCAGTAAATCTCATCTCCCATCCCTCAGGCAGAGGCTGGTCCGAAATACTAAATTGAAAAATTATCAACTTTTAAGGGTAATAAAAATACCCTTGAGTTCGCGGATCTTCCCATTGAGTTGTCCTGTTGACGTGGTTTACAAAATACATCCTTGCTGTTTGAGGATCTTGTCGTTTCTCCCATCCATTCGGTAGCGGCCCAAGTGGATCATCACTTGACGTGAATGAGTTTTGCTGAGAAAAATAATATGAAGAAGTATATGCAAATTTTAAAACGGTGACACGCTTTAAAAAGTTGAAAAAAATAGCTTCAAATTGAAAATTTTTTCTAAAGAAACCTACTTGTAGCAAAAAACGTTGTTCCCATTGATGCATTGCTTGATCTCTTCCGGACTGCCACTGTTCGTGTGCCTCAAGCATGTCGACTGTTGGCCTTTGCCATGTAGTAGTTCTAGTATTATGGTCGACATAATAAACCTGAACAAACGAACTCCAGAAGAGAACTTTAAAAGATTTCTCACGCGTCCACGAGGATCACGACGCATTTCCCATCCTGTGGGTAGAGGTTGAGTTGAAGGTCTTTCCCATGTTGTGCTTTTGGTAGTGTGATCGACGTAATACTTTCGACCATACTGATCAAAACGCATCTCCCAACCGCTGGGCAAATCTTCTTCAGCAACGGTTCCCGTATTCTGACAAAAAATTATATATTTGAAAACTTAGTTAAAGTACCAATGGGACTGCATCTAAAGTATCGCGTTTAGCTGTTGGTGGCCTTCGTGGGACATTTGAACTAGAAGAAGTTGAAGCTTCAACTGAGTGATTTTCTGCTTGGCGTCTAGTGGCACTTCCTATAGTTTCCGTTTCTTTCAGTAAACAAAACAAAAAAAAAAAACCACTTACCAGCACTTCTGCGCTTTTTTTCGATGTTACCACTGAAGGAAACTTTTATAGAACCGACTTTCGCTGCGCTCTTGTCTTTCCCACTCAATTGTAGAACGATCTCAGAAGTGTTCACTGAAATCAGAAAATTTCTTCTCAATTTTCTTCAAACTTTCTCACGTCCGCCCTCTTCGTTCCGAGTCAGCGAAGAAATCTTCAGCTTATGAAGCCCTATACAGCTATCGTCGAAAATCCTCGTTTTTCCCATAACACGAATCGTCAAATTTGATGATTCAGAAACGTTCAAGTTGAATGATTCTCCCCATTCAAGTGCATCAGTCTTTTTCTTTGTAGATGTTTTCTTTGTTTCTGATGTTTGCAAATCTGTAGATAAGTCAACGTAACATTCCGCAGGTTTTTTTAAAGTCGCAGAAATAACTGAAAAATACATGAGATGAATAATTATTTTTTAAATTAACCTTTGATGGAAATTTTGGCGGGTTTCAGAGAGCCGTTCTGTTGAGCAGATGATGAGATCCCACCGCTGCCAGAACTACCCGGTTGTTGGGTCGACTCATTCCGAGCCATGCGCGTTTTGTCTAACAGCGGTTCTGGAATTGACACTAATAAAAAAACTTCCCACTTGTAAAAAAATACTTATTATTAAAAAAAATATGGCAAAGGAATATAAGATCAAAAGATATTATCTCTTTTCTGTAGAGAAAAAAAGGCACAAAAAGAAGCAACTCAAAAAAATAATCATTGATTTTTGAAGGATAAAAAAATCTTCACCTTCTTCGACTAAAATCTTATTTTTCCGCGATTTATCCTCGTAACTTTAATATGAAAAAGATTTAGAGCTTTTTATTTAAAAAAACATATATAACAAATAAATCGAAAAACCCTTTCCCTTTAAAAAAAATCGGAAAGTACTTTTTTTCCGTGTTCCAAATTTTTTGAAATTTTTTCCTTACACATCTCGTTTTACCCTTTCAATAAAAGTTTTAGAACATGATATTAACAATGTAACAAAAAAAAATAACCGATTACTATTGCGGCATCAAAAAAATCCATAGCTGGTCGAGAAAATTTCTGATGAGGGGGGGGGGACTATTCCAAGTGACGTGATAACCTGCACATCTTAGCTCCGCGTCAGCGGTCCGGCGGGAATTGAAATCTTTGTATCATTCTTGTCTGAAAATGCTTGGGTTTCGTTTCAGTTTCGCCTCAGGAGTATATAACTGTCAAAATTTCCAAGATATGAACAGCCACAAATTTTAACTTTAGAACATGTTTGAAATGATTCTGCGGAATTGAAAACAGTCGTGAGAGTCCGAAAAACCTATCTACATTGTAGAGAGTCAGAGATTATTTTGAATTTCGCGAAAATTACTTGAAAGCGGCTTTGAAATTTGTAAAAAATACTGAAAATTTTTAATATCTTTTATGTGTTCAAATGTTTCAAGTGCCAACACAGTCTTCGAGATAATTTCGCAAATTTCGAATTATCTCTGCCTCTAGTTTTTTTTTATGTATTTCAATCTTTGACGTTACTTCAAAAAAAAAAGCTCCTTTGAACACAGCATACGCTTTCACGAGTAAACCAACTTCTCAGTGGGAAAAGAAAAAAAATTAATTGTTTATTTTAATTTGTTGTGAATAAGTATATAGTCTCACACAATATTATGGATTATATCGCAGCAATAATCTGTACAGATTTTGAAGGTCAAGCAGCTTACTCCACCTCCAAGGCTACAATATCTTTCGCGTCAATGTTTTATCTACAGATGACGATGGCCCTTTAATAAGGCTTCATTTTTTGACTTCTTTTCTATAGCTGATTCACGGCTGGCTTGAGCTATCGAAAAAAGGGTCCTGACACGATAATGCACGAGACAGTGCCTGGATCGTGGAGAGTGCAGAGAAACCACGCCCCTTAGCGTCCCAAGCTAGCCGTGAATCAGCTATAGCTGCTTGGCATTCAAATGATGCAAAAGGGAAAAAAAAATGAAGAATATATAGTTAAAAAAATTAACGAAAAGAGCGATAAACCAGTTCTCCAAATAGTCGGTGGCGGTTGAATTGAACTCGTGCCAAGAACCGCGAACGAGCACGCTGCGGGTCCCTCTACCCTCGCCTTCCAAGTCGGGAAAAATTGACAATATAAAAGCTTCCCGACAAAAATTGACAATATAAAAGCTTCCCGACTTGTCAATGTCACTATCCATGACCATGACCACAAACACGGATCGATGAAGATGATCATGATTTCATCTCAAAAGACAAACAATTTTGAGATCATCAGAGAGGATCTAATTTATCTATTGAAAGACCGTCTTGCGAGATGAGAGAATTATTGAACTTCTGCACTTTGTATTGATGAACTTTGAGTTCGATTATAAACTTCAACGATGTTCGACAGGAATTATTGAAACTGTAAAAAAACTATCTTTTATAAAAATGTCAGTTATATTTTTACAGAATAAATTATGAAAAAAACCAATACAATCTATAGTTTTCTTTTCCTTCTCGATACAGTAGACGTGCAGTTCAACCAGTCATCAATGTCTAGTTTGCAAAGTTTCCCAGTTTCAAAAATTGCTTCTTCTTGACAGTCCAGCTTGTCAGCTTTCATTTCTCCATGGAGAGCTTTCGCGACCACACCTGAATTTCGTTATAATTATACTGAAAAATTATCTGATGAACTTCCTACACGTTGAGTAAGAGTATTCAAAATACAATTAGCCAACTTTGTTGCCGTTTCTTGATCGTCATCTTTGAATAAATGGCAGAGCTCTATTCCCAAGACGTAGAAATATTTTTCGTTGCGGGCGAGGTTCACCGAACGCGCATCAGCTTGAAGCACGCTTATCATACCGGGAGTGAAAGTTTGAGGTAAAGATATCTGGAAACATTCAGAAGCTAATTACTCAAAAGAGAAAATACTGTGCAGTGTGAACGAACGGAATCTACCAACCAGAGCGGAACTTCGGACGAAAACTGTTTGTCTTCAACCTGTTTGGTTTTTCTTATTCCCAGCATTTCGGTGAAGAAATCTGAAAAAAAAGTGTTATTACACTCTCCTAATAAAAATTTTTTTAAGAGAAAAAAATATATATAGAAGACAGGCATACATAATCAAAATTTTATCAGAAAATTTTGTTTCGCTTCAGTTTCCGCGGGACTTTTTTTCAAGAAAAATTCTACCGTTGCGCTCATTATTCTTTTTTTTTTTTCGTTTTTTGAAGGTTTTTTCGTAATCCTTTAAGGTCAGAAGGGTAGTTACGGCTCAACTTATTTGAAAATTTCTGTTATCCAATATATTACAAAACTACCGTATTACGATCGACCACTTTGAACAGGCGTAGCACCAAGGATTTTTGAATAGACTATAGCCCATACCGCGCAAGCTTGTTCCGTTTTTTTTTCTGCAAAAAAGACTGTATACTAGAATGTATCAATTTTGAACCCTCCGCTTCGAGAACTTTTTTTGTCGTCTTTTTTGCAGTTTTTTAAAGCAAAAGCGCACAGTGTTTCCGGAACTGAATCCTGCTTTTCTCACGAATTGTGAACGTCAAGCGTGGAACTCACTATATACCCGATTCAGACTTTGAATGTCAAGTACAATGTCATCATTCGAAAACCTGTGGATGGATCGCTCTCTGATTGGCTAATTCAGAGATTGAAGACCGATTTGATATAGTCTGTTCAGATTTTTAATGTCAAGTGCAATGACGTCATTGACAAACACTATGTGGATGGCTCGCTCTCTGATTGGTTTATCGCACCATTAGGAGCGGAGCTTGAGCGACCACTTGACTTTCGAAATCTGAACAGACAATATTCAAAATCTAAATAGACTATATCGAAGATGTGAAAGTTGAACAAAATTGTATTGCAAGCAACTTACAGAACCTTAATTTTTCTCTTTTTTAAAACTTCTTTTTGAAATAAAAAAACAGTTTAAAAAAATTCTTATAGTTCGATATAACGGTGGAAACATACCCGCTGGTGAATTTTTGTTAAACAAACAAGATACGCCGGTAGACTTGGCTAAAATATCATCAACATCGTAAAAGTTCGATTCCACGTCTTGGTCATTATGTGGCATCTGATTCTGAAAAAAAGAGGGGAGGAACGCAATTATTTGCTTGATAACAAGAGCTATATCGCTTAATTCAAAGAAAACATGAATTAACGGCGTTAATTAACTAAAAATGCAATTCAAATTAAAAAATTTTTTCTTTAAATATTTTTCGCAAAATGCAAAACTCTCTCTGACGCCCCAATATTTTTTTCTATTTTTTTCGACGGCTATTTCGAATTCTGCAGAATAACTTTGAACAGAGCATATATAGAACTTTTCAAAAAAAAAATTCCAATGTTCAAGGAAATCCTTTCTTTTCTGCTCATTCAAAGACGTTTCGGTATAATTTTTACCGTTCAAAAAGTAAGATTTAAAAAAAGATAGACCAGCAGCGATTTAGGGTTTTTTTAACACAAAAATTTTTTTAAAATTAATAGCAAAAAAACGATTATTTTTCTACCCCTGTATATCTAATTAAACTGTCAAACAGGATTTACTAAGGTTTAAAAGAAAAATTTGAAAATAAACGTTTTTCATCGATACTCTTCAAAGCTCAAACTCTGTGAAAAAGCTGTCCCTGGCTAATACTAATAAAAAAACACCTATCTATAAAATAACAATTAACTATAGCCTATTCCGCGCCAGCTTGTCACGTTTTTCTTCCCGCCAAAAAGACCGTATACCAAATAAGATCAAATTTCTGCTTTTATAACGGCAAGAAACAAAGGTCTTGAAGCGAAAGTTGGTTAAATTTGACCTGGCTTTTTGGCGGAAAGAAAAACGTGACAAGCTAGCGCGGAATGGCCTATATCACGAAAACAAAAAAAGAGTTGAAAACAATATACTTCAATCGAGTTTGTGAAGTTTGGTCGACCAAAATTTTCAGCATGCCGAAAACTCGAATGACAGTTTTTATCTGTCACGATTGACCTCTTGACATTATTTTAAAAAAGGTACTTAAAGAAATTTATGCATAATACGAGATTTATTTTTTCAAAAAATGCGTTTGGCGCGCAAAATCGGGCGCAGATAAATGGGCGTGGTTACATCTCCTGTAGAACTTTTCACTCTTCTTTTGAATTATATGTAACTTAGCTTTTCTATGGCGTGTTTAAAGTAATTTCGGCTACTTCAAAGTTGACGCGTTATTCGTTTGAATGTATTTCCCGAAAAATACACAAAAAAGTTGAGAATTACTGGAGCCGTTAGAAAAATTGGGTCCTACAATATACCGCAATATTGTGACTTGCGATGGTTTTTACGCGCAAATTCAAAACTTTCAATTAAAGATAAAGTAATTTCAAAGTTTGAAGTAGTTCAAAAAAACCATTGAACTGATTTTTAATATATTGAAACGAGATTTTTAAAAAAATATGGTAAAGATAATTTATTTTTCATCCGAAGGAGAAGTTCGTTAATTTATAAGAAAAAAATCAGAAGAAAATTCATGAAGACAAAGTTCGATTATTTGCCGCAGGGGCTGGTGCAGCCAGGAGTTCCACAGCAGCTTCCACCGCCGCCGATGCACGCGAACGTCTGAGCAGTCATCATCAAGAAGCAGACGAGGACGAGCTGCGAAATGCAATTTTGAAATAAAAATCTAACAAGGGGAACGAGATAGAGGAAAATTCAATAGGATAATAAGCATGTTTGTCATTAAAACGTCGAAATTCGAAAAAAAAACAGAATATTTCGAATAGCGTTTTCATGACTTTCAGAAAGCCTCCTGACTCAAATTCCAGATAAGGCCTTTTTCAAACATTTCATAGGCTCACGTTCGTCTTCGCGATAGAACTTTAAAAAAGAAAAGAAACATTTCCCAGTCTCCTCGCTTCGAAACGCTTGGGTGGCTCAGAAAGTCAAAAATAATCTTAAAGAAGAATGACCATCAAAGCTCAAAAACTTAAAAACTTCTAGTTTCCAGAAAAAAAAAACTCACGATCGGGGCGAAGTTCTGAGCGAACATTTGAGAGAAGTTTGAGGAAAGCCGAGCTGAAGCTTCTGATTGATGGCAACCAATCCTCGAATATATATACCTTGCTGAGAGGAGGCGCTAAACTGCCCGAGGCGGCTTTTCCCATTTAGACGGCTCAACATCCCATTGAAGCGACGCCGCATGTGGCCAAGCCAGCCACCGGTCCGTCCGCCAGCCATTCCCATGCAAATTGCATGTTTCTTCGACGACGATCCTTGATGCTTTTTCAAATTGTTTCATTCATACTGCATCAGCTGAACAACCTGTTATTTGCGGATCAACGTTGGCGCGAGGCAGGAGAAGGAGAAAAAAGTTGTGGTGTTGAGATGCTGAACTCATGTTTTAGAGAAAAAAACTCATAAATAGGGAAGTAGATCTATTCGTAGGAAGTGAAAAAAAAGATGAAATCTAAAAATATATCGAAGAGCAATGTGTTAGATTAATAAAAATACTCAGATAACTTAAAGGAACGGTATCGCTCAGTGTTTCTAGACTTTCTGAAAGTTGGCCAAAAAGTTCCCATATGTTCTATTTACATGACTTTTATATAAATGTAATTATAGAGGTAAAAATATTCGTTGGGGATATACTTTTTCGATTTTTTCATGTCGCTAGGGAACTTTCTGACGGTGAAGTTTCCGGCGAACCCCTTTCCGACTTTTTATCTTCATTTTTTTCGGTTTATAAACCTTCTATTAACATTTTTTCAAGTCTTTGTTCTTTAATCATGAATCAACTACCTACTTTATATAGGAATATTCAAAACGAAGAGTTTATCGGAAAAAAAATTCGGAAGTTTCCTAGCGACATGAAAAAATCGGAAGAGTCGCCGTTTGAATTTTCGCAGGTCTTTTTTTCATACCACCAAAATACTTAAGTCTCGATCCATTGAGAGATGAGGTGTCATGAATTTTAATGAGCGAGAAATCGGTTTTGAAGTTCTTTTTCGAAAAATGGGGAGCTGCGTTCCAAATTTAGGAACCCTATCAAAACATTTTAAGAGTTACCAAATTTAAACATTTTCGAGGCTTTAACTGGGGTCCGTGACATCCTGAATTTTCGGAATCTTCCGAAATTTCTGCAATGATTACAGATTTCTAGAGAAAGGATCTGCAAATTCTGTGAAAATTTACCGCTTGTTGTATAAAATTTTCACTCTAACTGAAAATACTGAATCAATTATTTTTGTCTTTGTCGATAAAGTTGAAAAATTCATTTTCAGTTTATATCAAGGTGACGCTCGATCCTGCGTCTTCAAACACATCGGAATGCATTTCGAATGAATCCTTTCTCTTTTCAGTGAACCTTCTGTGCTTCAGGAGCGTAGCCACTCTAAACTTTTCCGCCTACTTAAAAGACATGTTTCTCTCGCTTTCAAAAACGCAAGCTCTTGATGTTTTTAAAAGCTTCTCCAAAATTTCTCGGAGCAGTAGTTATGAATACAAAAAAAAACTCGAAAACAATTTCAAGGACTTGCGCTTGTCAAAAGGGAAAGTTTTCGAGGTGGTGGCGACTCTTCACTTTGTTTTAACTCGGTCAAGGCGAAATCGCGTAGTTCCTACGGGGTTGACGTTGAATCGGAAGCGTCATGTGATTGTTATCATGTTGTTTTACATAGAAAAAGGGCACAGAGCCTTCGAAATCGCTGAAAAATGCGGAATTTTCCGTTCATTTCCGAAAATTTGAGAAAACCTGTTCAGGACAAAGTAAATTTAACAATTTGATAGCGACGATAAAAGATGATCTTCCTAGGGAGCATATTTATATTGAATTGAAGATCGTCTTCTTACAAAAATATCATTCCAAGACTATTTTCCAAAAACTACCATGTTTTTTTTTATAAAGTTTCAAACTACCTTTTAAGCATTTGAGAATTCAATGAATTGCTTATTTTCAAGCTTGAAATTTGAATACTGAAATAACAAGCAAAAAAAGCTCGATTTTTGAAGATTTATTTCTTTTCTCAGCCAAAGAAAGTTCAGGTTGCACTAATGTCGTTGGGTTGAAGGTCTACCTCGTGGGATATTTTGCCCTTCGGAGAAACGTCCTTGACGACAATGACCTACATTATGAACTTTCAGAGCCGAATACTTGTTTGCATTTTTTTAAAGATTATCAAAAAGATTTCTGGGAAGAGGGGCAATATAGAAATCTGGCTATGAGAAAAATGTTTTTTTCTTTGAGTTCGGCTCTTTTAAAAACATGTAAGATGCGATAAACATTAATAAAAAAAGGAACTCGATAAGAATTGATTGAAATCTACTTTTGGATCATCTTTGACGGCTGCGGTTCAAGTTGAAATTTCGAGGCTCACAATTATAATTGGAAAACTACAACTCTTGATGCTCATTCATTCCTTAATGTTTTCCAGTCATTTAGCGTTAGCGGAATTGCTTTAAACACGCCATGAAGATTGGCCAATAAGATACCTACAAGGGAGGTCATTTTAAATATAGCTTTAGAACTTTCCTAAAATTCATAATATATACTGCTGGATGTACTTAACTGAGCTTCTTGAATTTTTAAGGAGCAGGTGTCTCTAGAGGTGCTTTCTCGCTAATTCGAAAGAAATAAGATTTTTGAGGTTTCCGTACTCGGCAAGAACCGAAAATATTCAAAGTAAAAACTTATAAGACATAAATCTGGTACACCAAAGAGTATTTTTACTGAATTCCAGAAACTCCTGAAACTCCCTTTATTCCCAGTGTTAAGATGGAGCTGACACATCTTTAGAGCGGAACAAGCTCGAAAAATCGTTAGTTTGAATAGAAAAAGTCTTGGTTAAAGCCTCGGAGGGAGGGAGGTTCATTACAAAAAATATCCTGCCAAAATATTAAATGGAAAATTTCAGTGAATTACCAAAGTTTGGGTATTAGTCCAAATAGCTCCGAGTTTCTTTTCTCGAAGAAAAATCTCGTGGAAAACGATTAAGATAAAGAAATTAAAACGTTCTTTGATATATTTTGAAATTGTTTTCGTTTTTCGGCGTCGTCGTGGACTTCGTTGCAGCGACAAGCTTGATTACGCAACCTAGACGCCATTTTATTTTCAAATATGTCTGGATCTGCTTCAGTTCTCGTGAGGCTCACGTGTGTTGATAATACGCAATGATTAGGTCAACTCCTCCTGGTGGTCGGTGTTGCTAAGACGCCTGGTACGGCCCGCCCTCGACGCCTTCGGCCGACGACCGTCGTGCCAGGAGCGGACATTCCTCTCCTACAGTCAAGGTTTCTCGCGCTCAAAACAAAAATCCTCCCACCTTTCAGATATGCATCCTCCGGTGATGTCAGAATGTTCTTTGGATCCTGTGAGTAATGAAAACACTTCGCCAGGATGACGAAAACTCCAAATGTTTGTCCTGGAGAGATCATCGATAACAATCAGACCGGGATGTAGGCTACGAGCATCACTGAGAATGGAAAATGAATAGGAAACATTTCTGATTGAACTTTCAGTTGCTCTACTTCTGGCAGCTTTAGAAGATTCTCTAGTAAAACGCTATCTTGCGAGGAGAATCATTTAATCAGATCTTCAGATCCCACTCGAGCACTCTCTGACGTGTTCAATCAAATCAGTGATCGACAATCAAACGTATAATCGGAAATAAAAAACATTTTTTAAATTTTCGAATTTTTTTTGTTGATAAACAAAGTTTTTTTAGCATTACATGGAGTTTCTGCTGATTTTTATATTCTTCAATAAGTCGATCTCGAAAAAGTTGTTCTCTTTATAAATGATAAAATTGGAAGACAGTTATCAAGGGCCAGTGACTACTCCGACATTGTCATAATTGTGTAACTGTCTCCAACGAGAGTATTGATATTTATTGTAATCTGACGGAAAAAAAAACGATCATTGTGGATTGGCAAAGAACGACGGTCCGATGCCACGCAACTGCCGCTATCGGAGAAGGTGAAATCACATTGAGGCGGCCGAGAGAAGAACAAGAAGAAAGCTGGTTCGGGATCGTCACGAATGAGTTTCAGGTTCCTTGTCCGCTTCGCTTTTTTATCTCTTCTTTTTGCGTTCCGAAATAATGCGAAACGTGCCATCGGTCAGGCTTTTTGAGCAAGCTTCAATACTATTTCTGGCGTTTGAAACCGATGAAGGCCCGGAAGTTTATTGAAGTGCTTCAAAAAGTATTCAACTTGATAATTAATTGATAGATTACGCGATACACTTCCGAAAAAAATCTTTAAAAAAATGTAAAAGATTGCATTGGGGGAACTATGAATCTTTTCGATATAACACGACCGATTGGCTATCTGATGGAGAGGCGGCAGATCATAATTCAAGTATTCTCGGCGGCGAAGAAATTAATTTATTACGTGTTTAACCATGGGATGTGGGTGAGGAAGGATTTTCCGGTTCCCGCCACTCTCGACTCACCTTTTCTTTTTTTCGATTCTCTTCGCAGTGCCGACCGCTGACGGGCCCATCACGAGAGCCAAGGATGGTTCTCATTTGCCGAAATCCTCCTCTCTGAATATTTTGCATCAAGAAACACGTTAAGCACAGAAAGTTGTCGACATTCCAAAAAAATACACAGAAATTCGAGAAATTCAAGCTCTTTCAAGGAGAAGAGCGGAGCCTTCTGGAGAAAAAATTGTACAAAGTGATTTCGTGTAATTTTCGTACCACAACAAAATAACACGAATGCAAATTTTTTTTCATTTCTGAAATTTGCAGTTTGCATTGCAAACACGCCAGTTCAAAAAAATTGAAAAATATGTAAGACTAACAAAAATGAAAAATTAATGGTTGCGATCTTGGACGAATAAAAATAAAAAACAAATTTTTCCTAGATGTCGTACACTTGCCGCTTTCGGTTTTTTCAAATCTGCGAATCTGTTGAAAACTTTTTTATGAGGCCGTACATTTCAATCAACGTTTACGAAGCTTGAATGCGAGGGCACAAAGGAGATTGAAGCAGATAAACTTGAACTTTTTTCACAAGTGCACGTGTATCGAAGACTTAGGGTTGAATAAGAGTAGAAACATGAAAATTTTCTTTCAAAAACTAATTTTGTACGCCCTTCCATTCACGTTAAGTTGTTCATGCATGTGGCTTTTCTGCTTATATTGAAGATCCCGTTGCCAAAAGTTTATAGAATTCTCGGTTGGAACGTCCGAAGAAGCATCGTTTAAGACATCGAAGTTAGTGGATTCTTGCTTGATTTCACGATAAGTTCATATAAATTAAGCTTCGAAAATATTACAGTGGTTGTTGTGCACATAAACAGCTAACAGAGCCTAACTGTTATTTCAATACGATTTCTGTGCCTTCGGATATCGTCTCAATAATATCTTGCGAAATCGAGATCTTGGTTTGCAGAACTGAGGAAGATTTAGTATGCTGCCGGATAGCTTATCGATAGCTATCTCACCTCGTGTCCTATTTATTGACGGACTGTGTGGACACCTCGGGTGACCTTTGTTTTTTGAACCTGAACAAGAAAGCAGATTTGCGAAATATGTGATAAAATCAGTGTCAAACATCAAGATTAGAAGATTTGCCGTGAGTCACTGAACATATAATTGAAATCCTCGGATCTTCATTGATGTACTCAAAAATATTGATGATTACACGAGAAATAAGGAAAATGACGTAGGTTTTTGTTATTGTTGGAGGGTATGCGGAGAATGAGAATTATTTTGTTGCGTTGGTTTACCGGCGGATCTCGCGACGCCGACGAGATAGATCAGTCCGGTAAACAACCCGAAAACGCTTTTGGGCAGTGGCCTTTGCACACTCACCCCACTTTCGGATGTTTCCGCCGCGGAACAATCGCACTTTCGCCGTATTTTCCATGACTGACCATTTTTGGCATCTTCCTTCTTTTTTTTTTCCCATTTATGCCTTATTACGCCATATTTCGACCATCAAACAATAACTGAAAGAAGGAAACTTTTACTATCATTTTTTGAAGTCAACGAGTTAACAGAAACCATCTAATAATATCATTTTTACTGGTATATGAAGAAATTTCCGGAAAAAAAATGAACCATTTAGATGTCTATGTTTGTGGTCGATTGTCAATGAGAACTTGACAGCTACTTCATAGATGAATATTTTAATAATGTTTGAAATAAAAGCAATAAACGGTTTTCTGGAGAAAATTCAGATGTTTTATGCTTTATTTGAATACAAGCAAATACAAGCCTTGAACTTTTATCCTTTTTGACACCTATGTACCTAACACAATGGGATAAAAGAAAAATAAAGACCTTCCCCCCTTTTTTTTGTTATCATTCTAGAAACTTCAAGTTCTCGAGATGTTCTTCTAAAAAATTCTACGGAATTTTTGGAAAATAACTCCAATCTTTGCGAAGAATCCAAGAAGACTATTTTCCTTAATCTTGAAAAAAAAACGACGCGGATTGTATCGGTTGGAGTGTCGAATCGCCTTCAAGGTAACTCTCGACAAGATATGGAATTTTGGCCATCCAACATTCGACCTACTTTTCCATTTTCCCGCTCGTCTGTGTGTCCGTACCATTACATTTTTTTCAGTTCTTCTTCTTCTTCCTAATTTATCTACACATTCACTTAGTTCTTGAGGATTAATTAATTGGAAAACAAGGCGCGGATCGACTTTATCTGTGTGGTCTTGGGCAAAACGACTTCGTGGCGCCGCCGAAGCCGTCGAGTAGGCGTGGCAAATGTGGGCGGCGCTGTAGGTTTTGGTCATGCTAGCCCTGCTGGCCTGATCCTCACTACTGCCTAGCATTCTCGAGACATTGGACTACCCGGGGCGGCTTCGGCAATCACTTATTCTCTTCAACTTTCCAAATTTTCATTCGTCCAGATAGTTTTTCTAGTGAACACCCCGGTTTTTGTTTTCCTTGGCTTCATTTGAATTATCCTTGTTGGTCATTCCTTCATGCCACGTTGCAAAACAGATAAAATACTCCCAAAATGAATCCTTTGCTATATTTGAATCCTCACGAATTTAACGGATGGATTACAATTGATAAAAGCCGTGCTCCTTTGAAAACCCAAGTAGAAGCTTTCGTTGAATCAATCTAACAGAACATCCTTGATTCAAAGGCGTCGAATCCTTTTTTCGATCCTGAATCTTCAGTTTTCTGTTTTATTTTGTTGCTTCTTGTTCTCGGCATACAACTTTTAATTTTTTTGCTGAAAAACCTTTGAAAAGCTTTCTTCATCGTTTTGAAGTAACTATTAAACGAAGTCCACTTTCTTCAGGAACTTAGTTCAAACTCGACCGAAAATGCTGCCAGACTCGCCATCGCCACGCGCGGCTCTCGCACTCTCCGACCTCCAGCCTCAAACAGGAGCCTCGACGTTTTCAGTTGGCACTGGATCTGGAAATTGGTCAGTCCTAATCTTTCGGACAATGGCTTCTGAATGAAAAAAGAGGGAGAAAAGAAAAATAAAGATGACGAGGACAGATCCCGACAAGAAGACAAGCGCATTGCGCAAGGGTCTCGTTTGCCAGACGCAGTAGATCGCGAGGCGAAGCTCGTTTGCGGCCGAGAACTTGCTTGCGATTGGGTCGGGCACAAGCCGTGCGTGTGTGTGTATATGGTCGATACCAAATATACGCGCTTTTTTGCTTTGGAGATCGGCCACACGAGATGACCAAATTAGTCTTGGAATTTGATCACTTCAGACTTCTGTCTTTGCGAAAAAACCTTACTAGTTAGCAACATTTTAGGACCTACTAAACCAAATAACTGTACAACAGATTCTTAGAAACCAAACTCTGATGCCTTTCGTAGTAAGATACAGTAACGTTTATAAGGTACAGCTGTCAGCAGCCGGGCTATAATGTCTTCAGAAAGCTGAAATGAGATCATCTACTTGATTAAATCTATGTGTCATGAAAAACCCATACGAAAATTTGGCAAACTTTGAAATATAATCCATGAATTAATCGATTAAAGGTCTACGAGAGGCGTCGGCGGTGTTGGTGGTGACGCTTTCGAGAAGTCCGGCAACGGCGGCGGATTATTTGGCGGGAACAGACAAAATGTTAGTCCGCAGTCTTTGAAAATGAAGAACTGTCATTTAATAACGATAGCAGGAAACATTTGAAGGGAAACGATCAAAAATGAAAATGAGTCTTGTCATAGTCTGCCCCAAGCCCTTGTGGTTTCCCTGAAGCCTTTAATAACACTACGAACGGATCTGTTCTTCGAAACCTTCAATATGATTCTTCAAACATCCAGAAAGTTTTAAACAGGTTCTGTTCGAAGATCTCTAAAAGTTTCATCCTTTCTGCCACCTGAAAATGTTGATTTAAGGGTAGAAACTTTTGATAAAACTTCAGAAGCGGTGAAACGCAGTGACTTTCTCTTGAATAGGAAACTCTCTATGATTCGAGAATCGCCTTGGAGGCGTGGCAAATGTTATCACCTGCCCCTTTCTTCAACCTCCAGAATCCGGCTTTTCCTTTGTCCGCTTGACCCCTTTAAAAGTGGTCTCCAGCCCGCTCATTCTTCATTGTTTCTTTCACTTCTACGGATAGTCATAGTCCTTACTTCATTATTTTATATTTATTCGTTGATTGCCTCCTCCATTATTTTATTCCAAAACTGAGCAAATTTCGAAAATAGAAACTCATTTATTTCATAGTTGAGATAATTTTTATTAGAAAAACTTTTCCGATCAGCGGAAATCCTTGATGGAATTCTCTCAATGGTTCTCCAGTTTGGATTCCATCTATTTAAAATTGTAGAATCTCGGATCTCGGTAGAGCAAATCCGACGTGCCCCGGACGTTTGTGAGCTTCAGTAGTGAACACTTAAGAGTACTGACGTCGCTGAAGGGTTCACCAGTACTCAAAAACGTACGGAGCAGCTCCGGCTTGCAATATCGAGGTCCGAGATTGAGAAAAGCGTCACGAAAAATGATTTAGCCATAGGGTTTTCCAAAATCATGCACTTACCAACAGTCTTTTCTGAGCTGCAACTTTTAACTTTGGATAGGATTGTTTTTTTTTCATATATTTTGGTGAGGAAAATATTATTATGTATATCTTTCTGTTTTCAAACAAAATTCTTACCTTGAAAGATTAAAATCTTCAGGACCGATTCGAGTTGGGCGGTAACGGCGGCAAGCAGACTTTGTTCGGCGGCGGCTCCTCCTCATCTTCCTCGTCCTCTTCAACTTCAGGCGGAGGCCTCTTTTCTAGCAAGTGAATCCGAAGCTATCAAAGGTATAATTGGTAAAATGGATGGAAAATAAAAAAGATTTACCTTTTCAGGATGTATTTCGCCGCCTTTTTGCTCACTTTCCTGACCACTTTTTCATCATGTGTAAATAGCGAACTGCAATTGCCTGATTGCAATGAAATCCCTAAAGTTTTGTGCTGTACTCAACGTGTTTTAGGTAGAGTTTGAAGGAGAGAGGAAATTTAATCGAAAAAATTGCAGATAAATGTATGTCTGGTTGTATCGACTACGTAACGGAGAAATGCCCACATAAGCTCGAGAAATACGAAACTATTGAGAACGAGAACGAGAACGCCGTCGAGGGCACGGTAACTATTTTTCTCTTTCCTGTCTGATAGACTATTGGTTTCAAGATCAAATCGAGAAAGCCTGAGTCGGCGGAAGATGTCAAGACCTCGAAGCTCGACAAGATGGTGGAGAAGTTCGTCGACCGTGATGAAATCCGACGAGCGCCACAAGGTACCAAAGAGAAAAAAAAAACTCTTAATGAAAAACTCGGAGGCTAGGCTTCAAATTATATAAGAACGCATATAGATCGGTTTTTCATGATGATATAAAAAAAAAATCGCATAATGCGTTTAGAGTAATTTTCGAGCGGAAAAGGAGGGAAACTTTTAGTTCAAAGTGACGTCGAATTCGACTGAGAGCTTCGCAGCCGCAACGCGCGCCCTTCGATGCTATTTTTCTCTGGATTTCTTATTTTCTATATAAATTTGAAAAGGGTTCAACACATTTTTGCTCAAAATTTCTTTGAACGCGGTTTAGAAATACTTTATTTGTAACCAAAACTGCTATTAAAACAAAATTTTCCTTTTCATTCAAATAAGTTTTGACGTCAATCAAAAAACAATTTCTTGCGTTGTGATTTTATCCAAGCATTTCTTTTTGCTACAAAACCTTTATGTATTTCTTTTAATTTCCGAAATTTCTCAGAAAAAAATATATCACTTTCTCGAAGCTGATCGAAGCGATTCCAGGCGGTGACGTGAAACAGCTGAACGCAGAATATCCCATCACAGAGGTGTCGGACAACGACCTGACGTCAGAGTGCGGGACGGAGCGCAGCCAGCCGCCGTTCTCGCCGTGTCTGTCGAGGAAGACGGCCGACGACGTGTTCCTCTCGTGCTGTCGTCAGCAGGTGCCGTCCAACTGCCACTCGCTCTGCACCTACGAACACCGGGAGCACGTCGCCGCCGAGACCCTGATCGCGGCCATCCAGCAGGACGGCTGCGACTTGAAATACCTGTCCAGTCTCCTCTACTGCGCTAATCAGAATCGCGACAACCGCAAGTGCTGCTCCCACCTGGGAATGTCCAACTCGGACCTCGGCGTCGGCGATCGGTACTTTTTATTACATTCAAAATGGTTATCTACATTCGCTCTAAGAGGAATCCAACTTCAATTTTGTCAAGTCGAAAAAATGACGACTATATTATTTAGAGCTTTTTGAAATTACGCTTTCTTTGGGAATAAGAACTTTTTTCACGAGGTTTTTACGACCTATCCATCTGAGTTAAGGCTAAAACGTCGAATCAGAATGAAATCAATGCATTTTTTACGGTTTCATGAAGAAATCGCGTTTACAGATGCTTGCGGATGTGCAACATTGCGCAGAGCGGCAACCGCGTCGGTTCCTTGGAAAAGGAGGACCTCGTCTGCTTGAGCAACTGGAACGTCATCATGTACTGCGGCAGAGGCGGCCTTCGCACCATCAATTGAGCTTCTTCTTCTTCTTTTTCTTCTCTTCCTTCTCAATCGTTTCCGTATTTCTCTTCAGTCTGAAAATGAATTGAAACGTGAACTTTTTAGCCGTGAACTGTAATTCTCACGTTTCAGGTCATTTTTCCAAAGTCGATCAACCTTTTTTTCACGAAAACGTCTTTCTCACACCTTTGGTGACCTCCCCTGTGAAAAATACGATTTTTTGTTTTGTTCAGTACGGAAGGTGTGAGAAAAACGAGATGAAAACGTTTTTGGTGCTGGCACCGTCACATTTTCACAGTACCTTGCTGAGTTTTTGAAGGCGCATGTCCTAATCGAAAACTGATGATTTTCATCGAAGATTTGATCAAATTTGCCTTCTGGTCCATCAAAGAACTTCAGCAGGAGCTTTCATGTGGCTTTCCTCCTTCAAAGACAAATGGAACTCTATTTAAACTAATTCTTCTTCATTTTTGTTTTTTTTTTTTTTTGATTTTTCCTTTCCCCTGTTTCCAGTTCAACTTGGCATGAATCACAGATAATAAAACCGACAAATAGTTCTAAATAATAACGAAAATAACGTAGAAAAAACCTTTTTTGTCGTTTAACACATAAAAAAATAAGCTCCGGGTGAATATAACACACACATGTCCTATTTATTCAGTCAATCAATAAATTATTTAGTTTTTGTCTCGATAGTTTCCTTATTTATTTGGTCTTTCGCTAATTCCATCCATTGTTCTTCCCTACTCCTCAAAAAAGTGCAAAAAGTATTGCAATCGGATTATTCACACACATGTTGAATTTCAACCAATAAAAATACAAGCATTTATTGAATTATTGCGTTTTTCTTCAAGTTGATCCTAAAACAATAAATTATATGTATATATATAACCATTAAGGTCATATTATTAAAGGCAACAATTGAGATATGTTAAGGCATTATAACGTGTGAGCAAAGGTGATTATGCAGGTATACGATGAACTGAAAGGTAGACAATTTATTTCAGAATAGTGAGACTCTACCGGCTTCTTGATACAATCTTGAAGGGCGTGAGTATGAAGATACAAAGTATTATGGCAGCTTGAGACTGAGGGAACTACTCGCTAGGGGAAACTCGCTCATAGCGAGCTTTATGAAGGTGTGCTAGCCGTTCCCGAGCGTCGACCAGCTCCTTCTCTTTCCGTAGAACCTGCTCCTGGGCGTCCATGACCTGAGCGATGCCGCTCACGAGCCGTTCAGAAATAACAATGTTACGATCGTCTCGGGAGACGATCTGCTTTGCGTTGGCCACAAGTCGTTCAGTTGCGTTCTAGAAAAAATTCATTTTTGAAAAAAAAAAACAAAAAATAAAAATGGGTTAGCGTATGCGGGGTTCAGACTGTTCAAAGTGGCTTGTTTAAAAGAGCAAATGATCGAAAAAAAAAGTTATTATGAGTTGCTTTCTAAGGTTCTCAAAAATTTGGACACACTTTTAGACACTACTCAACTCAAAAAAATCCGTTGTTTTTGATTTTTTCATGACTAATATAAAAAGAGGTAAAATAGAAAAATTGTGAAAACGCTCATCAAAACCATTTTCATGGCAAAAATTTGTTCAATACTTAAACAGGTAAATAATTAGCCAGTGAACGTGTTGATGTCTTCTTTTTTATTTTTATTCTCATACGCATTATTTCTATTCCTTATTTTCATATGTTTGCCGAAATTTTGAAACTTCACTGAAAAATCATGAAAAGCTGCTGGAAAATTTTGAAGCCTGCTAAAAATATTTTTCAAATTCATTTATTGTCAATTTTCATTACTTCATTTTGTTAAAACGATAAGGAGGACTGAGAAAAAAACCTCAGTCGGATCAACTGAGCAGAAAACAAAAGTAGAGAAAGTACCTTGACAGCTTGTCCAGCGACCTGAAGACGCTTCCTGGCCTGACTCTCCATGTCGGCCTTGACGTTGCAAGCGAGCATGAGCTGGGCGGTGGTAGAGGCGACCTGCTTGGCCGCCGAAATGAGCTTTTCCTCGCTGGCGTGTCCTTGCACGAGGGCGTTGGCCGCCTCGCACAGTTGCTGAACGGCGGCGGCGACGAGTCGTGCCGCGCTCACCAGGCCTTCTGACCACTGATAGTCGCTGCTGTTCGCCGTTGTCACATCCAATCGTCCTGAATAACCAGTCGGTTAGAAACCTTTTCCAAGAAAGTGAAAAAACGTCTTCTAGGAGAGTTAGCTCCGTGAGTCGCTCTCATGGAAAGTTCGAAAAGGAAAATTGTTAATGATTGCTGAAAAGCAATATTTTCATACAACCACAGTGTGTACTTGCTCTTTATAAAACATTGACCAGAAAGGAATATGCTTTGAGATCAAACACAAATTGTAGGAATTCACAACTTCGTACTGTTTCAAGACGTTTTTTTGAACATTGCCATGAAAAGAGGGAAATCGAAAAAAAAAATAAGAGAAAAAGTTACAGCCTAATATAAGTTTCTGCGATATAACTTTTCAATTGAGAAAGATAAGAAGTTAGATTTTTGTCAATCTCGGAACAAGCTGAACAATTGGTCGAGATTTCATTCAGTTTGTGCCGTAACCATCAACTTATTATGGTTCTGTTTCTTCTCTCATTCATCAAAAACAAAAATTGTGTATCGTTTACTATTTTCTAGTTAATTCACCCAGTAATCTTATTAAGTGATTTATTAATCATCTAAAAAAAGTTATTTATTCAAAAATCTTTTTTTCGAATCTTTTTCTTTCTCGTTCTTTTTCATGATTAAAATTCCCAAGCTCTCTGATCTAATCTCGTTTTTGCGCGTTTATCCTCTCACCTTGGGCAATCAGCTCTCTCTGTGCGTTGGAAGCTGCTTTGACAAGAGTTTGTACAGCAGAAGTTATCGATTTCGCCGCTGACAATATCTTTTCATCGAATCCTTCGCCATCAGCGCCCCCATTCTAAAAGTCATAGAACTGTTCAAGTCGAGTAGTTTATGAAAAAAAAGGTCGCAATGACTCGAAGGGGAAAAATGGCTGACCCGACCTTCGATATGTCTAATATGTCCGGTTCCCGCTTGAACCCAAGAATACCAGACATATCATAGCTCAGGCAGCATGGTGTGTGGGAGGGATGTGGAGAAAAAGAAGCAAGAACCTGATCAAATGATCTTACCTCTGCAGTTTGCGATACTCGAGGCCTGAGCTCGGCAAGTTTCAGAGAAGCCGCTTCAATCGAAGACGCAGCACCAAGGAGTTCGCTCTCAGCCTGGGCCGTAGATTCGGCGTCGTTCCACCCTTCGTGAGGTCCAAGTTCACAGGCGTTGATCAGATCACGAAGAGCCTTCGAGACGGCACGCGAGGCTTCGATCAGAACTTGTTTGGATTCTTCGGTTGGCGAACGTGTGAACTGAGCGTGGAGGGCCACGAGAAGGCATTTCATCTGATTAGCGACGTCACGACCACCGTCCAGTATCCGATAACGGCTTTCTGGAGTATCAACGTCGCTTGCGATGGCTCTAGACACTGCAAGAAGGCTTCTGACAGCCGATCTCGCCGAGTTTCCAGCTGCAATCACGTCGTCTTGTTGCATCGAGTTTCCAGCGAACGTGAGTTTCTGCGTCGCCTGAGATATTTGTTCCGCTGCGGTCGCAAGATACTCGGGTCTAGATTCTGTCGCGTACGAAGTACCCTCACTGACGTCCGCATCAAACTGTCGGATCTCAAATGTGACGGCGTCGACGGCTGCTTCGAGGGCTCGCGTTCCTTGCTGTTGCTTGTCTTCGACGCTTTTCACAGTTTTCAAGAGGCCTGTTACATTGGATACCATGACCTTGGCAGCATCCTTAAGTTGTCCCATCGCAGGGTGTTGAAGCGATCGACCAGAAGCGTTCTTGGTGGCTTGAATCAGAGAGGCCAGTGCAGCGGCGACGTCACGAACGGCATGGATCACAAAAATCTGAGCTTCTGAGTTCTCTCCACTCATGCTTCCAGCCCCATTTTTGACTGCGTCCGAGAGGTTGACGATAGTTCGAACGGCGTTTTGTGCGGCCACAGCTAACTGTTCCTGGTTGGAAGCAGCGCCAGCGACGAGTGCCTTCGTGTCTTCCACAAGGGCCTTGGCCGTTTTCAAGATGATATCCCGATGAGTAGAAAATGATTTTGGTTGATCACTAGTGTTGAGAGTACCACTGCTGGCAAAGAGAATCGTCGTTTCCAAATCGCCGATAATTCCGCTAACCGTGTTGGCTGCGTTGATGCAAGCCTGCGTTCCACGAGAAGCCTCATGCAACGCCGCCAAGACCTGGTAGACGCGTTCGATGACGACGTTGCATTGGACGTTAAGCTCTCGGTTGATACGTTCATCGTCTGGATGCGCTCTTCGTTGCCCAGCCACTTTGACGGCATCAATGCATCCTGTTCCCAACTTTTGGACAGAAACTTTGAACTTCTGAGCAATATTGGCTGACGGGAGCATTCCGACGGCTTGTCTGGTGTCGCTGGCTAGAAGACGGTACTTTTCGCTGAGATTGAGTGACAGACCACCAAGAGATTGAGTGTTAGAGGATGGCATTTGCTCAGCGGTCCGCCGAATATCTTCAAGGTAGGCCGTCATGCGGGTCTGAGAATCAGCGAAGGATCCTTGAGATGAGACGGTGTGGTCTGTGCTCGCAATAGACGTAGAAATCGTGTCGACCATGCCTTGTACGACACCTTGTTCGTTGCCAATCTTCGCCAAAGTCGCTCTCATATCTCCAAGAGCGTGTTTCAACTGCACCGTGGCATCGTCAACTTGTGAGTGGGCGTGGACGGCATTAGGATTGCCGCCTGAATCACGACAGGCAAGCATCATCTGGAGCTGAGCCTCAACAACGGTTCGGCATTTCTCGAACAAATCATTCTGTTGGTTGCTGTTGGCCGTGAGAGTTGCAGCTGCACAAGCCGAGTTGGCAAGATCAGCCGTCAGCTGCCAGTGAAGTTCAACACTGTGAGGAAGGTGCTCTCCGTGTGCGACAGCTGCAGTTCTCAGAGGGTCGACCTCTTCGATGAGAGCGTTCGTGATGTGCTGGATTTGCTGATGTAGTTGCTTCTCGGCGGCCGGGTTCCTTGTCACACCGTTTGTATGCTGATAGGCGTCCATTGCGCTCCTTTCGACGTCTCCAATCAACTGATGCAGTAGCTGAATGACACGTTCGATTTCGACTTGACCAGGAGCCGCATCACGAATCGATTCAACAAGCTTTTTGATAGACTCGCTGACCAGCTTGCTGTTGTCGGCCACCCTCTGCCAGATGGTAGCATCCATGGGCGAGACGGCCAAGTCCTTGGCAGTCCTGATCATTTGAGAGGTTGCGTCGAGCATTTGTCGACTGGATGCAAGTACAGGGATCTGTGCTTCGCGTCCACTGTCGCTGATTCTGGCCGGGATCGGAGAGAAATCGGGATTGTCCACAAACGATTGGAGTTGTTCGGCCACGACGCGAACTTCGGCACTCGTGCGGACACACTCGGCTTCTGCTTCAGGTGTACGTCGATTGTCCAATTGCTTGACCGCCTCTATCAGGGCTGCTGTTTTGGAGGCGAGGTCGTGCGTCGAGTTAACTAGATGTTTCCGGACGTTCATGTTGCTGCTGACGTCAGAGGCGTTACGGCAAATCTGAGCGATCGCAGAAGTGTGTTTGGCCGTCGAAGTTGTCGCCTAAACGATATTCTTTGATGAACTTTTTCGATGATTTTTTTCAAATTACATTTAGTAGTTCTTCTTGGCTGAGTTGTCCACGTTCGATCGCTTCACAAGCCTCCTTGACAGCTGCCACAGACCTCGAGACCGTTGTCATGTCGATGAGCGCAGCTCTGCCAACGACGCTTTCCGGATGGGAGACGCCGACCAGATAGGCCGACTGAGCTGCGGCTTCAGCCAATGAACAAACCGCTTCGGAAGAGTTCCTTAAGAAAAAAATATTAGAAACTATTTAACCGTGAAAAAGGTTACTGTAGCTGTAACTTGACGCTTGAAGAAATTTAAAAAAATTTTTTTATCAGTGTTTCGCTGAAAATTTTTTTGATAGAATCTTTGAGATTTTTTTGATTTCATCAGTAGCTAACTGACTGAGCGAAACAAAAAAAAAAAGATAAAAAGACTTCGGTAGTAAAAAAAGTTGCAATTTCTGTTTTGATCGACGAAATATCATCACGCTTTCCTAGTAGAGTTTTTCGATTTATACAAGGTTCGGAAGTTGAAAATCAGTTCAATATGAGAAAACATAAAAATTTTTGAAAATCGTAGAAGGCTGACCTAACACTGGCGCAGAAGCCAGCCGTGTCCATGGCCTTGGCATTCCTCGCTATGCTGGTCATGGCAGCGCCGAGTTTCCTCGAATGCTCCGTGACTGCGTCGAGAGAGCCAAAGTGAGAGTCGTTATTGAGTGGGACAGTCGCGTTCTCGGAAAGATGACGAACGGATTGGATTTGGCGGAGAGCCGCGTCACACTCCCTGACCCACGGATGCTCCATGCCAATAAGTTCGACGAGCTCATTGACGCTTCCAGCGAAATGACGGGTTTGTTTGGTGAGCTGTGTGGTGGAAGTGGTGTCCGATAGGACGCTGGCGCGGCTCAGGTTGCTCAGGACGGAGACAGCTTCTCTTTGTACTGTCTCAAGCTTATCGACGACTGTCTTGCGGTTTTGAGCCTGTTGTTGTTGTCGAACTTCGGCGATGACAGAAGCGTGCATGTCAGTGTAGGCGTTAACGAAAACATCGACGGCTTGTTTATTGGTGGGCATGCCGAGGGTGACGACGAGCTGAGAAGTAGCCTCGATGAGACGCGAAGCAGCTGTCCGCAGGTCAACGGCTTGTACATTGGCCGTGGCGTTCGAGGTCTGCACCTTGGCGATGGCCTTCTCGATGTGCTCCGTGTCGGGGATACAGGCAATAACTTGTCTCAGGCTCGTGGAGACCTGCTTCGCGGTGTCAGCGAGAACCGGCGGCGGCGCTTTTTCACGGACTCGGTCGAATACGCGGCCAGACTCATGTACCACTGATCTGGCACAGACGATAAGCCTGAAAAAAAAAATGAATTTTCGGATAAATCGCTAATTGTAAACTTCTAGGTCAATATTTAAATTTTACGATTAATTTTCTCAAAATTATGACATCGTCTGGGTTTTTTTCTTATCATCGTTCATTTTTAACTTTCTGGTTTTTTCAACGTCCACAGTATTATATCATCCTTAAAAAGCATTGTTATAAATCTCTTGGAGCAATAGAATGGAAATACAGATAGTTTATGTATATGAAGCTCTTTAAATTGAGTCAGTTGATGTCCTTATCATGGAAAAATTTTTCCCAGTGTCGAACTCAAAACATTAAAACGATCACGAATAATGTTAACCTGCCCTTTTCAGTAATATTAGCTGTAATAAAAACTCAAGAAACCGCAAATTAAATCTGAAACAATGAATATTTACGCTTTTCCTCACTTTTCAAGCTGAATATCCGTGCGAGTGGCGACGACTTCCGTCACTGAGTCGGTGAATCCCCTCAGATTTTGGGCCAACTCGACGGCCGAAGAGCCGATGTGTCGCTCATCGGAAGAACTAGCGGCGGAGATGAGCTGAGCAACGCCACTTCCAACGTGCCTCGAGCTGGACATGAGTTTGCTCGTCGATGTTGTTGCCGTGGCACCGGCTGGCGGCTGCACGCTACGCTGGCCGCGCTGGGTTTCCAGGAGCTGCTGGTCGAGTTCACGAATCAGCTCCTCACTGTAGATGAGCTGCTGGGAGAAGTTCAGCTGTTGGGCGTCGTTGAGTGCAGTCCGCAACTCGGCCAGTGTCGTATCCAGTCGGTTAGAGCTGTCGGAAAGGCCGGAGGCGAAGTGGACCTCACTGATCTCGCTGACAGCATTCCTGGAGCTGTCGACAAGCTGCGTGGCTGGCGTCAACACCTTCTGTGAGTCACGGATAAGTCTACTCTGGGCGCGGAACCTCGAAGACGGATCTTTGGCGCTTTGGCTTTCGCGAATCGAGGTGATCAGTCTAAAAAATCAAACAATAGATACTCCATTTTTTTGAATTCTCTTAATGAGTGCGATAACAAAAACTTTTTAGCTTAGGAATCACTGTTAAATTAAATTTGAAAATAGGTTCTTGTTTTCTTGACTATTTACCTCGGCAAGTGTTCCGCGGTCTGTGCACACTCATAGAGCAAATTCTCACAGCTGGACTGCTTCGTGACAACTTCCTGAAAAATAAAAAATTCATTCGATTTTTCAAAAAGTCTGGAAGACACATGATTATTAGTACTCCACTCGAAACTCTGATTATGAACCAAAAATAGAAAAAAAATTTAGTTGATTGAAAACTTCGCATGAGGACAGGGCAGGCAACGCAAAAAATTTATAACGGAAGAACAACTCCACGGCATATCACTTACACTTCCTTTCCCGCGTGACTCAGCTTTCTTCCTCTCATCCAAAAAACAATTGGTGACACCCCCAAATTCCAGCCGAATAGTACTAATATTTATTCTCTTTTTACATGAAATCAAAATTTGAAAGATGGAAAAGGCTTAAGATAAAGGCAGACTCGGTACTGATATGGTCCATTATGGATATTGTAAAGGCAGTTGTCCGCACTCGATCTATGCACAGTTTGGGTTTTTGTTTTTGTTCAAGTCATTTGACTAAAAGGCGAAAGAAAAGAAGCAATCAGGGAAATCAACGAATGCGAAGAATTGTGTGAGTGTCATCAACTAGAAGTTGCTCAGTTGTTTCCGTTCGTTTTCGGGCCTCCTGAACCAAATCAGTGCAATGTTTGTGTGTCTGTGGAAGTGCCTGCCCTTTGCCTCTATTTCATTTTGATTTTTGCGCGAAGTTTCTTGAGAACCCATTTCCAACATGTTTCATCAAGAATTCAAGTTTGGGGTACATTGAAATCGTACTGGATAGGCTTGAATCTTGCCAAGTTCTCAAAGTTTCAATTGACTTTTCTCCATCTTCATCCCAAATTTTCAGACAACGCTGAGGCTTTCAAGGATTTGAAAAACAGAAAATCGCCTCGGTCCAGCGCCTCTTAACATCGCTTGAAAGTTTCTATGAAAATTTTTCCGGATGAATACGAAATTAGTAGTTAGTTTTCAACAATTAATAGTATCGAAAAATGAGAAATTTGTCAGGTTTTTTTTTTTTACAGAATCCTCTCCAGCCCAATTCCAATGCATATCACAGAGTCCAATCCAACATTCCCAGTCCATTCCGGAGGAAGACCGACCTTGGCGGCGTTGGCGGCTGCGATGGTCTGCGTGGCGTCGTAGGTGGTCTGCTTGGCGGCCTGCTCCAACCGCTGCATGATATGCTTTTCCTGCTGGTCGCTCGTGGTTTCCGTCGTCACTCGGGCCAGTTTTTCAGCCGCCGTTCGAAGGGCCATTTCCGATTCGGCTTCCGTTGGTCGCGACTCGCAATCCTGGAAAAAAAAACATGGTTTTCGTGTGGAAAAAACTTGGTGAGGATCTTCATAAAAGCTTCGAACATTCATACATTTTTTCGAACCGAAGATGTTTGAATAATTATGCCACTGAATTTGAAAAAAATATATAATAAATTTTTGAATTACCTCTTTATCATTTAAGATCTACCCTATAATGAGGGTGATTTTTATTCTACTTTGCGGTTGGGATTTTGCTGAACTTTTCAGAACTGGTTGTTCTCCAAAAAGTAAATTATTACTGTTACCTCTCGTTCAAAGTTATTACAGTGAAATTCAGAGCAAGTATCCAATTATTCTCAATCAAACGCCCAAAACGAACTCTAGTGGCGTCGATCATGTCGGAAGTGGCGGTGGCGACTCTTCTCGCGGCGTCGAGAAGTCGGTCGCGCTGTTCTGGCCGCTGTGTCGCCTCGTGCTCGAACTGCTCCATCAGGATTTGGCTGTGACGAATCACTTTTTTCGCCTCGCGAGTCAAGTCTTCGCTCGGGCCCTGCCAATAATCTTGTCGTACGGAGATGACTTTTGACGTATATGGCCTGGCACTCTTTTCCTCTTTCTCCCAAAAACCTTCATCTATTCTTTTTTTTATATTGAAGCTGCGTTTCAAAGTATACTACTACTTTGAAACTATAGTTGAACCTATTTTAGTTACTTTCTGTTTGATCTTTAGAAAACGTTAACATTTACAGCTAAAAATCAAATTTGGCAAACATTTTCGAGCTGAAAGACGCAAAAAAATTTTTTCTTTACATTCAGTGAAGATTCCGTGTAAAACCTTCCCTTGAAGATGTTGCTCATATTCCGAGGAACTATTCTTTCAACTCTTTAGATTAGACGTTTGAACTTCTAGTTCGCCAAAGGCGGTTGTTCGTTATTGCTTGAAAAGTTCTTGTTGTAAAGTTACATCTACGACCAAAACAACAAAATAAATGATTGATTATTCATGAAAATACTGCATTTTCCGATCTTTACAGTCTGAATATGGCTTTTCATCTTTGAAACTACCGATTTCAGAATATAAGTTATTTTTTCCCGCATTCGCAAGTCCTCCAAATGGTAGGGAGAGACCTCGATTACAGTAGGTACTTTTAAAGTTGAAATGAATCCAAAGATATTCTCGGAGAAGTTGTTTACCTGATGGGCGATCATGCGATTGGTGCGACGGAGGACTTGGTTGTACTCCTCCTCTTCCTCGGTTCTGCTCGTCGTCGTCGTCTTCGGACTCGTCTTGGCATACTCGAGTAGGCTATCCAACGCGTTCGTCACCTTCAATTATCCTTTCCTTTTCGGGAGGCCGCCGGGCTCGCTCTTTCAAAAGCTTTTCCATCTTCCTCTCCCCCTCCCCCTCCTATAGCTTCTTCTCGTTGAAGGCACACAAATGACCTCAATATTTTTTTTTTCCTGACCTGTCGCGCAGCGCTGTGGATGTCTCGCAGCGATTCTTGCCTTGGTTGCCGCACCGAATCCGCTTCGTAGATCAGCTTCTGCACGTTATGTGACACCTGCAAAGAAAAAAAACATGGCTGTTAGTCGAGTTCAATTATTTCATGAAAATTACCTAATATTTATGATTAATCAATCTTACAAGGTCAAGCTTACAAGGTGTAAATAAAAAAAAATTTTTTTCATTGCAAAAAAATGTTGAAATTCAAATTTGGAAAAAGTTGAGATATTCCTTTTGAATTAATAAACTACCAAAGCTCTTTCGAAACAAGATCGAGTGGAAAAAAACTTCAAGTATTCGAACTTTGAAGCTTTCATGCATTATTATTGGTTTTTCAAATCGCTCTGTAATTCAAAAAACGTTCGAAAATAAAAACTTTTGAATTTATTATAATTTTTTTTAGGACGATACCTGAGTGGCGGCAGAGGTGAGTTGCTGCTGACAGGCCGGGTTCTCGATTGTCGGTGCGACGACTCGCGCGCAAGCCACAAGCTGCGACGTCGCGTAGGCACAGTCGGTCGCCGACCGCACCACAGTCTCCTTCTGATCCTCGTCGCATTCCGCCGAGATGGTTTTGGCACTGAAAAGAAGCTCTCAATATCTCGAAAGTTCTCAAGGAAATCTCTGTGTTATGACGATTACAGATAATGGTTCAAACATCATAATTGCTTCGAAATTGAAAAAAATAGATGAATTACAGACTTTTTGAGTCGACACGGGTGCTTGATTGGCGTGCTACACGGATAATAGTTGAATATTTGGACGTCGCTGACAAGTTTTCTGCGTCTAGGAACCGCAGGCGACGAGGACATTAGGCGGCTGGATGGACTTAGGAGAAGCGGACTGTGGAAAACGCACCGAAGGCGAGGCTTTCAAAGAATTCCGCCTCCCATTCCAATCCATTTTTCGGCGTCGTTTGTTGCCTTTTTTCAGCTTGATGACGGTAGCGTTGGGGTGACAAGATAACGATGATGTCGGCGCGCGGCTTAGAAGGTCGAAAATTCACTGACACAAAACAGGTTTCACACTCGGAAACAGGCAGTGGAAAACGGCTTCCAGTCATAAACGACGAAAAAAAGTCATAATGAAGAAAAATAATGTTCACGTAAAAATGTTGCGTTCAGGCTTTTAAATGTCTTCTGTGATTATGACTTTTCTCAACGCTATTTCCAATACTCTAACATGCTGATGAAAGACGAAAAATTGTAGAGAAGACAGTTAACCGCTTTTAGCGATGTCAGACTCCGGCATCGAGAGGGCCGCCACTGGGGGTTCTCAAAGGCCTTGGGGTTCATAACTTCCAATTTTCCCAGTGAGTCGGAAAACAGGCTTAGCGGTTTGGACTCTTGGCGCATGAAGAGAACCAAAAACTGGAAGAATATCGCGAACTTGGAGACTGTGTGATTTGTCTTTCTTATTTCAAGTCACGAAGGCTGAGTGAGTCTGAGACTTACGAAGAAAATTCAAAGAGAATTTGGAAAAATTCGAAAGTAACAGCTTTGAATTTGACCGCAGTTTCGGAGCTGCAACTCTACTTCGCCATCCTGCGTGGTGGTCCTGGCGAATAGAGTAAACACGAAAGCAAAGGCAAAGAACAACATGAACTTCAAAAGCTCTAAACATAGGAATAACTGGGCTCGGGAACAAGCCGCTGCCGCTGCCCTCGAGACTACTACGAGTAAAAGAGTAAGAACGGAAGAGGCGGAGGAGGCAGTTTCTGAAAGGGAGCGAAAGCCACGCCCACTCCGTTTTCGCCTAGGACAGATGTACGTGGTTCGACGAGAACGACGACGACGCTCCCGTTTGCGCGTGCTCTTTTCCCGCCGCACTGCTCGCCGAAACACCCATGGGAGGCGAAGCCGTGGTAAGAGTGGCACGAGACGTGAAGGGAGACATTTACATACCCATCCATCATTGGCTGGTTTCGGTCGAGCTCTCCAAGGACCTCCACGGCCGAGCTTACAGATGGCTCGCAAGGGACATAACGGAGCCGCCTAAATCTGGCCAACCGCCGCCGTCCTTCGCTTCCACTACTACTAAACACCTCCTTTCCGCTTTCTTGGGCCTTTCAGGCCAATCAAGACAAATGCGATGAGGCGTACGAGATTCACCAAGCTTACCAAACGCACAGAGAGCTGCGCCTAAATAGAAAATATCAGTTCATTTCAATTTAAAGCGTGAAACGCGTAAATCACGTATGGATTCATGTTTTTGAAGTAATTAATTGTAATAAAGTTGCTCAATAGTTCAGCTAAAATCAGTCAATTTTTACGAGTATGTTCTTGGCAAGATTAGTGAAAAATCTTGAAAAACCGAGAAGCACGGGTGTGTCCAGGTTATTTGGAGTAATACTTACTAATTTTGCTCTTTCAAAAATTTAGTTTGAAATTTCCTTTCAAGGGGATTTTATAAAAAAACTTTTGACTTGTTGACTATTTTCGGTTCAAATACCTTTTTTTAAACTTTTAATATTAAAGGAAGTACGCGTTTTAAGAAATAATTTGATTTTTCGCTTTGGTAATATGTTTTCTAGATGATCTGTTATAACGTTTTTCTTATAGCTTGGTAAAGTTTGTCATCTCTCGCGAAAGGAAAATCTGACTGCATTCGATCCCGAGACAGCCAATCAGGGACACAAATTGGGCGACGTCGACGAAGAAGGAGAAGCGAAAGAAGAAGAGAAAGAGTTTTTCGTGAGAGGGTCAAAACAAAAGCAAAATCCTCCTACCAAAGGACTAATTGGGCAGTTGAGGTGGCGATGTGCTTGGCGCGCTGCATGAACGTTTCGTCGAACGATTGCTGGTACTCGGTTCGCTCCTCCATGTTGTTGATGACCTGCTGCGAGAAGTCGCCGACGCGGCCAGCCGCCGCAAAAACTTTGGTTCGCTTCTCCTCGTGCTCCGGGTTCACCGCCGTCATGAAGTCGCTGAAAGCTCCGCACAGACGTCGAGTCGCTTCCATCAGATCTCCTCTGCAAAATATATGATTATATCAAGGAAGAAAAAAGCTATTCAGACCTCGATTCCTGCGACATCATCGCAGAGAAGTCGCGAACGTTGCGACTGACGTCGGGCAAGTTGGATCCGATGGTCGCTATCGCGGTTCCGACGCGATCGTCGTACTCGTCCTGTTCTTGAGTCGCCGTCCATTGCACAACCTGATACCAGACTGTTTTTGAGAGGATTCGAAAAACTTATTTTAAAAAAATGTGAGAAAATGGCTCAAATACGTCAAATTTTCAAAAATTGCAATCATTGGGCACAAAAAAAATGATAAAAAAAAGTATCGAAGAACAGCGTAAGGAAACAAACCTTACAAAACTGATAAGAGAGCGTCTTAATGATAAACAAAGGAAAAGATAATAAAACGAAAAAAACGAAAGTCAGGGAAATTACTTGTTTTTTTAGATCCTCCGTTTTTACGCACTTTTCTAAATAATTATTTAACTGAACTTAGGTTTTGAAGACTTTAGTTTCTATTAAATTTTTGACCTTCATTCGGCGCTATCATGAGACAATATTTGAGAATTTCGCCTCATCATTGGAAAAGAAAGTTTGTGAGAGGAGAAGTCTTGTAAGAATATTTGCCCTACATAGACGATTCGGGATCAGACAACAAAAGTATACCGAGGACATACCTCAAAATGGATCCGGATGGTATAATAATATAGATTTTCATCGTCATACCTGCGGTATACACTTCAGCACTATCGGGGCTGTACCGATAGTGCTGAGTGGTATACCGCGAGTCTATTGGCTTTTCATGTTTTTGTTGCAAGGTATCTCGCGGTACCAACGCTATTCTCAAAACCCTTCGATAGACTACTGGTACTATCGCGACCCGTGTGTGTAAGCAAGCGAAAAACGGAATAGATGGATGGCAAATCGTTTGGGAAGAAGATGGACGACGCTCACTTGTGCAGTGGCGGCTCCCATGGCAGCCAGCCGCTCGTTGACGTTCTCCTTGTTGACCGCCATCTGCTCGTCGACCCAGCGGTGGGCGCTGTGCTCGTCCTTGAACTTGGGCAGTTCGATGTACGGCTCCGCCTGCAGCTCTTCTTCGGCTTCGTCGATCGCGCGGATCGTCGCCTCGATGGTGCCTATCAAGGCTCGCTGCGGGTGTTCGTGCATGTCGCTGATCATCATTCGTTGTGCCTGCAAACCGATTGAATCTTCTTTCATTTCGTTCGAAATAAGTTTCTCTCCGAGTCGTTGGGCTGTCTCACAATGCAAAGCTAAAGGATACTACTTGACATAATTGAAGCGGGACAAGAACGCTCAAAAACCAAAAAAGGCTTCTTATTGTTAAAGTTCTCTGGTAAAATTTTTCCACTTCGAACTAAATGACGCATTCTTCGAAAAATATACGCAGTTCCTACATGTTTGCACGGAAGACATATCAATTCCTTTAACAGATTGTATTCATTAAATTACTGGCTCTGACGAACTCCTAGATTCTCTCTCGTTTTAAAAAAAAATTTCCCCGTTTGTTATACCTATTATAGAAAATTCAGAAAGCACAAGAACAGTTGCCCATAATAGCTTTTCAAAAAACCGTGAAATAAACTTCAGTAGCCAGAAGCAAGCCAACTTAAATGACTTTCAACAAAAGCTCTAAAGATCTATTGGAACGGTACACAAAACATAAAAATTCGTCTTACTGAAGGTGCCGGCGCTGGAAATCATTTTCAATGTCCTCGAGCTTTTTTCTCTTCTGAACTCACTCTGGCCATGTGCTGAGAGGTGACTTCTCCGCTGACGGCTCCGTATTGTGCTCCGTTGATGCCGTAGCCCTGGTGGCCCTGCGGTGTCCGCAGAACGCCGCGCACTGCAACCGCATGGTCTTGCTGTCGTTGGCCAGCGCCAATTTGTCCGTGAGCTACCTGAAAAGTTTCGAATCATTGCGTTGGAAATGTCACTTAGTAACAGTCTTTAATCATGCAGGAAAACATCGAGTCCAGGGTTCACTTTTCAACAGCGAAAATTCGATAAGTTCTGTTAGGGTCGGAAAAAATGAGAGTTTAAAAAATCTAGTTTGAAATTCCTGTTTATAGAGTCCTTCCCGTGATATTTCAGGTTAAGCGAATAAAAATAATTGTTTGATTCTTTAAAAGTTCAATTATATAAATAGAGATTGATTGCAAAAATCGTTCGAAAAACTTTATATCGAAATCCCAAAACAGAATGCCTTTTTGGCGCGTTTTGTTTGTTGCTCTGAAAACAACTTTCACGCGTCACACATTCGCGACATTGACCTAAAGTTTTTGGAAACGGATCGGACTCACATTGAACTTTTATTCGGTTGATAGTGTCACAACATGTCTCAAAGCTAATTTTAATTGGAAAAAGTTTTAGAAAAACTTGATAATACTTATAAAGACAAGAATTTCTTTCGATAATTTTGTTCTTAAGCCGAGTAGCAACTTTAATGAAAATTTTTTATTGATGAAGTCCCTATTCAATGGTCATCGTAAGGAACCCTCCATGAAATTTCAGAGTGTTCACTTAAGGTCTTCTAGAGAAGCCATATTTCTTATTACCACTGTCTTGTAAGCATTCTTAGCCACTTGGATGCTTGTTCAAGTGGCTTCTCAGACCAAGTAGGAGAGCCTCTTTTGCAAACAGATGGCATTTTAAAAGGCCCCTTGGGACAACTCAAGGGATCACTCAAATGATCCTCGCGGAGCGACGCACCAATGTGGCCTTTGCCGGCGCGACGACATCCTCGAGCATGGTCGAGCCCTCGTCTCCTTCGATTCCTTGGTGGTCGCGGGTGCGTTTCTTCTTGAGGATTATGTCGATGTAGCCGCCAATCAGCTGGCCGATCTTCTCGCCGTCCGACGTCTGCACCGAGTAATAGCCGTCTTGGTAATCTCCGAAATCCTGCAATATGTCAAACTTTGGTTCGAGGCGGCTCCTTCTCTCCTTCTCTCTTCTCATCAAAAAAGAAAGCTTCAGAAAAAATTAAGTCAAAGGATTTTGTTTGAAAAAAGCGAAAAAAAAAATCATTCAATTATTTTTTTTTCTTCAATTTAAAACATGTTTACATTTTCCTTATTTCCTCCAGCTTCAAAAACCGTGATCACACGTAGATTGGCTCAAAGCGTCCACTTCAGACGACGCCACAACTCGTTTCCGGTCGGACATTTTGAAAGCAACCGTTTCGTAGCCGTTGCCCGTGCGAACAAAGCTTTCCAAGCTGGAGCAAGCAAAGTATATGATTGATTTGAGGAAAGTGGAAGAGATTACGTAGAACTTGCACATTTTTTCCCCAAACCCAAAAAAAGTACTCGCCAGGTTGAAAGTCTTTCCGGAGGAAGCCCATCGGCGGACCTGCTCTAGAGGCCACTCCTTCAGGATTTCCTTGGTCTTCTCGTCGACTCGCATCACGCTCTCCTTGTTAACGCCGAGCAGCCGCGGCACCAATTTGTTCTTGCCAGGCATCTTCTCTAAACGCTTTAACGTCGCGTTCCCTCTTTTCAGCAAATCACTTGTGTGTGTGTGTGTCTAGTTTTGCAGCAGATGGCGGCGAATATTCAATTCGCAGTGCCGCGCCACAAGACCCCCAATCAAAAGGCCTACTGAAGGTTTCGTGAGTTCAACTTAGAAGCTTTGGAGCAAAGGGATCCACAGACAATGCGAGAAACGCTCAACTTTTCTTTTTTCAACTAAACGTTTTCCGTTATTTTTTTTAATGAATATGTTAAGTGAATACACAATTGTACGTAGCTTCGACTTCATTTTCTGAGCTTCCTGTGATCGATTCTTTCCGACTTGAAAGACGATATGGGTAGACAAAGGTGACTTGTTACGTACGCGACAATGCTTTTGGCGGGAGACTTGAGGTCAAACGAACACACATTGTTCAAGAGCTCAAAGTTTTTGAATAAGAATGTTCTTGTTTCATTTTCTAATTCAGTGTCCGTAGGAATTCTCTAACTAACCTTTTTTATGTCAATTCAGGCTATCGAAGCCTTCAAACACCACGTTTTTTTGTTTTAAAGATGTTGCAAATGTTCTGCTCATTCCACTAGAATGCTCAGTTTTTCACCAACGGTCGTCGTTACAGACTTTTTTTAGTTTTAAGAAAAGAATAGAGCTCGAGTTATCACTCCAGGCCGCAGAAATCGAAGTAGTACACACCTTTGACGACGAAAAACGTGACTCCGTAAGTTTTGAGCTCGCGGCACAGATGCACGTACTTGCTTTTGGCGTCGAGCTCCTGCGTTCCCGTAAGCTCTTTGTAAAACTGCAAGGGAAAGATTGAAACAGGCGTTTTCTGGGGGAAATAAACCTGAACGACTTTTTTCTCATTTTCTTTGTTCTTTGCGTACTCTTTGGGCAGGAGATCGCGGCCGCTGCAAAAACCAACGATTGGAAAATAATAATCGAGGTAAATCTAGTACATGGAGTCGCGCATGACCGATTCGAATCAGGCACACACGCCACGCTCTCTACGTACGAGTAAATGGACGAAATTCATGGACAACCCCTCGTTTTCTCGAAAAAGCGCCCTTCTCTTCTCTCCCTCTCTCTCGTTGCAGAGTATTAAGCATGCATGAACAACTTCAACAATTCACAAAAGGCACAATTGGCGCTCTTCGCCCTGGGGACCGCCGCAATGGCCGTCCTTTTACGGCAAAAGAAAAGCAAAGGACCTTCGATTTTTCAACAAGAACATACAAAGCCTACTTCCTGAAGAACTTTCGAGAGGAAGACCTCCCTTTTGGGGTTGAGAAAGTATTTAATTTTTAAATTTGAAAAACAAGAAAAATCGTAATCTCGTTGTATAGGTTTTTGTTTTAAACAAAATTATTCCAACTCTAAAATTTTTTTATTTTTAGAATGGAGTAATTCTCGAAAATCCGAAGAAAACTTTGCATAGTTTCAAATCTTTGCAGACGTCCGAAAATATTAAAAATGCATGGGAACCAATAAAAACGACAGTAAAACTGCTGAAAGACACTGCGAGCTATAATTGGTGCATAAAAATTGAGCGCATTTGCTGGTGTTTTGGGAAAGCTTTTTCTCAAAGCCGCGGCCATTTATCGCCGAGAAAACGCATCATGAAATGTGCGTTGAGCTCATTTTTCAGACCTTCGAAGGTTTCTTTTTCAGAGTGCGTCAATTTTGATATTCATCCCAATAATAAGAAAAAAAAAACCTACTCTATTTGGAACTTTGGTTTGTCGTGCGGGAAATCGCCGTACTGTATGTGAGCCTGAAGCGCTGCGAGATGCAGGGCGGTCTCCTTGTTGACGGGATGGAGGCCCTATCAATGCATTACAATAGTCGTTTCATTAGATTTCGCTTTTTTTACATTGCAAATTTGGTGGAAAACTAAATTTCGCCCGTCCAATCATCACAAATTAACAAGAAATCTTCGACTCAACTTAAATTATTGAAAAGAAAGAACTAAAGTTTGGTTTGCACATATTTTTCTAACCATAATCAAATATTTTTTAACTGGGGGTCATAGAAAAAAACTGGAGACTTGAGATCCTAAAATAAGATATATCTTCCAGGGATGTGATGAAGTGCGATGATGATTGATCCCTCTAAACATCTTTTCTTTCGGATCTCTTACCCTCAAGACTCCATCGCGGCACTGAACGTAAAGAAGGTTGAGTTGCACTGGATCGCGGCTGTCCACATTCGTGTCACTTAAACATTTCTTTCAGAACTTTTCATCGTTCCTACGTAATCTTTCAAACTGAGCTTAAAAGGGAGCAGAAAGTCATAAACATAGTCAGAAAAAAAAAACGTTTCCTAAAGAAATTACTTCGGCAGCTCTTGAAGTTAAAATTCCAACTGTTCGAAAATTGAGCATAAAATTATTGACGAACATTTTGAAGTGTTAGGCTGACAAAAGCCGCACAGAAGTTGATTTCAAATTCGTCAAGGATTATTTTGCAACAAACTCACCAATTTTTCTCAGAAAAACCAGTTTTTTTAGGGTAAATTGTTGATTAGGATACTGAAAAAAGGACGCTAATAAGGGTCCCAAGCCCATTTACAAAAGCTTTTTAGGTTTTGAAGCCCTCAAAGTCTCAAAATCCACATGTTCCCAGTTTTCAAGAAAAAAAAAGATCTAGAATTTCTGTTTTCTGTTTGCAAATTAGATTGTTTTTCAACCACCAAAAGTAAAAATGTTTTGCGAGATTTTCATGTAGAAAGTCTTTGAGTCTACTTACAGGAATTTTCGAGTAAAAGGGTTTTAGCTCATTTGATATCTAAACTCAACGTTTCGTGAGGCTCAGACCTGAAGAAAAATTTTCTGCGGAGCAGCAAGGTCTCGTCATCGGCGATGTTCTGCTCCCTGAGCGTTTTGCCGTGCTCGACCCAAGCCAACTCCTCGTCAGTGTGAAGTTTGTGACGCATCTCCTCCATCTTCTGATCTTTGCGCCTTCCCAGAGTGCCCATCAGGCCCCCTCCCGTCCTGCGTTCGACGTCGACACTTCTGGAGCGCTCCTCTCGCAGATTCCAGTTGGATTGCGAGTTTTCGTTGTTGACGAGGCCGGGTCCGTCACGCACCAGACTGTACTCTTCGTAGTTCGATATGCCGATTTTGTTGCAAATCGTGAGCATGAGCTGGCTGACCGGCAGGCTCTCGTCAATCTGAACCGCCTTCACAGCGCCGTCGAGCATCCGCACTTTCAAGAGTCGGATCTTTTTTTTGTATTCAATGCGGTCTTGGTTTCGAACCAGGTAATACTCAAGTGTTCGTCCGTTTTCCATCCAGACGCATTTTGACGGGTCATCCTCCATTCGGAATAGGCCATATTCGTTTGCTGAAACGTTTAAAAAAATACACGTGTCCATTCGATCTCGAAATTAAATAGTTTCTGACCAATTTTGTATGAAAAGCATCAATTTATTAAAAGACACATTTTTTCAATTTCTCATGATAGTTTCATTCGTTTCTTAATTTGTAACAACAAAAAATGACCATTTTTGCTTTTTTTTTTTTCATCACACCAGATAAGGTTCCGACGACAAAAGTTTGAATCTTTTTCCGACTTTTTTTTTCGTTTCTGGTTTTTATTTCACACTATTTCACTCATTATATCTTTGTTTCCCTGATTCAGTTTCTACGATATATTTATATAACTTACTCAATTACATTCAAAACGAAGAAAATGTTAAACAAAAAGTTGGAAAAAGTTTCTATAAGACGCAGTTGAAATTTACCCTAGCGGTCAGCTAATTCTTAGGTTCCAAAAAAATCTGGATGAAAAAAACCATTTCTTAAAAAGACAAAGGATTTCACTACATTCAAAAAAACGAAGTGAAATAATTCCAAACATAAAATATCAAGTAAACCATTATATATTACTTTAAAACCCTGAAAACATACGGTTAATATCGTTCATATTGAATTTTTCTCGAATGAGTTTGGCTGCGTCGAAGACAAGTGTGCTCGGCTCAAATTGCATTGTCTTTTTGACGCCTCGCTCCGAGGAGACCACGTTCAGACTTAAAACACCCATTTGTCTGATCTGCTGAAAAACACAATATTTTCAACTCAATTCAGAAAATGAGATGACAAAAATCGCGTAAAAAGATGTGTCATGAATCACACTTTACAATCAATTCTGTAAAAGATTTTAGAAAAGAAAAAAAAAAATTAAAAGTAAGATCTTTTCCCGAAAATTCATCGATCCTGTAAAGTACTTTAAACCGTGGGAAAAAAAGCTGAGATCACTGTAAAATATTCTCCTTTCTAACTTTTCCGCCAATTCCAGGATCCTTAATTATTTCTTCTATTTTTGTGAAAAAGCGCCAGTAACAGAAAAAATTTGAAAAAAAAACTTACCAAAAGAAAAATAAAAAAGAACGGAAAATTTAAAATTGAAAGGAGAGAAATAGGACAACTGACGGTTGGATAAACCTCGGGTTGTTGGGCGAAGCGAAACGGAATGAAAAATGTTTTTTTTTCAGCCGCCCTTTGTTCGGAACGCTTTTCTTTCTCGATATCCCAGGAGATACCAGTCTGGTGTTTAAGCAAAAGTCTTGCTTCCAGCAGAATATCCTACTCGAATCACCGTGCACTTTGAATGTTTGAAGTCAATCCTCGACTTTCGCTCGTTGGCAGTTTTACTGCGGCTTGAAGAAGGAGACTTGGCAGAGTGTTACAACGAAGGAGCCGGGGGCGAATGGATAGATAGACAGATAGATAGCCCGACATCAGCTTTCAAGAGAGAACGTATAGTAAAACTCAAAGTTTTGAACAAAGTCCGCTTGTTTAGTAGAGCCGAAAAGATGGGAAAAACTCAATTTATAACCGTTGAAAAATCCAATTCTTCAAAAATAGTACTCTTCCGTAAAATGTATTTAAGATTGAAAATTTCGAATAAAAAGCAATTTTAAAATTTTTATCGATCCGAACCAAATAACCTTAAAATCAGCAAGTACGAAAAAAATTTAGCTCTGCGAACCATAATTCGTTGCAATCTCAGCTTCCGAAAGATAACTGGAGGTGAACTAACTTCTTTGAAAGAACTCCAAAACGCAAAGAACTGATATGCTAGTTTGAGCCGCTTTTGTTTGTATCTACAGCTGTGCATGGTTTGCGGGATTCGAGCCGATTTAGAGGCTTTTTTTAGTTCTTGATTAAATCGAAACAATCTCTGTTGACAATCGTACGATGATGACAAAAAATGCTTCTATAGGAAGATTCAACATCTTCTCTCCTTTTAAAAATGTGAGGATGAAAATAATATACACCAAAAAAAGAAAATTAAGGCTTGTTGTTCAGAAAAAAGCTTCGAGATGCTAAAAGTGTATAGGGCGCGTGGGAGCATTTGTTGGTTGGGAGGATAAGGATAGCACTGGGCGAGGATCGTTACAACGACAAACGCCCTCCGCTGCGTTGGCATCGCTTCGGCAGCAGCCGCGGCAGCTGTCTCCTTGCATTTTCCCTATGCCTTCGAGCCATGAATTCCTGCCAGAAACATGTCAGGGATCTCTGAGAAACAAACATCCTGTTTCCGAGAAAAAAGTTCTGTTCGTTGAAATTTCACCCCAACTTATTGAATATTTGGTTCTTAGATCATAAGGACCATACTTTTTCTATTCTAAACCTTTCGAGGACAAGGCTAAAGAAACCCGTTCGCTCTTTCAAAAATCAGGGAATCCTTTTTCAGGACCACCCAAACTGAATAAGCCTAAGTTCGAATCAAAACTTTAAAAAACAATTTTTTGAACGTTAAGCTTTAAAATCCAGTCGCATAAGTGGTTAAGATAACGTTGCAATGCTAAACTCGAGCGATATCGCTCACTGAATACCTCGCCAATGTCTTGCGCTACATCTCTCAGTGAAAAAATTTCCTTCAAAACTTGATTTTTTGAACCGATTAAATCTATCATAAAAGTCAAAAATAAAGACAAGCTGCCGAGCGATGGTAGCGAACGGTGACGTTTCCGACTTTTTTCCTTGAATTTTTTGGTTCATAAAAGATCTATTAACATTTTTTCCCCTTTTTGTGTTTTGATTATGAATCAACTACCTATTTTATATAGCAAGATTCGAAAAAGGGTTTATCGAGGAAAAAAAGTCGGAAAAGGTTTAGTCGGGAACTTCTTGCCATCGGAAAGTTCCCTAGCGATATGAAAGAATAGGAAAAGTCACCGTTCAAAAGTTTCGCTGGTTTTTATTTCACACCACCGTAAGAGCTTTAGCAATAAAACTGAATTTTATTCTTGGAATGATGAAATTGCAGTGAAACAAAAAAATCTTTCAGAAACTCTTCAGAAACAACTATGAAAAAGCTTATTTTGGAAACGAACACCAGAAAATATGAAGGACGTCAAAATTGCGAAATACTCGAGTCAGCGCCGTCTCGAGTGATCGTTTAAATGAAAAAAAGGGATGATTGATTTACAAATTGATCGAAAAAAATTGACCAACTTTTTTTATTACTTTATAATGCGGGAAAAAAATATAAAATATAAATTTGCTCAACGGAGCTGAATTCGAGATTTGAAAATGAGAATTCGACAACGCTAAACTTTTTCTGCCCTAAAACAGGAAAGAAATTAGAAAACTGCTCGAAAAATTAAAGTTTTCAATCTATTATTGACGAAGAAGACTGTTTAATTCGAAGAACGTGTCTTTCGTTTCGTTTCAAGTTGAATTCAATGAAAAACAAAAATGAAAAAAAAACAGAAACGAAAACAAAAATTTAAATTTATCCTCTCATATCAACGAGACCATTTTTTTCTTTTTTTCATTTTTAAAAAGAAGCGAATATTTTTTTATAATAATTTGAATCATAAAAAAATCACTACAGTTATGAAAATAAGTGGAATCTTTATTCTTCGAATGAAGGAATGCTTTAAAAAATCTCTCAGTACAGTTGACATTTAAAAAAATTATCCTTTATTTTTTTAGATTTTTCTCAACGAAAAAACCATTTTGCTATGAACTCAGCTAATTGAGAAGAAGTTTTTAAAACTGAACGGAACAATACGTTGCTCAAGAAAGATATAGGTACTACCAAGTCGCTTTTTGAAGTTTGATATTAAAAACGTTGACATTTGAAGAAAATTAACGCGAAGACAAAGATTTGAATAGAAAATGGGATAACTTGAAGCTTTCCAAGAATATACTTTTCAAGTAGAGACTTTAGTGATAGTCACTATTTATCAAGAACAGACTTTAGTCAATTCAAATCGTCTCAATATTTAAAATATGCAAATTTATCTAAAGACAATCCATCTGGTAAGTTGGAAAAAGTTCAGATTTTGCCACGAAACAATACGTACAATAGTGAGGCGCTGGTGCTGTTGATGTCCAAATCAAGACAAGGGGTGCTCTGGCCGCAATCAGACTGCCTGACGGCGGTCAGAGACGAAGGGGCATCGCCCAGCGTCCTTCTTTATTTCTTCCCGTTCGACCCCGCGTCGTACTTATATACATTGGAGCAAGGGGTTCGACTGATGTGTGAGTGGCCTTTGTCGATTCGAAGCTTTTTTTCGGGACAAAAGCTCAAAAAAGTTCTAGACAACTTCTAGAAAAGCGATTTATGAAATTTAAACCCTTTAAAGTGAAACACAATTAAACTTTCTTGATGGTAAAGCAATATAAAATATGAGGTCGTTTTCAAAGGGATTCTGCAAAACTCAAAATAGCCGTCAGAGTGGAAAAGATAACTAAAATGAGAAATTCAGAAGAAATTTTAGTTTTTTTTTAAAAATTTAATTTTAGGAAAAGGAAAAAAATGAATTAAGTACTAATGATTTAGAGAAAAGGCTTTGCAAAGATGAATCGGGAAGACGATACAAGAAGGCACTGGATAGAAACTTCAAAGTCAATCGGTCGTCATTTATATGCAACCGGGTACTATCTTTATGGTACCTGGATACTACCAAATATGTAATGGCAATTTTCTCTCCTAGCAAAAACTAGAAAAGTTGAAAAGAGTCCAGAGAAAGTAAATTCGGCAAATCATGATGGCCAAGTTAGCGAAAAGGATGAAGAACAATCGTATTAATTTATTTAAGAGTCGGAGGTGGAGAAGAGGTAGAGAAGAAACTGAGCTCCAGAACGTCCAAACTCGTCTACTACTGCATATAGTATATTCTAGCTCAAGAAAAACGGGATGGTCTATGCGCCGTTCTTGATCAACAAGAGTTTCGGGTACCGACAAATGAAGCTTCAAATTTCGTGTTCAAACTAAATTCGGCCAATTAAAAATCGACGTTTTTTTCGCGAAATAATCCCAATCGAATAACGCGTCGATTTTGAAATAACCGAAATTACTTTGAAGAGAGTCATATATCTTTTGAAATTCGTGAAACAGCTTTGAACACATGGAAAAAGATATATGTAATGAACAAAAATAAAAATTTTCATAAAAATATAAATATTCAATTACGAGAAAACAGAAATATATGAACGCTCGTTTGAACACTGGAATTAAAAGAAAACAGACTCGGACATTGGTAACGCGAAACGGACGTGCTCCGGACGTTTCTGGGCAATTCTAGGGATCACTTGAGAGCGTTGAGGCCACTAAAGTAGTCACTAGAAATGCCCCGACACGTCCGATTCGCGTCCCGTTCGCGTTACCAAGGTCCGAGGAAATATAGGAACGCTCGTTTGAACACTGGAATCTTTACTTAAGTGCGCACTTGGCATGTGCCAATTTTTTAACGCCCAGTATGTTAATTTGCGTCGACAGTATGTTAACCAAAAACATCGTATCTGACGACTTTTCTGAGGGCGGGGCGGAGCACTGGATTCGCCGTGAAAATTAGTGACGTGTTTATCAGAAGAACGGACCATTCCATCGGCGCAATAAAGTTGCTCAAAAACAGTACTAATTTTTTTTTGGAGCAATTTTCCTGCGTTTCGGTAATTTTTTTTAATTTTGGCGTATGAACGCGCTTTGCTGAAACAGACATTGGTAATGTGTGCGCGGCGTCTCAGACGATTTGAAAGAAAATTTTAGATTTTTCCCCTTAATGGGCTCGCATTTTTTTTTTTTTTTGATAACCTATTACTCGAGTAACAAGAAGAGTCGCGCTTTAAAACTTTTATACATTTTTGTTCTATAACCAATTTTCTAAACTTATCCTATCGATCGCCTTGAAAAAGCTTATCAAGATTCTAAATATGGCTTTATTAATTTCAAAATAGAGTTCTGGTAAGAAAATAAATTGATTTCAAAGTTCTTTCTATGCCTAAAAATCGCAATTTTGAAAAACTAAAAAAAAGCAAACACATTTAAAAAAAGATAGCGAGTGAACAAAAAATTTGAACCTGACAGCGGGCGCGAAAAAAATTGGCGCTTTTGGCCGCCTACGTACCTGATTCGTCTCTTTCTTTCATTTTCGAGTCCATTCAATGCTTCACTTTTCAGATGCCAGAAGATGCTACAAGGAGCGATGATGACAAGAGAAACAGCGGAAAAAGAGAAGACTATCTTGCTTGGAATGAATACTTCATGTTGGTTGCAAGAGCAGCTTCCATGCGCAGTAAGGACCCCCAGACACAGGTTTTCTTTTTCATTCATTTTCCATCTCTCCTAAATTTACAGGTTGGATGCGTAATAGTCAATGAGGACAAAGTTATTGTTGGAACAGGATACAACGGTAATTTTATACTGAGTTAGAAAATTTGCAAAGAGTAGGAAAAATTAATTGGAAAAGAAAAGCTCAGTAATTTTTGAAAACCTGTTTTTCAAAATAGTTTTTGAGAAGAGATTAAAAAGTTGAAGAAAGAAAAAAATACATCGAATTCCCAGGACTTCCGGCGGGTTGTGACGACGACAAGTTCCCGTGGGGTAAAGGCAACGAGAATCCTTTGGAAAACAAATATGCGTACGTCGTTCACGCTGAGCAAAATGCCATTATGAACAAAGTGAGGAATATTCGAAGAAAACATTTTTTTCAATACGAAAAATGCGGAGCAAAGTAATTGGATAGATGATCGAAAAAGGGTATATTTTGAGGCAACATAGATATCCAATTTCTAGTTTTTGGAGGTCGATGCATCTTTCTATTGCAAAAAAAAAAATGCAAATTAATTGGAAAAATGTCGGAGTTCTTTATTCATAGAACTCAAATACCCGAAGAGATTTCTTCGAAGCTGCAACTGTTCAGGAAGAAAAATAAGAATACGAAATTCCACCATCGATGTCTAGAAGAGGCAACAATAAACCAAGAAATTTGAATTACGATATCTTAAATGAAATACTTTTTAGATCGGCGGTAGTATAAGGGGCTGTACACTCTATACGACACTGTTCCCATGCAACGAGTGTGCCAAACTCATTGTTCAGGTTTTTTGTAGCGCTTTTTAAAGATATTAAGTTTTGCAGTCAAAAATCGCGAAAATCGTCTACCAAAACGACAAGGAGGACTGGCGGTCAGCTGCAGCACGGAAAATGTTCCAAGTTCAGAATCCACCCATTCTGAGCGAAAGATATGAACCATCCGGCCGAGAAATCCGAATTAGTCTGTAAAATTTTTTCTGAAAATAATTAGTATTGTCGAGGGGGTGGTAAGACGACAAAAAAAGCCTTTTTTTAACAGCGCTCATTCGATAACGAGTATCATCTTCTTTTTGTTCATTCGATTTATTAAAAAAAATTTTTATTTTTTTAAATGATTGTCCTGCTATTTTTTTCTATTATTGACAAAAAAACAAATTTTTATCTTTTTCTTAATGGCTCACATACAGTGACGATCAAATACGATTGTTGATCTTTTCCGTTTCATTCATTCAACATCTCCTCAATACTAAAATATTTTATTGATCAATCAAAAATTTTGCGTGTGTTAAAAAATCTTACACAACAGTATACAAATTATGTACAAAATATACAGAAAAAGAAAAAAATTTGGAAGAAGAAGTTAATTTATTGGCTTTCACGTCAAAAACGTACTGAATTCCATGCGAGGACCCTCTGTATAGTTGCGGAACACGTCAAAGTAGTAAATGCTGAGAGACGTGCTGAAGACGTCCAATATTAGTAGGAAGTAAATAAGGTCTGATTCTGTTTGCGAACTTTAAGAGAAACCTTTTCTTTTCAAAGCGGGGTTTTTTTTCCAAATATAAATAGAGGCAACTTTTTTTGAAAATTGAAAGAACTTTGTATTTTGAAGATTTACTCTCTTTCTCAAATAAACACGGCCGAGAAGCAAATTTAGAAAACTTCAATGCCACTTTTTCATAATTCAAATATATTTTAATTTCAATCATGAATTGCATCGCTTGAAATTATTCCTTTCTGAAAGGAAGGGATTTTTCGGCGGCCTGTTTACTGATGAGACAACAAGCAACGAACAAAGCTTTATGATGCTGACGAGACGACGACATGAACGAAGTTGTCGGCATGGGCGAGATTCTTGGCAATGTAAATGAGCGGAGTTTGCAGCGGCACTTGGATCCCGTGCGAGACAAAGTTCAACGTCTCAAAATCGGCGTTGGGAAGAACGGTCTGCAGAGCTTCTCGGAAGGTTTGGTACCGACCGTTGACGTCTGTGCAGCTGAGTTTCACCTGCAAAGGAACATTTTAAAAAAGGAAACAAAGAAGTATACAGTGAGAAAAACAATCAGTTGACATATTTTATTCACTAACGAGAAAATGTTTATAGCCCATTCACGGCTTCGAAAAGTGGCGTTGCTTGGGTAGTTCCTACCAATCACACGCTTCTTTTTCCTTTTGCTTTAAAACAGCCGTGAATTGGCTGTACCGTGATCAGCGGAGCATCGTGCAAAACGAAAATGTTCGGACTTTTTAAAAATTAATTCACGTGAAATAGCGGCGAACGAAAGATTATTGAATGATGAAAGATGTAAATTAAATGGGAAAATAACGAATTAAAAAAAATTGAAACCAACCTGCCGAAACGGTTTATCTCTTTCGTAGAGTCTCAAAGGTACACTTTCAAAGTTTCGGTCAGTCGTGTCCATCAACTTCTTATTAATGTTCCAAAAGTCGTCAAATCTACCTAAAAAGGAATTTTTTTTAATGAAAAATTTTGACATTGACGAACCAAGTGCAACGGAGCTCCACAACTGTTTGTGCTCCTCACTCTTCATTGCGTTCACAACCTGAATATGAAACATTTTCTTCCAAGTTGAATTGAAATGAGTAGGATATGTAAGTCTCAAAATCAAACGAATACTTGGGTGCTTCCAAATATTATCAATTTTTCTGCACGTTTTGATTTTTATTATAATAAACCTCTGTTTTTCGTTTCAAATAAGCGGCTTCTTTGAGAGACTGCATGAATATCGACTCCATCGCATCCTTGTCAATGTGAACGTAGTCATCAGGCTGGCGGCTTGTCCTAACAAATATTAAATCAGATGGAATGCGTCACTGTTTTATTCAAGTATTCATTCGAAAGTTCAAACATTTCAGACTGTAAATATTAACAAATGACCCAGGATACCTTATATAGACGGTCCAGGTGACATCGTTTGGTCCAGTGTACAGATCATAAAGAGCACCGATCGGTACATACAGCTTAAGGGGACTTCCGTTGGATTCCAACCAAATATTTTCCGTCTCGAATTTTTCATTGCTTTCGCGAGAGTTGAAAAAATTGATTACCTGCAAAATTTCGGACCTTTTTTTTCAAGTGTTTCAAATTTCTCGCGCGTTTTTCTGATTTCCCGAATTCAAAGAGAATATAGTGTGTTCAGCGCGAGACGGTAACGTTTCAAAACACCAGAAAAGAAAAAGTTGCCGCGAATACAACCTTTTCTCTACAAAACGGCTAAAAAGACAGCAAAAAAACAAAGGTCTTGAAGCTAAAATGCTCAATTTTGATCTAATTTGATATGCAGTCTTTCTTAGCGAAAAGAAAACGTGACGAGCTGGCGCGGAAAGGGCTATAATACAAAAACAGCCTGAAAGAGCGTTAAGTATTCATTAGTCATGAATTGATATAATTTTTCACATATTTCACGGTCCCGCTTGCGGGAGACTGACCTCTTGGGCGTTTTAGTACGCGGAACCGCTTTGAGCACGCCATAACGGGCTTTAGTTAATAGTGCTCCTGCTTATTTTTTAAAGCTGTTTCGAGCACTTTTGCACGATATTATGAAAAAATATTCGAGTGAAAGTTTAGTATTTAGTGGGATAGAACTTTTTATAAACTGGGGCAGTGCGATAAGAAAAAAAGGAACAGACATGAAAATTATCAAATTCATTTTTTAATTAGTTAAAAAGATAAAAAATAAAAATGACACCCTGAAATGCTTACTTTGGGAAGAGCCAGTGAAAAATAACTACATCTCGGCAGCATAATGTACAATGGAACAGATTCGGTATCGTCGCTGGGCCCGAGACAAAACTCAATGGCCACCTGAGATTCCCAGATCTTACGGGACACCTCGTAATCCATCTGGAACCGACTTTTTGATTAATTTCGAAATTCAGACGTGATCCGACTGATGGTAGCCGTGAATAGCTATATCTTTTTTTGAAAACTGGCTGCAAATCAGAGAATCTTTGTGATAAAGTGCATCAGCACAAATAGTGAGGAAAAAAAAAATAAATAAAAAATCTCAGACAAGCCAGTGCGCATACTTCATTTTAGAGAAAATGGTAAACTTGGAGTGACCAAACTCGTACTCTCCACGTGCTACACGCTGTCTATGGACAAACGAGATGCATGACAATAACAGAAACAGAAAACGACAGGTTTTTAGACAATGCGTAAAACGTGGAGACTTTCGAGAGTATGATTCTGATCTCTCCGCATTTACCGTGCTCTCTGAACTGATGTATGCGGGCAGGTCTGCCATTTTTCTTTTGAGTGAAAGGAAGTCGTAGGGCGCTAAAAACGCTTTTTTGGTCATTTGTTATCTTTAGCCGATAGACCAGTAACCATTTTTTCCCTTTTTTTTTTAAAGCTTTTTTACCCAAAAAGTATTCCTGAATTACCTTCTTAACTAACGTTAGGTTTTAAAAAAACAGCTCAGAAATTATTAAAAGCGGATTATTAAATTATCCATTTTTCAGAAAGTTCCAAAACCGTAAAGCCTTCTAAAGACGCATAGCAATCAAGATTTATGAAAGATTTTTTTAAAAAGTAGTTTGCAAGGTTGAAAGAACCCAGTATTTATATTAAACACAGAAGAACTGCCTCAAGCAATAAAAAATTGAAAAATTTATAACTTGTACTTACAACAATGAAAAAAAAAAACGATAAAAAACAAGTTCTACATGCCAAACATATTGAGAACGAATTCATCGTTATCTAGTGTACTCGTATCATCGGAGAAAGTATCGAAATTCAAATAATGACTATCAGTTGGTTCTTCTGAATAAATTGGCTGAGGATCACTGTGTAGGGGGCTAAATTGTTGAGGAACGACTTCCACGTTAGGTTGAGGTCCAGGGTGTTCGTAATCGTCGTAAAGCCCGCCCAGATTGAGTGACCACTGGTCTGTTGGGCTCGAACTTTGATGATGATGATGATGATAGTCGTTAGACGGATCGGTCTCTTCCACAAAATTCGAAGAGTTGACGACGGTTTCATATTGCGTTTGCCGCACAGCGGAAGGCTGTTCTTCTTGGACTCGTATCTACAAAAACATCCTCATTGAAATAGATAACCGAGATTTCGGCGGTGGGGACAGTAAATATAGCTTGGTCATGTAACCTTCAAATCAAAATAACTTCAAATTCACGTTATAGAAAAATAACTTCAAATGTTCTGTTTGATCCTATCTTCCTTCGCTAGCGATCACGTGAAAATGATGACGTTCGTAAATCTCATTACAAAAAACCCATTTACAACTTGAAAAAAATCAATAAAAAACCCGCAATGCATTATATTGCCCTTAAAAACCTCATCGCTCTCCATTATGCAGTCAAATTTAAAGAAAGTAGACTATTTCTATTTTAATCCAAGATGCGCTATACTCAGGGTTACGTTCAAAGTGATTGAAAACACAAAAAAAAATTAGAGTTGTAGGCTTCTTAAACTTTTGTTAACTCCATCGCAGCGCTCACCTAGAATCCTTTATAGGGAAATCGCTTCAAAATGCCAAAAAATTAAAAAAAAATAGGTGCTAGAAAACTTAAAACTAGTACCAGCGGGAAGCATTGTGAAAAATAAAATAAAATTTACCATTGTGAAAAAAAATAAAATAAAATTTACCCTTGACAAAACCCTGGCTCTCGCACTATCGAGTACTGAAGGTTTTTGCTGAGGAGCGGCGAAAGACGTTGCAACGTCGTTGATAACCTGAGGAACTGGTGGCGGATCAACGGGAGCCACAATCTTCATCTTTTTCTTCAATCCCTCTGATCGCATCGATTCCTTTAAAAGAGAAAACGAAAAGATCGTAAGTTTTCGATTCTTAACTGACCAGAATTTTCGTTACCCGTTCTCGCAATATTTGATGTTTTGTGAGATGAGGCGACCGCAAAGAACTGGAAGAAATAATACGCGGAGGCTCCAGACCCATCGCTTGAAAAAACTGATCGCCGGTTGATTCTCGCATAGCGCGCAATTTCTTCTGAAAACAGTCGGGTTTTAAACTAATTAGGGATGTTTTTGAGATCTTCATAAAAATTTGCTGGAATTTTATCTTGTGCCAGAGAAAATCTTCTTAATTTTTTCTTCGAGTTTTGGCCGGTAAAGCGGCATATTTCGACTAAAAGAAACAGTCGAGTTTATTTTTAGGCTCTCGAGAGCGTCTCAGCAAGGTTTCTCAATTGGTTTTATTTTTTCAAACTGGTTCTGTTCGTACTTGCTTAGGTAGAGCGTATGTGGGAAAATTTTTAGTCACTTACTGTGTTAATGACTCAGAAAGTTCAAATTTTATCATGAACGGAAAACTGGAACGCTGGAAATATTGAGCATGTAAACTCATCTACACAACCTGTGGAAGTTCCCGCACAAGACTCCGCCAAACTCTTACCGCATTGATGACGTTTCTTTTGGCAGAAGAAACATCCATTGCGAACACGCTTTCATGTACAGCCAAATCAATGTCGTCCATTATATAGGATGTCATTCTGGAATACACTTTTAAACCATAATAAGTTCTAATTTACCTCGCGGCATCTGAAAATCGAGCTGGAGGACGCGACAAGTCAAGCTGATCCACAACTCGCTCAATGACTTCTCTGAGTGAAGCGTCCTGGAATAAGCAATCATACATTTATTTTCAAATTTCGAATCTCACATCCATATCGGCCATCGTGTTAGCTGCCGACCTATCCTTCGTGATTTTCCCCATCACTTTTCGCAGACAATCGAGAAGGGGCAACGACTTCCTCTTCAAGGTTCGAGTGGGGCGTCGATTCGATTCGTCCATTTCTGTAAGCAAACCATTTTTTTTTCAAGTGCTTGTTAGTTCTTCCGTTTAACTAGTTTTTTCAGGCATCCCTAGGCAAAATGTGCAAAAACTAGCCTGACAGCTCGATGTCCCTATCCAAATCGTCGTCCGCCTGCATGGAGTCACATCCGCGCGAGGAGGTGTTTCCAGAAAAACTATCCGAAGTTTCTGAATTTTCTTCTCGAGCTGCCGAGCGATCTGCGGTTTCTTTTCCACTCTGAAAGAAATTTGAATGATTAAAACTTCTTTTGAATGTGAAGTTTTAAAATTATACTAAATTAGAAAAACTACAGCAATTTTAACAGAAATTTTTAAGATCAGGTTGATTAAACTCAAGTTTGGCTTCAAGTTTAAGTGTCAGTAACTGGGAAGTTATTGATCAAATCTAAGGCTAACGAGATGGTGTGCAGAAAGAAGATGTCAGAAGATTCTTCATTTTAATTTTTCTCAAAATTTTTGATTAGATTATAGAATGGTGGACTTGATTTCTTTCAATTTTTTGAAAAACAATTCCTCATGATTCTGTTTTTATTTAAAACTCTTCGCTCACGTTCATATAAATAATGAGACACCCGAGTGTCAGAATTTAGTAGAAAAATGACTAAAAAAAACCTCCGAATCCAACTGAAGATTTTTCAAACAATTGGCGTCAACGCTAGATTTGCTAGAATTCGCAGAATCTCCTGAGAGAGCAGAGCTGCTTCTTTCGTTCGAACCAGATAATCCCGAATCATTTGTATTGGCACGATCCCCGAACGTGGTATTATTAAAATGCCGAGGAAAATTCAATGGATACAAGTGTCTGGAAATGAAAAAAAATAGAATAACATTTTTTTCGAGATAACCTGAAAATAGAAGGTAATTTTTCAATGTTCGGCAGTGGAATAAAGCCGTCTTTTTCTTGCTGTGGAACTTGTTCTACACAGAAAACAGTGGAGGGCATATCTAACGGAAAACCACATTTCTGAAACAGAAAAGATTAAGAATTGCATGACTTTTAAATACGAACCTCTACATTTCGACACATCCACCACACCTTTGTCTTCTTGCCTCTGACAAAATCTGGTTTCATCGGTGATTTGCATCGCGGGCAAATGAGAAGCTCGCGGTCTTTCTAAATAATGAACCTCAGGGACACTTTGCGAAATGCAAACGTATGTTCTGTTTTGGTTTTTCAACCGCATGTAGAGTTATTGACATTATACATTTGACGCTAGATTTTTTTCAGAACTTAGAGCTTCATTAGAGTTAGTGACGCGAAATACCTTTCAACGCACAAAGAAAAACTTGTGAAACTAGCTCAGCAGGAACATTTTGCGATCCTAACCAGAAGATTTGCTATTATGCGAGAAAATAGCTAAGAGCTGCTTTAAAACACACCGCTTTTTTGGAGAAGCTCGAAATGAGCCGGTTGACGCGTTGCGAATCGTTAGAATCACGCGGTTGGTGAACGTTCATCATTTTCGCCACTAGAATGATTCAGAATCAGCAATTACTGTCATGCTTCTCATCCGATCCAAGGAATCATCGTATTCATGACATATGCTTTTATGACTTACCGAGGCCTCACTACAAGCGCGGGGATTTACGTAGAAGTTCAAAGAAATAAAAACTGAAGAAAGAAAAATCACCATCCCTTCAATTCAAGGTTACGCATTGACCCGTTGTTAACTAATTGCGGAAAAAAAAGAATTCGGATACTTTATAACTTGTTATCTATTCCACGAGCAGCAATGTAGACCACTTAACTATTTGAAGTTTTATTAAAAAAATAACAAACCTGTATACTTCGTCGTATTTGAATGATCGCCATTACGACTTGATTCTGGAAAATGCTTATTATGACAAGAACGGAGTTCAAAAATAGGACGAGAGATATCAAACGGCGCAAAACTACTTGCTCTATTCGCAAGAACGAAAAGCGAAAAATAAAAACTTATAATTTTGATAAAACGCGATTTCTAAAAATGAAAGCAAATGAAGAGTATCATAGTGTACCTCCCTTGAAAAGAAATTTTTAAAATATCTTAGCAAACACGATATAAATCAAGACGCTTTATAAAGCTTGGGAAAGGCATTTTTGAACCAAAAAAATCTTTTTTCTCTTTTTTTGCTTGAAAAATTTCTTTATAAAGCGTCTTGATTTATATCGTGTTTTTTTCAAAATTTACACATCAAAGAAATTTTTCAAGCAAAAAAAGAGAAAAAGATTTTTTTGGTTCAAAATGCCTTTCCCAAATTTGAGAACTTCATCTTCGCGGCGCTCGTGCTTGGTCACTGTTTTCTGCGAACCTTTCTTATTTTTATATATCTTTTGACATAACCAGGAAGGGGGAAATAAGCACGTGATATCAAATAAGAGGGTTCGAAATTTTTTTTTTTTGAAAATCATTTTGAACGCGACATGTATGTCTTGGTCAAATCTACATTGAAAATTTTGATGGCGTGTTCATCGGACAAAAAGAAAATTTCTCCAATACAAAATCTAGTAGTTTTGGAGCAACTTTGGCGCGCCGATGAACACGATTTTTCGGTTTGAAGCACGTTCCGTTTCGCAGATGGACACGCCATGAAAAAACTCGCGTCAGATTAGCTTCTGCCGTGTTCAAAGTAATTTCCGCGAAATGCAAAATACCCGTTAGAGAAAGGAAAAGATCACTAAATTTTGGAGAGTCAGAGATCATTTTGCATTTCGCGGAAATTACTTTGAACACGGCATTCTAACGCGGCAAAATGAAAAAGGTTCGACAGAATTTTTCGAAATCGCCGCTAACTTTCGCGGTGAGACCTAATTTATGGAAACAACGCGCCATCGTACTCTAACTGCAGACGATCGTGTTTTACGCGGGTAGTTCCAAAATTTGGAGTAATTCCTAGCATATTCAGAACATGGCACTACTGTCATGAACATGCGTGATTTCCGTCAGGCTTGTGCAAGGACCTGCCCTTCAGCCTATTGTCCATTTTCTGAGCCCAACCCGGCCATACCGAGGCCTCTACGCAAAAATGACGCCTGTTGAAGGCGGCCGGTCGTATTATCATCAATCATCAATCCATATTTATTGGTTGTTTTAGTCAGATGGAATCGACTAGGCGGTGAAAAAATTGCTCTTTTGAGCGGTACTAACACCGCCTTTGGCGAAAAAGATGTCAAAACGTGTAGTCGATTGAATTGAAAGAATGGTCTTACGGTCCTTCGCCTCGTTCTTCCACAAGTAGATCCCTCTTTTTCGCTTGTACGGGCACGGCGGTGATGGTGGGGCTCGGGCACGGACGCCGTGTACACTCTACGGTGGCCTCGGCCGATTGAGAGAGCTACCACTGCGAGTGAAGAAAATACACGGAGTTGATTATGGTATTTTAAATAGGTTTTTTGGTAATAAAATGGAAGCTTCTATACTTTTTTGACGTAAATTATCTCGTAACTTCGAGAAACAGAATATCAACAATTTGCAAAAAAAAAAGAGCGTTCAAAAATTTCCTGGCTTCCAAACTGACGGCGTAATATTGACCGACCGCTGTATAGCACTGTCTCATCCATGCGCTCCAAAAAGTTCAAACTTTCTTCAACTTGAAGTTCTATAGAAACTATGAGTTCTAGTCCGTTTTTCGCTACTTGAAAATGCGGGACTTCTCTGCGCTCTCCTCGTCTCTCGACGACCCTCTCATTTTGAAGGGCTGTTTTCATGTTTCTCTGATCTCGCCGGTGGAGCGAACAGAGAGACGCATATACTCGAAAACTGTCAAGCCGCGGCGGACGGTATGTAACAAGTAGAAAGAATTTTTCGGATGAAAACTATAGATAACTAAAGTTTGGAGAAGATTCAAAGATATTTTGCATTATCTAAACCAAGAACGTTCTTCGTGCAATCAACTCACGTTGAAACTTCATATATCACGCGTAGATTTATCGAACGAGATGTCAAAAAGAACTAAAACTGGAAAAAAACAGGTTTATGCACAATGGAAACAACGTAATTCAATAAATTAAAACCGTAAACGTAAGTTATCTCTTTAAGGTGGATATGTACAAGACATTGTTGCCACGGATGAACGCATCACCATACTTGTTTTGGAGTGTGCCGTTGCTGTACTCTTCCGTCTGCTCTAGCGCAATATTCATGAATCTGAAGTTTTTTGAATAAATGCAGCTATAACGATGGTAGGAGAAAAAATGTAAGAAAATTTTCGGTATCGGCGATTTTGAAGGCCGCGACATCGCTTGCAAAGTTATCGCGCGTTATGCTTTTGTTGTTTTCGTTTTTTTTTCTCGTTCTTTTGTGAAAAACTTCACAAAAAAAGGGTAAGCAACTTTTAAAAAAATTTTTTTAAAAAAATCTATGCTATATATGATATATATCACACCAGTTCAGACCTAGAGGTCCGGTTTTGCACTGCTCCGTCTCCGCTGGCCATACTAGACCATTTGCGATCATTTTTTCTGTTTGATAAAAAGAACAAGGCAGTTTCCGACATTAATAGATGAAAAATTACAGAAAAAAAGCTTTTTACTTACTAAAGACGCATTTCCTAAATTAGGCCATTTTTAAGGCTTGCTAGCGTTTGCAAAAACTTAATCGTTGGAACTTAATTTGTATGATTAAATGTTCTAATTTCGTTTTTCTTCAAATTTTTTCTTTTTTCCCACAAAAAACTCGTTATCAACGAAGATATCGCCCAAAAGCCGCGATTGGTGTATGCACAATTAAACATACAGTGCGCGAAACCGAACGGGCTGAAAAGATGTGATATATGACTACGGAACTTTGCTATACATGACTAGAGAATGTTTCTTACCCTCCGATTGAACTTTAGATGAAAATTGGTGAAGTTTACTTCAAGAGCTCCTAATTACAGAACAAGAAAAAAAAAATTTCTCGCACGAGATTTCGTTTGCGAGTTATGAAGCCTCAAAGTTTGCAAAATACATAAATTATGGCGAAAAAAGCGCTATTTCAAGCTTTTGAAGTGTTTTAACTCGAAAACTGGATCTAATGCGAGAAAAGTTTTTTTTTGTCTTGCAATCAGGAAGCCCTAAAGTTAGGGACCGCAGACGAAATTTCAAAAATTTTTTCGAACTTCAATATTACTATGGTTGGATAGCTGCTCTAATTTACTATTCAAAACAGTTTAGTTTTTCGAAAAAGGTTGAGAAAAAAAAAGTTATGGTCAAAACAGCAGTGAAAAAAATCGCGAAATTTAGTACTGAAAGTTTAGATTTTACACTTTTGGTCGTTCATTGTGTTTTCATATGGGATTTAAATTTTTTAGTAGTTTATTCCGGTTTTCAAAGTCGTAATAAGTCATTAAAACAGTATAAAACCACAAGTTTGAAAAGAAAAGCTTTTTTTTCTTGAAAAATAAAAAAAATGGCCGCTGCGAGGATTGAACTCGCGATATCAAAACTGTATGCAAGCGCACTTGCGCTGCTCCACACATCTCTCGGAGATAAGAGGCGTTCGCGCTATACAGCACTTCACCTCAAAGTACAGCATTTACCGACTATCTTGTTTAAAAAAAAGTTATGATAGTTGAACAATTATTAGTCACGTGTGTTCGGGCCACCTAAAAAAATAATTTATTCATAGAGATTCAGTTCAAAAATGCTTCCGTTTTTCAGTGTTTTTTTGTTATTTTTAAACGTTGGCTTCAAGTTAACAATAATTAAACTTTTTAGGCACCGCTAAAAATTTTTTTATTTTATTTTTTTAATTGATTGAAAATTGAAATACGCTAATATTTAAGAAATAAAAAAAGGCGCCAACGACATCTGACCATGTTAAAAATGAATTTCGAAATTTTTCACTGTCTATTTTTTTCTCAGAAAACAAAGTTTTTCGGAATAAGTTTTATATTAATAAAATTTTTAGTTACAATTTAATCCACAAGTTAAAATAAAAAAATTTTTCTACTTACACGCTCTCGAAACCGAGTACAACATTTTTCAATTTTGCGCGGCCTCACGAAGATTAGGCACCGTAAAAATTTTTAATTTTTTTGTCTTAAAAAGATTTGTTTTTTTCACTTAAGAATCGAATTCGAAAATAAAAAAAGGCGCCAACGACATGGAACTAGGTTAAAAACCCGAAGAAAAAAAGTAGTTTTGGTTTTTTGTACGACACTCCGCTAAAACGCTACGAACATTGGGGGAAAAATAGATCAGATTGAAGAGGAAGGTTTTCTCTATGTTTCTCCCAATTTTCTCTGTGTTTGGTTCAGTATTGTGCTTTTACGATAACATCAAACACGAAATCTAAAAAACCAGTGCATTTCACCATCGCAAAAAGGGGCGTGGCTCTGCGGTCTCTACCTAAAGTAAACTTAAGCGAAGTTTCATCAAAAGTTCAGCCGGGGAGTGAAAAAAGTTCCCTAGATATTCATATCGGAGGTACTTGAGAGTATGTCTCAAGTCTATCTCATTTCCCTCAAAATTCTCAGAGATATACTCGAGGTACCATCGATAGACTTCATACCCTGCAATATACCTCAAAGGTTATTGCGATACCCTTTCTCGATTCGCCTATGGAGAAGGTTCATTAAACTAATGGAGAAAAAAACAATCAAAAGCCGAGAGATAAAAATAACTTACCCATCAAGGCAAGCTAAGATTCCTCTATAATCAACTCCAGAGTTGAGTTTCACCACAACCGGCTTTCCTATTATTTGTTTCAAAAACTCGGCTGGATTTTGGCGTTTGCTCATGATTCTGTAACTGACTGTAACAGAAAATTACTTCTTTTCACCTAAAAGTTCTCAGTATAAAATGAACGTCTCAAACGGAAGTACACAATTGAAAAATCACACTGATGAAGTATAACACGTATTTATTGAAGTATCATCAAAATAATTCATTCTAAAAAAATTTAAAAAAATTTAGTTACAATTGAATATAAATTGACAAGGCAGACGATTTAAGCGAGTAGAATGAAATGTGTAGTACGGAAATTTACAAAAAGAAATACAGAAATCAAGTCAGAATACATTATGATACATTTAAAAAAATACGATTTTTCGATCTTAGTTCAATTTTTTTCTTCATCGTAAACAATCAGAATCTAGGATCTGAGAAAACTTTGAATTTTTTTCAAGCTTCAAAACAAAGCTCACATCGTTCATCACCAATAAGATCGAACAACTTTTAACGCGAAATTTTAAACGTGAAAATTATAATAAAAATGCATTATCCGAATTCATGACATCAATAAGTTTTAGCGAGGATTGATTATTCTGTGTTCAAAGGAATTAACGCGAAATGCAAAATGATCTCTGACTCTCCAAGATTTAATTATATTTTTTTTTCTCTGACGGCCATTTTGCATTGCGTGGAATCACTTTGAACACGACATAGTGATGAGACATCGTCCATATTTCATATCGCAAGAGGTTAAGAAAGGCCTAATGAACAAGTTTTGCAGCCAGACATAGAAGTGATCGATGCGCACGTATGGAGCTGACAATTTATAATGTTTAACCGAGAAAATTTTCCCTCTGTAATATAAGTTCGTGAAAATGTTTGAGTCGCATATGTACATATGTAATCTGAGATAAAACTGACTAGTTTTTTTTTCGTTGAAAGAACTTTTCAGTTTTCTTTTACAAATTTCAGATGAAGTTAACGTCAGTTTTCGCCTTGTCCACTGTCCTCATCTTCTTCGTTGCATCCCTCTTCGTTGTCACTGCCGTCATCATAATCGTCGTAAAAATCATCATCTTAATGAATTTTTTCTGAGTGAAATAAATTACATGGAAAAAGAAATTAAGCTTCTTGAGATTTCTCGCTAAATTATATTTCAGCTTAAACAATTGCCAAAATGAGTAAAAAAATACAATGACCAGCGTGCTAGGAATCTAAAAAAAGAATGAAGAACACCGGTAAAGTTTCGTTACTTGTGGTATGAATTGAAGATGAGCAAAATTTTTAAATTTTTTTCATATTGCTAGAAAAATTTCACGACTTTTTTTCCTATTATAATTTTTTTCGTGATTTTTCACACTTTTTTGCTGTTTCTTTGTTTTTTTCCATTGTGAATAAACTATATTATTCGTATGAAGACATTCCGTACGTGTAAGTTCTGAAAAAAGTCGGAAAAGAGAACGCCGGGGACTTTTCGTCAAAAAAAAATCTCTATCAATATGATAAAGTGGAAAAAAATCCCGAAGTCCGCCAACTTTTAATTCATAAGACCAAGTTAGTAATTATTTTTTTGTTATACGCAAAATATAATTTCAGATACAAAGTGTGTAAAGACTCTTCACTAAAGAGGTAAAATTTTTTTGTTTTTTTCAACTTTTCAATTTCCAAACTGAATGAAAAATACTTTTTTTCCTATCTCCGATAGTCATTCATTTCTTTCATTTTTTTTTCAGCTTCACTCTGCCTTTTTTACCGAAAAAAGTATTTAATACTTGGCCAAAAGTCTCAACGAAAATTATTTAATTCGTGAATGAATTATATTTGGTGCTCATTTCTAATTTTACTGTTAAAAAAAGGAAAAAAATAAAATAGAAATAAAATGGAATTTCATATATTCACACATTCGAAGGTTCATAAATTCAAAAATTAACGACCTTGAGATTTGCGTGCTCTGAGATCAGTACTTCAAAGACTTCAGAAAAATCGTACCATCAAGTTCTTGCGGTTACGCAATAAGTGAAAATTGGTGAGAAAAATTCTAACCATATTCCATCGAGTCAAAAGCATCGTCTTGTTGAGGTGGACACCATTTAACGCAGTATTCTTCAACGGTTTCTGGAACGACAACACCGTCTCTTTCCGCTTCTTTTTTAGAATCCTCTACTTGCTTACTGAAAAGTTTCCGATAAGAAGCGATTCACGAAATAGAAGTATACCCAACAATAGTCGCGTACTCCGAATCGCCGCCATCCTTCCACTTTCTGTACATGACCGAAGCGTCAACATTTGCTGGAGAAGACGTGTTGGGCTCGTTGAGAAGGGAAATCACAGATAGCAAAATAGTTCTAAAAACTAAGTTCATTTAAAGTGAAAAATAACACTAAAAATTTTTCTTTTAAACGAGATATTATAGCCTATTGCGCGCCAGCTTGTCACGTTATTCTTTCCCCCGAAAAAACCGTATACCAAATTAGATCAAATTTCCGCTCTTATAACGGTAAGAAACAAAGGTCTTGAAGCGAAGTTGGTCAAATTTGACCTAGCCTTTCGGCGGAAAAAAAACGTGACAAGCTGGAATGGCCCATATATGAATCGAAGTTGTATAGTTTTGCGTCAGAGTCATAGCCAGTCAGTAGAAAGTCATTAAATTGGAGAATTTTCAATTTTCTTCCAAACTTCATACTAACCTAACATTTTGTGTCGGGTTCCATCTTTCACACGGCAACTCTCCACTATGCGGATCATCAATAGGTGCGTGTAAAATACTGATACAAAGATCGCCATTCTGCAATAATTAGAAAGAATCAATAAAAATATATAAAACAGCAAGAATCACGCTACTGGAAAACCTGTTGAAGTAAAAAAAAAAACCTCGTAAACATTCGGATGCCAAACTTTGTTGAGAAACTTGACAGTAGGTGGAGAATATGGATAATTCGTTGGAAAGCGGATATGAGCTTTGAAATAACCACCCTAAAAAAAGCAAGGTGTTTTTCCATTAAAATTAAGAAATCTTTTTTTATGTGGATTATTTTTTTCTTTATTTTTCAATCATGCTGCGCCGGGTGATCGGTGCCCACATCTTTCAGTGTTCATTTTCGTTGACGGAAAAATCGTGTGAAAATTCATTCGGAACCACAACTGTAACACGAGAGCGGCAAAAATTTCGTTTCGTGTGAAGCCGCTGCATAGAAACGATTATTTCTACCTTAGAAAAGTGAAGCAAAATTACTAAATATTATTTTTTACCGTTTGAAAGTTTCCTGAACTTGTACGAACCTGATATATTGTCTTCGGTGCTCCGTATATTCCAACCGTCCATAAAAACAAGTTGTCCTCGTTAACGTTTATCGTAAACCCTTCAACGGGCTGGGATTGAAGATCTTTCAGTTCCAACGATAAAGCTCTCATCGCACCAGCAGATGTTGATGCCATAATAAACTTTTCCTGAAATCGAAAAAATTTTGATACAACAAAGAACATCAAAAATTAGTTATACATTGCAAAAATTTTAACAAAGGTAGTCACCAAGAGGGCGGGAGCAGCGCACGTGAATCAAATCGCTTCGCTGCGAGACCACAGGTTGCGAAAGACACACGCGTCTTCAAATTGCGGCACAATTCCGCCCCATATTTTCATAGAGAGCTCTCTCTAGAGAGATGAGATAGTGAGATTACAAAAAAGTATGGTCCAACACAACAAAAACAAAAAGGTAATAAATACGTACATGTAATCGCTGCATTCAAAAGTTTTATACAGTATATTTGGCGTTCAAGCCGCGTTCAAAGTGGTTCCGCGAAACTCATGATAGCGGTCAGAGAGTGAGAAAAGCAACTAAGTGTTAGAAAGAGAGTTGAAAACGATCGTTCGTTAACGACATTATAAAGTCACCAAAAAATTTGGAAAGCCAAATCTTCTTGAATTACGCTGAATTTTTTTGAACGTGGCAATACTGAAGCGTAATTCAATAAGTGAGAAAAAAAAATTTCTACAACAAAAACAAAAAATAAAAAAACGTATTTCAATTAGATTTTCTTTTACAATGTTAAACCGAAGCTTTTTCGTTTCGAAGTTTTGCTTTGGAGCAAAAAATTCGAAAAAGTTATCGCGTATTGCAATAAATTGAAATTTGTTCTTTATCCACTGTAGAGCAGGAAAAGCGAAGAACAGGATTTAAAGAAAAGGTCAAATTCGATTAGCCGACTTTTAGACCCGGGTACCCAAATAGTTCAAAGCGTTCCTAACTATAGTCTGTTCAGATTTTGAATGTCAACCAGCTAGCTCCGCCCCTGCTGAGACGGTACCTTTTCGCATCGATGTTTTATCGCGCGGGACTAATTTTGATCTTTTTTGATCTAAAAGATAGAAAAAGAAGTGCAAAAATGCAGCATTATTAAAGGTTCATCGTCATCTGGATATAAAACATTGACGCGAAGGATATTGTAGCCTTGGGGGTGGAGTTAGCTGCTTGACATTCAAAATCTGAACAGACTATAGAACGTTTTTGACGCCCCGGTTCGGTTGAACTTTCGATGGAAGTGCTTGAGTGTACTTGATGATCTTCTGATTGCAGAACAAGAAAAAAAAATCTCGCAATAGATCTCGTTTTTGAGTTTATACCAAAAAAGGGCTATTTCGAGATTTTCAAACGTGTTAACTCGAAAACGAAATCAATTGCGAGAAATTTTTTTCTTGTTATGCAATCAGGAGGCCCTAAAGTACACTTCAGCGAATTTTCATCAAAAGTTCCACTGGGGTGTGAAAAACGTTCCCTAGTGAGTTGAGGTGTTGCATTGTTTTTATAAAACTTTTTTCCCTCGAGTTATGTTTCACTTATAAGTACTAAGTCCTTTTACTTTCACTTCACTTAATGCCTTTCGATATACGGTTCCATTCACTCACCAATCCTCTTACACCCGACTTTCCTGCAATGTTTTAATACAACATTTTCGATAAACTCAGTTTCCCTTCGATTAATGCATGAAGATAGAAAATCACCAGTGGTCAAGCGACGTTAGCTAACCAGTGGTCGTTGGTTAGCTAACGTAGGACAGCGATAGCCCTCAGAAACCTTTCCGGTGTTATCCAGATATCATTTCCAAGTTGTCTCTAGGGTACCTGTTAGCTGATAAAGGACTACCAATTAGTTAACGCTTGATCTTGAAAAAGCTGTCCGTTTTATCCTCCTCCCGATTGATCTATGTAAAAACCGAAATTAATGCATTTGAATAGAATTTCATGGGTTAAACCTAGACCTTCATAATAATTTTTTCTTTCAGTTTCAGAGTGAATTACTTGGCAACAGAGAAAGCGTAGATGATCATACTATGGACGGTTAGTCTTGTTGCATGATTAATCTTTTAGTTTGAACAAACAGATGTTAAATATTCTAACCACTTAGTTAGTTTTTTTGCACTTAATGACAGGTTCGTTTATACTTATTTTTCTCTTCTTTGTACTCTGCGCCCTGATTGAAAAGCTGTCCCTAGAAATATCGGTAGGAAAAAATTGGAATCTAATTTTTAAAAATAAAATGATGAAAGGAAAGTATTTCATTTAGCGGCCGAAATAATACTTCTTTGCGTTGGAGGAGCTTTACTGTTTCTCGGGATCCTTGCCATTTTAACGACTGTTACGACCTGTCGGCGACTGAAACAGAATGAGTTTTGCAGAAATTCACAAATATATCTATTTCCAGTCAAGCCCGAACTATCGATATAAAAGAAACTTCGCAAGAGGTTAACCTCTCAGAAATTCCTTCAACGGCACCAGAAGTCGAGAAACGTCCGGAAATAAAGGCGAAGTACCGAAAAACAGATTTTACCGAGAATATTGAAGCGAAGCCAACCAAAAGAAGTCTCCTCAGGTTGGAATTTCTATAAAGCTCCTCTCATGACTCAAAAAGGGGCTCACCGAGAATATTCTCTCATTCAAATCGATCTTCACAATCCAAGTAGTTCTTATTTCGAAGATGATGGAACAGTGGAAAACCGCAAAAAACTTCAGACACACAAACTTGGTTCTCGCTCCACTTGAAGTTTCCGCTCTTCAGGCTCGAGCAATACAAACGTTTGTTTTTGGTCTCGTATAGTGGAATCATCAAAAACACCGCTAGGGAAAACTATGGATTTTTTTCTTAAGATATATAAGAAAATTCGAAGCTTTATTTAACCTCTTGAAGACATTCCAAAGAAAAATAAAATATTTTTGAAAGTTTTTTTCGGCTTTTTCAAAACGTCTCTTTTTCTTAAAAAAACATCTTTTTAGAGTGAAAAAAAGGCACGACAGAATTTTTCTGTTTCTAGAGACATCAGAAAAAATCGATTCTCGTTAAGTTCATATTATGGGCTACCAAAATTGTTTCAAATTCAATAAAATCCAGAAATTTTCATCTATTCAGAGAACATTCAGCGTCACATTTCTTTCGTGAGATGATGTCCATGCGACAAGACAGAGATAGATTGATAATGGACGAATTTCAAGTGAGTCTAACCACCCTTCTTCCAACAAAAATTGGAAGCTTCAGGTTCTCAATCAGATAGATTTGGGGAGAAGAAAAACAAGCATGGTGGCAATGCAAAATTTGAGAAAAAATCGCTACGCCGACATTCTAGCATGTAGGTTTTTCGATTTATGATCGGAGCGATTGAACGATTACAATTGGAAGAATTCAGATGATGAAACACGTGTTCATTTACTGGGAGACGTTTACATAAACGCCAGTTTTATCACGGTAAGAAAATATTTGGGAAACTAGATACTTACTTAGTTACTTGAATACTTTGATGGTCCGTCTTGGCTGATGTGCTCAGTGCGGGCCACACGTCCCCCATTTGTCCCTCTCTCTCTCTCGATCATCCAATGTCGGAACAGAAAAATAGACAATAGTGGAAAATGTTCAGTCGGCCATTTAAAAAAAATTGATAGTTAGTAGAGAATGTCTTTGAGAGGCCGTAAAGATATTTCAGTCAACATAGAAATTCAATCAAACGGCCACTAAAACAATTTTTTCATAACTAGCAAATTCTAGGAAAATGGGAATCCTGAACGATATATAGCAACACAAGGGCCGATTGGAGTGGAGGAAGAGGCAGAAGATACCGCGAAATCCTCGACGATCAACGACTTTTGGGCCATGGTCTGGCAGCACGGAGCCGTCTGTGTTCTGATGCTCTCGCACCACTTTGAACACGGCATAGTTTGATTTGTTCAAAATTTCTCACGTTAAGTCGCGAAAGTCCTAGGCTTGAGCATAGTCCAAAAAAACTTGAGAAGACTGATTTTAATGATGTGTTCAAAGGGAATTCGTGAGACTCGATATAGCCGTCAGAGATCGAAAAAGATGTTATTTTGGAGAGTTGTTGATAATTTTGCATTTCGCGAAGATCACTTTGAAGACTGCATAAGTTATAACCCTAAGTAGCTAATCTAGGTTATTACATTTCTATTGTGCGAAATTTCTCTTTCTGACCTGAATAAAATGTGAAAAGTGTTCTCTAACTGAAAAGCGATAAGGGCAGGTTGCGTCCTTATTGCGGGAAACTGGAGGTCAAACGTGATCGTCGAGAAAATGTTGAAAAATATTTCATCTTCAGAATGGAAAAAATATTTTTTTTTTGCAAAACTACCAAACAAGATAGAAACTTTTAAAAATTGGCTTGCATTTAACCTAGAGTCTCCCGCTAGAATGCTTCGCGAAAACATAGACCTACCAACCTGCCTAAATAGCCCTCCGGTCCAGAAACACTTTTTTCTGATCCACGTAGAAATGTTTTGGAATTTGCCTAAGCACTAAAATAATCTAAATAATCTCAATATATGCACTTTTAGCAAAAGTGTGGATATTACTGGCCGGAAATTGTCGGTGATCAGAACAAATACGGTGAAATTGATGTAAGGCTCGTTACCGAAACCGAGTCTTCGAGCTTCATTCAACGCGAATTCGACTTGTGTCAGGGAAAAGTAACCAGAAAAGTAATGATTTTTTTTTCCAAATAAAACCGTTGCAGCCTAACCTTCTTTACGATTTTTTTGAGTTGAAAAACAATTTTTTTCAAAATGGTTTTGATTTTTGAACAGTTTTGAAAGCCAGTGCTGCTGATGAAACAGGGGCGCCCCGCGAAGCGGTTACTTCGTCAAAAAAGCTAATTTTCTTAGTTTTTTCAATAACTTCCGTGCTTTATTTTCGTTCAAATTTTTAAAATGTTTGTACTCAGCGGGGTGCCCCGTCAGCAGCACTGGTGAAAGCTCACAAAAATCATTATGTCATTTTTTTTAGAGATTAGCCAGAACACTTTTTCTTTGCAATGATTATCTAGGAGCTCTCAAATCGTGTCGAACACCTCGCTCAAAACCTTTTCTCAACTTTCTTCGAAAACTCTTGATAAATGCCAAGTACAGCTATCGCACTACCAATTTCTACGATGGGCTGACGCAGAACGCGCTGAACACGATTTTCATCTCCTACAATTCATGGAGATCGTCCGGAAACAAAATTTCCCTCCACCCATCATTGTCCACTGCAGGTTAGTGCAATGAAGAAACGTCCTAGGTCAACAAATGCTGTTCGAAATCAATTCAGTGCTGGCGTGGGTCGCACTGGAGTGTTCATTTGTGTTGAGAATGTACTTTGGCGCGCCAAAAATTATGGCATCGTCGATATTTTCAGGTGAAATTTCAATTGATTACCAAATTTTCCTTTCTATCTCTGTACATTTCGCCAGGCTTGTGCGTCAGGCCAAGCCGGGCTTCAAAAAAAAATTTTAAATTTTATTTGAAAAATTTTCAGCGAAATGTGACTTTTACTTCTGAAATCAGAGTTTTTGTTAAACTTTAAGTGAAAAAATGAGCCAAAACATAATTTTTGTCGTAAAAAAACTTGATATTCGACTCTAAAAAAAATTGCGCGCTTTGAGCCGGGCGGGTCATTTTTTCTTGAGGCCCCGCTAAGACCGGGTCGGGGGCCGGGAGGGTGACGGGCCGGCCCTCGCACAAGCCTGCATATAGCTGAATTTTTAATTATACAGATTTATCTTCAAAATCAATCAAATCATTTATTTTGTTGTTTTAGTCTGATGTAATCGACTAGGCGGTGAACAAGAACTTTGAAAGCTATAACGAACAACCGCCTTTGGCGAGCTAGAAGTCCAAACGTGTAGTCGAAAGAGTTGAAAGCATGGTCTTACGGTCCTTCGCATCGTCCTTCTGCGCGTAGTCCATCCAGTTGCGCCTTGACGAGCTCAGAATGTAGTGGATGGTGTAGCTGGAGCCCGGAGACCGTGCTCTAGGTGGAATTCTCAGAATGAGAGCGACCACTTCGAGTGAAGATTTTACACGGAACTCATTAAAAAACATTTTTTAATATTTGTTCATTCTATCCGACCTGAATAATCAAAGAAACTTTTTTCAAAGTGAGACGAACCGCTTGAGACAATTGCGACCTCGGATGGTGCAAACGGTAAAGCAGTATGCAAGCCTGTACGACCTGGTCCTGCTCGCCCTCCACACCGAAAGCTTTTAATTTGAATATATTCAAGAATTTCTTCAGGGAATAACTTACAAGAAGCCTTGCAACTCATAAATTTTGTTCAAGATAGTTTTCAAGGTTTTAAAGATGAGCAAACGCAGCGCACTTAAGTGATCACTAGAATGGATCAGAGACGCCCGGGGCTCTGCCGATTTGCGTTAGCATTGTTTGAGAGCTACTAATCTAACAGGCTCTTCGTTAGAACACACAAAATTTTTTGCAAGATAGCGTTTGACATCAAGTTTCGTGTCAAAAGCAGCGTCGCGTACTTCGCCCTTGCCATTTTACCCACCTCGCCTTTCAAGTGGGGAATAATCGACTATACGTGTCCTTCTAAACATCTCGGATTCCGGAAAAATATTTTTTTCATCGAATGCCAAAGATTCTTTTCAAGTTTCAAACGCACGAATAAACTTTTTTATTTCCAATAATAATCTCAAATCGGAAGATCAGACCACTTACATAATATGCAACAATATTTTGCACTGGGAAAACTGTTTGGGAGCATTTATGAACAAAGATTAGCTGTGTTTTGATATTCGAAGCTGCACTGTAAGAGAAATGGAACGAAGGAAAGGAGTTCATCACAGAAAGAAAAAACAATTTTTTGCAGGTATATAATAAATAATGCATCTCACTAAACATAACTCTAGGAGAACTTCACAAAAAAAGAGAGTTTGAAAAAAGAAATACACAAAAATAAATCACAGACTCGTTTTTGCTCAGTATTGTGTCAAATTATAGAATTTCTGATCATTTTTTCGTTGTTTAAGTTGAATTCGTTCGATATTAGAGAGGCACTACCAAAACAGTGTGTTCTTCAATGAAGCAATGACTCTTCTCAAAAAACCTCACTGATGTAAATTAAACCTTAATAGTTGAATAAAGGTTCAGTCAAGCTAGCCGGAAGTTGACTATTGGAGATGAAAAATATTAAAAATTCAAGAAGATATGTGCAATAAAATCTACAAAGCTTTCAGGTACATATAAGAGACAAATCGGAGGGTACAGAAACAGCTGCGATCAGAATAAACTCACAATGGTGGATTGTTCGGGGGAGGAATCAAGCTAGAACCACATTTATGTACCCCGTACCAAGTTTTTACCCATTTTCGCGGCTTTTTCTAACGAAAACCCAGAAAAGTGAACAAAGAGACTAGTATGAACAAAATACAGAGATGAAAAACCTCACTTCAGTCTTTGGGTAATGCTGGCGAGAGCGACAGCAAAAGCTTGGCTAGCCGAAAAAGGCTTTCTAAAGTCCAAAGTGTAGGCTCCTCCTTCGATTCTTCCGAATTGTAAAACTTGTTTACCATCCATTTCAACCTGAAGATGTTTTTCTTATTTCCCAAAAACAGATGGTTAGAACAGAATAATAATTAGAATAACTAGGTAATCAACATAAATAATAATTGAAATATACAGGGTGGCCCAAAAGTATTGTCGCATATAAAAAAATAAACGTAAACTTGTGCAGACACAATGGATTTTGCTGGAACTTTTTGAGTCAGACTAACATGCACTATAGATAGATAAATTAAAGTAAAACGTTCCTACTTTGGTTCATATGCGTAAAAAACGATTTTAAACCATGTCGACTAAACCTGCTGCCGCACGCAGGGGTCATGTTAGAACTTTAATTTTTTTTAAGGTCTCAAAAATTTTTTCTGGAGTGGTCAATTTGGGCATCAAAGGTCCACACTATGAGTTTTAAAATACATAAAGATGAAGGGCTACGAGCTTACAGCTTTTGAGATTTTGCCTTTCTTCTAAAAAGTCAGGCTCAGGCGAAAAATGACCTTCCTGACGCTTTTTTACGTTTATGCTTCTAGATTTCCTTTGGTTGAGCCCAGTAATGTGAAAGTTGGCATGAGAAATGATAAGAGGTTTCTAAAAATATTTATCACTTTTATTTATCTGTGTTACACTTCTGGCTCGATTACCATCAAGAAATCGTCGGCAGACCCACACGACATGATCGAACTTAGAAAAATTCTCATAAGTCAGCTTCCCAAAAGTTTTGATTACTCATCTTTTGCAATCTACACCTTTTATCAATGAGGTACATGAAGAAAAAAAAATTATAAAATTTAATTCTACGAGAGAAAAGAAAAATTTTTTTTTCGCAATCGACTCTTGAGCTGCGTGCCAGCAATGTTATTTTTTCGTCTGTGTCAGCCAGACAAAACTTGCTGCTATTTGTGTGTACCTCAGCCGATATCGGTGAAATTTTCGGGAGACATAGAAGAAGGGACTAGAATGCTACAACAAAAGTAACTTCTGTCCAAAACTATTTTTACTTATTGAAATGACCTGTTTGTTTTTGCGACCATACTTTTGGGCCACCCTGTAAGTAATAATTTCACGGATTTTTCATCATTTCATTTGACTGAAGTACGAAAAGAAAAGGCTAGCATTAAGTCAACTTTTCCTATTGTTGAGAAAAAATGTTGGCATTTATTTTAACTTATCTGCCAAAAAATCAAAAAAAAAAAATTTAAAATTATCGCAGGTCAAACTGTACGAACTTGGAAATTTTTTGCCGACTCTTGCGTCACCCGGCCGCCAAAATCCAGCTGATAAACTTGATTGTGCTCATTCCAGAATGGCGTTTTATTATGCATTGTGATGATTCGAGACGAAAGACGAGGCGAGTTGAAAGTTCCCTCTCCGAGTGTCTGAAAAAAATCCTTTTGACAGGACGTTAGGAGAAACTTTACCAAATTTAAACCATGCTTCCACGATTTTTGGCGAGGTTAAGGTGAAAAGAAAATTGGCATTTGAATGGTTTTGGTGTTCTTTTATTTTTCTTTAGAAAATTAAATTTGAAACTATATGTTATTATAGTTTTTTTCATGTTTTTCACTTTTTTTCTTTGGTAAAGTCCCAAAACCGTCACTATGATTTCTTTTTTTGCTATTTTTAGTTCGCAGAAAGACTTTTGGGAACATTTCTACTCAGAAATATTTTTAAGAAAAAAACTCAAAAAAAGCCGAATTTTTGTTATTTCTCGGTAAAAGATACCTTTTTTTCATTTCTTCCAAAGTTTTTCAAAAAGCTGGCGTACTTCGACTTTGACATCACCAGTACAAACCTTAAAAAGAAAAAAATGAATTAGGAAGAAAAAAACTTCGAAAAAAATACCTTTTTTTCGATTTCGTTGACTCTTCTCAACAATTCCTTCATTTGAGATCTCATCTTCGAAATAGATGCTCTGTCTTTTTTCTGAAAAAAGAAAACTATACTCCATTTTCTAACCTTGGAATTAAATTCCTATATTCAAAATGATAGAACTAACCGAGTTGAAGTCAGCGTGTTTTCTGGAAAGTTGCGAGGCAATGCTGGCAAGCTTATCAACGTGCGCTTTTATTTCTTCGGTCTCTTTCCGACTCGGCGACATTGATCCCGCTGCCTGAGGGTTGAAACTGATCTTTCGAACTGTGCTGCTGGTTGCCGGGATCAAATGACCGTCGTCATCTCCATCTGAGAGAAAAACTTTTCAAACCCCTTCTTTTTTTTCAAATTACAAAAATTAAGCTCTCGCAGTATGTCGTTTGAAATTGCAAAATTGCGCAAGTTTTGTTCACTAATGCCGTGTTCCGAGCCGACAGCCATCGTTTGGCAGCTAGAAGTTTGTTGCAGTGGCTAGCGTGGCAGCCTATGCCGATGTTCGAATACCTTTTATCGAAAAAAAGATTCAATCTGTTGCTTTTTCCAACCAAGACACGCAAGGATTTTCGATGAAGCTTCGATGCCTTCCTCTTATTTTTTTTTTCTGCTTGATTTTCAATTTAAAATACTCAATGATGTGAAGTCTTCCGAAGCTTCAGCGTTTTTTCTAAATTATCATTCACAAAAAGTGGGATTTTCGATCAAAATGGCTGTCAAACGTTTGGAACGGCCCTTAACATTTCTTTTTTACATCACTATTTCAAAAAAAAAAACTAGTTAAGAAAAAACAGCGACAAAAGGATTTGAACATTCAAACGCTGGCTTCGCTCGGCCACATTCCTTCTGAACAAGTTCACGCAGTTCAAAAACTAATATCTTTAAAAAGAAAAAGTTTACGAAAGCCACAATGCGGAATCTAATTCTAATCTATCAAAAAGTGATTGAGTAAAGATACAAAAAAAGGTAGACGATTTTGTGTTGCTTTTTAAAAAAATTTTCTTTTATTAGAGAGGCATTATTTGTTGTTTATTTGTACGTATCTCGACAAGATAAACCGATTGATACTACTTTAATGGCAAAAATCAGCCTGGAAAGTGAATTTGGATTATGCCAATATTTTTTTTTTGTTCGTAGTTTAGTAGAGTGAAAAGCTTGGAAATTCAAGCCAAAAAGTTCTTTATTTCTTTCTAAATGAATCTACGAAGAAAATATCTCGATCTTGTACTCAACTTTGGACTTTAACTTTTAGAAACCATTATTCAGAGATTATTACCGATGAACTCGAGATTCTCAATTTCTTCGTGCCAAGTGCTTGCCGAGCTAGCCATACTCGTCACATCAATGTGAGACTCGGTTCTAGAACTGCTAGTAACAGTTCTTTCTGGCGCTTGATTGGTTCGAGCCGATATTTCTTTAACCGCGGAAACCTGAAAAAAGCCTTTACTTCACATATTATTGAAAAAAATGTTCGAACTTAATGAGAATCTTCAAATATTTCTTAGATATTCAGAAAAAGAACGACAAACTTGAGAAGTGCCCTGTGAAGCTGAGAGGTTGATCGATGTGGCATCCATGGCTGCCCGCAAAGACAAGCATTCAGTGAGAACCTCAAAATTTTCCATTCTTTTTTCTTCCTCTCTCAAAGAGCTTGAAAAGAATTCAAAAATAGGCAATTTCACAGGTTTTATTAAATAAAAACAACGGCAGGATTTTTCCAATTGAAAAAGCAAAAATCAGATAGGACCAACATTTTCCGACCAGTCCTTGAGTACGTTTTGCGACACTACACTCATCATAATCTCCCTGTGCCTTCAAAACTGTCCAAAACTGTTGATGATGATGTCTACCTTCTCGAAAAAGAGCCGTTCCTCTGAAGTTAGTCCCTCGTCGGCCGTGTTGGAGGCTTGCTGCGAGTTTTCGTCTGTCCCCTGTTCCTTGGCCGTCGTCCCGTCGTTGGCCGAATTCTTGTCCAAACCCAACATCGCGAGGTCGATGGTCATTTGCCGCGGTTGCAGGTGCAGAACTGACGTTTTGTACACAACCTTGAATACACCTTTTTTCTGATCCTTTTCTTTTTTGAATGAACCTGTCCCAAAAAGTATGGAAGGTAAGATGGGGAAAGAGATGAGATGTTGAAACGCGTACACCAAACATTCGAGGAAACTTGTACTAATCGCATTTCGCTGCGGTTCGATCGCACGTGCCTGAAAATAAATTTGCATTTTTTCGGTGAAACTAAACGAAAAAAAGATCAGTGAACGCGATAAAAAGATTCAACATCCATAATGGTCCAATTTTGCTTCGCTAGGAAACTCAAAAAAAGTCGAGCTGTTTCTACTAAAAATTTGTGCGTTTTTTTTCAATTTTGATGTTGAAACGAAAATCTAAAATAAAATTTTAAATTCCTTCACAGCTAGTTAGCCACAGCTTCAAACAGCAGAGTTTTCTCAGCGCCCTCTTTCTCTCTCGGTGACGCTTTCCTATTTATGTACTTTTCCCATGTTTCTTTGACCTCGCCTAGAAAGAGAAAAAAAAAGAAGGAAGAAAGTTTCAAATCTGGGCGAACAAATCATACCTCATACCAACTTTATCATATGGATAAAACATTGAAATTCAAAATTTAAAGACCTAGACATCAAAGCGCGTATTTGACGTTTGCTTCTCCTCCAAAGGGAATTCCGCCCAGTAGAATTTCTCACTAACGCGTTCACGTCTTCTGGAAAATTATATTTAAAGAAAATCGCCAAAGTCGTTCACTGACCAACTTGAGCGTTTGAGCCAATTGCAGGTTGAAAAGGTGAACTGGGGTGAAGGAAAATTTGAAATTGAGGTAGGAATCGATTAACTTGCCGTCCTGTAAACAGAAATTTATCGAAACTTTGAGTTACCATAATTATGTTCCCTTCTTCGAACTTATTTATCAGTAAGAAAATGAGGTTAGAATAAGTGCTAAACTAAATTTTGAACTCTTTTGTTTTCAAATTTACTTATTCTTGCAAAAAATAAAAAAACTAGGATTTCTCCAAAATTAAAAAAAATAATAATAATGAAAATAACCAACCTATCAAAACCGGAACCAGTCCGCCGAGATGCTCAATGCAAAGAACGTACGAGTTGCTTCCTTTCGACATTGGCCGAATAGTACAATAACATCTAGCGTCAATCACACTACACACAAACGAGCACAGATTTGACGTTCGTGGAATTCGACACTGAAATGAAAAAAATTATAATTCATATCACAAAAAAAAATCTGACGCGGATGATGTGATGATCAAGAGCCTTGACGGCACTCATCTCTCTCGCAGGAAGCGGCAGTTTGTCTGCACGCTGAGAACTGTGGCCGACAAGCTTCCACAAGTCGTAGGCGACGATGTCGAAGAGAGACGGTACACCTGGCAGGATCTTTCCAATTGTTAGTCGTCCGCCAGCAGCCACAATCACCGCCTGGCCGTTGTGTGCCCATGTGAAGGCTGTCAACGCCTTTCCACGAGCGATTGTAATCGTTTCCCGATGAACAACCTTGGCGCTTTCGTTGAGCATCACCAGCTCGTTGTTTGAGTTTATAAGCCCCAACAGTGTGCCGTTACAGTTCCACTGCATTTGAAGGATCGCGTATGGCGATTTGTAAGTTTGAGCTTCGATCTGGTCGTACGCGTTGATCATCATGACGCGGTTCGCAGATGTCAGCAAGGCAAGCGTCCACTCTTCGTTTCGTAGAGAAGAAAACGCCATGTTCTGGACTCTATCGTCGGTGAACTTTTTCTCGGTGATGTTGGCGCCTTGGTTCGACAGCACTTGAATGTTTCCAGAGGCGAAGCCTAACACCAGTTGCTTCGAGTCCGGCGCCCAGACGCCGCAGGTAACTGTCGTGGAGACACCGGTCGGAAAGGAGTTGCTCCAGATTCGTTGCCCTGACGCCGATCCGATAAGCACAAAGTTGTCTTCATAGCAAATAAGAGCTGAAGATCCGCATGGACTCCAGCTAAGATCGTTGACTTTTACGCCGCGGTCGTTGACTAGCTCAACACTCCATCGATCTTCGTTTCGCACCCATACGTAGATGATACCTGACGCATCGCAGGAAGCCAGTTTACACTGTGTCTTGTTCCATGTGACCATACGGATTCCTGTGTGATGACCGCGCAGGTTGAAATTGTATCTTGCGTTGTCATCCGGTGTCGGCAAAAAGTCTGTGAGAGTGATGCCGACGGACCCAGAGTCGCTACCGACACCAAGCAATCCATGACCTGGCTTTTCGGGTTGTGGAATCCATGAAAGGTGTGTAATAGATGGCTCGATTTGCGCACCAGGCCAGTCTTCGCTCTCCCATAGAATCTTCATTGGACTGGCATTGAGGAAAGGATTAAGTTCGTTCGAAATAAAAGGTCAAGAGATCAGATTACTATCAGAAATAAAAAAAATAAATCGTGACGGCGGAAGTAGCAGACAACCAGAAATTCTCTCCCCCTGCGTCTTCACTGTTATTAAATCGTTCCCAGCGCGTCGCGGCGAGACCCTTTTTGCTTGGCAGTGTTCCAACTTTGTGTCTTGCAATCATTTTTGCAAGCTCTCCTTATTTGGAATGAATTAATTTATTGTTCGCAAATCCACAAAATTTGAAATAACCGTCAGAGAGTGAAAAGGAAAGATAACCGTGTTCAAAGTGATTTCGGCGAAATATGAATGATCCCTGGCTTTTCAAAATCATCGTTCTCTTTTTCACTATCAGATGGTCATTTCTATATTGGTTGAAATACTTTTGGACGCGGTATAAATTTCGAAGAGCCAGAATTAATTTTTAATTCCGCTGAATTCCTTTTTACAGTTTTTGCGCTCGTCTTTCATTTATTTTCATAAATTCGGTCCCCATTTAACTCTTTTCTTCAGGTGTTTCCATCAAATATGGCGCTAAATGACAACCCTTTTGCAGATCCATTTTCGGTGATAAATTTTTTTTGAAATTAATATACGGGATATGTTTTAGGATCCACCTCGAGCCCCTGTTGAAACTGTTCATTCTAATTCTAACCATTCTACTGGGAGGACCCAACCTGCAACAAATAATGCAGAAGATTTCAATCCCTTCGCAAACAGAGCTCCTCCAGCTTTGAATAATCAGGTGAGGAGTTTTTTTTTTTGAAGGTTTAGTAAGCGAAAATGGAACAGCGCTGTCATGGGAAATTTCATTATCAGAAAAAAAAAACTTTGATTTACAATAAAAAATTATCAATTAATATTGAGGTAAGAGTTATGCAATATTTTGTTTCATAGCCCATAATTTGGTAAATGATACATTCTCAAGCCATAAATTTCCTAACAAATCCTTTTCCCGCATGCACGTATTGATTAATCGAAATAGCGTTGCTCCATTTTTCTAGTTGTTTTTTTCCCCTTGGATTAGGTTTCACTGAAAGGAAACCTCTTCTGATCAATTTCACTGCATGTTTGAAATATTATTTAGGTCTCTGGTGGCAACGTCCTGGGCGGCTCGAGACAAGGAATGGATGATGAGCTTTTCCGCAAGCAAGAAGAGCTTGAGCGTAAGGCTCAGGAGCTCAGAAGACGCGAAGAAGAGTTGGAACGGCGTCAGAGGCAATCCAACAATAGTAAGTTTTTTTATAATAATTAAAGTAATTATTATTTATGTATCTTACTGATCACCTTCTATTTCTTGCCCAAATTTTTGTGTTTGAATTGCAAACGTAAAACGTTTTTTTAGAACTAAGCAAAATGCGAAAAAAAATAGAATATGAAATTTAAATACAGTTTCAAATTGTTTATCTAGTGAAGAAAGTTTTCAAATTCAGCTGTTTTGTATTTCCAAATTCATTTTTTTTAAATTCAAGTCTTGCGTATGAGAAATAAAACAGCCATTTTGATTTGATTGATAAATCAGAACCCTATGAAGAAGTCTGGTTTTGAAATCTATTGAGAAAGATATAAGAAAATCTAGAAAAAAAAGAGATTAAAATAGTTGCAGTCGATCCCAACGCGACAAATCAGCAAAGGCCTCACAACTGGCCTCCACTTCCGACAATTATTCCAGTAGAGCCCTGTTTTTATCAGGTTCAGTACGAAATTTTATGAAAAAAAAAATTTTTTTTAAGGATATCGAAGTCGAGATCCCAGTACAGTTCCAGAAAACTGTCACTTTTGTATATTATGTGTTTCTCGTGTACGTTTTGGCTTTATTGGTGAATGTTGTCGCTTCCCTTTTCTACATGATTTTCGCTTCAGGTTGGTCGCCGATTTTTTTTAGAACTTCATTATTTCATGAAAAAAGCTATTGTTGATCTCTCATATTTTTTTTTCCATCAGCTGATCAACTACTAAGGTTTTCCTCAAAAAAAAAGTAGTAACCTGTGCATACGAGAAACGGAACATGTTTCAAAACCGAAAAAGCGTGTTTATCCGCGCACTTAAGTTGTTTCAAAACGGTACTAATTTTTATTTTAAAGAAATTTTCTTGTTTTTTGAAACAATTTTCTTTTTGTCAAATGAACACGCCATGAAGGTTGATTTTTTACGATGCTTTTATGTCTTTTTTGATAGTAAAAAAATTTTTTTTTTTACTTAGTAACGAATTTACTTTTTTTGAGCTTCATAATAGCTTTTTTTGGTTCAATAATGATGCTAATTCTAATTTTATATAAATGTCCCGTCCTGATTTTTCATCGATTTTTTAAATGATATTCAGGACCTATTGGCCAACTTTTCCTGGCGGTTATTCAGCTTGGCCTTTTCTCGCCTTGCTCTTTTCTTTTCTGGTTCAGGCCTGTGTACAAAGCCTTCCGAAATGATTCTTCCTTCAACTTCATGGTTTTAATATAGAATTTTTTTTTTTGAATTCTATATTTTCACAGGTTTTCTTCTTTGTGTTGTTCTTCCATTGTATTTTCACATTCGTTCAAACACTGGGCCTCTCGTCATACGCCTGTGGTTGGATAAATGCTTTGGATACTTTCGGAGGTTATAACTGATAATTGAGGATGAAGGTTTTTTTAATTCCAGTATCGGTCCCGATCGCCCTCATTATGTTGATTTCGGCTCTTTGCTTCACAGCCGCTCTCATAGGAATGGTCGTGGCCCTAATTAAAGTTCACCGACTTTATAGGTGAGTCGACTATTTGAAATTGAAAAATTCATATTTTTTTCTCCTCCAGGTAATTCAATTAGCTTTTTTTAATATTTATGGTCAATAGAATTCTTTTTTTAACATTTAAATTTTTTTATTTCCGAGTGAAAGAGAACTTCGCAACGGTAATTTTTGAACAATTTTTTTATTCAATTTTTCTTTTTGTTAAACAGACTCTCGTTCGCTTTTTCTGATTGCTGAATAATAGTTCTGTAAAGTACTGGTGTAGTTTTTATCATTCGGAAATGTCGAAATCATTGAAATATTGACGACTTTCTTTTTTTTCGTTACTTTTTGAGGAGTAGCCTTTTCGCTTAGAATGAGAGAGAAATTCGAAGTCGCGTAGAGTTCATAAGCGGTTCATTTACGAGGTTATATATGTTCTGACCTCGCTTTTCGCGCCGGCCTAGCCATTTTTTTAGTGTAATAAGTTGCCTTAGCATTTTTAGATCTTATCTTTTCTAGGGGCGCTGGTTTCTCGATCGACAAAGCAAGACAAGAGTTCACACATGGTGTGATGGCCGACGCAAGTGTGCAACGGGCGGCTTCCGCGGCGACTTCGGCCGCGGCTGGTGCTGCTTTCCAACAAGCTTCTCAAGGCAGATTCTAGTCAATTTCTTTTTTCGATTTTCCGCTCGACTTGTATGTATCGACATGCCATTTTTCCATCTTATTTCACAGTTTTTTTCGCATTTTGATTGACTTTTTGAATATTTAGAACTCACTGGTGTTTTTTTAATCCCAAGTTGAAACACATTTTCCCGATGATATTTATTTATTTATGTATTCGTATCCCAACCCCTTCAAAGAGAAACTTTTGTCGTCATCAGCCTCTAAATTGTGTTTTTGATGCGCTAAATAAAATGTTACTATTGTAGTCTTTGAACTTGAATTCCAGAGGATGGTTTGGAGACGAACAGAGGAGAGAGGTAATCGAAATCAATGAATGTTGATGATTTGAACAGGGCGACAATACAGCCGCCCCAGCCGGCACCGGTCAAACGAGCGCCAACAGCTCCGCCATCAACATACTTCTTGGTGAGGTCGTCCAGCTCCGAACAGCTGCATTCGTAGTCCTGAAGTTCTTTTGACCCTCGAATTGATTACTCGAATAGGTACCTTCGAACAACTGATATGACTTTCAGACATTAGCTTGCCCATCGCATCGATGTCGTTGGATCTGCAAGCCTCGGCAAACTGCTCAACTCGGCGAGCTTCACTGAAAACGTGTCGACCGCGGGACCTGATGGAGAACGTTCTCACTGAAACATTTCACTTTTCAATTTGCATTGAACGAAAAAAAAAAACTATTTTGAGTGTTTGCGCTCAAACACTTCTGTAAGTTCTCTTCTCCAATGGCTTCCACGACGTCCTCGCGACTGACGGTTTCGGGAAACGTCTCCACCGTTTTCAGAGCTTCTTCGAAAGATATATCGCAAGCTTTTTGGACGTCTTTCAATCTCAACGACGAGCAATCACAGTCGAAATACTTCAAGAGCAACTGAACCGAAAAAGTTTCTAACGAGGAGAAAACAAAAATTTACCTTTGCAACGATTCTCCCCTCTACCACACGTTCATTGAACTGTGAGGTGGCAGCTTTGTTTAGAGTCGCGCCGGAATGCGCAACAACGAACACGGCGCTTTCAGGTAAACTGATTCGCTCACAGGAGAGAGGATTGAAGTTAATTTTCAGGGCGCTACCTTCTTTTGCCAAAACCTAAATCAATCCTTTCGTACAATAAATGTTTCCCGTATTGAAAGGTGAGATTAGAGTATAAATTTTGTATATAGATTGGGTTAAAATTAGTGAGACATCTAAAAATCGATGTAGGTTCGGCATCTATGAATAGATTATTCAAGTAACTCCGAATAATTTTCTTTCAGTTAATTGATATTGAACCCAGCAACGGGTAGGTCAGAAAAAAAGAGTCATAAATTTAGTTTGCATCAGCAGATTTCTTCATAAGCTCAAGAAACTTGGAAAAAAAAAACTTTGGATACCTTTTTTGGTGTGAATTCCATCGATAAGGTGTGAATTCATGCGGTTTCAGTAAAGTTTCTCTCTATATGGACCGACCTTGTTAAATAAATCAATTTTGCAAATGCGAACTTCTTGTGCATTTCTTTGGACAGTATTATGTCAGAAATTTTCAAATACGGCTTGTTAAGAAAAGTTTTTGGCGTTTTCTCGAAGTTTTTCGCTAGCTAGAACATTCTTGAGCCACTTCCAAACATTTGGAAATTGAAATATTTGCCCGAAAACCTCTGCTGCTTGATCCATTCCACCGCCCTGAGTGCCGACGTATTGCTCGCTTTTTGCGCAAATCTCTGCCAACTGTTCTCTAGAAAATTGTAGAACTCCAAAACAGTTTTTTTTTTCGAACAACCTTGACCACACATCGAAAATGTCTTTTTGTGGTTCGTGGATGGCGAGTGTGACCAAGGCAGAAGCACAAACAATGGACGAGCTGGACGAGAGGCCAGACGATTCAGGAATGTCGCCTAAAGCTAAGTAGCTTAGAGATTTATGCGAGGCCTACCGGCAAACAACAAGAAGATGCCGACGCTTTCGTAGTTCATTTTTTCGATGACCCCTTTCCAGCCACAGAGAACGTAGTCGTGCCATTGTGGCGGCGAGGCGCCGTTCCATGCGCTCGGAAGTTCAATTGTCGCACTTCTGAGCATTCCAAGTCGAAAAATCGAAGCATTTTACGAACTTGTATTTCTCATCAACGTTCGCGATTTTCAAGCAGTTCTCAGAATTTCTCGCGGCAAGAACCGTAGTAGAAACCGTGGTGGCCATAGGCAAAACACTGTATCCATGGTAGTCGATGTGTTCACCTAGAAAGGTAACAGTTTTTCGGGAAAAAAATTCTCTTGAAATTCAAGAGAAACTATTATTTGAAAAGTGAAATTTTCTAAGGAAATTTTTGATTAAGAATGAAAGAACATTTGATCGAATCTAAAATTTTCATTCGAAGCCTGGCCCAAGCTCGCGTATAGGCTTCTTCGCAAAAAATGATACTCAAAACCCGGGTCGGCCCCGCTCAGCCTGACGCACAATCTCCCATAAAATCGTGCGAAACGCGTTTTATAGTCAGTGTGCCACGACTTGGAATTTCCCCGAACGACATTCCGCTGTTCCGCTGTGTGCGGCCGCGAAGCGTTTTTGCCTTTGCGAGCTTCGGTAGCGCTATTTTCCGGTTATCATTGCTGGTAGATAGACTTTTTCACACGTAAAAATCAAGTACTGAAATAAAAGAAAAAAATTAGAAGTGCAACCGTGTTTTTTTAAGGCGAAGACGCTTCGCGACCGCACGCAGAGGAACAGCGGAATGTCGTTCAGTGAAATTCCAAGTTGTGGCACACGGACTATACGAGAGCTTGCGTAAAAATGAAAACGGCTTTTTCTTTATTTTCCTGATATAAGAAAATGCCTTGAACTTGCTTCGAATGATTTAAACTTGATATTTATTAATGTAGTTTGCTTTGTGTGAAGCTCCGAGAATGGGATAAAGAATTTATATGTAAAAATATTCTTCTCAAGAAACTTTCCTATTTCAAGAATGTAGGTAAATTTATTTCCTATTACATGTATGCAACCTCAGTTTTCCCAAAGCATCAATGAAAATCCGAAAAAAAAAGCTAATTAAAATCATTTTTGCTCAGCTCAGACGCGTAGGCTCATTCCATAGATTTATTCGAAAATATTAACTAAATCTTACCTATCAAGTTGACTCGCCCAGGACATCTTACTTTCAATTGAGGCTTCACACCATACAGCCGCTCGAAATTCTCGATGAGATTCTCCATGATTCTCAATTTTTAGCAATAATTTGGAAGTTTCGTGAAAAAAAAAGAATGCTTTATTCATCGCTGCTTGGGAAGAAAATAATCTGAAAATTTTTTAAACTATCAATGTCACATCCCTCACATACGGATTGGGCAAGGGTATCGCGATAGTATAATCTTTTCAGATTAATGCCAAGTCCTCGATGAAGCTCCGCCCCCTAATGGCGCGATAAACCAATCAGAGAGCGAGCCATCCACAGAGCTTTTTCGAATGACGTCATTCTACTTGACAGTCAAAATCTGAACAGACTATACCACTATTCTATGGAAGGATTCCTAGCCTAATGATCGCAACCCTTGCAAAAATTCATAAAAATGCGACAGAATTGCTAAATAATCCTCTAGACTCTCGGTACATCCCCGATAGTGCTGAAGTATACACAAGAGGTCTGACGATGAACATATTATAACACCATCCGGATCCATTTCGAGGTATATGACCGATATACATTTATTACCTGACCCCGATTCGTCTATGCATGAACGATGAACTACTGAAGCGAGCGAAAAAAATAAATTATATAATTATAAACATCATTAAAATTATTCTATGAGGAAACACCCATAACATCAATGTTTACTTGAGGGAATCTTATCAAATGGAAGAATGATAAGAAAACATCGAGATACAGAATGGGGCGTTCAGATATTTTTACCCCATCAAACTCAGCCTTTGAAAAAAAGGGGTAAGTGCTTTTTAATGTTTTTAATTATTTTTTTCGAGAAACGCTAGATTGGAGACAGGATTTCTCCTACCCCCCTAGAGATATTCAACCAAATATATAAAAATTCTTTTTCGTCATCTAATTAATATAACTGCAAGTACAGAATAAGAGAAACATTCTTTTTTTTTTGAAGCGGTAGCTGGTTTCGAGACTTCGATGAGTTGTGAAAGATATGATATCTTTCGGGCAGCTTTATGTAACTTTTCATTATTTACTAAAACAAAAACTCGAAGAGAATGGATCGTCGACTCGAGTATATGAAAAAAAGAGCTGCGAAAAGTGAGCCGCCACATGGTGCGCTTCTACAAAATTTTATCTTCTCTATATAGCCATTTCGCCAAAACTTTCTCTGCTAAAATGCAAAAACGACAGTGAAAAAGAATGGTCTCGAAGCGAATGGGGTCAAATTCGTTCATATTTGGCATACGTTCTTTTTGGCATGGATGAGAAACGAGAAAAGCAAAAGCTGGCGCGGAATAGGCTATAGCCTACCATACTCGGAACGGTTTCTGTTGAGTTTATTCAGAAAAACACCAGAAAGCGAATCAAAAGACCAAAAAAAAAATCAATAAAATTGCGTAGTTTATTTCACGCTTGTCCAATATAATAAACACATTCGGTTGAACAAAAGTTTATCGACCAAATAAAAACGACGTTTGGGGCAATCGATGAGAGAAGGGAAGCTGGGAGGCCACGAATGAGAGATATGGAAGAAGAAATAGATAAAATTTGTTAATGGTGGTGTTGATCCAGAAAAAGTCTACCAGTCCCAGATCGGCTTGGGCGCCTCTATCTGAAAAAATCAAGATTGAAAGATTTTGATCATGCGTTGCGGTACATGGCTTCTCTTTCCGAACTGCAAAGGTCGGTAGTCTCGCTTGCCAAACTGGAGAGGCCGGTAGCCATCACGTTTGCCAAACTTAAATTACGTTTTCTTCGATATTTCTGATTGGCATATATTTTTCTTTCGTTAGGATACACTATTCAGCAGCAGAAAAACGATTTATTCACTACATTCAACAAAAATCTCATTCGAGTTTACGACAGCCATCCCTACTTTAACGATTCGAAACGTTGGATATTTCAATTAGGCGACACCGCCTGAGCTCTCGTCCACATACTAGAACTAGCAAGAGAACTTTTCCCACTTCACAAAGAAGGTCATTTTACTTTGTGAATGGAAGCTTTCTAAAAATTTGAATACTCCTCGATAAACCGAATAAAGACTCTGAAAGAAGCTTCCTTCTTTTTATTTTTTTACTACCTACAGAATATTTTTAAAAGAGAAAAAAAGTGAGTTTTACCGTTCCTATGATAGTCTTTTTCCATACATTAATTAAAAAAATCTTTTTTGAAAAAAGAAATGAGAGAAAAAAATTTTTTTCAGAGTATTTTTTTCAGAGTATTCCGTGCATTTTCTTCACTCGAAGTGGTAGCTCTCTCAATCGGCCGAGGCTACCCTAGAGTATACACGGAGTCCGTGCCCGAGCCCCATCATCGCCGCCGTGCCCGTACCCGCGAAACTGAGGGATCAAATTGTGGAAGAACGAGGCGAAGGACCGTAAGACCATGCTTTCAATTCAATCGACTACACGTTTTGACTTCTTTTTCGCCAAAGGCGGTGTTAGTGCCGCTCAAAAGAGCAATTTTTTCACCGCCTAGTCGATTCCATCTGACTAAAACAACCAATAAATATTGATTGATGATTGAGAGTGAATAGTATATTTCAATCCCAATAGATTTCTGTTTTTAAATTGAAATTTTTCAAGTTTTCTCAAATAAAAAGGCTCAGCGCTTTGAAAAAAGTGTCCGTTTCTACACCTTTTCAAAATATATGAGCCAGTTGTTGCAAAAAGAAATTGAATTTCCCACATGCAGCTGTAGAAAAACGTAAATTTTGCTGGCTTGATGGACAGCGAACGTCCAAACGAACTTAAAAGGCCTTAAAAAGAAGAGGCTTTTAAGTTCCAAAAAAGGTGTTAAAAGTTTCTCGGAATCTTTTTTCCGCCTTATTTTTCTAGTCCTCTTTGAAAGGTCTTTTTCAGAGAAAGGTCTAGAAAAAAAAGGCGGATTTGAGGCCTTTTTTTCCAAAAGTCCTTTTTGAGACCTTTTGGACTTTGCCCGCGTGAAAACTCTCTAAAAATCGAATAATTTAGAAAGCTGAACAATCAAGGTAATAAAAAAAATTTTCATATTTTTATGCATTTGAAGCATAATATCACAGTATATCAAAAACCTGCAGTGGTCTGTAATCGCGGTCTTGCCTGTCGAATGTCTGTGACTGAGAGGCAAATACTGAAAAATGTTGAAAAAAATCCTTTCATCCGTTCTTGTTTACATCATATATATTTTTTCAAATTAAAAACTGCAAAGTGAAATTATAATAACCCCTACATTCTTCGACTCGAATTTCGAATATAAGTACCTGAAACGATGAGCAGCAGGATGAGCGCGCAGCTGATCATGGCGACCGGTGAAAAATGCGTCTTTTCAAAGACTCCGGCCTTTTATAGGGCCGATGCTCGTCATCCCATCCTGATGAGTACCACACGCATCTCGTCACTTCTATCCGCTCCATTTTATTATCACCTACTCTTTCCCCTATTTTTGGAAAATTTCGTTGCTCGATTTTCAATTCGAAAACGTTTATGTAAAAACCAAGAGTGATATGATCAATGCGGAAACACGCTTATGGAGAGAGCAAAATTGAAGAGAAAGTACTAGGTACAGTAAAAATTGAGATGACGGAGAGGAAGTTAATTCTAAAAAACGGTTCATTCGTACAAAGTTAATAAGAATCTTGAACACGGGGACATTTCATCAAGAGATTATATATTGAACATAAATAAATGGGTTAAGTGATAGAAGAAAAAGTTAACTAGCCGTCTTGTTTCAGAGGGAGTTGTCAACGTCAGTGGGTGAACGAATAATGTTCGTATTGTCCACAAGGAAGAATGAAAAGACAGCCGACGCCAAAAGCGCAATCGTGATGACAACCTGAAAAATTTTATTTCAGAATGTAAAATTCTGTTGGCTAAGGCATAATAGAACAAAGTTCAGGGAACTATATTTCGAAAAACTACCCAGTTGAGAGATGATGACTTGGTAACTTTCACTGATTTTCTGAGCGATCTTTCACTCGCAAGCTCTTCATCACTCAAAACTCTCATCGACTCCTCGCCTTCGTAGTCATCGACATCTTCTTGCTGGATCGCACCCTGAACAAAAGCAATCAGATAAAACGCTAGAACAGAACGAACATTGGGAGAAGTGTTTACGTCGGTGAAACCAAGTGAAGGTGAATGATTATTGAGTGGTGGGATTGGAGAAAGGCTTCGTCTTGGAGGAGTGGTCTTTCCCTTTAAAAAAAAAACTGTGAAAGCAAATTGTAGCTCTCATTTATAGGGAAAAAACTTATTTCAAAAAAACGAACGCTCATAAAAGACTTACACTGTCAATCGCGTAGTTTTGCTCAGATGTATCTTCGGAGAGATTCATCTCAATCGGTTCTGAAATACTGTTAGGAGATGCAATTTCCAAACAAAAACCATTCTCTTGGAGAATTTTTTGCAGCTTTTTCTCGTAAAGAGAGCGAGTGGTTGCGTTGACAGGACCGACTTTAGAGCCGTACGCGAGAAGCTTCTAAAATTTTTTAAATGATTGTGATTTCCTTTGAATAAGCTTTTTCCCGAAGTTGAGTTATATAATAAAACGAGAACTGAAATTTTAATTTAGAACATCCAACTCAATTTTTCTCAAGAAAAAAGTTTTTCAATAAAAATTTCAGCAATTGTCTGCCAAATAGTTGTTGAAAGTGATAAAATCCCACCTCGCGAAGTTCTAAATCAGTGAGAGAACTGACGGAGTCCATGGCTGAGCGACAAGTACTAAAAATGCAGCTTGAAAAGTTTGCATAGGCAAAACGTTGCAATAAAAAAAACTTTCCTGGTCAAACATGATATGGAAAAAGCGAGTTTGATGAGTCTTATAAACGATGGAACTAATCGAAAATTTTGGTACTGAACTTTGGGCATATATTATATTATAATATTATTCATCTGCCTAAAAAAAATTTTTTTTTTCTAATTCAGGTGCAGAAAAAATTGCATCCTATTTTTATTCCTATGAATGACTGCCTTAACTAGAAAACGAGATTGTCTTTCGAATATTTCGTCCTGATATATAACATGATTTTGGAAAAAAAAAAGTGAAAAATAATAGGTACAGCTCATGAAGTAGACATGAAAAAAAAAAACCAAAAACCTGCACAAAATAACTATTTATCAAATAAAAAAAAGACTACAGAGGATAAGTAAATTTGTTGTTGCTGCTAGGTTTTTTCAAATATCCTAGAAAAGGTTGCTCGCGAAGAATACGTCGCATCAGCATGAGTCGTCCACCTCTTGTTTTTGTTCGCTCATCCACGGTGTCAACGTTCAACTTTTCTTGCATTTTGAACGGGAAGAAACATGGTCGAAAACTGTTTCGATGCCATGGGCAATTCCAGCGTACTGACCGCAAATTCAGAGACTGTGTTTTCAACAATTGCAGCATTTCCTAAACTAATGATTTGGAGCCATAAGAAAACACAGGAGAAACGGAATCATCTCGAACCTTGGTAACGAAAACCGGACGCATACAAACGACTATACTCTGTGCAGATTTTAAATGTCAATTCATCGCTCTAGCTCTAACCCTAATGGTGCGATAAACCAATCAGAGAGCGAGCCATCCACAGAGCGTTTTCGAATGACGTCATTCTACTTGACAGTCAAAATCTGAACAGACTATACCGATTAGCACATGCCAATTAACTTTCTTGAAATTTGCTACACGATAGCTATTTGTATCGACCTCCCTTTGCAAAAAGAGCTTTAATCTCTTCTTTTTGAAGTAATTTAGAGGTCGTTTGGAATTCACTCATGTGTGATTTTTCAGGACGGTTTTTAACGATTCGCATATATATAAAATTGAAAGATATGAAGTGCGTTTAAATCCGGATGTAATTTTTTTGGCGTGTTCAACGGAAAAAAAAATAATTTTTTTCAAAACAAAACAAAACAAGAGTAATGGCGTTTTTCATCGAAAGAAAAAAATGAATGGTGTTTTCAAAATGACTCGGCAATATGCAAAATAACCTTCAGAGAAAAATTTCTAAATTTTTGGAGATTTAGAGATAATTTTTTTCATTTCGCGGAAAATATTTTTGAACACAGAAATTGCTGCAAAATGCAGCAAAATGGCATCAAAAAAATTGGTATTGCGTCGAAACAAAACTGAGGCGCCGATCCGCACTCTTTTGCATTTTTGAAACATGCTCGTATACTGCGATGAAGGCGCCATTGAAAGGATTTTAAAGGCGCATGGCAAACGTGCCTCTCTGAGTTCCTACACGAATAATTCACTTCTCGAGTACGGTGAAGCCGTCCCAAAATTAACTATTTTCTTTTTTTTTTTTGATATTTTGAATGTTTTTTATTATTAATCGATCTGTTTTGATAGCTCATGTATTTAGAAATATGGAAAACAGTAAAATTGATGTAAAAACGGGATAATAGTGTCGAAAAATTCATTTTTTTTTTACTTTGTATTTTTTTTTTCATTTTCAAATAGTTTTTTGGAAAGCGCCTTTTTATTTCCAATTATTGTTTTTTTGAATTTGTGGCAGTTCCAGCGTAGGCCTGTTCAAGGCGGCCGATCACATTAATTGAAAATATCGTTTGTTTATAAAATAGAAATTCCTATATTCAAAACTGAATGGCGTGTTCATCGGAGAAAACGAAAATTGCTTTGAAACGCGAAAAATTGCTCCATAACAAAAATTAGTACTATTTTGTGGCAACTTTGGCGCGTCGATGAACACGATTTTTCGTTTTGAAGCTACGTTCAAATTTCACCGATCATGTAAACTTTTCGTTTAAGGTATGACTCGCCGAAGGCCTTCCAATAAGAAGCCGACTGGTTTGAATAAATCTCTTGGGAATTCGCTGAGCAATGAAAGAGATCGTGTCAGAAAGAGCCACCAGCGAGCAAAATATGATGGAAACGAAGAAGGGATTGAAAATCCTGCATTTACTGAAAAGGTTTGTTCGTTATTTTCATATCTGTTCCATTTTTTCAATTAATAACCTCGTTCAAAGCTATAAATTGTGAAAATTATCTTTGACTCTCCAAAATTTCTGTTTTTTCCACTCTTTGATTTTAATTTCGAGTTATCTCTTAAATATATTTGAACGCGGTATAATGGGGCGTTCAAAGTTGTTTCGCGAAATTTAGAATGATTTTTGGCTGCGTTGTTAAATCATCTTTTTTCTGTATCTAGCGGTCAGTTATATTTCGCCGTAGTTTCTTTTGGATCAGTTATAATTCTCTTTGCATTTTTTTTTTCTGAAATCTGGAAAGATCACTGATTATGCCAGAATGCTACAAAAAAGCTTTCTTTAAGACAACGCTTTGAACTTTGCGCTCGTTTCCGCCTTTACAAAAGCGGCCCTAAGAAGAAATGCGTTTCTGTGAAAAAAGCATAACGTTGATTTGCAGAAAGAATAAGGTTTCCCCTGCATGATGCTGCCATAAAGCACTGCTCTTTGCACGATTTCATTCGAGTAAACTTGTATTAAAAATTATATTTCACGCACGTGAAGCTGCTCTCAATTAAATAATGAATCTTTTTTGAAAAGATGCCATTTTCAGAGCACTAAAAAAAATTGAGTCTTCTAACAACATAGCGACTTCGCGAAACATCAAATTGCGAGGGCATGTTCAACAAACGAAATGAAACTTGCACCGAAACGAAATGAGTTTGCTCCAAAACAAGAATTAGTATTGTTTCCAAGCAAATAAGAGGCGTCGATGAACTCTCTTTCGTTTTGGAACATGTTCCGTTTATTCGATGAACACGTCACGAATTAGACATTTTTTGTGCGAAATTTTGAATGTGCTTTTAAAGGTCACATATCGTTGTAGGATCGGATGTTTTCAACGGCTCTTGGAATTTCTATTCTGCAAGATGAACTAAAACGCGTCAATTCAGAATTTTCCGAACTTACTTTGAACACGAAATCAGCTGTAGTAATCCGAGCCTTCAAACCAGAAAAATGTTTTGCTTATATTATTCTTGAACGCGGAATGTAATGCCGTGTTCAAAGTAATTTCCGCGAAATGCAAAATGGTCTCTGACCCTCCAAAATTTAGTTATCTTTCTCTTTCTCTGACGGCTATTTTGAATTTCGCGGAATCACTTTGAACACGGCATAATTTTAGAACGAAGACTCGCATGCATGTGAGTAGCACCCGTTTATCGCTAGTGAACTTTTCCGTCGGGAAGTTCACTAGCGATACGAAAAAATCAGAAAAGTCGTTCGAATTTTCGCTGGTCTTTTTTTCTTTTCTTTTTTCATAACCCAGGCGATCACCCGAAACTTTAAAAAAACACCGGGTGATTGGCACCCGTTTCGCAAAATTATGACGTATCAGCCCAACGAGTGCTGCTGGCCTGCATTAGAGCAGTCTCTTTCAACAGGGCATGATATCCGCTTTCCGTTTATGCTCTGTGGAAAACTGAAGAAAAAATCATGAATTGAATGCAGTCAAGTATACTTTTTTTGAGGAAGTTCAACACAACATCAATTCTATCACTGACGAAACTAGTCTCGAAGAGTTCCTAGCTAAAGCAGAGCTTGCCGGTACTGATTTCACGGCCGAAAAGCAACAATTTCACATAGTTGAAAGGTATTTCCCAATCACTTGAGTTCTGATAAGAATAAAAAAATTCGATTTGAGCTTTTTATTGCTTGTCGGACAGTTTGATCAAAAAATAAAAACTGGGCGCTTTTGGTTTTTTTACATGCTCGCTAGCCTGCCATTTTTCTTCTGAGAAGCGTGAATTGACTTACAGGAAACTTTTTACAGTACCTGCGAACGCAAATCATCGAACTTGTAGTTAAAAATTATAACTTTTGTTGAATAACCTGATATACGCCTCAAATCGGAACTTTTTTTCTATGTAAAAAGCACTTATGTAAACAAAAAAACACATCGATAATAAAAAGAAACGAAAATTATTGATTTGCCCATTAAAGTTTTTATAAAATCATTATTTTCACCAGAGAAGAGTTTTTGATATCAAAAAAATTAAAAAGTTGTACATTAATTATTTGAAGAAATGCAGCCATGGTTGTCCCCACGAAACTCGACTTGCGTAATAACATCGAACTGCAACGGCGAAATGAGTATCGCCTTCGAATTCCAAGGAGACCGAAAGATTGGGAGACCGTTGAAGAACTCACGAAAATGGAAAATGAAACATTTTTGCGATGGCGATCAGATCTGAACGAACTACAAGAGGCACGATTTTTTTAATGGCATATTATTTTAACTTTTTTAGTTAGATGGTCTCGTCTTGACTCCTTTTGAACGGAATCCAGATATGTGGAGAGAGCTTTGGCGCGTGATCGAGAAAAGTGATATTATCGTTCAGGTTTCTTTTTCTAATAATTTTTCTCATTACTCTGTTTCAAGTTTATATCTCTGAAGCTTTTTTCTCGTGTTTTTTTTTTCTTCATAAAAGTTGGCATAGTTCCAACGTTTTCGGCTTAACTATTACATAAATTGTTTTTTTTTTGTTGCTGTCGCCGAAAACAGGTTAATGCCATTCTCAAAGTGATCTCTGCGAAAGGAAAAACTCTGATTATCATAAATTTAGTAATTTTATTAAATCTGACGGCTATTTTGAACTTTACGGACATCCTTTAGACGGTATTAGATTGATGCCGCGTTCAAATCTAATTCGAGAAAGTTTTTCTGGTTCAAAACCACGAGCCGAAACGCAGCAGACTCCCACTGCGTGATTGGTTGGCCCCGCCCCGCTGACAAGAGAAATTTTTTGAAAATAAATGTATATTGGGCATTTGCCAAAAAGGCGGAGCCAACCAATCACGCCGTGGGAACCTGCTTCTTTTCGCCGCATTTCGGCTCGTGGTTTCGAACCAGAAAAACTGTTTCGCTGCGCGCGTCAAATTAGCTTGGAACGCGGCATGAGAGAGATTCGGAAAAGGAAAAAATGCACATTCACTGTTAGTTTGTGCGGGAAAATTTATTCCGTGTACCAGATAATTCCGAGATTGTCACTATAGCCGTTCAAGAGCTGAAAAACAACTAGTTTTTGGAGATACGCAATATCGCTATTTCGCGGAATTTCTTTTCACAAAGTAACTTAGCAAAACCATTAAATTTCCACAGAGTTGCCAAACCATAAATTAATAAAACGTCTATTTTAAAACTGCCGATGTTACATTGATCGCGGTATCGAATTTTCTTTAGGCATATTTGTCATTCATATGGTATTTGGTTGTTTAGAAAGTTTCTTGCAGATTGTTGATGCTCGAAATCCTTTGCTGTTTCGTAGTAAAGACTTGGATGATTACATAAAAGAAGTTGATCCTGTGAAACAGACGTTGCTGTTAGTCAATAAGGCGGATTTGTTACGACCAGAACAACTGAGCCTGTGGGTCGATTACTTCGACAAAAACCATATCAAAGCACTCTTCTGGTTTGAAAAAAAGGAATTTCATATTGTAGTATGTTTTCAGGTCAGCCTTGGATGAAATGCCAACAATTGATGAAGAAGAGAAGGAAGGAAACATTTCGGCTCCTTCAACATCTGCTAATATACAATTTGCTTCAAGTCGAGAACAACTAATTAACTATCTAAAAGAAATGGGGCGGCCATTGGATGAAGCTTGTTCTAAGCCGATTGTCGTTGGAATGGTTGGATACCCGAACGTTGGAAAAAGTTCTACTATCAACAAGCTCGCCGAGAGCAAAAAAGTCTCTGTTTCTGCGACGCCTGGTAAAACTAGACACTTTCAAACGATCCACATTGATAAACAGGTAAATTTAATCGAAAAAAAATTTCTCAGGAGCGAGATTTTACAGCTTTGTCTGTGCGATTGTCCCGGATTGGTTATGCCTTCATTTTCTTTTGGGCGCAGCGAAATGTTTTTAAACGGTTATCAATAATTGTGTATATTTAATGTATTTGTTTTAAGGTATTTTGCCGATCGACCAGATGAGAGACCACTTCTCGCCTACAGCTCTTCTGCTATCAAGAGTCCCAATTCACGTCATCGAGTCTATGTATTCCGTGATGCTACCATCAACAGATATACCTTCTGCATTCAATCTTCTCACTTCATTGGCGTACATGAGAGGGTTCATGTCGTCTGCTGGAGTCCCCGATTGCTCTCGTGCTGCTCGACTACTGTTAAAGGATGTTGTGAAAGGAAAGCTGTTGTGGGTAGCTTCTCCTCCTGGTTATGATCAAGAAGAGTTCGATACTATCACTTACCCACCTCCGTCAGCTCCAACTGCTGGTAAAGTACAGCTTGAGAAGCTGTCGAAGCTGCAATTGTTGGAAGGAGATGAAATCAAAAGAAGAATTTTGGATGCCCAATTTTTCTCAGAAGATAAAAGCTCTGCTCACGTCAAAAACTCCAAAACCGGAACCAATCTTCTTAACCTTGGCACCGTGATTCCTCGTTCGGATATTTTGCTATCTTCAGGGAAGAAACACTTCAACCGTAATAAAAAAGAGAAACTAAGACGCTTATACAACGAATAAAGTTTATATATGTTATCGTGATATTTTTTTAATAGTTTGGTTCCTGGGCCATTTATATTTCTCTCTGTCCTTTTAAAAGTTCGAACTTCTAACCACGTTTTCAGGTCAAAATGGGTAAAATTATGAAGCCTGGTAAGGTCGTATTGGTCCTCCGCGGAAAATATGCAGGCCGAAAGGCCGTCGTCATAAAGCCGCAAGATGAGGGATCTGCTGATCGCACGTACTCTCATGCTATTATTGCAGGCATCGACAAATACCCGCTTAAAGTATCATTCAAGATATTTATAAGTTCTGATTCTTTTGAGTTCAGGTCACGAAAAGCATGGGAAAGAAGAAGTTGGATAGTAGGAACAAGCTTCGGCCGTTTGTGAAAGTTGTGTCGTACAGTCACTTGTTGCCGACCCGCTATTCAGTCGATGTTGCTTTTGATAAGGCTAACATCAACAAGGTAAAAATTATAAACTCGAAGCAGAATTAAATTCATCTTTAGGAAGCTCTGAAAGTGCCAACCAAGAAACGCAGAGCCCTTCACGAAGTCAAGGCCAAATTCGAAGAACGTTACAAGACCGGAAAGAACAAATGGTTCTTCACCAAGTTGCGATTCTGAGCAACATACTTTAATTGTTTATTTTTGAATGAAGTTGTTGTTATGTACATCTTTTTTTTTCTTCAAGTTGAAAGTCAAAGAAACAATGTAAGATTACATATTGAAATGTGAGAGGAGAGGCATGCAGTCGCTCGCGATGTCTTGGTCTCGAGGCGATAAAATGTACGGTGGGAGGGCGTTGCGTGTTGAGCGCGTTGCGGGCGGGTGCGTCGCGGTCGGTTGGTCAAGCGATCAGCTTTATTGAAAGAGCGTTTCCGATTGTGATGTCTGTGACCTGATGTCACTTGTTAATTTCTGGTAGTCTTTGCGTTTATTCGCTGGCTTCGTCTGCGGCCTTGGTGGCGCTCCTCAGCCGCCATGGCCTGCTGTTTGTCCGAGGAGGCACGCGAGCAGAAGCGCATCAACCAAGAAATCGAGAAGCAACTTCAAAGAGACAAAAGAAATGCTCGAAGAGAGTTGAAATTGCTTCTATTAGGTTAGTTTTTAATTTTAAACATTTTTTAATTTTGATCGTTTTTAAAATTTTGATTTGCGTCAAATACCATTTACTTCATTTATAAGGTAATGCTGTTTTTTCTATCATTTTTTGTTTCATTTTGTTTTTGAAGCAAGTTTCACCTTGAGTATCGTAGCATTCTTAGTGATTTGTTGAAAAAGGACTATTTTACACAGTTCTCACTGTTTTGCCCTAAAATCAAACTTTGGTGTGAAGTGGTTAAACTTTGTTGAATTCTCTTTATTTTATATTAAACTGTAAGAAAATAATCCTATTTTCAATAAAAAGTGAGCGTCGATGTATTTTGAGACTTGGAATTGGTGGTTCGAAGTTTCATTCGCATAGTTTTGATTCTTTTCTTGAACTATCAAGCTCAATTTTGCGCTTTGGAAGTCTATCCGAGATTTATTAAGGTTATCGATCGATTAAACGTGGTTAATTTTTTTTTTCTTAGATTCGGATTTTGTTCGTCCCTCTTGAATTTCTCGTTTCCCTTTCTCATGTGCTGAGTGTGTGAGTGTAAGCGAAAGAGGTGGCTGGAAAAGTAGAGAGGCAAGTGCATTTGCATGTCGTGTCTATTGGTGTGTGTTGCCCTCACCGCCAATGCTTATCGATCGGCGCTCTTACAGCAAAAACGGAGGAGAGGAGACGTGAGTGAAGTGGAGCGAGCTTGTGTTGCGAGCGAACGAAACAACGGCAAAATGTGGGAGAGCCGCAAAGGAGTTAGACGCCGAGACGGCTGAAAAACGCTCACACTGCCGCACACACACCAAAACGCTCACACGCTGACACAGCTTCTTGCGAGAAGAGAGAGCGAGAGAGAGCCATCTCATCCATCCATCTATCCATCCCTGTGTTTCTCTCCATCTTCAAAGAAAACCTCGCCTCTCTCTACCCCCATGTGTGTGTGTGCCTTTCAGTCTAGGCCTCGCAACCTAATCAGCGCGCCCAGCCAAGCCCAAGATGAATTCGCATACAAACGGCTAATGGACATGAGTTCCACAGCTAGAAAAGTGATTTTTTTTGGGGAGACTGGCGGCCGCCTTTCAAATAAGGTGCTGCAAAATGCACACACCTTAGTGGAAGGATGGGAACCGAAAAAATCTGGGGTGCTGTACAGTCGTTGGAATAAAAAAATCTTACGCCTTGTGAATAGGCTATCAGTTGATCAAACATCCGAATGTCTATTTTAAAAATGGAGGAGTTTAGAGCGAATTTTTCTTTCTGGGAAGCGAAAAACTAGTTTTATGTAATCAGTTATTTCATGTATTTACCGGTTGAAAATTTTTAGTTTCTTGACGATTGAGACTTTTTTCAATCACACCCGTGTAGAGGAAAATCTTCTCTCTGGGATCCCTTTTTACTGAAAAAATTTATATGATCAATTTTATATCGTTTCATGGTCGGAATTTTACGTCGGAAATTTTTGTTGTTTTTTTGAAAACCCATGATCGATCGATGAACTCTCTCGAAAGCTTATGATCAAAATTGCTCTTGTACTAATTATACAGAAAAGAAGCTTAAAATCACTTTGATAACTTTGGAAAAAAAGGAAAGTACAAAGGATTCTTCCAGGAACCGGAGAATCGGGAAAGTCAACGTTCATCAAACAGATGCGCATCATCCACGGCAACGGCTACTCGGACGAAGATAAAAGGACCTACATCCGCCTCGTCTATCAGAACGTTTTCATGGCCATTCAGGTGAAATTCAAACAGTTTTTTGTCTAATTAAAACGTTTTTTTTTTTTTGAAAATTAATGTTGAGTTCGCCTATCTCGTTAAATTTGTTCTATAAGTTTACGAAATTCCATTAATCAACGGTGATTCGCGTTATGAGCTTTCATGCAAAGTCGGTTTCTCTTTTTTCAGCCTTTTCAATCGATTACTACATTCTTTCGCATTTGAATTTGAAGGGCTTTTGTTCTATCAAAACTCATAGAGGAAAAACGAGAATTTCTGATGTCCTGCTATTGCCGTGTTCAAAGTGATTCCGCGAAATCCAAAATAGCCGCCAGAAAATCAATAGAGAACTAAACTTCGGAGAGTCCGAGATAGTTTTGCATTTCGCGGAAAATGCTTTGAACAAGGCATATATTTACTGTGAATTCTGGTTGGAAATTCCTTGCTAAGACCTTTTTCATCCAAGAAAAACCACAGCAAGAAGTTTTGAATTGGATGTTTTTTTTAAGTTGAAAAAAAAGCTCAGCGAATATCGCCTGACAAAAGAAAAATTACTGAATTTTGCAGTCAATGATCAGAGCGATGGACACGCTGGGGATAGAGTTCGGCGACCCCTCCGAGGAATTACAAGTCTGTTTTTTTTCCTGTGGAAATTTCTATTTTTTTTTCTCATTAATCCATACAGAGTAGTTCAGAAATCATCTTTCAAAATTTTTTTCGAACTTACTCATTTATGAGTTTAAATTTGAACAATTTGTTTTTTTATTCTGTTTTTTTCATTCGTAGTTTTCCATTTAAATTTTTTTGAAATTATTTTGATAAAATTTCACGTTTTTCCGATCAGAGATTCGAATAATTTTTCTGTTAGAAATTTTTTTAGTGGCCAATGAGTTCCTCATGGAAAATCGATTTAATATAAGATTCTAAAATCAAATTTTGGGTTTCTCACTATTTTTGCACAGTGAAGTTTAGAAAGAGGGCAAAGTTTTCGTTGGAATTGTTTAGCTTTGAAAATTTTGTCGTTGGGATTTTTATTGAAGGCTGGTAATTTGATTTGGATATTTGTATAGTTGGTTTCTAGAATTTAGAATCATTTTTCGGTTGGATCGAATCGATTTTTTCTCGCCAAATTTCAACTTTTCACTTCAAAACGAAACTTGAGAGCAACAAGAGCGAATTAATTCGAGATTTGACGATTAAAATGAAAAAAATAGTCGAAAACAATTGAAAAACAGTTTTTCAAAAAAATAAATCTCAAATGTGAAGTTTCGCCTTTTTGGAAATTTTTTTTCTCGATATCGTCTCAATTTTTGAGACGAGCTTGCTTCTTGCCTTGATCTCGCCTCGAAATTTTTTTTTGGAAAAAGTTCTTGTCTCGGTTTCGAAAATCACTTCTCGTGCGACCCTGTTCTGTAGAAACCAGTATTGTTAAGATTTTTCCGTTCTCTTTTCGATGACTCATGAAAATAATCAGGAAATATCCCGTCTACGTCACAAGATTGAACGGTTGGAAAACTTCAGAGAATTTATAAGAAACAAAGAAAATAAAAAAATGCCTCGAAAAATGTTTCTCGTTGCAGTTGCAAGAAAAGGCGGCGGTGGTCCGCGCGGTGGACTTCGAGTCGGTGACGTCGTTCGAAGAGCCCTACGTCTCGTACATCAAGGACCTTTGGGAGGACTCGGGTATCCAGGAGTGCTACGACCGACGGAGAGAGTACCAACTCACCGATTCTGCCAAATAGTATGTCCCGAATTCGTTTACTTTTGGAATTAAAGATGATAGTACTCGGAATCAGATAAAAAACTTCCGAAAAGGACTTTTGTTTTTCAAGAAAGGTTTACAGTAACCTCATAAGTATTCATGTAGCGCATCAGCTGTGAATGGGATATCAAAATCTTTTTATTTGAATTTTTTTATAGTTTAGGATTTTTTTGGCGGTAAAACCTCTTTATTTGTTCAACCTTCTAAAAAAATGGTGTGATAAACACTTTTTGTAACAGTTAATAAGGAAATTTTTGGAAGTATTTTTGTTATGATTCATGTTAGTACTCAGATTAAATCACTCAATTTCCAGATTAGTGGAAACTGCAACGAATAATGAGACGTTCTGATGTTTCGAAGAGAATTTATATAAAATTATGAAACAGAAAGCGTAGCACCTAAACAATTTCAGAAATATCTTCACGATCAACTTTTTTCGAGTAGCCGCTGTAAGAGTTTACTATTTCTTAGTAAAAAGAATGTAAAAAGTCAAATTGTGCAAATTGAGCCGAAAAAGGTTTTTCCGAAGAAAGTTTTTCAGAGCATATAAATAAAAAAATTTCAAATTGAGATATGACAAACTTGAACGCAAAAATGAAAAAAAGTATTTTTGGCTTACAAGCAATTTTCAATTTCTTCGTTTCTGCTCAGACTTTCCCGTTTCTAGTGAAAAAAGCAGTTATAATTGAAAAATGTTTCAGTTATTTGTCCGACCTCCGGAGGTTAGCCGTCCCTGACTATTTGCCGACCGAGCAAGACATTTTGCGGGTTCGTGTGCCGACAACTGGTATTATCGAGTATCCTTTCGATTTGGAGCAAATCATATTCAGGTGCGCATTTTTATTTTTCGTTAAGTACTCCTACGGTTTGAATATTTTCATCATATTGACGCGTTTTAAGTGATTTCAGCAAAAAATAAATGACTATTAGCGAGCGAAAAGAGGGAACTAAGATTTTGGAACGCAAGATTTTCTTTTTCTATTTCACTTTGAACCCAAATCATTTTGAACGCGTCATAACTTGTTTTTTTGTGAAAGTGAAAGCCACTGAAAAATGAGTTATCATGATTTTTAGTGTAGTTGAAAAATTTGTCAGATTATCGTAAGTTAGTGCTCTTTTTTTGAAGACGTCATATTGCAACTCTGGAAAAACGATCACTCGTACAAAATACACATTTAGTGTGTCCTCACAGCCATGAAATAATTGAAGAGTTTTTTTTTATCGGTTCGCAAAACTTTCGTTGATCAAAATATAGTAGTGGACGACTTTCGAGCGTTCCGACAATCAAACGCAGATTCTTAATTCTAGGAGAGGTTCGACGTCTGAAAAGTTTTTTGACAACTGAAAGTATTCCAGAGGGATATTTAAGACCATAAGAAAAACTAACTAGGGTTTGAAGCAACCGAGAAGTCTGTTGTGAAAAGTAATCAATTGATAGGATGCTATAGAAAATAATAAAATCAACTTTTCAGTAAAGTTAGTTAGTTCCGTAAATTTTTTCACGAATCGAAAAGTTTTCCTATGTTTACCTCAGTTGGTTCTCATCTGCTCTGGCTTTCATATGCGCAGAAAAAGTATTTCCTTTTGCTGTGAAAAACACATGAAATCGTCTTTGAAGTTTGAGAAAATTTTGTAAACGAAGTATCACAAAAAATATGAAGTATGAAGAAAAATGATTTGGAATGAAAATCGAAACTTTCAAATCTTGAAAATGAAAGCTCTTTTTCAGAATGGTGGATGTCGGAGGACAACGATCAGAAAGGCGGAAGGTATGGTTTTTCATTGTCTGAAATTTAATTTCAAAAAAAGGAGGTAGAGAGACATTTTTATGTCTCACTTTCAGTTCTTCAAACTGATTTGGAAGAGTAGCGTTTTTGTTTAGGAAGTCGGTAGTATTTTTTTTTTAACTATATTGGGATTTTCTTGGTGAAAAGTTGACGTAAATATTTCGGCAGTTGATTTAAAGTCACGAAAAAACTTTTTACCGCCCATGCGTCTTATTTAAAATAATGAACCATTAAACAGATATAGATATTTTAAACAGATATTAGTATGAAGATAGGGTAAATGAAAAAAGTCGTCAATAAGCTGCCTCACATTTGGCTGAGACACAAAAAAAATGTAGCAACGTCTGAATTTTCACCAATCTCATGTTATCTTTTTTCCGTTCTTTGACTATCAGCTCAAGCTTATCTTAATGTGCTACCGTATAGAAACATGAGTAAAAAAAAAAAATGAATTGAGGACATTCAAGAAAATTGAAATTGTTTTCCAGTGGATTCACTGCTTCGAAAACGTCACGTCCATCATGTTCCTTGTTGCTTTGAGCGAGTACGACCAGGTCTTGGTTGAATGCGACAACGAGGTAATCATTTTGCGTCTTGTTTTGTTTTTCTTGTAAGGATGATTTCAAAAATTAAACAATCTGAATACTCATTAAATCCTCATTAGCTCGAAGAAAAAAGAGATGAGATTTCTGGAGTCTGCAGAGTATTTTCAAAGTTTTCGGTTCCTCATTGAAAAAGTAACAGACGTTTCTTTAGCATCTTTCTATCAGAGAAGAATTTCATTATTAGAGAAACTTTCAAAATAAACTTTTCGTGTTTTTTCGATTATGGTCGCCAGAAAAAATTTTTTTCATTTGTTTTACCTTATTCCATTCAATTCACTCTTTTGAAAGGTGTTCAAAAAATAAAAAATAAATGAGAAGATGAATGAAGTAACACAACGAAAACGCACTGAAGTATGTTATTAGTACGGAAGCTTTCAATGCAAAAGAGAGATCTTTGAAAAATAATTTGAAGAGGTTCACAATTGCATGAATCGATTTTCGCGTTCATCACATTTTCAGATGCTCTCACTGATGTTAGAGAAAAGTGCAGACAAACACAGAAAGTTTTCGTTTTACTATGACTTTCGAAATTGTTTATATTTTTCTGCATTTGAATGTTTCTTTCCAGAATCGAATGGAAGAATCGAAGGCCCTTTTCCGAACAATTATCACATATCCGTGGTTCACGAACTCTTCTGTGATATTGTTCTTAAACAAGAAAGACTTGCTGGAAGAGAAAATCCTCTATTCGCACCTGGCCGACTATTTCCCCGAGTATGACGGTCAGTTTTATTATTATTATTTATTTTTTTTTCAAAGAAAATTTATTCAATGAAAAAAATTAAATTTCGGGTAAAAGTTAATACGGAAATATTTTCAAAATAAATTTGATGAGTAGATTTCTCCAGTAATAAGTTTGAGATTATGTTGTCTATGAGTAAATTAAAAAGACGGATTTTATTTTTCAACTTTGGAATATACATTGAAAGCAAAAAAATGATTATATATAAGAGCTCTCAAAAAGTGGCCAATGATCGCGTTTAATTGTTGAATAATCTGACCGCTTTGTTCAAAAAAATATGAAATTAGTAGTAGAATTGATTTTAATTTGTTGACACGACAGTTCGATGATTTTTGAAAGCAGTTCAGTGTTTAGCTTTCGATGAAATGAACGTTCGGTGATCTTTTTCGTTAGAAATTCATTCAAACGAAAAAAAGAAATGAAAACTTGAAATGAAGAATGGAAGAAATTAAATAAGATTTTATAATTCTTTTTCCACCTTTTTCCCCGTTACCGTTCATTTAAATGACCGACCAGTCGTCGGGGACCGTTGAATATTTCCCAATGAATGGCCATTTCATTTCAATCGACCAATAGACTTTCGACTAATAGAAGTGAACGTGTTCATTGTCATCACTTTTTGAACTTTTCACAATGACCGGTTGGTTTAAAGGTGCCCGGTTGTTAATTCGATCGTTTTTTGAGTTGGTGACACGTATTTTCGAATTTTCGTTTAGCGATCATTACAATTACCGGCCTCTAAAAGTTCATTCGATTACCGGGCAAATTGGCATTTTGGAGAGCTCTATTATATAAGATTCAAAAATAATAACTGGGAAAGGTTAGATGGGGAACCCACAAAAATAATGTAGGTTCTTTAGAAAAGGTTTTTTCGAAATAAGTTTTGAGCTAATGACATCTTTTCTTTCTTTACGTTTTCGAAGTCGTTTCGTGAATTTAAAATCGTTTTTTGTTCTGTCAGTTATTCTTTTTAACCTGTGCAAATTGATGAGTTTGATGACCGGAAACCCGAGGATTTATATTTCATGTTTTATCAAATTGCGTTCACAAACTCACAAAAGTAGTTTAGTGAATCTCATCTTGATCAGTTTTATTATTTATTATTTTTTGAAGGTGAAATTGCATTGCAGAAATTCTCACTCAAGTTTTTTGAACTGTCTCTGTTTACAGGCCCACCACGGGATCCAATCGCAGCTCGGGAGTTTATTTTGAAAATGTTCGTCGATTTGAATCCGGACGCCGACAAAATTATTTACTCACATTTCACGTGTGCAACAGGTTTGATTCAGCATCCATATTATTATTTTCTTTTTTGATCGTAAAAAAGTTCTTTTGGTGATTAAATTTATTTGCAGATACGGAGAACATTCGATTCGTATTTGCCGCGGTGAAGGACACGATATTGCAGCATAATTTAAAAGAGTACAACCTCGTGTAGAGCTTGCGACTTCTGGTAGTTATAGCGTACTTATGAAAAAGAGAGAGACAGAGAGAGAGACAAATAATGGGCGAGCTTGTGCCGAACCTGTTTTTTACCTAATTTTTTTTCTTTATATGATTTTTACTTTTTTTTTGCGGTTCTCAATAGTCTTTTTTTCATTATGTTTCATCTGAGAAAACTTCTTTAGGAATCATTTGCTTGCTCCTTTTCCCATTGACTTTTCGGTTTGAATTCAAATTCAGATATTATTTTTTGCTCGTTCATTTCTTCTTCCAATGATGATATAGTCAACCTGTCCCCATCACTCAATCAATGCATAACATTTTTTTTTGCGTTGGAAAGACTAGATTCAAAAGAGTGGAGCGCCAAAAACCCCAAGGGTTTCAAACTGAACTTATAGTTTCTCGGAATGATTGTTCGCTCTGCTTTTTCGAATAATCACCTCCGGGCCTGTATTTGTTTTTTTTTTCGTTGTTTCGTTCGATGTTAGGTTATTCGCTGACCCCAGCCCTTTCTCAGACTCCTTCCATCCTGCCGGCGAGCGTCCATTTTTTTTTTGGTAGAAACACCCTCCAACTTATTGTCGATAAAGCATATAAGTTGAAAAATACCAAAATATTATTTCCTATTTTCTAAAATGAAAAACAATACATAATGCCGGCGTGCACTAGTCTAAACCATCGTGAAAAGATTTCTCATCCAACCGCCCCCAGCTTTCTTTCTTTCATTTTTTGTATAACTGTTTTTCTAATTTTTTTTTGCTAGTTGTAACACATTTTCGTGTTATGCTCTTTTCGTTTTATTGCGGCTTTCAAAGCAGTTTTCTAGATCTTCAGATTTATCCTTGATAACTTGTTCATTTCAAAACGAAAAAGAGTAAACTAGCGAAAAAAACAATTACAATTTTTATTGACATGGAATTTGGTCCGTGTCGCTGCATCATCGATCGTCATTTCCCCCACGTCTTTTCCCAGTCCTTGTCCCAATTTTTTTCTCTTTTTCAACATAATTTTTTTGCACTTCATTATTTTAATTATAAGATTTTTTCTCTTTTTGTATCAAAAAAATTTGCGATAGTTTTTTTAATTTCATATTTATTAATATTGAACTCATTTTTTTAATGTATAATGATTTGTGAAAAGAATGGTTAATTTTTTGTTTTTGTTCACAAAATAAATGAGTCAAAAGCTACGTGGTTGAAAAATCTTCATTACAAATTATTCGGAAAGTGTGACGAATTGAATTCGTTTCTTTTTTTCGTGTCGGGTACAGTTGATTCGCTTTTATCACTCCGCACAGATCTGAAATACATATTGGGGAATCATTCAAAATTATGATCGAAAAAAAAACTTTTCATATATACGAAAAATAGAGTAAAGCGTCTGAAAAGGTTTTAAGAGTTCACAAACAGTTAGCGGTCACTGGAGAAGTCAAAAATAGCTTTAATAATGGTAATTAGGAAACACCGAAGCGATAAAATTGAAATAAAATCCAGAATTTTCTCGAAAATTTGCCAGAATAGTGGAGACAAAGACCCTGAAAGTATCGACCTGCGCAAAATTCGTTAAAATGCGTCATTATCAGACGTCGAGGCCTTTTTTCAATCGGAAACTGATAAGTTGTACAGGCTGAAACTTTCAGGGTCTGCACTTTGTACATCAAAAAGCGATATGACATATTTTCAAAAAAAAAACGCGAAAAATTAGCTTCTTTTTCAAGAACTTTTAAAGCAATTTACAGTTAAGAAATTTTATGAATTTTCCGAAAACTCTGGAATTCCAGCTCCGGTTTTTTAAACCTGTAGTATTGTAGATATTCGATATCAGAAATCAGCAATGCAAACACTGATGAAAAAAAAACAGTGGATTTAAAGACAAATTTATGAAAATCCCTACTTCACATATTAAACTTATCAATGGGGGCCTTCACAAAGGTTTGCTAGATTTTATTAAAGAAACTTTCCAAATCCCTCTTATCATGCAATTTTACCCTTCCTTCAAAATTTTAAGCCTCTCCATTCGAAAATAAATGCCACAAACTTTTCATCGACAGAATGTTTGAGATCTTTCTTGAGAAAGCGCGTCAGTTTTATCTCAGAAGCCTTTGGAGTAGTTGGCTGTTTGGGCTCCGGCTTTTCTTCGTTTTCCGCCGAAACCACTGCAAATTATTTAGAAATTAAGCAAAAATGTCAATCAAAGATACTTTTCTTTTTCCGCTTTTTCGTGTCGATTAGTTGTGGGGAAGGCGGTCTCTCGATTTCTGCGGAATACTGCAAAAATAAAGTAACCTCTCTAGAAAGGAATTTTGTAAAAATAGAAATCGCCGCCCAAATTGAAGGTCCAATTCGAACCCCTTGGTTGGGTTGCGTCGGGGATCGAACTTGTGACCCTTTGGACCGTGGAGAGGCACACGCACCGCGATTCATGGCCGTTTTTAGCTTTGTTGGAAAAAATAGAAAACCAAATTTCAGAAAAGTTCCATCGAACAAGTTCACTACATCGTCAAACTTTTTTCGTAGAAATTCTTCGCCTACCACCTATTTTGCCGTAAAACTGGGATGAAATAAATCAAAATTTTATAAGTCTCTTGAAATATAGATTCTTCTTCTTCTTCTTACGCCTTTATACCGCTTGAGCGGCGTCGGCGCCCCTAGTCGATTAGCCGAGGTCCTATCCTGATATCAGTGGACTGGCTCTAGTGACATATCCGTCCTTGTGTGTGACGGCTGGGATTATGAAGCCGTGGTTTCCCACTACCAACATTTCTTAAACCCCTTGGTTGGGTCGGGGATCGAACTTGTGACCCTGTGGACCTTAGACAGGCACACAACCTGTTGCGCCCCTCTTGAAATATAGATTATTTTTCCATTTTTTCACTATCCTTAAATCCTGAACAGAATAAACTTCGATTAAACATACCGATGAGCCCCAGGCTTCGATTCGCAGCTTGATGAAGCTGCAGTAGCCTTCAAGAGAGGAGACGATGATGACCTTTCCGTCGTCGCTCCAACTGACGTCGGTCAGCGAGTTGTAGTGGATGTTGCCCACGACGCCGATCGGATGTTCATGCTGACTGTCGTACAGAAATACCGAATCCTTGGTTAACGTCACCCACATAACTCGATAGGGTAATCTGAAACATTGGGATACTTTGGAGGAACGGTACTTATTCAACAGGGTGGCTATCAAGAAATGCGATTTTTTGATAGCAGATCGTTTTCTTTTCTCACATTGAAAAATACAAAAGAGCAATTCGAAGCGTGTGATAGAGGTTCACAATAACATTTCATTTCAAATCCAGAACCTAAAAACCCCCTAAACTGATACTTTTCACCAAACACGAAGTAACTTCGGATTCGACCTGTTTAGACATGAAAGCAATCGTTTTTGTCTCGAAAGCGCTTTAGTCATCGCTAAGACTGTCTGAAAAGAAGCTGTAGTTCTTGCTGAGATTGGAAAGGCCCCGAAACGGGAAAGATTTCGTGGAAAAGCGAAGTAAAATAAAAAAATTCATATATAAATGATGCACCAAAACACGATCTTTCCAACTCTAATATATCTTCTCTATAGCAAAACAAGAAATCAAAACAACGCGCATTTCTTTTCAACCGCCTTAATCGGGACGAAGGACGAAATTGTGCGGTTGAGAATTCGAAGAGTCTCACCAGCTTCTGAGGTACGAACGAAGATATATCAAACAAACAAAAGAGATTCCATACGTACAAACTGACCCCAAAAAATTTTCCTTCTTTTCCAGAAGTTCCATGATGAGAGGACAAAACTTGACCAAGAAAGTTGGCTTCAGAGTAGGATAAAAAGCAGACGGCTCGTCTCTGAAGTAAAAAAAGATATTCGTAGACATTCTCTCAAACTTTTCAATCTGACTTCTTTTGTAGGCGTATGTACCGAAAAAATCCGAGGAGCCAAGCTCGAGATGAGCGCCTTAAACCAGACACTTGTTATTTAAAAAAAAAAGAAGGACGCACATGGTGCCAATATTAGTTGTCCACAGGGTGAAAAAGCAACACCTCGTTGAAAACTGTACAGCTGGTCGTCGTGAAATAATTTGTACGTCTGGAAAACTTAAAATTGATTGAGAAAGAATGAGAAACAAAAAATAAAAAATTTACTTGGAAAAATGGTAATACTATAGTATTGGTATTTATTTGGATAACATCCAACTATTCGCTTTTTTAATCATGCGACGAAAATCTGCATGATTTCGAAGACTTACAGTTTTCGAATCTCCACACGGCACAGGGGTGTTCGGAAGAAGCATTTGAAGCGGCAGTTCGGCGGATCCAAACGAACGGAGTCGTGTGCCTTTAGCCGCGTCGACAATGTCCATCTTGCGGTCAGCCGACATTGTCACAATGTACTTGCCGTGAGGGTCCCAGGCGACGCCGTTGGGAAAGTGGCGGAAATTCCGAATGGAAAACACCCGCTTACCTCAACCATTTCTTTTAAGAGGTTCCTCAATAAAAACTCGAAAAACTGTTTTTAAACGAAAAAAAAAATCACCTGTTGAAGCAACGTGAACTGATAGGCAATCATCGTTTGATACTGACGCGATCTGTGTGCCGTCGGGGCTCCAACATAAAGAGCTAACGTCACTATCATGATTTAACACCTGAACCAAGTTTTTGTTTGTCAACTCTTCGTTTAAACACAAACTTTTAGCCGGACCCAGTTTTCCTTGTTCGGTGGAAGATCGTCTTGAGGTGGTGGCGGCAGTGCATCGCTCAAAGTCCATATGAAAATCCGACCATCGCAATCTCCAGAAGCTAACAAATTGACTGAAACTGGCCTAGTTTGAGATAAATAATAGTGCTTGAAACTAAACCTTCTTTGTTCGGGCTGAACTTGACCTGATTAATAGCTGAGTTGTGACCGGTTAAATTTGCAAGAAATGTGACGGATAACGGGGAAACTTTCAAATTAGTATCTTGCTCAAATTCGAATTCCCAAATACGAACCTTAAGTAGAGTTGAAACAAACCATCAAACAGTTTAAATTACCTCTTTTTGAACGCTGCTCGTTACAATTTTATATTTTCGATGATTGATAGTACGGTGAATATCTGTTGATAGCAAAGCTTTACGGTCGTGCCAGAAGATTTGAGGCATATAGTGATCCATTGCTAATACGGTCGTGCGTTAATACATACAGTGAGGTCTGAAAAGATGAACTAAAAGTCCGAATTCAAACGAATTTTTGTTGTTTGGAACCAAAATAGGATTAAATTAGCGCATTCATTTTCTAATTTAGCATATTAAAAAATGAGGGTTAAAAGTGATTTCAACTTGAAAGCGGAATTAGAAATTTAGTGAGCGTTTCCATTCAAAACTAACGCTTCTGATAAAAGTTTAAATATTATACTCCACCACTCATCGCGAGATAAATTGGCAACTGGGGATAATTATTTTTGTGCGACACATGAATCTATCAAAACTAGAAAAAATTGAAAAGTAAAGTATATTTTATCTCGGACAAAAATGAAAAGCTCCTCAAAAGCTTTTCTCAAAAAAGAGACCTAGTAAGGGTTCGCAGCAGATCTTTTCATCTCTTTTAATCTCTTTCTTGCATCTTTCTGACATCCTTCAAAAAAAGATGCTGGGAAACAGCTAAGAAGATTGGAGATGATTCAAAAAGGATCCGCTGAGGCTATGAAAATTTTAAAAGGAGCTCCAAGCTTGTTCACATTATTAAAAAGAGAATTTGAACGCGCCAGGAGGCAAATTTGGCGCCAAATTTGCCAGAGCGCGTTTTGGTTGATACGGACGTCGAATTCTTTCTTTTTCGAAGCGCATATTTAATTTCATTATTTTTCTTTTTTTATATACAGAATTTTATTTTCCACAATACTCGCAGAGCTGCTGTATGCAGCTAGGAACTAGATTTTTTTTTCAAGCCGGAATTCTTTCCTTATCCGGGAGAAGGATAATTCTCGTTAGCTCAATAAATAAGTTCTCAATAAAATTCAATTTTGAGCATGTTGTCACAGTAACTTTCTTTCCTCAAAGTAATAGGTTTTTTATGTTGAAACTTAGTGAATCCTTTTTGGAAATGCAGTGAAAATCTTCCAAAGTTTGCGTTCGACGGGGCGTTTGTGCCTTATTTCTTTCTTTTGTTCGTTCTTTCGTATCGACTCCTCAGAAAAAACCTTCATTCTAAAACTGAAACTTTTTTTTCTTGTTGCTGTATGATGTTTCTTCATTTATCTGAAGTTTATCATAGCCGAATGAAATCTAATTTCGATTTTCTGATTTTCCACTTTCTGTTTCTAATTTAATTTATTTTCATCAATTATTATAAATAATATGCTTCCCAAAAATAAATTATCTGGCGAAATATAAATTAACTTTTAATTTGACAGAATGTCGTCGTGGGACTACATCGACGAAGTAGACATCCTCCCAAAGTTGCCGCCAAATTTTGAAGAATTGAGGGAATCGAAAAAATGGCAGGTGCACAGATTCAACAATATTAAAGAGGCTTATGATGGATTTTCAGGAGCGGAAGGAAAGTCTAGATGCCCTGCTAAAAGTTTTGATGGATGCAGAGAGACTTTCGACAAAGATCTCCTACGCCGAACTCGTCGGAAACTTGCAGACGGTTGGAAAATTTTTAGAGAAAAGTACGTTAAAAGGAATTTTGTTATTGAAGATGATTGCGAAAGACGCAAACATCAATATCCAAGCTCTGGCCGCCAAATGCCTCACCAGATTCGCTACGGGCCTTCGTACCAAGTTTGCTCCCTTTGCCCAAACGGTCAGCGAAAACAATTTGCGAAAACTTGAGTATTCATTTTCAGCTGCTTCCAATTTTGTTTGAAAAACTCAAAGAGAAGAAGCCGTTGTTGAAGGAGCCACTCATCGAATGCTCAGACGCTGTAGCTTCGACGGTGAGTTCCCCAGCGGATTGCAGAAGTTCTCTTTCTCTCCTGAAACTGCACTACAAAAGTATTTTCTGAGAATCTCAATAGCTGAAGTAATTAAAAGCACCATGATTTGGAAAAAAAGTTCTCCTTTCTTCCTATCGTCGAGCTATGACGTTTCCAACACACCAAACCCCGGTTTTTTCTTCTCACAGCACCGATAACGTTATACTTTCCGAAGGTTAAAAAGCAAAAGAAAAAAAAAACTTTTTTTCAAAATTTTTTGGTTACTTCTCGACATTTTTATTTTTTTACTGCTCTTTACATGAAACTTCGAAGTAAATTAACTACACGGAAGTTATTTTTGCCATTCAGATGCCGACCCTGGAGACATCGCAAGACGACATAATCTTGGCGCTTGGTAAACCAAATCCGCAAATCAAGCAACAGTGCGCCCTTTTTTTGGGACGTCAATTTGATCTGTTGAGTGCTGACAAGGTTTCTTATCAAGTTTCCGCTCTTTTCTTGACCAAGGTGTTCAGCAACCGAAAAAGTTGATAAAGGCAGTCGTTCCTGTTTTGGGAAAACTTCTGGGCGATGCCGACGCTGATGTGAGTTTCTTATATCACAGACTTCTATCAAGATGGGAATCTAATTGGAAAGATCTAACTTGAATTCTGGCGCGACTGATTTTTGAATAATGTATAATATGAGCAATATTGGCTGTTTTCAGTGAAGAAGAGGAATACATGTTGGAATGGTTGAAAATTTCTTGTCTTTTCATAAGAATCTTCTTCTCCAAAATATCTAATGTTCTCTCCAGATGATGTATTTAAAATACCTCACGATCATTTTTTGAGGTTCGCGAGGCGGCCACGACTTCACTCGGCGCGATCCAGCGGCTCATTGGCGAGAAAAACGTGAAATCCATTCTCGGCGATGTCGCCAGTGATGAAGCGAAAATGAAAAAAGTAACTTGAGGAAACTTTCTGAATGCCTTTTTTCGATTGAAAAGCATGCAAGCTGTTTGAAAGCAAAACATGTTTTCAAGGTGGCGGAAGCAGCTGAGAACTCGGCTCAGAATTTTGCTGAGATCAGTTCAAAGCAGCAGGCGTCGGGACCGGCTGAAGCCCCATCCAAAGAAGGTTCATCAAGCGCTCCGACTTCATCCAAGCCCAACGGCGCTGTCAACTTTTCCGCACCGGCTAAAGTATTCTGTCGGACTCAAATTTTTGACGACCCATTTTCATTTTGTAGGAAGTAGACGAGTGGGACTTTGCCGATCCTTTCCATCTACTCGGGAAAATGCCTGCCGATTTCGAAACGAATATCGAAAGCAAGAAATGGACGGAACGGCGCGATGCTCTGCAGGTACTGGAGTTTTAGCCTTTTTTAGAGAATGGTAGTTGAATAAGTTTATCTTCTTCTCCCTACGACTTTGTACCACTTGAGCGGCGTCGGCGCTTTAAGTTCTATCTTGAAATCAGTGATAATATGTGAACTTCCTTCAGTGACATATACGTCCTTGTGTGTGACGACTAGGGATTTTAAAGACATATTTTTTTTCCTCTATCAAAATTCCTCACATCCGTTGGTTTATCGAACTTGTGTTCCTTCGGACCGTAGGCAGTCATACAACCTGCCGTAGTTAAATTCGTCTATATAAGCTTTGAATGAAAGGATTCCTTCAACTCGTCTCCTCGAAAGAAAAAAAATTGGCGCATGTAGAATGACTAGAGTCCTAGACTCAACACAAGAAAAAATGTTCGTTAACCATGGGATACAGTTGCGCAAGATTCTCACAAAAAATGATCAATAGGACTTCATAAAATGAAATACAGAATATGTTTTACCGTGTTGCTTTTCAGGCTCTGCATGATCTGTTGAAAGCAAACGTGAAGCTGGACGCCAAAGGCAACTATGGAGAGCTTGTTGGCGTTTTACGAAAGGTCCACCTACAATTTTGGGCAATCAATACAATCAATACAAGTTAAGGTGCTCGAGAAAGATGCCAACATCAATGTCGCGGCTCTGGCTGCCAACTGTTTGAAAGGGATCGCTGACGGGCTCCGCCTCAAAGTGATCTCGAGGGCTTTTAGAGCAAGTTTCATGATTGAATTCTAGTTTCAACCTCATGCGGCGGCTGTCATTCCTGTCATTTTCGACAAGTTCAAGGAGAAAAAACCGTTGCTGCGCGACCCGCTGATCGCTTGTATCGACGCTATGGCGGCCACGGTCCGTCCAAGATTGGAATTCCGACTATTTCCGTTTTTCAGACGAACCTCGAAGCAATGGGAGAGGACATCCTTGCCGCGTTGGCCAAGCCGAACCCCAACATTAAAATTCAGGCCGATCTTTTTCTCTACAGGTAAAATTTTTTTATTTCGTTGACCATTTTGCCATCCCGCCAGTTAAAGTGGTAACACGAATCTCGAAGGTTTTCACCTTTCTGTTAAAAAAAAAGAGAATTTCAGAGCGTTCAAATTGCTAAACTCGCAAACGATGCCCAAGAAGACGCTCAAGTCGATAGTTCCACTGCTTATCAAAGTTTTTTTTTCTAGGATTTGTCAATAAAACTGATATTATTGCAGCATTCTGGTGATTCGGACCCAGAAGTGCGTGACGCGTCCTACGCCGCCATGGGATCAATGATGAGGACGATAGGCGAAAAACCTTCGCTGCAGTTGCTCGCCGACATCGTTCCCGACAAGCTCAAAATGGACAAGGTCTTGTTCTTTGCAAAAAAAAAGAAATTTAAAATAACTTCAGAGAGTTTAAATATGACTAAACTTCAGAAATTCGGAGACAATTTGTTTCTCGCTGAATTAATATGAACATCGTATTGCAACTTCCCCCCAATTTGTCAAACTTTTAAATTACTTCGATTTTTATTATAACCAAAAAATTCAAACTATAACGATAAACCAAAGAGTAAATATTTTTCTTTTTTGCCTTAAGAACGTCTTTTTTTAGTTATTCAAGTGTTCGCTTACTCGTTTAGCTAATACAGGCTCTTCTCATGTCAAGCCGTAGAAAAAAAAACCTGGCTTTCTATCCGTTTATGTTTTTGAAACTGAATTAATTCTTGAGTTCGTTTTCAGATTCGAGATTTTCATCAGAAGGCGTTGGAGGAAGCTGGAGCAGATGTCGTCTCCCAAATGGTCCAGTCCGTCCACAAAGCTGATGTCAGAATAATTCAACTTTTATCATCCTTTCGCTTCTGTTTGATTCAATGGCTTGTGTTGGTGTTTGTGATTTTCGTTTGTTGCTCAGGCTCCTGCCGCAGCTGCAAAGACCCCGCTGGCAGCGAAACCTGCGACGGTGAAAGAAGACGCGGAAGAAACAGAAGAGGTCCTCTTAGATTCCATTTTTTCTTCGTCCGTCAAAATCTTTTTGATATGGTGTCGTTTGGTATACGTTTTGAAGTGCATAAAGAACAGTAGTTAGAAAGTTTCCAAATTTTAGTCGGAAATGCATTTTGACTATTTTTTTTTCGTTGAAGTTTTTCGTGGGCTCGGGTAAAATTATCAAAAAGTTATTTTTATAATTTTATTTTTCACTATCTTTTTCGGATCGTTAAGATGTCAGCTTGTTGCAAAGGTTCATCTTATAGAGTTTTTTTTTGTTCTTTCTTGCTGAAAATCGCACATTTTGTAGAAATCTTACCTTAGGAGTAGTCGGTTAGCGAGAAGTTATGAAGCTTTCGATTTCTAGGCATTGAAGCAGAGCGGAGGAGGTGCTGCCGGCGCAAAAAAGAAAGAAGCTCCGGAGAAGAAGAAAGCGCCACCGCCAAAAGAGGAAGAAGATGAGCCACCAGTCGTTGAGAAAGCGGAAGTCATGCTGGCGCCCAACACAGGAAAGGCCCAAAGGCTGAAGGACGAGAAGAATCTCAAGGTGCCAGAAAATGACAGAGCATCACGCATGTTTAAAGGCATAGGGGCAGTAAAAAATGGGGTTTCAGGTGAAACCAGTATCTTATACAGTTTTTCTTTGCGAATCGAATGGTGTACTCAAAAAAATTACAGATGTGACAACTTTAGAAGAAAAACGCGATTTTACTTTCCCGCCTTTAATTTTGAAAAAAGCTTTGGATCGGTATGCAGACAACTGTTTACAGTAGCTGTGCACGCGATGTTGCGGACGTCTCATTAGACTCGCATTTTGTGTGAAATAACCGCCTTTCTGCTCCAAATAAAGGGTTTCTTCTCTGAAAAATCGATTAAGAAAACAGAAAACACACATTGATAATAAAGAAAACACAAATAATCGCTATCCCAATCGAAACCTGTGTAAAATCATCATTTTTCACCAGAGAAGCATTTTTGCGATCAAAGTTTGCAAATTTAACATGAATATAAAGATTTTGTGACAAAAAGAACTTTGGTGACAACAGAAAAAATTAAAAATTGAAAGCAACGAAGAAAAAAGCGAAATTCCGAAAAATGGCGAAGCCTGTTGTCCATAGAGCAACTTTACTGCAAAGCGCCCTTTTCGTGGGAACTCAAGCTTTCCTTTCTCCGACTTTGAATTATTTTTTCTTCAAAACTAGGAACTACTGTACGTTTCCAAGTTTACCGTTCGATTCGCAATGAAAAGCTCTACAAAATACTGCTTTGAACTGAAACACCGTTTTTAACTGCCCCTATGCCTTTAAGACTGTGCTACGGCGGCCGGTGGACGGTCAATATTGCGCCGTCAGTTTCGGAGCCAGGATATTTTTAAAATTTTTTTTCTTTTTCGCAATTTGTTAAGGACCTATTTCTCGAGGTTACAAGATAAGTTAAGTCACAAAAAGTAAAAAAGATTTTATTTTAATCCCGAAAAAACTAGCTTGACTACCGTAATACGACCGGCCGCCTTGAACATGCGTGGCATTCGATTCAAATTTTCGATAATTCTTAGAAATGTTCTCGGATTGATAAACTGTGTATGAAAGTTCAAAAAAGTCATTTAACAGATCCTGAAGTGGAACTTCACGACGCCGACCGACGAGCACATCGAGCAGCTGCAGAACATGTTGGGAGCGTACGCCAAGGTGTCACTCATGTCGCAGCTTTTCCACAAAGACTTCAAAATGCACCTCAAAGCGCTCGATCTTCTCATCAATGTTTGAATATCCCTCTTTTGATGTATTCCTACTTTTTCAGCTTGCGAGCAGCGACGAAACAGCTCTGACGTCGAACAGTGACCTGCTGCTCAAGTGGTGCACTTTGCGCTTTTTCGAAACCAACCCTGCAGCCTTAGTGAAGGTGAGATCTGAGCAGAGTTGAAATTTCACTGGTTTCTCGGCATTTTAAGAGTGGAACTTTGCAAATAATTTTATGTATGACACGGGGAGAACACGGAAGATACAAAGTGTTCGAATCTTCTGCAGAAGGGTGACGAAATTCTCGCAGATCGTTTTTCTGTGCTGAATTTTCTTCGGCTTTTTCTTCTTACATAAACGTTCATAGTTGTGCTTTACAGGTTTTGGAGCTGTGTCGAATCGTCACGACATTGATCCGCGACACATCGACGCCCATGACGACCGAGGAAATGACCGCATTTGTTCCCTATTTGCTTCTCAAAACGGGCGATCCTAAGGTCAGTCTATTCGAAATTCGAAGTTTCAAACTAGAACTTTACAGGAAAACATCCGGAACAGCGTTCGGGAGATTGTTGACATCCTTTCCGACATCAACTCGCCGGCTAAGATGGCACCATTGCTTTTGGGTCCGTTTTATACGTGGGCCAACCCAAGGCTGCCGAAGAGGCGCCCCCGGGATCCCGCCCGACTCGAAGCTGTCGTCTCGGGGCGGCCCGACCAGCAATGTTGAAAAATAAGTGAAAAATCAGTTGATCAAAAATTCAAGAAAAAAAATTGCTCACTTGAAAAAGTTCTCGTTTCGCGGGGCGGATCGGGCGCCCCGCGAAACGTCTCATCAGCAGCTCTGAGCTAATCAATTTGGTGCACCCCTCGATTTCATTTAAAATTCAGTTTCGGATCTGATTTTGAACTAACTTAATATAAATGTTCAGAATATAGAATCAGATCAGCTTTTAGGTCGATTGGAAAGAGCTTTGAGAAATTTTTAGCCTCACACTAGGCAAACCACGAAAGCGATAAAAGCTGTCTTAAGGCATTCATGGCCCGTGTGGAAAGCTCCAAGGCTCAGTTGAAAGTTTAAAAAAAATGAAGGGACTTGTATTTGAAGAAGGGCGTTTCGATCTGAGGTCCAAGATTTTCTTGAAAGTCTGAATATTCAAGTTAAAAAAAACGTTTTGAAATTCGAGAACTGACTAGAACAGTCAGATCCGTGTGTGACGAGGATTTTAAAAAATATTTTTGCGGTAGCTACTATAAATTTTGCAAAAAAATAGGGGGAAAAAAATCAACTTATACGCGTTACAGGGTAACGAAAATAGGCATGTCAAAAAAATTGCCAAACCGTGCTTTCTTTTTTTCAATAAAGTCAGTCTGAGAAAACCAGTTTTTTTGAGCTTTCTCTCAGTACGCTCAATAGACGTTTTTTTGTTGTTCATGTAATTTAAATTTTTAAGACTCTTAAATTACACGTCAAGCATTTTTTTCTAGAGAGATCTTTTCAAAAAAAATATTGACTAGCAGTGTTTTAATCGAATGTTGCTTGCAGACGGGCTCAAGTCGAAAAACGCTCGACAACGCGCGGAATGTCTTCTCGTAGTGGAGAACTACGTGACGGTGGTCGGCATCACCACACTCAAAGCGGCGGTAAAAACGGCGTCTGAACCAAAAAAATGTTCAAATCTTTCAGAACATTGAGAAGACGGTGGCGCCGCACGTCGGCGACAAAGACGTTGGCGTTCGCAACGCCGCCATCAACGTCCTGGTCGCGTGCTACCGATTTGAGGGCGATCAAGTTAGTATTCTTCGTTTTTTGTTTTGTACCGAGGGCTGCCTACAACTAATTTGAATGACTTTGTACATTATCTTTTCCCAAAGATCTGGGCTATCTTAGTGGTAAAGAATTTATCGCTAAACGCAGGAATTTTTTAGATCTTGTTCAGCTTAAATGCGAGGAACCACTCTCCTGAGAAAAATTCTTATTCAAAAGGAAAATTATAGAAAAAAGGATTATTTTCAAATAGGGCCAACATCAAAGCTTCTAAATAGAAAAGTTGTTCGGGTAACAAGTTGTTTCTTTTTTTGTAATGGACGTTAGACCTTACATTTTCATGTAGCCGACCTTGGTCATTTTCCAACTTCTCAGAATCGCCTTCCAGGCTTGCAAACGTGCCGCGCAACCGCGGTAGTTCATATTTTCAAAATTAGGAGTTTTATGAGGTAACCTCTTCATTTAGACCCGATTAAGTCATGTTAAAATAACTTCTATAGTTATTAATTATTAACATCGTGATTGTTCAAGTCTTTTTTTTTAGCTTCGAAATAATCTTTTATGAATTGAAGATGTGGAGAGCGGCCGGAAAGATGCCAGATAAGGATCGGTCACTCGTTGAAGAACGAATCAAGAGAAGCGGGGTGGCACCAGGAAGCGGAGTGCCGCAGGGTGGCGGAGCGAGAGTCGTCGTCCCCCAGCAAAGTCGCTAACCTGTCCCCGAACCTATCTAGTGGAAGTCTTCAGGCGCTGCCACTGCAGTCCGAAGGTCGGCTTCCAGAACACGAGAGCCGGATTCTGAGAACATTCCCTCGGAGTCGGCAGCCCCAGACTCGACCTTCGCTCTAAGTTTGATCTTTGATATCAATTCAAATAAATGAATATGTATAAATATTTAAGAAAACAAAACATTTTCAGATACGCCACGACGACCGATCGGCGAAGTTCAACAGAAGTCGTCAAGATACGCACTTCGAGACGATGTATCGATCTTTTCGAAATGCTTCTAGAAATATTTTCGGTTTTTCAGTACATCAGCTCGCTGGCTGGGCTTGCAGATGGAACTATTGGGGGACTGGAGGCGCCGCACAAAGGAGCGAATCAAGGGTTTTGGCCGAGCACGCCGTTGAAGTTTGACTCTTTTCGCGAAATAGAGCGTGTCATTTGGGGGCTTCAGACGGACAGGCTCATCCTCCTCCATCTCCTCGGTTGACACGTCGGACCAGCTCGAGCGCGCCATTCAGAACATCTCCTCAGGTCTTCCTGATGTCGCCAGAGACGCCATGTTTCAGGTCGAGCTTTTCGAAAAGGAAACCGTTTTAAAAAGAACTGATTTTTCAGGTCACATACATGCTGGATACGCGTGAACAGAGACAGATGATTGAACGACGAATGGACTTGGTAAAAAAAAGGAAAATTTTATCGTGGATGTTTGTCGTTATAGCTGTTCCGTATGGCGACCGTTCAAGTCCAGTTCCTGACCAGAGTGCTCGAGGAGAACAAAAATCAGTTCAAGGAAATGGCAGACGCCTTGTCGCAGTTGTTGTTCAGGGTCCGAAAGTTATTTGGAATTCGTTCCTTCAAAAATCTCTTCATGTTCTCAGCAAAATCCCACTTGATGAGGGATTATATATATGGGCGCGAATGAGCTTTTGGTTATATATCGGTATTGATTAATTAATTTTTATTGAAAATGGTCAACAGAGAAAAATACGTTCCTATAGAGGAGGGGTTTTTTTGAGAACGCAGGGACTCAAAAAAATACCTTCGTTTTGGTAGAAATTTATTTCTATTAATTAAATTATTGAAACTATTAATTATTTTTTTCAAAATTATAATAATTTTACTCATTTTCAAACTTCTCCTAATTTCAGGCTGTGGGAGGTATCGATGAGCCGAATGCGGAGGTGACGATCTTCGACATCACAAAAGACACGATCGCCGACCTATTTACCGAATTGTTGAAGATAATTTCGGTGCTCGGGCGGTCGGAAGACGTAATGGTCCGTGTATGGCCTGTTTCATCAATATTTCATCTTCTTTTTTCATTCATAGATGTATTTGCAACTGAATCGTGAAAATATATTGAAAAGTCTTTTTTCTTTAAGATGTAATGAAGACATAAACCTCTTTTTTTTTTTTGAAGATGGCGAGGTCCTTCAACCGACTCACCATGCGAATCGTCTACAGAATCGAGCTGACGAGCCTCCTCTGCGGCCTTGTAACCGGCATAACGAACCGATTAAAAGCGTCCGATGAAACCATAGCAGCTCTCTTTGCCAAGGTGAATAAGAGAAACCAAAAGAAAAAAAGGGATCATTTTCAAATAAATAATAATTGTTTTTCTTTTTAATTTTAATTTAGCTCGAATACGTTTTTGATCCGAAGCAAACCAGGAATTTTGCAGCTTCTCACCAAGTGGAAGGAGGAATTGGACAAAAGAACGCGACAGATGCGTGTTTCCGATATTGTTGCCTGCTGTGACACTTTCTTCCATTTAACTTTAGGGGTATCGTGTCATCACCGATAAAACATAAAGTTTGGGAATTTTTTCAGGAATTGAAGTGGGATCTCACCCATCCGCTGGTCACTTCTGTCGACAACGCCATCGAATGCGTCGTCCTGCTTCAAGGAGAAGCGGTATGGATTGTTTTTATTTCTCTGCGCTCAAAGTTCAGTGATTGCTGTGTTAGTAAAGAGGAATTTAAGAGTAAGGTGTTTTTTGAACTTTTTAGTAGTAGCTGAACTGAAACTTCTTAAAACGCTATGAGTAGGCGCCTCAAACCTTTTTTTCAAATTATTCGAAAAAAATACGTTCATCTGGAAAAAGAAGAAAAAAAGTTATGACAGAAAAAAAGTAGCCAGCACCTCAAAAAAATGAGTTCGAAAAAAAGTGTGAAATTTTTTTGTTAAAGCTGATCATTTTTCAAAACGTTTTTCCGTGGATATTAATCTTTTATTTTTTTCATTTTTTTGCCGTGGAATTACTCTATAAAAAAAGTCACAATAAAAAGCTTAAAAGATTGTCGTGAAATTATAAGCGAGGTATGAGTGAAAAAATAGACTTTCTCAGGTCCTCGACGCAGTTCGACGTCTTTTGAAGCCGCACATGCACCTCACGAGCATCGTCAACAAAATGCTCCAAGTGATGAAGGAGCAAGGGAAAACTCCGGCCCTTCCCGGAACGGTCTCTTCCTATTTGAATGCAATGAACAATCAGTTTTCCTTCTCAGTTGGAAGATCTTCCGGCTGAAGAGGAAACCATCATCTCACGCCCCATCCTGCAGGTCCATATCGACAACATTATTCGGGATCCGTCCAAGGCAATCTTTACTACATTAATAGGAAGATATTCAAGTTCTTCAGGCTTCGGACCATGTCGAACGATTGAAGAGCTTGTTGTCAGATGATTTGGAGGCGAGGAGTGACTTTCTGCGCAAAACCTCATCGGTTGGGAACTTCACTGGAAGATTGTTACTTTGTGAATTCAGATGCCACTGGGAAAGTTCGTTCAGGAGATCACTGAAAGCAAAAGACCCGTCGTCGGAGCCAGCATGCCGGTAAATTTATCTCATGGCTAATACTGAAAATAAGCTAGCTCTTAGTGTGTCAAGTTAGCCAAGTATTTCGGCTTCTGAGGTCAGAAGTTCTGTTCTATTCTTCTAAGTTTCAATTAAAATGAGATGAATTGACAGTCCGCAAAAATTGTAATTTGAATAAATGTTTTTAATCAAATTATGATTGTGAACCGGTGCTTCCAGATTTCGGCTACAATTCTGCTCGAACTTTCGCAACTTCTCCACGAACTGGACATGACTACGACGCCATCTCCTGATGCAACACCTTCGTCACAAGAAACTGCTCCAGCAGACCTGACTCGGTTCTAAGTTTCCATTTTATAGGGATTCAGCATCTGATTTCAGAACTTTGACGAAACCCAAGCGTGAGCCAGTCGATGCACAGCTAAAGAAGAGGCGAACGATGTCGCGTGCTGCCATCAGCGAGATGCGAGCCCGGTTCGATGAAGCTCTCGGCAACAAGTAATATTGAAAATCGCGGCCAGGTGACCCGCATTTATTTGCATTAATACGTGTGATATCATTCATAATTGTATAATGATTATTTTGTGGCCTGTTTTATGAAACTTTTCCTTTTTTCGGTTTGGAAGAACTTTAAGGTAGATAAGAACAATAGATAACAATTACAGCAATGTATAACAAAGTGTTAGAGGAATTAGGACCGTAAATGCTATGACAATATTGGTGGAACCCGATGGTTTTTTTTTCGTGAAAAAAAAATTAAAGGAGATACAACGAGTTAAGAATGTGTAAATAGAACTTTAGTAAGGAAATTACAAATTATAATGATCAAAGTTCAAGCGAAGTACATCTTTTTGACCATACGCTCGTGAATCTGAAATTAATAAAGAAACAAAAAGATAACCTGCAAGACGACGATATGTTTCAACTGTACATTTTTTAAGGATGTTCATTGTATTTTGAAAGTTTTTTTTTTAGCATTGTTTGTTTTCAAAAAACTCCAAACGTCTGTCTAAAGATCTATTTTTTAATCTTAGGAAAAACATATCATAAACACAAATTTGTATCCAACCTACTAAATTATTCTGTTCAAACTTACTTCAACAACTTGCTGAGCGACATTGTGAGGCAAGAGGTCGGACTTGCGAGTGTTTCCATCGCTGGTGTGGTCAACGACGTGAAGTCGCGCCCTTTGGCCGACGAGCACCGCGTAGTAGATCGGCGCAGGAATCGATATGGAGCGGGTGCAACGCGCTTGCGTATGGCACAACTGGAAGGAATGTAAAATACAGCACGCATGTTTAAGACAGTGTTACGGCGGCCGGTCAATATTGCGCCGTCAGTTTCGGAGCCAGGAAACTTTTTTGATATTTTTTCTTTTTCGCAACTTGTTAAGGACCTGTTTTCTGAGGTTACAAGATAAGGTACGTCTTAAAAAGTACATTCGATTTCATTTTATTACCGAAAAACTTATCCTGACTACCGTAATCTGACCGACCGCCTGACAGGCTTGACAGATCAAGTTTTTTTTTCTGATTTGAATTTTATTCAAAACAAAGAATTTCAGATTGTTGAAAACGGTTGGTGATCTTTCAGCGAAGTTTCTAAATCTTCTTGTCATTTTTTGTGTGCTCGGAGAATATTTTCAATGTACACCGTAAACTCTTTTTCAATTAAGAACTCTATTCTCGACATCCATAAACTTTTCCTCTTCTGATGACTAACAAAGTAGGTTAACTGCTGGATTTCATCGGCGGTCATCCGGCTGTCGTCCCAAAGCACCTGATACCGCGTTGGACGAGAAGTCCCCTCAAATCCAGCTCTATTCGATTTAGAACACCTCCTCAAAAACCTTCATTCCGGAATGGGAAACAAGGTAAAAGTCGAAAAATTCTTTCGAAGTGATGACCGTGTCGACGACGGTCCCCGCAGGTACGTTGTCCTGTTCCTGCATATTTTTACGCATTGATGTCTTCCATTTTGAGAAACAGAAGTGACCTCAACGGTAGCCGGGAATAATCGTGACCGATGAGTTAGATGGACGGTAATGAAAGTGATGGCGGGGTTGTAGTCCTTTTCAATGGAAAGGCAGGCGTCTCGAATAGCGCGAATTTCGTATTGGAGCACCTAAATGCGTTTTTTTCAACCAAACATAATGAAATGATGAAAAACATATTCAAGAAGATTCTCGTGAACGTGGTCCCGATAATAGACGATGCGACGCGGTTTGAAGTTGCTCATTCGAAAAAAGTTGAGAATCAGCTCTCGCACCATTGAGCTCAGTTGCTCGATCACGAAGTCGGTGTCTTTCTGGACACGAACAGCAGCAGTGAATCTGAAACGAAGGTCGACCCCAAGGTCCAGCAATTTTTCGACCTGCTTTGAAAGCCGCCGGCCGAACCAACGACACACGAAACAGACATCGGTCCGTTGCCTTCTCTCCGCGACAATTCCATTACATTCGCTCCAATGAACAAGACTGTAAAGATTAAATGACGAAGTCTTATTTTCCTTCTGAAAAATCTCTTGTGGAATTTTTAACTGACAAGGGAAGTGTTTTTGGTGGCCGGTTGAACTTTTGTTGAAACTTTGCTGAAAGGTACTATAAGACCTCCTCTTTCCAAAACACGAATAAAATTTCTCGCAATAGATCTCGTTTTCGAGTTATGAAGCTTCAAAGTTTGCACGCTGAATAAGTGCTGCAAGCCAAGAGGGAATCTGGCTCGCCTACAATCCCTCTACTCCAGTTGGCTACGTGGTGTAGTGGCTAGAGCCCTTGCACTACAGTGTCTATGACCGGGGTTCGAAACTTTTTGAAGAAATTCGTTTTTGCCAAAACTTTCCTAGGAGGAATTTATCGACATTAATAAAACCCATAAACTTTTTTTCCCTCTTAACCTATTTTTTTCATTTTGATTCGGTATACTGATTAAAAAGTTTTCATTCGCTTATAAACATGATTAATAGTCCCTCTTTTTGGGAAAAATTTCTACGGGCCTTTTTCATCAGCGTTTCAGTCCAGTTGATAATTTAAAAAGAATCAAATAGAAGCTTACACCACAGAAATATGAGTAAGTCTCCCTTAAATTCTTGAAAAAAAAATAATACAGAAAGCGATCTATTGATCATGCCTATGAGCCAGAGGAAAATGTCTGTCGAAAGTCTTGGAAAATCGAGTGAAATGAGAAGCTATGTTATTTTGGAAAGAAAGTTTTGGTCCATTTGCCCAATTTCGATAAATTCCTCCTAGGAAAGTTTTGGCAAAAACGAATTTCTTCAAAAAGTTTCGAACCCCGGTCATAGACACTGTAGTGCAAGGGCTCTAGCCACTACACCACGTAGCCAACTGGAGTAGAGGGATTGTAGGCGAGGCAGATTCCCTCTTGCCTTGCAGCACTTATTCAGCGTGCAAACTTTGAAGCTTCATAACTCGAAAACGAGATCTATTGCGAGAAATTTTATTCGTGTTTTGGAAAGAGGAGGTCTTATAGTACCTTTCAGCAAAGTTTCAACAAAAGTTCAACCGGCCACCAAAAACACTTCCCTTGTGAATGCAGAGCAAATCTCAAACTTTCCCATAAAACAAACCAGGCTCCTGAAGAGCCGGCAGGTGGACGCTGTTTACAGCGACGGAATTGACGCCTCCTAGCTTGATGTTGATTTTCATACACAGATTGATGAGCGTGTGCTTGACCGGAGCCACAACGTTGCTCACGTGGATGCACTGCGTCGTCAATCCGCACTGAGTGTCGCCAACTCGCTTCACCTTTCCTACAGTCCCAATTTGGTTATGTTCTGTACTTTCTTATGAGAGAACGAGGTGAAGTATGAACCTTTTCAAAACACCTCGTTTTGTTTGACCTGAACTAATTTCTACCGTAAAAAGTGTTGCAGTCGCGATGGGCTTTTAGGGAAAATAAAGATTGAAAGACAAGTTTTTCACTTTTTTTTTTGATGGTATTCTCATAATTTATTGCACTTTATTGGCATCCTAGTAGAATAACAATATAAAAAAAACTGTTTTTTTCCACCCTCGCGTTTGAATTAGCATTCCTCCCCAAGAGCCTCGTCGCGACCGTAACAAAAGCCGTGAATCGTTGGCTATAGAAGTGAAAATTTGCCACGGGCTATTTCTTACGCTCTCAAAAAATCAAAAAAAGAAAATTCGGATTTCTTCTTTTTTCTATCAGTTCAAAAATCCTTACTAGTGGGTTTCTCTTAACCCTCTTTCGAAATTCGTTTGTGTCTTTTTGCACAAAAACTCCAAAAAAAACTATATAAATTCCAACCATAAATAGCAGTTTTTCCAGTGAGCACCACAACAACAAGCTGGATAGGATGACTCATCTGTGACAGGTACTTGAAAACCGGTTCGATGTGCTCTATATTGACTACATATCTGAAAAATCAAAAGGATATTGAGTAGAAAAGTAAGAAAACGACTTGCAAAACGACGGGGCGAACACGAAAGGCATTCCAACCATCTTGCCGACGTTGCGAAGTTGCGAAACGAAATTCCGCAGAGAAGTCTGAGAGACCTGGTGCTGCTGTGCGCAACACACGAGGGCCCAGCTCTTAAAAATATAAATTAATTGTAGAGTTCTATTACATTTGAATAATTTTTGAGGTGCATTCAAAACCATATTGGATGCCCAGAAACGCTGGGACGACAAAAAGCACCTTGATGGAAATGCCATCGAAAAACTTGTCTCTCAAGTTCCAGCGGCCATTTTCTGGAACAACCGTCGTGTAGGATTGCTGCTCTCCGCGATAGACGATCTTGGGCGGCGGTATGACACGAGCAGTAAGTGACGTCATCTTATCTTCGATTTTGATTCCGTAGTGCTGGAAATCGGAGAAGATGAAGAGCATGAAGACGAACTAAACTTCCAGAATCGGGTCCTCGTTTGCTATAACTCCTGAGACGATTTCGCAAATGTCGAACTTGCGTTTCGCCGGCGTGTGCCGCGTGGTCTGAACACACTGTTTTTTTTTCCAGAAAAAAGACCGTTGCAAGAAAAAAAATCGGGTAACCGGCTTTAAAAACGAGAAAGTTCAAAATTTAGTCGTTTCATGTCTGGCTTGAAAGTTTAAAAAAAAAGTTTCAGGAGAACTTTTTAGAGAGATATTCTTATTTTTAATAAAAAGAAAAAAATAAATTAAAAAGACTGAAATTACGTCGCTACCGTCATAAAAAGTACGAAGTTGAGCCTCAGAAAGTTTTTTCGGACAGCGCTGCTTAGGGGCGATTCGACAAAGCTCGATCGGAATCATGGCTTTTTTAGTAGTTCCAACCCAAAATTAAGCATTTATAAAAGTTACAGTCAAAAGAAAACTTCCAAGCATGGAAGATGAAGGAACTTCAGATCGATACCGTATCTACTCTTGTAATATTCTGTCACCGGCACAACATTCCCATCTGACGACAGCTCTCCGGACAATAACAGACTGAAATCTTTAATTTTGAAGGGCCGAGCAGCCGAGAAAAAACAATCATCAATTGAAAAACTTTTTAGAAAAAAAAAATCTCCGGTTATAGGTAGACTCTAAAAAATGTTAGCTTAATTGAAATTAATAATTTTGTGAGAAAAGGTCTCAGAAAGTCGGAAAATACTCCTTGAGGTCCAGGTAAAGACCATGAAAGTGATAATCTGCAAAACTAACTAGTTTTAAATAGGCCACCTCAAAGTCAAAGAAAACTTCAAAATCCGTATAAAATGCCACTTTGAGTCCTTATTTCTCAAAAATAAGAAGTTGCGCAGTATTAGACTTCCAAGATATCTTTCGCTACATTCAGAAGTGCTCCGGTCAATTTTCCTACAATTTCCAATCTTGTAAAGACCCTAGACTCGTTCAGAAGTGCCAATGTCAAGCAAGATCGTTGGAAGTTACCACATAATCAAAAATAATAATAATAATACTTGAGGTTTTTAACTGGAGTCGCTTCGACGCCGGTGACTTTGTAAGTTCGCGGGCCTCCACAATGGGTCGTTTCCACTTTGAGACCGACGATCTCTTCGGAAAACTGCCGCAAATGCTTCTGTGTCAACTGCCGTCCATCCGTCAAAGCCTAATCATCAAACATCAACAGAACTCAATAGCCAGTGTTTTTGTTTCTTGTTTCCTTATGAATGTACCCATAATTCTTATATTTCAGCAAAATTTTTGAATAGAGATGAGACAACTTTCACAGCAAAAAAGTTGTAACACAAAGAGCTCTAGTCTTTATTTTCTTCTTCTCAGGCTGTAAAGCTTTCAACGTTTTTCGCCGTCAAAGTAATTCATCTCTTTATGGACTTCCTTTTTCCATTCAAAAATTTTCTGAAAATTTTCCGACCTTCATGTTGAAGCCCAAGACCTCCGCCAAAAAATCAAGAACGCCTATCTGCTTGTAAAATGTTCTTCGAGATACTGAAAAATGTTATGTACAATGCTTTTTTTTTTACATCGAACCGTCAACATTGAGAAAAAAGTCGTTTTGCCCCAAGTTGACGCTTTGATGGAAACCAAATCGTGCTTCTCGTGCACTCCCGAGGTCAATATTACCCCAGCCGAGGTCGAGCGACCGGCGTTCCAACTCCAGAGAGTCTTCGAACTTCAGGAAGAAGAAAAATCGCGATAGAGCAACGTTGTGCAGCGCAGAAATGCTTTGCAGCACGGCTTCGAAGACTTTAGCTGTCTGCGTCGCCAATTTCTCATCGATCCTTGAAAAATCAGTAAATCTGTCAAAACTGAAGGATAAAATACACCTCGAAAGTTGGATTTTTCCTGAAGGCTCTACGCGCACTTCAAACTGGTCTGCTTTGAGCACATAAAACGAGGAAGAAGTGTCGAACTGAAATAATAATCAAAGCTTGTGAACCAACTTCCGACATACCATATCATATTCAAGTTTTTCTTTGCTGTAAATCTTGGAAACACCGTCGAAAACCGCAAACGCCGAAGTTTCTTTTAATCGCGGGGTTGACTGCAAAGCTTTCATAACGATTCTTCTGAAAAGTTAGTTCAGAGGGGAAGAGAGAGCCCTGATAAACCTATTCAAGTTCGAAGAATTCGTTCCGGGATTAATTACCACATCGTATTGAAAAACAGTGGAATTGGATGGGTTAGTCAGTCCAAAATGATTTGAAAGAATAGGTATAACACGGCCAAATGTTCCACCTTTCAGAGGGCGCGACGCTATCGCGAATTTGTACATTTTTTCGTCTGAGACTCTGAAAATAAATAGAATTGGAGAAAGAGGATTTTGAGAGTCAAGAAAAAAGAACCTGATGTTCGTGTTATAATTATTGAAACCATGAGTGAATCTTGTATTTTGATCGAGAATAACTGCTGAGGCGTTTTCATCGTTCTGAACATTGAAATTACATAAAACGTGTAGTGATACGTAAACTTTGGCGTGTGTTTCTTCAATAACCAGTTTTTGAGAGCGTCTATTCGAACAGAATTTCTCTCTGAAAATGCTCCTTCTCCGTGAATCTGATTGGTAAATGTTTGACACTTCCTCCATCGGATTCACTGAAAGATCACACCTCTTTGATTCATTTTTTTTTTCTAATTTCTCTCGGATTCGTAACGCGAAACGGACGTGCCTCTGGACGTTTTTGAGCAGTTTTTGGGATCGCTAAAAATGCTGACGCTACTAAAGTCCATGGTTCTCTTCCTTCACGCCACAGATTTCAGTCTGTGAGCAAACAATAAACGTTTCATTTCATTGCAAAATGAAAACAAAAAAATATTATATAGGTGGTTACCTCTCATCGAATAAACATTTATAAATATGAAAAAAAGATTGAAATGAGAAACCTTCAACAGCACTCAAAAAAATAATTCACATTTTAAAAATTAGCATCAGAAAAAAACAGTTAATAGATAGGAAGTTGTAATTTTAAAAACCGAGTGTTTTTTTAAATAAGTTCGAAAAAAACCATCAAAAATTGAGAAATAATGTAATTTAGATTATTTATATAATTAAACTTCAAACTTCATCAGCAAATTCAATCATTTAAGTTACACGAATTATGTTCTTATAGTCGATGTGCCACGACTTGAAATTTCATGGAACGACACTCCGCTGGGTGGCCGTGAAAGCGCCTTGCCTTTGCGAATTTCGGTCGCGCTTTCCATTTTTTCTTTAATTTGAAATTTCGACTATTTCTGTGCGAAAGCAATAATAGTTCCGTTTTTGGCACATAAAAAACAATTAAAAAGTTGTTAAAAAAGGGAAAATATCAAATAAAAGGAAAAAAGGAAAGCGCGACCGAAATTCGCAAAGGAAAGGCGCTTCGCGACAGCGCGCACTAGTTCCACAAGAACATCGGAGTGTCGTTCCATGAAATTTCAAGTCATGGCACATCCACTATACAAGAGGACAAAAAAGATACAAAACCGTAGAAACATATGACCCAAAGTTTATTCAGAATAAAAATTTTATTCTCTGCAAAAAAAAAACGTGAAACCCGTGGCAATTTGTCATTTTTCTGATATCGAAAAAATTAAATGCAAAAAACCACGTAACAACGTGTCATTTATTCTTGTATAACCTGGCTTCAAATATCATTTCTGCTTCCCTCACGTGTCGTCTTGCTACTGCAGCCAACGTCAAGATGAGTTTTGAACTTCCATAGATTAGATTAATTTCCAAAATAAGTTTCTAAGTTGTAAGCGCTAGTAGATTAGGCCCGCGGGACTCCCGGAGTGCCGATCCTTTTTGCTTGCAAATTGGATACGCAAAGTCACGCCGAAGCCCATTCCGGTGGCCGAAGCACAAACTGTTGGCAGCGCGAAACTGACAAAGCGATGATGGGACCCCCGCGGAAAATGCCGTCACGGCTTTCGGCGTCTAGGATTCTTAGTTATGACAAGGCCTAGCGGAGCTCTAGCGCACTGCCTAGTTAGTTCTTTCTGACTGGATAAAGTTTCTCTAACTTACTACGACTTTACATAGCTAATCAATCAAAGCATTCAAAAAAACTATTTATATCCTCTTTCTCCGCATTTGAAAGTCTCTTATCTTTGGAATTCAGTTAATCGCTATGACAAGAATTCCGCCTTCCTTGATCAAAGTCGCAACGACGTTGTCAAACTAGACCCATGGCGGACGGAGTTAGATCAACTGCGGCTGAACAATACCAGGTACCAGCCCAATGCTCTTAAAAGCAGCTGAGGGTTTTTGTGTTCTGTGTTAAATTGCAAAGGAGAAAAGAAATAACAGTAACTTCACAATGGCTGAATCGCTCCTCGCTAGTACAAAAAATGAATTATCGTTTATTCAAAACTGATTGACATATGTTCAAAACAGGCTAGCCAGGCTTGTGCGAGGTCCAGATTGAAAATAAATTGAACTTTTCTCATTTCAATCTTTTCCGCGGAATTCCATATTCATAAATTTTTATTCGATAAGAGGTGATCTACCTATATATTTTGTTTTCATTTTGCAATGAAAAGAGATGTTAATTGTTCGCTCACAGACAGAATTACGTCAAATACATGGCAAAAAAAAAACCGTTAATTCTAATTTTTTCAAATAGAGCGGTAAACGGCGAAGGAGCGACATTATACAACCAATTTAAATGGAGTCAAGGCTGACAAACAATATAATCACAAAACTAACAGTCAGAAAGAAACATGTGAAAATTATAGTAGGGTTTTGAATTAATCAATCAAGTTCCAAAACAAAATTAAGCCACACCCAGTTTTCTGCAATTGTGGCGCGGTACTTTCTGCCTAGTTTTTCTTCACTGCGCTCACCCACTTTTGTGGACTATATCGCAGCGAGAGTAACGCTATACCGCGGGGGAGCCGCGAGCGATATCGCTCGCCTCTCGCTGCGACCTCGCAAACGTCTTGCGCTATATCGCTCTCTGAAAAATTTTTCTTCAAAAATGTTTTTTTCTTGAATTTGATTGATTTCATCATAAAGTCAAAAATAAAGCAAAAAAAATGTTTTTCAAATTTCATATTTTTGAGAGGGAGCGATATGGCAGCGAGACTTTGACGAGGTCGCAGCGACACGTTGACGAGATCGTAGCGAGAAGCCTTGGCTATATCGCGTGCGGCCCGCTGCGATATCGGCAATTATGTTGGGTGCTGTTCCCTTTATGGCGCGGATGGTACGACAAAATCTCAAGTCCGCAAATCTCGAGGACCGTAATCTTGTGTACGCAGATCTAAAGCCCCATATACTTGGAAACCAAAATCTTGGAGACCAAAATCTTGGAAACCACAATCTTGGAAAGCAAAAATCTCCCTTTTTAGTCTTCTTTATTGCACTTTATCTACTTATATTCTCTTGTTTGGATCACCAAATACAAATTCTGATAAAATCTATTCGCAAAAGCGTTGATTTTTACTTTCCAAGATTGTGGTTTCCAAGATTATGGGACTTTAGATCTGCGTACACAAGATTACAGTCCTCGAGATTTGCGGACTTGAGATTTTGTCGTACCATCATGGCGCGCCATGGCGTCTCAGGCACTGGTGGCGCGCGCGCTGCGCTTCAGGCGGGGACGCGATAGGTGTCCCCGCTTATTTTTTGCCTTTTTTGTTCATTTAATCTCATAAATTCGGCTTTTATCCATTATCTCATCTTGATTCTTAGTTTAACATAAAATTCGACGCATAAAACTCAACTATATCCATTTTTCAATTAAAATATGGTTCTTCAAAAACTCGCACAAATATTCTCGAAACTGGTTTTAAAAGGGAGTATGCATACTGCAGTATGTACTGATAAGTATTACAAAAAATACCAACAAACCATTTTAAAAAGGTTTTCCCACTCGAAAGGCTAAAATAAGTGCCAGAAACCCGGCGCGTCCCCCATCAGTGCCTGAGGTGTACATCGGACAAAACGAAAATTGCTTCGAAACGCAAAAAATTGCTCCAAAACAAAAATTAGCAATTTTTTGGAGCAACTTCCGTGGAACACGATTTTCCGTTTTGAAGCATGTTCCGTTTCTCCTATGAACTCGTCATTATATAGGAAAACCGTGACCCGTCTGTTTTGGAACCTTGTACAGCAGGTATAGACTTTTACGCGCGAAACTCTAAATTTTAAAACGACTTGAGCATTTTTAACGAAAATTTCAGATTCGCACTTAAAAGTTGATCGTTTTAGGACCCACTCATTCGGCTCTCGGAAAAAAAGTTTGCGAATTTCGTGCCCTGTTCATGCCGTGTTTAAAATTATTTTTCGCGAAATCCAAAATCATCTTTGACTCTCCAAAATGTACAACAGTTTAATCGCGTATGTTAGATAAAGCTATCAACTTTTTCCAAGATTTCGCTGGCAATTTCCTTCGAGTATTCTTCTAATTGTTAATCATTGAATTTTTTCAGTGTATCTAAAGAGTCTGTCAACAAATGCAACTGCACACAAGCTGTTCATTTGTAAGATGGTGGAAGTTTGGACTTCGTCGGCTCAAGAAAGTAAGATCGTAATTGAGACATTCAATCTGGCTCTCTCCAGGCTCAAATACCAATTGTGGCCCGTAATTGTTGCTCACGTACAGAGGGACGGAGGCTCACCTGCACAAGAAGATATTAGGTTACAAAAAGGCTGGCAGATTGCCCATTTATCCTGCCCCATGTAACCACCTCGGGCGGCTACATAACGCAAACAAACACCGACGACGAGACAACCTGTCATTACGGCATCCGATACGAGAGGAGGAGGCTAGTTGCCTCTTTCATTTTCTGCACCAAAAAAAGTCTGAATCTGAATTGGACACCAGGTGAAACAAATGACAAAAAAAATGGTTCAACTGAAAAAAATTGAAGGCGAAAGTAAGCAGTATTTTCTTTTTCTTCTCAAGTTGGGTTTGGTTTGAATACAGTTTTCTAGCTTTCGCTAATTGGAAGAAAAACAATCTCAAGAGTTCATCGCAACGAGTAGCTTTTTTTCTTGAGGACACAAACGGAGCTTTTAAAAAACTCAGTACCGTGTATGGTCTTAAATAATTTCTCTAATGGATTTTGATGAATACGAAGAGCAAAAAAAGAGATATCTCCCTTTGATAGCGAGATAATTTTTTTAGAATTCTACTGCTTGTTCGTTTTACTAATTCAAAGAACTTAATTTCACGAAAAAGTTTCATTTTCAGACTCCCATGTAGAATTTATAATTGTGCGTGTGTTAAACTGTGAAAATTTCTAATATCATCATAACTAGTGAAACTCCAATCTTTAGCGGGCAGGAAGAAGGATTTATGACTTCTTTGTAATCTATATTTTTTCAGTTGTGGAATAACAGTTTTTCAGATCCCTAGCCATTTCTCGCGAATATTCCTGCAGCTCCGCCTCCTTCAAGCAACTAGCCAATCAGCGGCCCTGAAGCACCCGTCTGGCCACGCCTCTGCAGAATAGCTTGAGCGATTGGTGACAGACAGGCGGCTGGCTGAAAGGCTGAATATTCCTCACGATGACCCTCAAGTTCTCGGTAGAGCGACTTGTTGATGAACCGACGAGCACGAGGCTTGATGAACCTGTTGCTCAGACTCTTTCCTACTTTGATGTACTTCTTCCGCATGTTCAGGTTTACTTTTTTGGCTTTCTCGTTAGTTTTCTTCGTCAATAGTTTCCCCTGAAAATTCTCTAGACTCTTGTTCTCGAACTGAAGTTGTTTGAAACAAGACTTACGATCAAATATATTTCAAATTTTAATCAATAATCATCCATCTTCGTTAGAAGAAACGCGTTATTTTACGGTAGAAGGCAAAGAGGACGAGGTGTGTTAAAATCCGCAAATTGTTCAATCTTACTCCTGATTGCATGAAGTGAGCGAGCCAAAAAGATCAGTGGCCCAGGAACGATTGGTCTGACGGCTTGAAGTAAGATTTTTCCTACCGTACCATGAAATAGAAGTTTTTGAGAAAATATAAATTTCAAATTTAGTCGTTCTTTTTCATGTTTTTTTGAATGTTTCAAACCTTTTTTTCATATTATATTGCTGTTGATTTCTTGCAATTTGTACTATTGTCAGTTCACCGGAACTGAAGATTTTACCTGGTTTTTTGTTTTTTTGCGAATCTAAAAATGTCAGAGTAATTTCGCGAAACTCATTATTATCACGAATTTTCCTACAATTTTTGCATATATTCACTCTCTTGAAGGTACTTTTGAGTTTTATTTCTTTGAATGAGATATAAACTTTTGATCTTCGAAATATTTTCATCCTTAAGAGCGAAGCTTTCCAAGCGCTAAAAATTAGCCAGGCGTAAGTTTTAAATCTGGACTGTAAAGTGAAAATTGAATCCTGAGTTTTGAGAAAAAAAGAAATGCTGTTTCAGATGGCTTGCTCGAATCCCTTTCTTTCTGGCCTCGGCGACTCCCCCAGTAACCAGACGCGTCTCTGGTCACAACAGTGGATAGAACTCCTTCAGCAGTCCAATTCTTCGCAATTTGGTTTGTTTTGGATTATATCAACTTTTTACAGTAGATAAGGTCATTTTATTAACTTGGCCATTTTTGGAGATATTTTATAAGATTAAGGTTTATAAAAAAGTAAAAAAAGCTTTTTTTTTCCTACCAAAAGTTTTTTCTTACAGAGTTCTTAAAAAAATAATTTTCAAAGCTTCTCGGTTAGGATAGCAACATTTCTCAATGTTCAAGTTTGTTCGATTATTCAAAACGTTGTATCATCTCAGCCTTTGACGGTATGCAAATTACCGCCATGACCGTTCCTTCGCCCACTGGCGCGTCGATTAGTTCTTGAAGAGCGGCGAGGTCTTCTTTCCACGCACAAAGGGGGTACGGTATCAACGGTCTCGTCGCGGTATTTGCTGTGCGCGAACTTACCGCCGCTTTGCGATTGTGTTTCTTCTCCCAAGTGCGAGCTGCAAAACCGCTACTCACATCTTCTTTGCAATTCGAGATGAAGAGATTGATCATTGAGGGGCGCTAAGCATGGTTTGTAGGTCGGAAATATCCGAACAGCAGTTTGGGAATATAATCAAAGGTAGAAAAACTTAAATCGCTTTGTAAGGTTTTTTTCATTCTCAGTTATCAGTTTGGGAATGTTTGAAAATGACGAAACCGGGGACACGAGTGTTTGTGCTGGTTTCCAAAAAATTCCCATTGTTCGTTGTCATAGTTTCTCTAATGGAAGGGATTATTCCAGCTATACAGTTATGCGCCGCAAAGCTACGTATCTTCATCTATTTATTGTCGAAAAGGACTTACTTTTGCGCAGCGTGGTTGCGACTACCCAGAATGCTCGTCGAGGTACCAGCTGAGCTTTGTGGAAATCTTAGTATTCTCAACTTCCGGTTTCCAAGAAAATTAATAGCTCAAAGCCGGAAAAGCATATTTCAGCGGTCTTTGATGTTTTTTTAAACTTGCTTAGAAGTATTTTTTTTTAAAAAATAGGAAGTTGTACAGGTTAGGACTTGCAGGATCTTGATCTGGTACCTCAAGAAGATTTCTGGAAAATTTTTAGGGTATTCCTCACCTCACAGTGAAATGACCTTACTTTTTCTGTTGGTTTTTCTGATTTTCCCCACCGTAATCTCAAAATAATATTTTTGGTTCAAAAACGTAATGTGGTCAGAAGCATGTATTCATCTCGCTTGATCGATTTGAAATTTCGTATCTCAACTGCTCCAGTCGTCGAAGACTTTTTGTATAAAAAAAATTTTTTTTTCAAAAAAGACTCGAGTATCTTTTTGAACACCACACGCACAACTTACATACCGCTCGCAACTATAGAAACGAAGAAACATGATCTCATGAAAAAAATGATTTAATTATTTGTGACAAATTATTTGTTTTTTTATATTTTTTTGATATTAGCGTCTTATCAATTTGATAAATAGGGGTCCTTTTTATTTAGTGTCCACTAAAGGAAATGTATCTTCCAACATTATTCCTTGAAGATCCACTTCATTTTTTCCCAGTGCCAGAAGCCGCGTCGTGACCGTAACAAGCGCTACGATGCGTTCACTACTTTTCAATTTAAAAGTAATGACTATTCACCTTTGCTTTTTTTGTTCGAGTTTTTGAGAAAATTCCAAAATTGTACGAGGGTATTTTGGTTCAACTTGATAAAGTCCGTTTTACAGGCGAAGTAGCAGCGGGGCTATTTCTGCAGCCATTCCGAAAGAATAAACGAATCCGAACCGCATTCAGTCCTGCGCAACTCGTTCAGCTGGAAAAGGCGTTCGACGGAAATCACTACGTAGTTGGTAATGAACGTAAGCAACTCGCATCGCGACTGTCCCTAACAGAAACTCAGGTACGGACTCATTGTGGATATTTCGTTCAATTTTCACAGATTCTAGAATTGAATTTGCTAGAAAATCAGCTCAATTGGTTTTGGGTTCCATACTGGGCTTTTTTTTCGAATTCCAAACTTTAAAAAAATTTTGATGAAAATTTATTTTAGAGGTCCATTTTTAAAGTTCATTTTTCTTTTTTAATTAGTAGTTGACTTGAACTCAAATTTATTTTTCCATTTTTTTTTGTTTCTCAGTTAGTAAAATTGCAATCGGTCGACGACAGACCGTTTGTCGATATAAATAAAGCCGAGAAAAGACTAGACTTACCCTCGTTTGGTCGGACAACAAGACCGGCGACAATGATAATCCTACCGGGAGCTCGAAGCCGAATGCAAGCAAATTTTCGCTCGAGTGCTATTATGCGACGCGCCTTCTTGTTCTCTCCGGGCAAACAACCATCACACCAAATTGCAGGTCAAGGTTTGGTTTCAAAACCGTCGAACTAAGCACAAGCGAGTCCGTCTCGACAACTGCGCTTCTTCAGGTTGAATTTCATCCTTTTTGAACTTGAGTCATTCGAACTTAACTCTTTCAAAAGCTATAGGCCAGTGGACTCAAACTTGGAGCTCATTGATTTCTCAATCTAGAAGTAGTATTTATTCTTTTTTACCTTTTAGTTAGGCTATGAAAACTCAAAGTTCGTATTCTATCTTTGCATTGAATAAATGAAGGTTTTAAGGGCCATAACTCGGCGGAAAATGAGAAAAATGTTCTGGATTTGAGTTTTCTGAAAAGCGTCTCCTACTCGAAAAACATCTCAGAGGATTCTCAGCAAAATTCAAATCTGTCTCTGATCAGTTTTCAAGTCAGCTTGACCTCTTAGTTCGGCGCTATATTCAAAACGAGAGCTTTGAAGAAGCAGGAATTAGGCATGAATGTTCAAAAATATGCGAAAATAAAGTGAAAAAGGTGATTTTTCCAAGATATTCGTTATAAATTCCAGTGGCCGTAAAATAATCTGGAAATAAATGAAGATTTTAATAGTGTTTAATCTTTACAAGTTCAATAAAATAATAAGCAAGTGATAATGTTTGGTGGTCCATACAATAACCCGACTATGTGACGAGTTGGGAGCAAAGCGTTGCATAGAACAATTTTTGAAATGACATATTCGATTTAAAAAAAAAAAACAGAAAACGTTGTTTTTTAATAATATTTTTTCCAGAAACTTCGACAACGGCTGAAAAGGACGAATCACAACCATCTGAGCCGAGAACGCCCTAAGTTTGAAAAAGAATGAAGAAACTCTGTCTCTCAAAAACCCACAAGAAAGTATTGACGAGAATTTATTTTTAAAAAGTATATATATTTCTTGTTTTTGTTGGTTTCCCGTGCCATATTCGAAGAATCATAAATGAAATTGTAGTTTTTCCTTCATCATATGATCTTGTTCAAAACTAAATTCTTTCACACTGGAAATTAACGTTGGTTTCGATGGTCAATGGAGTGGAAAAGTACGAGAGGCAAAAGCGGCGCGAAGATTACAGTATTAAAAAGGCAATTGTGCGTAAATTTCCGCGTTTTGCACCACAAAATGACACGTTTTGTGGGTCTGTAATTGTTGTCTCATCATAAAAATTGAAATTAAGATCGCGTGTTCTCGAAAAGAAGAGAGAAAAAAGCGACGCCACGTAATTTGAATCGCTGCCAGCCTCCGAAAGGTTTTTTTCGCCTTGTTGTGAATGGACCAACTTATGGAAAAGGGGTCGCAAATTGAGAAACAAGGACGCGAATGTCTGATTGTTAATTAAGAAATCAAAAAAAGAAGAGAAGGAACTGGACTTTCGAGGAATTTTCTAGATTAAGGGGTGCTTGAAAGTTTTCTGATCCTAGGAAAAGTGAGGAATTCCTAACCGTTTAATATCTTTCAAAGGGTCTCACCGTCTTTACATGATTTCCAAGGAAAAATTGAAGTTAAAAATAAATAAATGTTTTCTAGCTACAGATGAAAGCTAACAAGGTTTTATTTTGACAAACTTCTGAGATAGGTAGTCCTAGGTATGAGTACTCGAAATTGGAAAGAGTTATCTGCCGAGCGTCAAAGGGTTTGAGAAATCGCCCATCGAAAATTTACGGGAAAAGCTCAAAAACCGATTTTCTTCGGATTTTTGGTGGCTTAAAAAACCTCTGCAAATTAATAGTTTATAAAAAAAACACAAGAAAGACTATTTTTCCTCAAAAAACTCAATGAGAATCATTTTTTGAGCTTCTAAATAACTTATGGAATTTGGCCGATAATTCTTTTCGTTTTCGAGTACTCTTGGACTGCCTACCACTGAAGGTTAGACCAGATCTGCGATGCCCTCAAAAACTTCCTTCGTAAGTATTTTCACAAAATTAGAACGTATTAAGGAGCGTAGAAATGATTTATAAACTGATCGAGGCGACAATTTTTTTTTTTGCAGTAGCTATACGTACACTGAATGAATTAAGTAATTTATTGTATTAATTTCAAAAATTTAAATTTCTTTTTTTGGAAATTCAGTACTGTATCTTGTTAAAGAACTAAAAAAGTCAGTCATTTTGATCCTTTTGAACTTACATAAGGAAACTATCGTCAATAAGACAAAAACAAAACTTTCTGGGATGTTCACTAAAAACAAAAAAAAAATCTTGCATTGAACGTACCAACAAGTTTCGATGTACATGTCATGAAAGTTCAAATACTTTTTGAGTTGAAAAATGAACTAGTCAGTTTGTTTTCATGTCAATGCGCTATTTCAGCCGAAGCGATGCTGAACTAGCTCGATGACCGTAGCCGTGGCCGTTGATCCATTACCCAAATATAGCAACATTCTTTGTCTTTGCACCTGTACCTCATTGTCAGCCGAGGCTTATTCACGGTTGTCAGGAAATATTCTATCTAGGAAAAAAATATAAAAACTTAACCCTTTTCAAAAAAATTCATACAATTGATTGTTCCTGCAATAATAAATTCAAAAAAAAAACGAGGAAAAAAGATTAAAGCACAATTTTTTATAAAACAGTTTCCATAAGGAAACTCGCAAATAAAGCTATTAAAATTACAACTTTGGTTGATACAAAAGTCAAAGTTTTTTCTTCCACTTTTTACAAACAAACACGATGGTGACCCGTTTTCCTATATAGCTTCGTGAAATGACAATTGCACTCGGGACTCATTCAATCGGTTTCAGTTTTCGTATACAAGTAGAACGGCTTATTTACGAATGAGCCGCGCGTACCAACAGCTTGCAACCGCAGGAACCGCCTGAAAATTGGCCAGTTTTTTTCTAAATAGGATAAGTTGGGTATCTAAATTCATACATGGGCACCTTTTTAAAAGGCTGCCATCACCTACTCCTGAGCCTTCCTAAATTGAAGTTCGTAATACCTGACTGAGTTCAAAGCTCCCTCTAATTTTGTCAACACTACCTCCCTGAGAATAAAAGTTTACTTTATTCATCTTTTTTTCGTAGGACAACTGTTCCCGGACTCATTAAGTTCCTAACTTGCCCACATATGTCTGAAACCAAGCTTTTAAAATTAAACCAAATTCAATTTTCGAGCCTGAGGGACTTCTTGGCGGCTCACTTCTTTCTAGCTAGATTCCCAGATTACCGTTAAGAATTTTACTGGAGAAGATTTGAAAGATTGAGGTACCTGAGCAAAACTATTGACAATGGAGAGCCAGGCAGCGACGCCGACGACATGCAGGAGGTCCGCCTGCAGAAGTTCGTAGCATGTCTTGGTGTGGTAGACGACTTCGCTGGTTCCAAACGGGTCAGTTAGACATTCCGATAAATATTCTTGTAGGCAACTGAAATTGTTAGATGATAACAAACATATCTCTCTTGAAAAAATCTTGCTGGGGTTCGAATGTTGAGGTACCAGGCAAATACTCTGTCCTGGACCTGCACTCTTTAGTTTTGTGCACAAGAAGCTCGAAGCTTTCGAAGGATTTCTTCATACATGGCCAGACCTAATTTCAGGGCCGCCGAAGACTTTCCAGGAAAAATACCAAATTTTCTCGGGATCATTTTTGGAGTCAGAAAACTTGCATTTATTTTCTCAAGTTTTTTTTTTGAATGTGGTCCTTAACGTTTTTCACAAAGTCCGTGTCAGTTATTGAGTTCAGATTGAGAATTATTCTTGGGAAAATTAGTTGGATGGTTAAAGAAGTCTTTTTTGCAAAATTTTCATTTCTCTTTTTTTCAAGTTTTTGAAATTCTAAAGCTTTAGCCGATGCACATTTATTTTTCTCTTGAGACCGAAAAATTGACTTTCATCTTTCATTTAAAAAACTGAACCCATAAAATCTCTTTTTCTTTCAAAATTTCAGTTTGGCCAAATACGATTATTACGCATTATTTTGCGTTGTTTTCAAGTTTTACTACAGTTTTCTTAAATAAGCTACTGGAAATGTCGCCTATTCGAAAAATCGCACGTGTGGTGTTTTTAAGCGTACGGAGAGCGTTCTGACTGATTTGAATGACGGTCTCAGCAAGGAAGGCGCACGCGGCATTCTGCTTTTTTGCACTCTGGTGCGAAACTTGGGAAACTCCAAGCTTGAGTCATCCGTGGATCGGCTTTAATATATTACAAATTTTTATTAGAATTAATCAAGGTTTTTCATTTTTATTTCCACGTGAGAAAATTTTCAAGCTTTTAGGAGAAATCCTAGGACCAAAATTTCACTGCCACTTTCTCAATTGTTTTTTCAATTTTTTCGGATAAGATCTCTTTAATAATACCCACCAAGAAGCCGGAAGGATCCTTTTCGGAACTTTTTGATGCATGTACCATTTGGAGGTTCGCCAAACGTGTGCGTCGTCCGTTCCGTTGACGCCACAACATTTAAACTGAGCAGAAGATTGGTATCGAAAAATACAATTAAGAACGAACGTTAGATTGCAAATGATCCCAAGACTCTGTGATCGCCTCCATTTGTGTCGTACCGTACAGCTCGCGCAGGGACGTGAGCATCTTGAGATTCAGTGGGATGTTGTTTACCAACTGGAAAAGAATCAAATCAAAGTCAGAAGGTCGGAAAACCTGATATCTGAATACAAAACCCATGATGCCGCCAATGAAGAGCATAGTAAAAATAACCAACGAGGCGATCGCACACTGTAAATTTCTTGATTATTGCGAAAATGTATAGTAGTGGCCCTAGGATTACATTATCTCATAGCTTTTAGAGTTTTGAAGCTGTCTTTCTGGATCATTGGAACTTTTTTTTGGTAGAATGGAAAAGGGTTGACTCACCGAGTAGACCCCACACCGTAACTCTTTGCAAAGAGAATACATGGAGATGGCATGGTTAATTATACAAAGAATGGAAATGACGACAAGGATCCGGGCTACGTCGACGTACAAAGACGGCGCCAGAAGCTCTGCGTACTGTGACCGCCTCGCTAATAGCCAACTGCCGTAACAAACACAAGATATTGAGAACATCTGGAATATAATCGAAGTTTCGGAGTCATCGTGCGCCAAGACTCACAATTGACAAAAACGAGAAGAAGAGAAAAGAGAAGCGTATGGTCCTGCCGACAGCCCCATAGGCCGACCAACGGCCAAACGTGCTCATCGCGAGTCTAAAACAACCGCTTTTTTCCATATGTTTTATGTGAAAGATGACGAACGAAGATAGATTTGGACAAAAAGCAGGATTCCAAGAGGAAAATGAATCAAAATCGAAGATTCATATACGGGTTGGATGAGCCTCGATACGATCTCAGAAGATGAGGTCGCGCAATAACGTCACAGAACCCTCATGAGGTTTTTGCAAATAATACATATGTAAAAACTTCCTCTTTTTTGTTTTAATTCAAATTTTTCACAAAGCAATACAAAAGCCATTCTGGGAAAAATTTTGAACGGCGAATGATATCATGGTTACGTCGTTGAAAACAAATGTAGCAATGAAGATGTGTGGAGAAACCAGTAATTTCTCTTTCATTTGGAAAAAAAAACAACGGAGTCTGGGAAGCGAAACGTCAGATTGAGATATCAAATAGATCATATCTAATCGAAGCTTCATCCTTAAACTGTTCCAAAAAAATGGAGTTATTGTTTTTTTCGAGAAACAATTTGAAAGAAATGTTTAACTAAAAAATTTCGTAGATCACTAAAAAGAAAAGAAGAAACGATTTTCATTTATATTTTTGATCCAGTAAGTTTTTCACTTGCATTCACAAATTTGGGATATTTTTGACGCAATTTTCACATTGAATATGGCTGCAATTGATTCAAAAAATCAGAAAAATAGGAACCTAGAACTTTTTTTTATGTTTTCATCATTACATGGTCGCAAAATGAAAATTTATCGGATACATTTGTAGAAATTTTTTATGACTGTGATGAGATGGCTTGTAAAACTACGATGAGATCTAAATTTGGAAGAATTCATTTCAAAAGACGTCTGGCGTAGACGGCGAGGCGCAGCGAACACCCTCAGTTTACACCGTCGGCCTGGGTTCGGCCTTGGTCCGCCGTTGCCGCGCAGCAGCAGTGCCGACGTCACTCGCTCTCGTTTGACGGGCTGCTCGACGACCACTCGTCGACCACCCCTTTTTTTCTTTAATTGCCAGAATTCAGAAAAAAAAGTTTGACACAAGCTTAGCATATGGGCTTTGTAGCTAATTAACGAGATTAAATTATCAGCAAATTAGTTAGAAGAGCCGCAAGGAATGAAGGTAGATAAGAACAAATTGAGGAAACTATAATGAGTCCCAATGAACATTGTTTTCTTCGGGTAAGACGGGATAATTGATAAATATAGACAAAAAAGGTTTTTGAATAACCAGAAACAATTTGTTATCGAAAAAGCAAACAGAGAGCAGCCACTGAAAAGGGCGCTATGAGTTCAATCATTTGATCTCAATGGCTGGAAAAAAAAAATGAAATTCTCAGTTTTTCCGCAATATTCAACCTTCCTCATTTCACATTTTCGACACTCTTCTACATGTTTATTTTTTTTTTTCAACAATGAGCTTTTGTTTTTACAATTTTTGAAATTCCATCAAACTGTCAAAATATAGAACATGTGAAAAAAATAGTTTCTTTTTCAATTCAAAAATGTGAAAACTTCCAAATAAAAAAATAACTCTGAAAAAAAGACAAAAGCAGCAAAAAAACGGCTATCTTGCTATTGAGAAAAAAATTTTTAAAAAAATCTCGAGTTGAAAAAAATTATAAGGAAAAAAATAAGGTTATGTATTTGAAAGTTTCACCCGCATAAGAAAAATAAAATGTTCGAGTACTGAAATCTTTAAATTAAAGCCTAATGACTCAAGCAAACAATAGCAGGTTTTTCTTTCAACAAACTGAGTTGAAAGGTTGACAAAAAAGGAGAGTGATGAAAAAAGATCGAAAAAAGCAACAACAAAAATGGTTTTCTCTGACTTCGAATAGACCTTTGATTTTCAATAATAATGGATTAAATAATGAAAAATTTCGAAATAGATAGTCAAAAGAAGAGAACTTTGAATCATTAGTTCGGGAAAACTGGTATTTAAAATTTTGATCGAAAAGGCAGAAGAAGAATCGATTTTATAATAACAGCTTAGTATATCGAGGAATGATCAAGTTTCGAAGAAACATATCAAAAATCAGTCAAACGTAAATTTCGAAGTTGAATCAAGCAGGCGGAAGTGAAATCGAATGAATATGAACGACCAAAAACCGATCCCAATGGATATCTCTAGAAAACAAAACAAAAAGAAAAGGGAAACTGGCGATCAAGGAGGAGAAGAAGTTGGGCAGAATCGATAGGACAGGCGAAGCGTCGAAGAGGAGGCGGAAACGAGTTATGCCACACGTCCACTCGTGGGCCCGAAGGCGGCGGCTGCAAGAAAAAGGAAAGAAGAATACGTGCGGAAGAAAATTGAAAATACAGAAGCGGAAAAGACTGCGGAGGCCGTATTTACTCGTCCACTTGTCGAAATGCTCAGGCCTGATGTTAAGTTGTAAGTGGGCGGTAAAGTAAAGGATACCACTTTTGCGGCCCTCTTTGAGTCAACATTATATGTGGTGTCGAAAAATGAAGCTTTTAGGATCGTGTCTTAACAGAAATCGTCGAGCAGAAACAGTGTCTAAGATAGCTTTCTGTAGGAAAACTTGAAAATAATCTCAAAAATGATGCGGATTCTGAGTGCGAAGTCTGTGTAGAAAGAATGCCACTGTAGGCTCTACTTTCTGCACGAATTTCGAAGAGAAGCTCATCACCAAACTCGGAGGACCAGTGAATATTCCAAAGAAGGATCCTGGCATTATTGGCTGGCTTTATGGCAAATTAAAAGGAAAAGCTTGAATAATGAGAGTCAATGCGAAGGTATTATGGAAGGAGGGAAAGTTTTGAGAAAGTGAGTCTGAGGTGGCGACACAATGGACCAACTCCAGCTGCCAACCGGTCCGCCGCTCCTCCCGCTTTATGACTGACGGAATGAGCGGCAGCTACCCTGATAGTTGAGTTTTTATTTACCTCGCACACGCAGAAATCAAATATTAAATTTCGAACACTCCTCGGTAGATTGCAATCCTGTTATTCATTGTTCTCACCTCGAACTACTTTTTTCCTTTCAATTTTTTTGCCGTTTCCAAAGTAATTTTGCGGCATGTTATTTTTCGTTGTGCGAAATTAATTTTAACACGGCGTAAAATCGTTCGTTTGAAAATGAGAGTTGAAGGAATTCTTAAAAAGCAAAGAATGAAAGAGCAGGACGAAATAGCTCGTCGAACATAGTAAAATAGACGTTTCATAGATGAATTTTTTTTTCGCATGTCGAAGGAAAAAACACAAATAAATAAATAAAAAGCTCAATAAAAGTTTTTTTTGTCTAGACGACTTAGAAAAAGTACAGAAAGCAAACCAAAAATTATCTTGCGGGGTTATCAAACAGGTGAGTATGTTTGCAGAGCCCTTAAAGTTTCGAGCAAGTGAGAAACTAGACCTGGAACGGAAAAGCTTTCCAGAAAGCCGTCCGTCGGCGCCAGTGCCTTCAATAGAAGTAGTTTTCAAAGACAGAGAACTTGTCTTGAAACGTTCAAATGTACAAATGGACACCTCAATGTTTTTTGTTATTACTCCGCTTTGTTATCAGTTTCACCTAAAGTACCGCAATACTGCTGTGTTTATTTTCATTGTGAAAAGAAGGGAGGTCAAACCGTTTGTATAATAATAGTTGTACAGTTTTCGAAAAGGGTTGCTCTTCTGTCTTGAAAATTTTCCATTTTTATTTTTCCTTTTCAAAAGTTGTAATGACCTAGATTGAAATAAATTTCGACGAGTTTAAGCAACAGGAACAAGTCGATCTGGTTGCCGATCTCCATGCGTAACTCGGTGTTGATAGAACTTATGGCCGTTTATCGAATGATGAAATTTGTAGGAACGGTCCCTAGGATTAATCGTATCATCAAGGTGAATTTGGAAAGTAACAGAAAGTTCAAGAAATGAAAAAACCTTCTTGTGAGGACTTTTTCGGCCGGACAAATGTTGACGTGCTTCTGTGTGAAGTCGCTTCTCTGAGTCGATTGTCCAAGGAATTCTCCGGATGCGTTGAGCCACTCATCGTGTGGTCGTGCAATCTCGGGACGTTCTCCTAAGCCAGAAAGTTCCACGTTTCGATATTTTTCATTTTTTCACCATATTTTCTACCGAAACCGTCGTGGTAGGTGGAAGTGGCGTCGAATGGCTCGTCGCTCATAAAAGAAACATTTGCCGGCTTCACCGAGATTGTTCTGGCGTTATGATTTTGTTGGATTTTGGTCACATGTAAGTAAGAAACTTGGTTGCAGGTTTAGCGATGAAGTCGTCATGTGTGGTTGTGGACTGAGCGAAATTCCCATCGAGCAGCAAGGACGAGGAGAGCGGTCGAACAGCCTGTGGTCGAGAACCCTACGTTTGAAAGTGAAATCTAGAAACGAAGCTTATTTTTTTCAACCGTTTTATGATTGAAATCGACGCGATTGGTAGTTGTGTCGAAGAACTCGCCGGACGGTAGAGATGAAGCTTCTCGCCGTATCGCAGGATTTCTCAGGTACTGCAAGAAAAAGGAGAATCAGTTAATCATTGGCAAGTTCAAGGAAGTAGCGCTGGCACAAAAAAGTGGTCGACTCAGAAGCCATCGAACTTTTTTTTTCAAGAAATCCCTGAAAAATTTCGATCTTGATTTTTAAATTTCAAGTACGGAATTTCCGAACACATATTTTCCCATATTCTCCCTACGTGAATTTCAGTACTTGTATGTGAGAAATAAAACATTTTGATTTTGATTGATTGTATCGCTTCTAGTTCAAAATATGCCAAAAACTACCTCTTTCGCCTCAAAATCAGCTTTGTTAGTGGTCGTTCCTGAAAATGGTCCGTCGCTGAGTAAATTTGATTGAATCGGTCGAACTACGTTCTGCCGACCTCCCTAAAATTTCAAGCTTGGAAAAAGTTTCGATTTAAACCTAATAAAGTTACCTGCTTCAGATTGAAGTCTGTTCGTTGGGTGGTCGCATCAAAGAATTCGCCCGAAGGTGAGGACTTTGGTTCTCGGCGGATGACAGCCGCTCGAGAGTAATGAAACGGTAAATTTATATAGTCTGTTCTGAGTTCAGGACATTTTGTGAAAGTTCTTAGAAAAGCATAAAAATCTCAGAAAGGTCTCGCTTTGAGACGCTTTTTGAGACGCTTTTGACTACGTTCAAAATAAGAAATATCTAACTTCTTTCTGATCATAGTCGTCTTTATTAGTTGTGGAGTTTTGGAATGGGTCTGTCCTTTGGAAATACGGTTGAGCATCAGGTCGGACTTGCTCTCGCGGAACAGCCTCAATAGAAAAAAATTTAATTTTTTCACGACGCTGAACCTCTTTCAGATTGAAGTCCGATTTGTTAGTGGTTGTACTACTGAAAGGATCCAGCCGAAGCTGTTGCTGTGTAGAAGGTCTGATGGCTCCTTGTCTTTCACCCTGATATCATTTTTCATCCTGATATTTTTCTTTAAATAAAGAAAACCATTTTACGATTAAAGTCAGCTTTGTTGGTTGTGGTTCCATTGAACGAGTCTTGCTGGAGGTATTGTTGAGTGGCCGGCCTGACAGCTCCTTGTCGCTCTCCCTAAATTGTTTTTCTTATAACCGTCGTCCTTTATTTTCGTTCCTGCTTCCGTCCATAATCAGCTTTCTGTGTGGTAGAGTCATAAAACTCGCCACCCGGAAGTCCGGCGGAGTTCAGACGTACGGGTTGATCTCGGATAATCTTCAAAAGTAGTTAGCCCTTGAGTGACTGGTTCCAACTACTGCTTTAGGTTGGTAGTCGGCTCGATTGGTGGTGCTGGAGTGGAACTCGCCGCTTTGAAGAAGTTCGTCCTCCCGTCGGTATGGCAGGGGACGTGAGCTCTGAACAGTTGTTCGAGAAGCCAAGAGAGTTTTGAATTCTGTTCGACTTTACGACTTGAGGTCAGCTACTTCTTACAGTTGCTTTATACCTAAATCTGAAGGGGCGAAATTTCTGTTGCCTATTGTTTCTAGCGAGATTTAGGTGTAACGGAAAGCAAATTTCAAATTTTAAAATTGCGGTTTTTAACATCTGCTTCTTTTTGTTCAATGAGTGTCGAATAATTGAAAAAAAAAATCTGAACCTGTTTTAGATTGAAATCGGTACGATTTGTGGTTGTTGCGTCGAACGCGTCGCTTGTAACGTTGGCAGGTGCAGCATTTACAGTTTTAGCCCTGGATGAGCCATTTAAAGAACAATATTTGCAGGTTTGGAAATTGGCAAACCTAGAAGCGTATTTTGCCGGGTACTGCGACGCATATTCGCTCTTGGATTCGCCGATTCCACCAGCTATTGCGAAATCTGCGTCGACGTGTTCGCATTTGTGTTGTCTGTATCAATTGATTTCTTTTTACACCAAAAAAGATATATTTATGGATATGTTGATGTTTTTTTTGTTCGTTAAGGTTTTATCGAATAATCCAATTTCCGGACGTAACCAGTTTTTTTTTTCAAAAAATTTGCAATGGTCTTCCTGAAAATTGATCAATGGAAGTTGAATTTGGATCAAATAATTCCAAAAAAGGGACTTACCCGCATTGACAGATTTGGCAGATGCACTTCTCCTCGACCTCTTCATTCGACATTTGCGATTTCACTCGCACAAAAAAGACGCTTAGTAACGAAAGGCCGAGGTCTTCCAGACTTTCGTTGTCCAGGTCCCTCCTTTTTCAGCCATGCTCCGTTGGAGTGTTTCCTGCTCGCAAAACTTTTCCCTTCATCCGCTCGGCACCATTATTCTACGTTTCTTTGGAGATTTCAGAAGGAAATACACGAAAAAAAAAATGTATACAGCAGTATGAATAATGGAAAAACCTCAGAATACTTGAATAAAAAAAAATTAACCGAGCACGCAAAGGATCGAAAAAAAAGAAGAAATATATGGTTTAAATGTATATATATAGTTTCTTTGTGTTTATAAATCTTTGTGTATATAAATGTATATAAAAATTTTTCTTTACAGGTGGGGTTAATCCACCTAGTGGTCTTTTTCCTTCCCTGCAACATCACCATACCATACCGATGTTGCGAAAATAAATAATTGATTGATTGATTGATACTTGTTCTTTAGGTATCTAAACACATCTAAACAAAACCATTAAACACAGAATTACTCGAAATCAGAGAGAAAAAATTTGAATTCCCGCCAAAAGGGCGTTTTGCAGTAAAGTTGCTCTGTGGACAACACGCTTTACCATTTTTTGGATTTTCGTTTTTTTTTCTTCGTTCTTTTTTTTCATTCAAATTTGATTTGCTTTTTTGTTTGCAACAAAGTTTTTTTTCACCGTGAAATCTTTTTGTTTATGTATAATTCGCAAATTTTGATCGCAAAATGCTTCCGAAGTGAAAAAGAAAAGATTTTATACAGTTTTCGGTTGGGATATCGATATTTCGCGTTTCATTTAATATCCGTGTCTAAATGATTTTTTAGATAAAAGAAAAGCTTTAATTTGAAGCAGATACCCGGTTATTTCTCACAAAATGCGAGTCTGATGACGTCCGCAACTTCTCGTGCACGGCTACTGTAAACAGTTTTGTGTACACCAATCCAGAGAAAAATTGAAGACGGAAAAATAAAATCGGGTTTTCTTTCAAAACTAGTACTATAGTCATATCTGTGATTTTGAGTACACCGTTAATTCGCAATGAAAAAATCTAAAAGGTACCAATTTAGCCTCAAACTCTGTTTTTTACTGCCCCTATATAGGGGCCTGAGGCGCCTGAGAGCTTTTGGCACACGCGGCGTATAAAAAATCGATTGAATTTTAGGGCGCTGATATCTGAGTAATTTATTTCAAAATCGTTGGATTTTGAATTCTTTTCTTTTCAATTCTAATTTTTTTTTTCATTACACTCTTTTGCGTCCGAACGAGCCGAGAACAGGCAAAGCAATTTACGCTTGTCGTTTTTTTAAGACCTGCTCATTGAGGCCCTATCACATTGAAAATATTATTAACCGATAACTTGGTTCGAACTTTCTTTATCGCCTAGACCCGAAGAATGAGCATCCAGCTTTCTTTTTTCAACAAAGATTTTTGTGTGAATTTCCTTTTCAAAGTTTTATGGCACTTTTTTGAAAGAACAGAAGCGATTTTGGATGCGTTATGACAGAAATGAACGTGTGTCGATGCGTCATGGCGGTTGTAAACAATTTCTTCCTCTCCCTCTTTCCCTTTTTCTCTGTTCCTTGCTTTTTTCGCGTTTGTTTTTGAATGTTCCCGCCAGCCGCTTCTGCGTCTCTACTGTTGTTTGTTTGAATCTAGACGCCTCATTTCGTTATTTACTTCGTTTTACCCATTCCGGTCATTTCGTTTTTCACTATAATTTCGTTTATCTATTATCAACGGTGTTGAGAAAGATTTCCTTTCTACAGTTGGGAAAAGATTCTCTGTTTTGCAGGCAGAAAGAAAAAATCAGCAGTTTCTTCTCAGCTCTTGCTTCTTTTTCACTTATAACGAACACGAAATATTTGTGTTTGAGACGATACACTTAGACTTCATACTTGTAAGGATTAACCAAAAAAAAAAAGCATATATACTGAGAAGCGCAAACGGGGTAGACAGCGTTATAAAATTAAAGCAAAAAGGTAAAAAATGAAGGGTTTTCTTTTTAAATCCATGATCTAAATGATAAAAAAAGGGTGCATATTTTTCAGGTTTTTTAAATTTTTTTTCTTCATAAAACAGAAACAGAAAAAATTGATCGATTTTTTTTTTCTACTACAAAGATCGTCCTTGGGTTCAAGTCCAGCCGATTCGAATTTCTCTTTCTTTTTGAACTATATCTTTTGAATGATATCTCTCGAGTTTGCTTCATCGGTTCCATTAAATGACCATTTTTCGCGGCTTTCTCCGTTTTTGGATTTTCATCATATTTTTCAGATATAAATATGGTGTTTGAATCGTTGGTTGCAGACCTTCTTAATAGGTTCTTAGGAGATTTTGTCGACAACCTCGATTCATCGCAGTTGAACATTGGAATATGGGGAGGTTACGCAGATTTTTTAGTTTTTGTCTGAAGTATCGTGTTTAAAGGAGATGTCAAATTAGAAAATTTGCAAGTGAAGGAGACGGCGTTGGATGACCTCGACCTTCCAGTTAAATTGAAATTCGGCTACCTTTCCTCATTGATTCTGAAAATCCCATGGAAGAATCTGTACAAAGAGCCAGTTATCGCCACGATCGACGGCTTGAACTTGATTGTGGTGCCTAACAAAGGCGTCGTTTACAGTGAAGACAAGGTTCAGTTCTAATGAAATCAACTAAACTGAAGTTTTTGAGGCGATGAAAAACACACAAGAAGTCAAGCAAAAGACGCTCGACCGGCTCGAGCAAGCCAGAAAAGACCGACGAAAGCCAAAAAACCCCGAGTCCGACACGTTCGCTGAGAAGATGGTCGCCCAAATTATCAAAAATTTACAGGTCATCCGCTTTTCTTTTTTTGAGTGTGAATAGTCAAAGCTCTATTTTTTTGCTTTGAAACTTTTATTATGATTCTTGATAGTTGTCTAACAGTTTTATTTTATTTTCGTAGTTCTTTTTTTTCTATTCTCGAAATTGAAAAAAAAGAATTGTGATGCAAAAGTCTTGAATTCATTCCAAAGTAGTCCGAATTCGAACCTAAGGAATGTTTAAATAAACTTGAAAAGTTATAATCAGTAGTTATCCCCTTTTTGACTCACTTTTGAAATTGAAAAAAAAGCTTTCGTAAAAGTTTCCAGATTTGCAATGGAAAATTTACTGTTTCTTGGTTAAGCGTGAGTGAAACTTCTATGCTTTTATTGGAGTCGTATGTTACCTTTTTTTTCTGTAGTACTAAAAACCTCAGAATCCGATTTGCAGGTCTCTATTTCGAACATTCATGTTCGCTTCGAGGACAAATACACGAATCGCCACCGGCCATTCGCTATGGGAATCACTCTGAAAAATTTGGAATTCAAGGTTTCTTTTTTTTCCCAAAGGGAGGAAGTCTTTTCTTCAGACAACTGATGAGAATTGGCGAGAAACGATTCACAAAGAAACGGTTAAAATCATATACAAGCTGGTTTCGTTGGAGAACCTGGCAGTGTACTGGAACTCCGATTCTGAACTGATTTCGGACCTCGAGGACAAGGAACAGATCCGTCGGAAGCTGCAGGAGACCATTCATGACGGCAAAAATGTCCCCAAAGGCTACAAATATAGTGAGTTCATCAAAGAAAACTCAAAAAAAAGAAATCGGTATTTTCAATTGCATGTCTGCAATTTAGGAGATTATTCCTTAATTGGTTATTTATTTAGCGTTTTTTTATCTCAATAGTTTCCTTTTTAATTATAATAAACAGTTTATTAGCAAAACTTCGCTCTCCCACTAACGAAACATATTTTCTTAGTTTTGCTCGAAGTATCTTATTTTTAATGAATAATGCTTAGTTACCTGTTTGAGAACAAATTTCTATGATCTGAAAAAGAAAAAAACGTTTGCATTCCAATCAACTGTTTCCTGCAGTACTGGAGCCGATCAAGATGCAGGCCAAGTTGAAACTGAATCAAAAGCCGGAAACAGACGGAAGCAACTGGAGCATCCCGAAAATTGATCTAGGAGTCGATATGCAAGCTTTAGCGTTGGCCATTGGAAAGTTCCAATATCAAGACGTGCTTCTTTTCCTCGAAGCTCAAGAAAGGTGCCGTGAAGTCGATATTTCTATACGGATATTTCTCATTTAGGTTCCAAACAGCCGGACAGTATTTGAAGTACCGACCACATCTCAATGAGTACAAGGGACACTATAAAACATGGTTTCAATACACCTTTTGCATAGGATTTCATTCTCAAAAAGAGTTTTCTTTCTCTCGAAATTGGGCGCAACCAAATTTTGTCTTTTTCAAGTTGTTCATTGAAGTCAAGATCTCATTGAAAGGGCGTCTCAAAAGCTTTTTTTAGGTGGAAGTTTGCCTACACGTCAATCCTGGAAGAGAAAGTGAGAAGACGTCGAAATAACTGGTCTTGGTCCCGCATGAAGGCCCATCGAGAACTCGTGAAGAACTACCAGCAGGCCTGGGTCAAGCACCAGACTGAGAGCAGTCCCGGTGGCTCTGTAACGGAGATCGTCAAGGTGAAATTCATACGGGATGGCTGGGAAATGTTTGTTCATAAAATGGTCGAATTTTTCCCAAAAGAGCTGAAGTACTCGAATATCGAAAACACCATTTTCAACAATTTCACTGAATTTCAGAACAATTGTGAAAGGAAAAAGTTTTTTTTTCAGCACAACTCTGTATAAATATTAAATGTGACTTCTTTTTTTAGTCGGAAAAAAAGTTTTTTTCTACGATGAAGAGCCAAAAAAACGGTTATAATTTTCTAAAATCTACAGTTTTTCAAATTTTCAGACCATCAGACAATTTATTGTAAGTGAAAAATCCAACCACGCATTTCGAAGTTGAACAAAACGCTGTCAAAAAAATATGGTGTGAAAAATTCAGCGGGATTCGTTGTAAATTTTGTTTTTTTTTTCCATAAGAGTTCTGATTCAAACAGCTTTGCAAGATATAATGAAAAACAAAGTGAACGAATATCAAAAAAGAAACAGCCGGATTTTAAGTAGAAAAACTTAATTGAGTTTTCGGATTATCCATGGAGCGGACCACTTTTACACCGGCGCGTGAGCCTGTTCAAGCCATTTTGCTCTAGCCGTTTTTTTGGGCTATTTTATATTTTTTTTTCTACTATTCAATCATTTACCCAAAATGAACTGAGAGATTACTTTGTTTTTCGAAATTTTGATTCTCGTTTAAGTCTGTTGAAAAATACTCGCCGTGGTCTTTGAGGAAGCATGTGAAAACTTTAATAAGGTGTTTGGTGAAGAGCTTCCATTCATGTAACTACTCTTGCGCCTAAAAACATTTCAAAATTTTTTTTCAACAGGCGATATTGTTACGAAACTTTTGGAAATTACTTCATATTACAACTGAGGCACATCCATGTGTTCAGGAAGCCGAAAAGAAGCTCGACGTGTTCAATTTGAACGTGGCTCGACAACAGGCTGAGTTGGAGATCGACAGGAAAGAACTCACGCGACTGGAGGACAAACCCCAGGGATGGGTCGCCTGGGGCAAAAGCTGGTCAATTTTTGTTCATATAATTTGAAGAAAAATCGAAAGAACTTAGCTTTTATCTCGTCAGAGCCGTACTAGTCCAATTTTTTTTTGCTCCTTTTCTCTGGCGTCAGAAATAAGTTTACAAAAAAACAGCAAAAAAAAATTGATTCTCAGGTTCGGAGGTAGCGGAGGTAGAAGCGGAGAGAAAAAGGACCACAAGGATATAACTTCCCAACTCCAGGAAGCCATCACCCCAGAAGAAAAGGCAAAACTCTTCGAAGCTATTGACTACCAGGTTCACTTTCCTTTGCCTTTTTTTCGTCAAAATTTTGTTCATTATTACAGGAAAACATTCCACCGACAAACTATCCAAAAGAATACATCGAGAACAAGTTCGAGTTCAAATTGGGACAGGTGAATTTGAAGTTTATTTGAAATTTCATGGTGATCGCTTCAAAAATTTTTAGTATTGAATATTTTTCTCATTGCTAATTTTTTTGAAAGTTTACGACATTACTGTTTGTTTCAAAAAAAAAAGCCCGGAATTCGAAACTTTCTCTAGTTCATTCAAATGTTTTCTTGTCAAAATTGGACTACCACGAGAAGTTCGAATCACACATTCGAAATACTGTAGTTCGGTTCGACTTACTTTCTTTTTTGAGCTTAATTTTAATTTCTCAAACGCCAACGAGTATTTCAATCAATGATGAATTCCGAAGGAAAACCAAAAGAGTAGAAAAAAATTTGGCTCAAGCGCGTCTGATTTTTCTAAAGTCGCCAAGAAGTCGGCAAAAGTTTGTGTTCGAATCATTTCTTGGTTCAGGTGGCCATCGTTGTGGATGGCGCCCTTTCTCTCCAGCTTTTGCATTTGAAAGCCAACGTCGAGCAACGACCTTCCGCAGCTGCCATGAAGTTGATAGAGAAAGAAAAAACTTGGAAAAGAAAAACAAATATTCAGCGTGTGTTCGTCGATCCAGGAGTTCCGTATGGATGGGTGTGGGACAGAGATCCTACGAGTTCGGGACACCTCGGTGCCGTGGATGATGTTCATGTTGGACACGAACCCTCTGAAGGGCGGCTACGACCAGCTGGTCAAGCTCGCCATCTCGCCGGTCAACATCAAGTACCACGCACCCGCCTTCAACTCGGCCATCGACGTCTTCAAGCCGCCTGAGTCGGTCCGGTTGAATCAGCTCACCACCCTTGCCATGTCGCGCTACGAGGAGGTTTATTTGCACCCGTCAGTCACCATAAATTTTGGAAAGAAATTATCAAAATGTATCAATTTGAGTCGAAAAAGATCTTCTGGCTCTTCACATCAAAAAGGCTCAAAATGAGAGCGACCACTTCAAGTAAAGATTTTCCACGGAATGAAGTCTTCACACGGAATTGATGCTTAGAAATCAATATGTGTAATAACGCAAATGTTTTTTTTTAAAGTTTCATTTCAGAATCGTTTTTTCAATGATGTTATGCTGTCACTCAGAATTTAAATTGCCAGTTTTTAGGTGAAAGCTCGATCGGCCACAGGACTCGCACACGCCGTCGAGAATCGTTCCAAACTTGAACTCGACGTACAAATTCACCCTGCGCGAATTTTCATCTCTGAAGGCGGTGTCTATAATCCGGAAAAGCCGACTTTGTTGGCCGATCTCGGTCTTCTGACCATCGTCACGACAACACAGAACGTGGTTGGACGATGCATCAAAATCTTGAAAATAACCTTAATTTCAAGAACGAATCGGTGAAGACAGACCGCTTGCAATCGCTTATGGAGCAAGCCTACGATAGATTCCACGTGAAACTGTCTAATGTGGTCATTTCTCTTGCCGAAGTTCGTTCCTATTTCATGTCAACTTTATGGTTTGCCTTTTTCAGAACGTCGCTCTCGCTGAAGAGTCGGTTCATCAGAAGGAGTCTCGTCTCCACGTCCTGAAACCGACTGGACTTGACATCGAACTGCATAAGAGTTCTATCGACGATCTACGATTGGCAAAGTTGGATCCTCAATCGCTATCTTAGTGATGAATCAACCACTAGGATGCGCATAATCGGAAACCTTCCGGACATTGTCGTCGCGATCTCGGACCAGCGTCTTCTGATGTTGATGAAGCTTCTCTTGTCGATCCCGAAGCCTGAAGCCGATCCGGAGACCAAAGCCATTCAGGAACTCCAAGTTCCTGCGCCGAAGATAAAGGATCGTGCCAAAATGCGAACCATCATGGAAGTTGAAGAGGTTTTTCTGGATATCCGCTGAAAATCGACCATTTTGATTCGGTTTAGATCGAAGAAGACGACACTCAGAAGGAGACCGAACAGAAAGATAAGAAAACGAGCGAGCAGCAAGTCCAAGTGGAGCTCGACCTCAAGCTCCACAGGGTACATATCAAGATCTTTGTTTTCTCAATATTAAGAAATTACTTTTCTCCAGATTGGTATCATCGTTGACCGTCATGGAGAGGTTCTTTGCGACCTTTCAGTTCTGGAAATGGCTTGCAAACTACAAATGCGAACTTTCGACATGGTTGTCACGGCCGAAGTTTCATATCATGCTAAGCTTCCATCATTCTTCGCCATTTCCAGCTCGGCTCTCTCCAAGTTTCGATGCCTTCCTTCAATTCTTTGGACGAGAAACGCAAGTATTTGTATCTTATTGATAACGTCGAAGAACATGGCGCTCTTATGCAGTTGAAATTCGTCCAGGTTCGCGAACATCTAGTTTTCATCGATTATTATTTCTTTTTCTTCTCAAGGCGAATCCCGAGTCGCCGTTTTTCGCCACTGAGTATAGATCGACTGAACAATATTTTGAGTTCAAATTTCGAAGCTTGAACGTCTCACTTCATCAGGTGCTGCATTCAGAAGGATCAAATTCATTGATCGATTCAGGAAGGAGTTCTGGAGCTGAAGAAGTTTGGCGAGGAGCTTCAGGCAAAGATAAACGAGCTGCAAGAGAAAACACCTGAAGAAGACCGAATCGAAGAGCAAGCGAAAAAAATCAGCAGGAAACTGAGTGATAGGTTGGAGTCGAAATTGAAACAGCTTCAGAAAAGCAAATTGTTGATCATTTTATTATTTCCAAAAAATCGGGTTTTCCGCTTTACTCATAGGGAGTTCCGAGAGAAATTTTCATGTATAATTCCAAAATCTTTTTTTTTTCAAAGTCTAGCTTTTTTTCTATTGCTCAGTTTAACTAAAAAAAAATTTGAAAAAGTTTTGACTAACTAGGGAACTACTCGGACTCGGGTACGCGGATAGAGTTCAAACTTTAGTGGTTTATAGACCTAAGTGAGAGTACTTGAAAAAAAAAAGTGAGAATATCTGCTAAACCCAATAGAGAACTGAGAAAAATAGTAGAAAATGTGAGAATTTGGCTTGAAAAATTTTTCAGAACACTGCTTTTTACCTTATTTTATATTTTAATTCATTCGCCTTGAATGATCCGGCTATGATAAATTCCAAAAAACCTTTTCCAGCCAAAAGAAGAAGGAAAGCAAATATTTGATAATTTTCAAGCCTAAATTGTTCATTTTCAAAAAGCTTTTTCTCAGAAGCCTATGGGGTTTAGCAGATAATCTTTCTTGTTTCCAAGTACTCCTACCCGGGTCTGTAAGCCACCAAAGTTTCAACTCGAAACGTGTACCCGAGTCCGAGTAGTTCCCTAGTAAGGAAATTATGCGTACAGACCATAGGTATAAAAAAGAAATCGTGTGTTCTAGTAAATACGTTTAGTCTTGCTTCGGTGGCGTCGCTGCACCGTCAATCGTCGCAGACGACGTCGCGATCTAGAAGGTCGACGCGTCGCAAAGAATCAGCATACCAACCGGAAAATGTCGTCGTCAAAATGCGCGTCAACGCTTCCTTCGACCGCCTGGGCCTTCTTCTCGGGAATTCCAAAGCCACCGACACCAAACTGGCTATTAAAGACGTATAAAAATGTTTCTGCTTTTTCCTTACTTTCCATTATAGATCGAGACCAATGTGAGGATGACAGAGAAGAAGACGGAAGTCGACGCCAAATTGAAAGCCATCGTCATGAACGATTGCACTCCCGGCGCTGTGTACAAGTTTGATAAGAGAGTTTTGTGAGAAAGCTGTCGGTTCTCGTTTGAAGGAAGCTGTTGCACGTGACAGGCGACGAAGACATGCTCCGGTTCAACATGACTCAGCACCAAAGGACGGATTCCGAACGAGCCTCGATGAATCCGACTGACGTCGATATGTTTATCAAGGTCCTGGAGAATGAGAAGTCATCTAATTTTTTTTTCGAGGAAATCTGAGTGAAAAAGTCTTTAAAAACAATCATAATTCTTGCAGGACATTTCTAACTGGAAATCACGGCGGTTCAAAGATTAAAGATGAAACTCTTGAAAGAATTTGGTATTGTATATCCCTAGGTTTTCTGTTTAAAAAAAAACTTTAAAATGCAGAAAAAGTTCCCGAAAATTTTTTTTATGGGTTATTTTTTTCAACCTATGTTTCAAAAGTGTTTGCCTGTTTTTTGATGCTGCGACTTTCATAGTTTGTTCCCCGTTTTTCAAAATTGTCGATTGGGTTTCAGAAAAATCTGACCTTTTTCCTGCGCTCCACGGATTCTCTAAATTTGGTGTTCATTTCATGTGGCTTTCAGATCAGACTTGCTCAGTTGCGGTTTGTCTTCCTGAACTTGTGGCTGTGTCGACTGATGGCTTGGATTGCGCCGTTCCAAGCAGAAGCAGTACGAGCCGCGCAAGCAGCTCAGGAGGTAGAACTTATCAGAAAATGAGAATTTCATTAAATTTATTGAAGGCGGCTGCTGAAAAGGCAGCCACGGCGGCGCAGAACGTCAAGCAAATGATGGAGGAGTCGCCGCCGCGAATCGCACTCGACGTCTTGCTCGAAGCCCCGCACATCGTCGTCCCTCGAGATTCCAGAAGCCTCGACGTCGTCGTTCTTCATTTAGGTCACTCTTTTCTCTCGGAAATCCTCAACTATACTCTTTCAGGTAAAATTCTCGTGCAGAACAAGATCGTTGGAGATAAGGAGTTCCGACAGGCGGTCTTGGATCGAATGGACATCAAGCTGACGGATATCAACTTTGGAATGTTTTTCAGCTAGGAAAATTCGAAACTTTCGATCTACTGTTTCAGCGGGGTGATGAACCAAGAGGTCACTGAAGTCACTTCTACTTGCGCCATTTTGAAGCCTTTGACGTTCACACTGGCTGTTCAAAGGTGAAAATTTAAAAAAAACCCAAGAGTATGTAGGAGAATTCAATGGAAGCGAGTGGAATCATTTTTGGATATACGGTAAAACCTTCTAAGGGGAGAAATGTCAGCAGTCAGACTGGTAAATAGAATGAGAAGTTCTAACTTCAGTGACACTCCGAAACTGTCCAAGAAGCTTTTTGAAGGGGACGACCTCATGAATTGGTAGTACCAGTGTGGTACTCCTTGTAGTGGACTCTTAGGATTGACGTGAAAAAACGTTCAGTGGGTACTTCGACGGACTTTTTGTAAATTTATCCGGTCTGATAAATTGTCGATATAACAATATCATAGAAGAATTTCTTTTAGCAGACTTCTGCTGACTTTTCAAGGCTTCCTTCACGCGGTTATTTCATCATGTGCCAGTTTTTCTAGTCAAACTTTGAACCCTTGAGAAAAATTTTTTTATGAAAAATCTCGTAATACTTTTTTTAAAAAGTAGTTGAAATTAACCAAGAAACGGTCTGAACATCACCTTTAAATAAGATCAAAATTATCAAATATAGTTTTCATCCTGAAATTCAAGTTTTTCAATCGTTCAATTCAAGGAATCTTACGTTCAAAATCGCCAAAGATCTCCCGGAAGTCGTTGTCGACGCTCATTTGAACACGATCGAGGCGGAAATGTCGGAGAGCGACTACGAGACGCTGATGCAAATGCTCAACGGAAATCTAGCCGAAGGTTCTGAGTTGATCCCGCCGCCGCCACCTCCGCCGACCTTGTCTGGCGGCGAATCGACGACACAAACGGCCCCAGTCGTAGCCACGCCCAAATCGCCTGGAGCCGATAGCAAAGTAGATTGAGTTTGGATGGAAAAAGTTGAGATTAACTTTAGGCTCCTAAAAAGGATCGTGAAGCTGACGCGGGTCCACCGCCCGTCGAACATCCCAAGCCGCGAATCGTATTTCATTTCGCGCTGGATAAGATTTCGGCCATCCTTTATGACGGTATCTTTACGATTGCAAAGAAAATTCCGAGGCTTAAAAAGAGGCTTCTGTTTTCGGTACATTGAAGAAACAAAAAAAAAACCGTAGATCAACAAAGGAGATAATTTTAATTTTCGGTTGGAATAATCCTGGAAATCGGCCTTAAGGCTCATTGATCTGCCAGGAACAGTTCCTGGAAGTCTCAACCTTCACAACTTCTTAGTTTTCGAGAGAAAAAAGGGGTCGAAGCTCCAAAATGGTCTATTTCAACGGTTTTTTTTTCAAATTATTTTCTTTGACTTCGATAATTTTTAAAAAACTAAAAAGTTTTGTAGGTTGAGACTTCCAGTTTGTTAAAGCTGCTTCATGAGTCCAAGTAATATCAGGAATTGAATTTCGATTTAGCTGACGCTACGCCTGGAGTTCGCGATGAACGCCACGCATTTGCATCTCTTCAACTTCAGAACTTGAAGCTTTCCGGAAAGATTGGAGTTTTCTAGTCTTCTATGGTGTAAAATTGTCGTGTTTTTCACAGGAAGACAATGCGCAAACCATCGCGATATCATTGGATGCATTCACGATGAACGACGAGCGGAAAGACAAAACCAAAGTCCAGCATCTGATGGACAAGAAAGGAAAAGATGACGAACGTTTCTTGGACCTCAACTTCAAACAAGACTCGGAGTCCAATAAGCAAAGTTTGTTATTTAAAATGAACAGAAAAACCAGTTATCAAGAAATTTGAGTTGGAACTGTTTCTATAGAGATTAGTTTCGAAATTAATAAAAAAAAACTTTCTTTAATGTCAAGTTTTGAATCGAAGTTTTTGAAAACGCTAAAAGAACCATTCGATTCGGGCCTCACTTCCCCGAAAAAAGTTCCTTTTTAGTTCGTCTCAAGATGACGGCGTTCTTCATCTGCTTGAACCCTGAGTTCCTTGGCTGTTTGACGCGGTTTTTCACCGTACCTCCGACTGAAGAGCAACGCGAGCGGGAGGAGATGATGGCGAAGCAGCAAACGCCGAAAACTGGACCCGCACAAAAGCCTTCCGGAACCATCGATCAGGCCGGAACCATCACCGTCGACTGCGATATGCACGTGAGTTTCGACGTCGCAGCGCCTTCTGAAGCTCTCTCTTGAATGTTCAGGGTGTCGAGGTGATCGTAATCGAAGATCCCCTGAACCCCGAAACGTCGCAAGCGTTGATACTCTCGTTCAATGTCAACATCAACGCTCAGCCCAAGGTGATGTTCCACGAGGTCGAAGCGCAGCGGATGAGCGGCGCCATCGAGAATCTGACCATCTTCAGCTCGTACTACGCGGAACATCGACGCAAGGAAATCACCTACGAGGTCTAGTCATTCGATTTGCTTTTCATGCTGAAAACAATGAGTCGTGGACAAAAGTAGACATCGGTCTTAAAACCGTTGAAAATAGTTTTTTAATGCTTCTCCAAATCGTCCCTCAAATCATTTTTTTTCTAATAGCTTTCTCTCGTGTATTCCCGGCTTGCAGCTCTGCCCTTTTGAATTCAAAGAAATTTTTTCAGGTCACCAGAAAAATGTTTTTTAATTTTTTAATTTCGTTTAGATCTCAGTTTGATTTTTGAAGTACTGGATCCTTTATTATTCTATATTGATCCTAGATTAGTAATGACGTTGGCATAGATACTGGCAGCTGCCCTAATCTTGACATGAATCTATATAAGTTTTAAACATTTTATTAATTTTTTTTCATCCAATAAGTCAATCAATAATTTTTGTTTTGTCGTTTCAGATATAATCAACTAGGCGGTGAGCCAGACTCTTTTAAAATCTTATAAACTTTTAAAGTTATATCGAAAAATCGCTTTTGACGAATTAGAAGTCCAAACGTGTAGTCGAAAGTGTTTTAAGCAGGGTATTTCGCCTCAATTTTCTTTAAATAGTCCATTCAGTTGCGAACCCAGGACAGAAACCATGTTAGAGGTGGAGCGTGAACTTCAAAACCATAACATATAAGGCATTTTGATCTACTGACAAAGACAAACATCTAAAAATCTAGCATCACTCAGAATACAGCGACGGGCTATTCTGTTCTGTACTCTGAAACTCCTGTTACGACCTTTCTTTCTGTCATAATTAGTATAGTCGCTTTTGAATTTCAGGTCTTGAAACCAGTGAACATTCAAGTCTTGGCACATATCCGTAAAACTGACAAGTCAACCGATGCGGTGCTGAAGATGGGAGATATGGAACTGCGAATGTCGCCTGCAATCATCAGACTTTTGTCCGCCGTTTCCTCCGAGTTTTCCAAGAGCAGCGCTGTGGTTTTCAACATGTTCAAAGTAACTGAAAGAATTTCCAACGGTTTAGGATTACGACAAGAGCGAAGGAAAGGTTCCTGCAATTAAGAGGAATCCAGATTATTGGCTGCCAAAAATAATCGATCAGAGAAAGTGAGAAGAAATCTTTGAAATCAACTTCTACTTTTTCTCAGTTTACGGACACTACGTGTTCAAAGAAATATGAAATTTCCAGAAATTGTTACAGAAGAAGACGTCATTCTTTTTTCGGTCCTTTTTCCGCGCTTTTTTTTGAAAATTCTAGGCAAAAGTGTACGGAATCTTGTTCGCTTTCTTAGACTTCGTAATGTTAGAAGCACTGGGAAATTATTATTTTTCACTACAAACCCGTTATTTTATACATGTGCAACGATTTTATTCAGATATTGGTTTTTCACTGCACCTTTGGCCGAAGAAGCAACTGAAGAAGATGACGACGACGAAAAGGGATCCAAAAAGCTTCCGATGGCGACTATCGAAAAGGCCAGACTCGAGTTCAACCGGATCAACTTCACCTTGGAAGCTGGAACTGGAGCAGTATGTTAATTATTTTCAATCACAGAAGGGATGACAAAAGTATTATTTTCATAGACAGTTCTGAATTTCAACGTTCGAATTCACTACATTAAAAGGTGTACTTATTATGTGAAAAACTGATTAGTCGAAACACATATACTTGGTTAAGTCATGCAGTTTTTGATTTTTTCTATTTTGGTGTTGAACTTCATCGAAATGAATTTTAACGACAGGAGGGTTTTAATATCCATTCGAATGTTAAAAAAATTAAATTCGAAAACAGAAAAAGGTGTTTTTAAAAAACACGGGTATGGCAATCTCTTGTCCTAGCACCCTTTTCATAGTTAGACGAACTCAAAAAATACCGGTTATTTCTGACCGGCGACCGTAACAGTATACCGAGTACCACCTTTGGGAGACCTTAACTCTACTGGAGTGGTATCTGGAGAATATTTCCCTCCGGCCGGTCTTTTACGAGTGCTGCTAGGTAGCTCATGGTTTGCTACCGAGTAGGTATCCGACAGCTACTTTATAGCGAGTGCCTCGGGCCGATCCACGGTGTTAATAAATCATTTGGAAAAAAAAGAAATCAGTTCTCAGTTTTTTTTTTAATGAAGTTTAGATTCCTGTGCCTTTGATCTTCCTCGATATGTTGGTTACCGCTGAAGCTGAGAATTGGACCTCTGCTTTAAAGTCCAATGCGGCGATTTCTATACAAATGTCGTATTACAATGAGGCATTGAGGTTTTCTTTTCCATCCATTTGTGCTTTCTTTTATTGATTACTTTTCATTGTTATAATTTTTTGTTCGCAGTGTGTGGGAACCGATTATTGAGCCTGTGGAGACCGAAGAAGGCAGGTTCGAACGCTGGGACCTTCGAATGACTGTAAATGTTCGAGACTTCTTCCCACCACGTTGTTGATTTGAAGGTGAAAGGAAAAGGGAAGAATGATCTGAATGAGTCGACTCCGGCTATGGATATCAAGATTGACGCAGACAAAATGCTCAACGTCACCATCACCAAGTCTTTCTTTGGCTTGTCTACTAAATTGGCTGAAGTAACATTTCTTCGTTTTCTCTCAAACGTCAAAAACATTTCAGCTCTTCGCGACGGCCGCCAAACAGACGTCGCCCACAAAAACGCGCCAGTTGCCTGGAATCTCGCCGTTCGTCGTGCTCAACGAATCCGGCGTTGCCGTCAAGATTCTCGACTCCGATACGATCAAAGTCAGCGACAGCGGACAGCCGATCGACGCGACTCACGGGTCTTTCGTCGACTTGCACCTCAAAACAGAGAAGAGGGAGAAGACTGAAGTGAGATATTCGAGCAAGTCGAAAGTTTATACCAAAAGGATCTTTTTTGTTGGGATACATCTGTCAACAGCTTTCTTTTTTCGCGACCAAATAAGTTGTGAGAAAAATTTTGAAGGCTTTTTCATCCGCAATCAAAATTTCCTAGGAATACCTAGAATTTCAATTAGTTCTGCGGTTTTCGACCCAGAAAAATTGATCCTCAGCCAAATATTATTCAGCTCGAACGTCTTTCTGTGGATCAAACTGAAGTCAGCGCAGACCTTCGACTCGACCTTCTCGATACTGTCAGAGAAACGAAAATCGGTCGTGCCGGCAAAAGGGCGATTCCGCTCCCGAAAGTTAGCGCGGGCGGGCACAAATGGATGGTTTAAACACTATACAAAAATAAATTGAACAATCAACCTAATTTCTAGATTATTGCTGAAACGACGATCGAAAATGGCCGGCGGCTGGTGACTCTGACGTCTCATGTGAAAGTCACCAACCACATGGACTTCCCGATGGAGATCTACTCGAAGCACGACACCCGCCTCGACCTTTTCGGCGTCATCGAGCCTCAGCAAACGATGCATCTCGCCGTGCCTCTCCTCTACTCTCCCACTGGCGAAATCTACCTGAAGCCGGCGGATGAGAAGTGAGAGGCTGAAAGAGAAACTCCGTTGCAACACCTTCCATTTGTCTTGTCTAGGTACGAAGTGAGCTTTGAGTCGTTGAGCTGGCACTCCTTCGAGCACGACAAACGGCAGGCTGTCCGTTGCAATGTCGAATCTGACGAAAACTTCCAAGGCCTATACATCGACACCGTCGTTCATGAGGAGAAAATCCCCGAATGTATAGTTTTTGGCTAGATCTTTGAGTGAAGTTGAGGGGAGAAGGAGTTGAAACTATATTCAATGTATTCGCGGATTTTCAATTGATTTTTTCAGCCTTGGGATCCGAAGTCAGCACCTTCCACATGCATCTCTACCCGCCTCTCGATTTTTATAACGTTCTCCCAATGGACGTCACTCTTGAAGCTCCGGAAAAAAAAACTGTGGTCGCTGGCACCAACGCGATTCTGAATGTTGTAACAGATGGAACCATCAAAATGGTGGTGAGCATTCGATTCATTTACCCACAAAAAGATATCGTCCGGAATTTTCGTGCTAGCGGATAGAACTTCTAATTAGCATCAAAACCGAAGTTTTGCTCTTATGGTAAAAACTGATTCTTGGACGTTGAATGTCTCAACGGGTTGCGATTGACCTTTTGCGCCAAAAGAAATCCTCATTTCAGCCGTGTTGAGACAAGAAAAACTTTGAAAACCTTGTGTTTTCAAATTGCACCAAAAAGTGTTTCAAACTTCTTTCAATTTAAGAAGTTTTACGTGGATTCTCAAAGCTGCTCAATATCAACGTGAAACCGTTTTTTTACAGGTTGATTACTTGAACGAGCCACACACACTGGAGATGAGGGTTCCCACGGAGAAGAAAGATTTGGTTGTGGTGAAGTTTGTGAATGCGAACGGCGGTCCTGATTTGGTAACAAAATCGAGAGAAAAATCGAGCTGAGAGTGATTTTTCCAGCTCCTTGGATTGCACTGGACGACAGAGTACGGCGTTCAAAAACTGTACCTCTATGCGCCCTTCTGGGTCGTCAACAACACTTCCAAGACATTGAGACACACGGTATAACTCTTCAAAAATCGATGTATTCATAATTAGTTGGCTGGAACCAAGATTCTAGCGATTAAATTTACGAAAAAGCTTGAGATGGAGTTTTTATATAATCTTCGATTTTAGCAAGTCTTCAGAAGTTTATAAGAAGTTATAAATTAGAAAGGGTTATCTACACAACATAACAGACGAAAGACACGGGATTTCGCTGCTCAATTAACAATTCGAATTGATCTGCGAAGATTTTTGTAGAAAAAAAGCAAAATCGTCAGTGTCATCCCCACGACGTCTGTTATGAATTTCTCTCTGCTTACCCCCTCTAATCTACCTTTTCGTAAACTTTCATTTGCGTCGAGACCGCCGTTCAAAAGTAAAACACATCCGACAAAACACTAACACAGCTCACGACGAATTTTCTCCACCCCGCTATGGATTTGTAGGAGACCAGCGGAAATGCGCTTTCAAACACGGCCCGTGGTTGTGTCCCATGCGGAAAGAAGTCGGCGGTGTCGACGCTGCAGGTGACCCCGCTCGTGTCGCTATCGCTTTTCCTTCTCCTTTTCAATGACGCTTTGTTTTCACTCAATTTCAACATTTTTTTTATGTCATTCGCCTTTCTCTCATTACATTGCTGTCTTACAGAATGAGGAGGCGTTATTGCATTTGCCTGACTCTAATCCAATCATTCTACCGTATCCGACCACGGACCTTGCCAAAAAGAAGAAGGTTCGTTTGAACGAAAACTGTGAAAGTTGAGCCGAGCATGTACATGGACAGAACGAATAACGGAAAAAATTGCTGATTTAGAAAACGTAAAAAATGCGTAGAAAATTCAGCAATTTTTTGAATTTTTGGCTTTGCCGCGAAAAGGCGGGTGTTTGTAGAGCAGTTTCTTGGTTTTCTTGTTTTTTTTCTTGTTTTCTGCTGTATTCAAAAATATAACTTTTGTCGTGAAATTCGCAAAGTGAAAAAGTTATGTCAATATTAAGATACAAAATGACCAGTCTAAAGAGCATTTTTTGAAGACAGTCTTGACTCAATATTAATAGTCTTTAAGCTTTCATTCCTAAACAAAAACTTCAGGCCCGCGTGAAGATTGAAGGCGAAAGTGACTGGTCGACCGAGTTCCCTCTGGACACGGTCGGAAATGCCGCGATGATCACCTGTAAAGGGCAAGGTCGAGACTATGACGTGAATAGAAGCGCGTGCACATGAATCGATAGCTCAAACATTTTTAGATGACAGTCGATATCAAGCTGTGCCAGTCTGGGCTGACGAAAATCGTCACATTTGCTCCGTTCTATCTGATCTCTAACCTCGGCAAATTCCCCATTGAAGTCAGAGAAGACGCTCAAAACTTCTGGACCGAAATCCCGGGAGAAACGGTATCACGTCTGAAAAAAGTTGCCGTGGTTTTCAAATGATGGCTCTAAACACTTGAAGGAGCAAAGACAACGCCCATCATAAGTATTTCAATTTATTTATATTCTCAGGAAAGTTCTAGAAAATTTCTTAAATTTTCGCAGTATTACATGTACTCCTCCTAGACTTCATACTAGCCCTAAGCTGGCAGACACCATAGGAACCGTTTAATATCAAACTCGTATGAAAGCCGCTGCAACTTCTTGATGGAGATCGATTCAGATTGAACGTGAGATTATAGTGCGTTGGTGTTTGGCCGATCGAACGTGGGAAGAAGAAGCTGATGTGTGCTCGGTACAAGGGCGAAAAGGAAGAGTCTTTACTTTTCCCGATTACGGAAAACATCGAAACTCTGTGTCATGTAGGAGAACAAAAGAACCTTCATGATCAGAATACGTTAATTCAGATCGATAGCGACGTAGTTGGTCTGGAAGTTTCGGTTTCGACAGGCGAAGCGTCGGTGGCGGTTCACATCAGTCCGTTCCAGCCAGGAATGGCTCCCTGCCTTGTTATGAACAACCTCAATGTGCATAGTTGCCTCAAAGAACTTCTCTAGTTGACTTTTTGCAGGTGCCTGTCACTTTTGGACAACGAGGCTATGGAAAGAAGACGGTGAAGAGCAACGAAATGGCCATGTTCACCTGGTCTAACATCGTCGCCCCAAGACTTTTGGAAGTGTCCGCCGGCGATTGGCATTTTGAAGACAAAATGGACCAGAACAAGTTTGGAGACGTGCAAATCGACAAAAATGTTAGAAGGTATACAGCTTTTTATTGTTCAGAAAAAGTTGAATTTGAGGAGAAATAATGTTCTACATGTTCATTTTTTTTTTTCAAAATATCATTTTGGACTTTATTGAGGAAAATATGAAACTTTTTTTTTAGGGATTTGAGGTATTTCTCCAAGATTTTTCGTCGGAAACAAGGGAGAAACTCCCTGCCAAGCTTTCGAGTTCAGTACTTTGTGCATGAAAGCTTGCCGCAAATTCATTTTAGGCTCTTAATTTCGAAATAAAAAATTTTCAAGCATACGCTTTTTAGCTGTAACTTAAGATGGAAAGTAAAGAAAGTTTAAGAAAGTTTTTTTTGTTCAAAAATCGTTGAAAACCTGTGATTTTTGTGAAGGTTCTGCTATTACTCGGTGTTCCTCGCGGGTCGTCAGCGGATCCTCCTACTGACAGCAGACCTTGATATCGCGAGATCTGCCTACGGCTCTTGGGAAACGGACAACGTTGATCTGCAAGCCGAGATCAGCCTTCAAGGCTTCGGCCTCAGCGTAGTCGACAATGTTGTTGGACGAGAGGTTTTCCCCGGTCTTCCATCATTGATTGATTATTTCCTTACAGATTATCTACATGGCTATTTCGTCTTCTGACATTTTATGGGAGGAAGAGATCAAGAAGGGACGCTTCAGACCGCTCGCTGTGAAACATATGCAAGAACTAGAGGAGAAGTATCAGAAGCATTTGGTGTCACCTAACAATGAGTTTGAGGTGAAGCCTCTTGGGAATGCAGAGCAAAAATGAAGAAGTTTCTAGGCTATCGACACTTTTGAAGTGAATATGGCGACGATGATCATCAAGAAGAAGAAGGGCAAGGAGGCGAAACTGAGACGAATTTTCGGTCAAGGCGTCTGGGCCAACTACGGAAAAAGCGCACAACGGACTCGTCTCCACGCCAAGATCAACCACATTCAAATCGACAATCAGTTGGATGCCTGTGTCTTCCCACGAATTTTGGCTGTTGTCCCGCCACCGAAGAGCGTCGTCGTTGATAACAGTAAGCACAAAATAAGAAGAGTCCAAGAAACCTTTTCTGATGGCTGGTCTTAGCTAAGATTATTGAAAACAAACAAATTTACTCAGTTCCATCGATTTGCGAAATATAGCATGCCGGAATATGCAGGAGAAGCTTGTAAACTTCTTTGAATCGAGTTTTTTTGATTGAAAATAACATGACTTCGAAGATGTTAAAAGAAACGAATTGAAACTTGAAATTCTCCTAGAAAAGTAGTTTATAATACACGTCACTTGAGAATGGCGAAAACCCATTGTTATGAAGATTCAAAAGTTATTTTTGAGCTGAAATTTATATAACGTATTGCAACCTTCTGAGCTTAAATTTTTACCAAAAAGGCTCCTCTATTTTGGCTTTTAAAACTATGAGTTTTAAGTGCTGGAAAAATCAGAAAAAGGGACGTTTTGAAAGTGATTTTTGTGCAAGTGAAATTTTTTAGGCTCATACTTGAAGTTTTGAGACTGTCTTTGAAAACAATGCCAGCGTAAACTAGATCAAAGTCCAAAGAATTTTTTGAAAGGCTCTAAGTCGACGGCTATTATGTCTGCGATTATTTATTGCTAGCCATTCTGCCATACACTCTTATTCGGTTCGCCTCAGATTTAAGCTCAAAAATGGAAGCTCCTTTCCGGTTTGAACTTCCTCTCTTTTCGAAAACTCAACTTGGGAATTCTGATGCCGTTGAATTTCAGCTCCGAAGCCATTTGTCGAATTATCTTTGCTTCAACGTCAACCTGAGTTCTCAAGCGTTGCCGAGGTTCTCATTTCTTCTCCAAAACTGAGACGTGTACCCAATTCAGATTGAATATGGACACGCTCTGATTCAAGAGTTCTCTGTGCAAGTCGATCAAGGGCTCATCAACGCCTTCATGCAGTTCTTGGCTGGTGAAGTCGAAAAGAAACCATATGGAGTTGGATTCTGAAACCCTAAATCGATAATAATGTTATTTTTTTCGAAAACAATGTTCGATGAGGATTTGGCGATGTGCTCGGTGGAGCTTTCAGCCACAGCCAAGGCTTACAAATCTCAGCGGCCAAAGAGCTTTTACAACGACTTGCACGTTTCACCGATCATGGTACACCTGATGAATATTTAGACTCATGTATGACCTTTTGTCCGCTTTTCTAGATGCACTTGTCTTTCTCGCAAGGTGGGACTACGGCTGAAGCTCAAACAGCCTCGATGCCGATTCAATCCGAATTCGTAACTGTACTTCTACGATCCGTCGGCGTCACTCTTACAGAGCTACAGGACGTCGTTTTCAAGTAAGTTTTATTTTATGACGTAAGTTTTATTTTATGTTTTCTTTGTTTTCAGACTAGCCTACTTTGAAAGGAAAAGCCAATTCTACAGTCCAGACCAACTCACCTCCGAAATGGTTTCACATTACACAAAGCAGGCTATCAAACAAGTTTCCATATTTGCAAAGTTGTCACTTGAGATTTGAATGTTCAGCTCTACGTGCTTGTGCTGGGCCTTGATATCATTGGAAACCCTTATGGACTCGTTCGAGATTTGTCAGCCGGTGTGGAAGATTTGTTCTATCAGCCTTTTCAAGGTGCCATCCAGGGTCCAGAGGTTTTCTATCATTTCTATGATTCATGGAGAATACCAGAGGAAAGATCTCAAAAAATGATCTGCTCATGTATGCTTTGAATTATTCAGTGAAAGCTTTCGAATTCAGGAGTTCGCGGCTGGAGTGGCTCTGGGTGTTCAGTCCATGTTTGGACATGCAGTGGGCGGGGCTGCCGGCGCGGTAGGACGCATCACGGGTACCGTTGGAAAAGGCGTCGCTGCTCTCACCTTCGACGACGACTACGTCCGACGACGGCAGGAAGACCTGAACCGCAAGCCACAGACATTTGGCGAAGGGATGGCTAGAGGCATCAAAGGCCTTGGAATGGGTGTCGTCGGCGGTTTGACCGGCGTAGTGACGAAGCCGATCGAAGGCGCCAAACAGGAGGGCGGCATGGGATTCGTCAAAGGAGTTGGAAAGGTATTGGCGCGTTGAAAGTGTTTTCGGCAAAATGGAAATGATCGAGAAGCGTTAGGATTCTAACTTTTTGATTTTTTTTTTTCATTATTTTTCGCTTGCTGACAGTGGTTTCTATTCGCCGAAATCTCTTTGAGCATGGAAATTTGTTCAAATCAGTAAGAAAGCTTCTGTTGAAGAATTTGAGAATTTTTTTCAAGTAGTAAGAATTTCTGCCATCGAAAAACTTCAAACTTCCATATTTTTGGCCATAGAATGTAGTGTGAACTAGAAAAAAAAAGTGTGTCAAAGTCTGAATCTACTGTTTTTTTTTTGTTCATTTTCTCAAGGATCATTTCATTAATTCTCCAAATATTTGCTCGAGCCAGTCTTGAGTCTAAGCTCAAAAATATAACTCAATTTCTCATTTCGTTGAGGGCAACCTAGTGAAACCAAAAGAAAAGACACCTTACTCTTTCCATTTTTGGTAAAACGAAGTTAAGGGCTTGATTGGTGTGGTCACTCGTCCAGTTTCGGGCGTTGTCGACTTCGCCAGCGGAACTCTGAACTCTGTACGAGCAGTGGCTGGCACAAATCGCGAGTCTGGTCCTCTGCGGCCTCCAAGAGTAATCAGAAGTGACAAGATCATCAAGCCGTATGCCAAAGGAGAAGCGTTAGGATTCAAAGTTTACAAGGTAACTGCAACCGAGTCAATAGCTTTATTCAATCAAGTATCATCAAAACTTTGACTCACGAGAAGCTCAAAACTGAATCACAGTCTCTGACAACATTTCGAGTTCTTCCTGTATTTCGTCCCAGTTCCTTTTCAGTATCACAAGTTTAGTCAATTTTAATATCAGTTGAAGCTGCATAAACATTTAGGCGACTCCGGTTCTTGTTTTCACCTCTCTTAAAATAGACATTTCGAATCGATGTGATTTCAAGAAATACTAAGAACTGCTATTTTAGGTTATTAAAAGTTCGTGTGAGAAAATCCAATTGCCCTTTTGCATTCTTTTTTAAAGCGATCGCCATGTTTGATAGATGAATCTTACTTTAACTTGAAGAAAAGTCTTTTTTGTGGGTTATGTTCTGCATGATGTTGTAAAAACGTTCAATTCAAGCTTCTCCCATTCAGGACACCGACCGGGGAGCCATCTCAGATACGGATGAGTTTATCACGTTTGCGCCCATCAGCGAAAGGATGATTCTTCTGGTGACTGATCGTCAGCTGGTGCTGTCGAAACGGACGGATGTGATGGGCACGTGGTCCGTTGACTGGTCTACCGAATACAACAAAATTCGGCAGCCTGAATTTGTTCCCGGCGGATTCAAAATCTTATTCAAGGTTTATTTTCATCGGAAAAACAATCATCACAAAGAAACATTTCCAGGAAAAGAAAAAGGGTTTCCTTGGAATCGGCTCGAGCGAAGGCAAAATCATCACCTTCCAAAACCCCGAGGTTTCTTTTATCTCAAAGATAGCCTTATATTTTTCATTTGTTACAGAAAATCCAACAAAAAGTTCTCGAAGCGTATAAGAACGCAACAGCGGCTTAGAAAATGATTTTTGGTTTGAAAAGTTTTCCTTTTTTCATCATATACGGCGCTTTATCTGGTATCGTTTTTTTCTTTCTTTATTATTCTTTTTTTATCATCTTTTTTTGCGTGTAATTATTTGTATGATAAATTTTCCATTTTCATGCCTTTAATTGAGATAATTTGGACAACTTCTTTTCATAATTTGAATATGGCTTAGATTCTCGTGAAACCCTTACTAGTAGTGAATTCATGGGTGATTCGATTCCCACTCAGAGTGAAAATATATACATATGTCTTGTCTTGAGATTTTTTTTTTTGAATGCCGAACTTAAAAAAATAAAACTATACGCTGGGAAATGTTTACAGATTCCGACGAGTATAGGCAGAAAAAAATACCGACAGGGCTAACCTTCCAATTTCTGTCAATTAGAAAAGGAGATTTTCAAGCTTATTATATGTGATGGATACGTAATGGACCTGACAAAACGTTTTTAAATCAATAAAACACTCATTCTTCAACTTATTCTGCTTGAGAGGACTTTTCTCCTTTAATAAATGCAATTTTGATGATCAATCCTTACTTCATTCGAAAGGCCAAATAAAATAGTGTTTCTCAGTTCATTCGCGCAAATATAAATTACCAATAATAGAAAAAATAAGTTTAAAACACGTAGATTGATCTGTTGGTCAGCACACGGGGGCCTGAAAAAGGTTCTTTCATCCTGATTTTCAAAGTCTTGGTGACAAACTTTGCACGTTCCATTTTTTAGATCTATTCTGACGTTGCATTCGAATTCAACAGCGACCTATAAAGAAAAAAGGACTCAAAAGAACATCGAACCAGATAAAATTCAAGAAATAATCTTGTAAGAAACAAAAAAAAACCTGATCTCCAAACTGGAAGGCGTGAGAGTGAACAGAAGCGCTGAGCCGATTATTAATATATTGTACACGTGGCAAAAGCACCGGGTCGGTGGTACACCTGACAATTTTCAAAGAAATACTGAGAAAGAAATAAAACTGAACTGAAATCTTTGAATGCTTCTCAGTTCATCAAAGACTGTGAGATTCTCTTCATAAAGTGAAGATTCTTCGAAAAAAATTGAGGTGATAGGAAACAGATTCATGAATGAACATTCGACGATTCAAAAGATGCCTGGTTAGCCAAAGTTGGTTTCCACGTGCACGGTTATTTGAAAGTATTCCCCTTTTTGCAGAAAATTCCGTTAAAATATTCTCCAAAAAACGGACCCTTTTTCGTCGAGAAGTTGGAACGAAGCGGAACCAACGTCAATCTTACACGAATGCACAGTCATGCAGAAAAGATCTGCAATTTTAAATTTTTCTAGATAAATGAATATAAACCGTAATATAGCCAATTGTTCCCGACTTGCAAGGCGAGGGAGGTGGAGAGGGGGCGGGACGCGTAGCGTGTGCGTACGCGGTTCTTGGCACGAGTTCAATTCAACTGCGAGCGACTTTTTGGAGGCCTCGTTTATCGCTGTCTTCGTTTAGTTTTTCAATTCTTTATTGTTTTTCTTTTTTTGCACATTAAAATAGTAGAATAAATACAAAAAGAGCGGAGAACGAGCTCTCCAAATAGTCGATGGCTCTTGAATGGAACTCGTGCCAAGGACCGCGTACGCGCACGCTACGCGTCCCGCCCATTTCTCTGCCTTCCACGCTTTTTAATCGGGATGGATTGAGTTTACATAGCCGCAATGGTTAAAATCATAAAATAGTTCAATGAGAAGAAGCGCCGCAAGCAGAAGAAACGTTCACAAAAGACCCAAAAAATAGCCGAGAGGAAATAGCTTTGATAGGAGAGTCGGAATGTGTGTTCGGTCCGGTAAAAGTGTGCTGCCCGGATAATCCAACAGTTAAATTCTAACTTTTCAGATCAAATAAATCTTTTCAAAATTTTCGATATTTATTCATTTCATCTTCAGATATATCCGGGGAGACCCATATTTGCCTCAAAACTGCACGATGAAAATTAGGATTATTTTTTCACAAGTGTTTTTTTTTGTTCTGTTTTATTTTGTCTGATGAATATTTAAAAGACATCTAAAATTCATCTTCGACTTGTCAAGCAAGCCGCAAAAATGAAATTTTTTTTAATCATGGTAAAATTTACCGTTTGCCTGGCCTGCCTCTGTGAGATGTGGTGCTACAGAAAGTGCGAGTTTTCCATTTCCGCGTTTTTTTTTTCAAATGATTGCTTCCTAATTTAATTTTTTAATAAATCAGAATGGACGTTGAAGCATTTTAACTGCTTCCTGTCTCTATGGTTCATTTCAATGAAGTTCATACACAATGGAAAAAAAAAGCGGAAATGGAGAAGTCACTCTTGTCTTAGCACCCCAGGTGTTTGCTTCAAAGCTTCAAAGTACCAAAAAGGTCCCTTCAGAACAAAATTCACCCTGATTGGGCCCGTCGCAGGTCCACATATGTCGTAGTGCAGTGCCGACGTGGACGACTTTCGCTGGCCGTTGAGTTTTGCTGTCGACGACCTCGTAGACACATTGCGGTCCATCTGCGACAGTTTCCACATTTCGTAGCACCTGCTCATCTGTTATTGCGCGTTGATTCGGGATGCCTAACCGTTGGCTCAACAGACAAAGAATATGAAACGACGTCGCCCGATGAAGTATAAAAGCAGGTGATGTTGTAGCCCTTTGGTTTTTTGCGGTAAGATTTGCTAACAACTTAATGAAAAAAGCGAAATTTTTCCTTACGCGGTCAACTTTGGTGACGAATTTGTTGTGGAAAGAGATGATTATTCTGACAGATGATTTGAACCCATTCGCCTGAAAAGAAAAATTTCTGATTTTTCATCGTCTCTCAAGTTGAAACACTTTAAGATTTTTCGAGATTAATTAATGAACAATACATATGATTAACCTACAGTTCGGATAGTTTCTACGCCGCAGGAATTCCTATCGACAACCAGAGAAGTTGTACGACGACCGATTTCCCTAGACCAGCAGCCCCTTTTTTCGGCGTGACCCACAACAAACACACGTCCTGGAACAGCTTCAAGAAGCATCAACTTCGAATAAAGACAACTACCTTGGAATGCTTTCTCTGTGAGAAAGACAGCCTCGATAGTTTTCTCACCGCATTCGATCTCGACATTACCTGAGAAGAAAGCTTTTCCAAACAACTTTCAACTGACCGAGTTGCCCGTTGGGCACAGGAATCGCGTCGAGGGACTGCAGAAGAGAAAGTAATATTCCGACGAGTTGAATCCACATGCCGATAACGTCCGGTGTGTATTGGCCCTCAACCATCTAAACAAAATTTTGGCAAGATCTGGTTTCTTCTGAACCTGAATTGGCGCCGATTGCGCAATCATCAGAGGAGAATGGCAGCATTTCCCTATCCAAAAAGCCTCACGCGCTCTGTCTGAATAGGGCATAGGCATGCGAAAAGTGTTTCGAACAGCAATAGGTCTAATGAAGTGAAGCTGTATCAATATACAAGTTATATACTTGAAACAAATTCAATTTTTCATTTGACCTGTCTCATCAATGGACTCGCATAACTAGTTTTACGTTAACTGAAACTCCTTTTCATGTATTCCGAATATAGTCTGTTTCCAATATCAAGCAGCTAACTCTGTCTACGCAGGCACCGTACCTCACGCGGGCGACGATAATTTTCAAGATCGCAGAATTTTATGAAAAACCCCAAAATATATGAAAAACCAATTGATCCTCCAAGAGAATTAGAATTCACTCATTTGATCCAATCTACTCTGAAATATTTTGGATGAAATTTTACGAAGTTTCAGTTGTTGGTTTCAGTAAAAAAGAAGTATCAATAAAAGGTAAAGAATGTATTCGAATAATCATCATAAACAACAACAACAGACAGCAACAGAAAAGTAAAGAATAACAAGGAAGAACTCAGAGAAAAAAAAAATTGAATCACTTTTTAGGCTTTTGTTTAAATGTGAAGCGAGCTGTGTTCTTCTTGCGATATCCAGCGCCAGAAAGATTTGAGCGAACTTGTACCTGAAAAAGTTCTCGAAACCGTTTATCTTCCCAATGCGTGTATAGAAACCTTGGGTTTGTTGCTGATGGGCAGGTCTACGAACGGAGGCACGGAGAAACCAAACGACTTGCTAACAGCAATCAAATCCAGATTTCCCACGTCAAAGATATCCTAAAATATATTTAACTAAAAAGCAAACTTTGATGGTACGAATCAATGGTTGGCAGGTGTTTGGAGCGCGAAATCTTTCATATCATATGTTCCTATTCCGTGTAAAATCTTCACTCGAAATGGTCGCTCTCATTTCGAGGTTTCCACCTAGAGCACGGTATCCAGCACAACATCCGCTTCATTCTGATTCTTCATGGCACAACTGGATGAATTACGCCCAGAAAAAGGAAGCGAAAGACCGTCAGACCATGCTTTCAACTTGATCGAGTACACGTTTGGACTTCTAATTCGCCAAAGGCGATTGTTCGTTATAGCTTTAAAAGTTCCTAATCCGCGCCTAATCAATTATATCTTTGACTAAAACAACGAAAATAAATGAATTATTTCTATTTCCTTTGCACGATTGCTTTCTTCTAATTTTTCTTTTTCTTTGCTTTTTTTTTCAAAATTATGATCTTACTATCTCTATTTTATATCAATTGATTTGACTTTTCTGAGAGAAAAAATATTTGGTCATTAATCAATTCAATTGACTTTTTTGAAAGAAAGAAAAAATATTTGGTCATTATTAAAATAATCTTGCTCGCACGACCTTCAGAGAGTGCGAGTCGTAGGCACGGACGTAACACTTGTAAGCTTCCTTTGCCGATTTGTTGAGGTAATAATTCTTGTCGATGAGGTTCTCGAGTTGAGTTTGAACGTTCGCCACCTGCGACATGAAAATCGGTTAGACGAAGCCGAAAAACACCGAACAAACTTTGGACCAAGAAAATTCGAATTCGTTCAAGACGACTTTGGCAGCTCTCAGGTACCGCAAAAAACCAAGCTCTTCAGGTCGTAAAACGAGTAGAGCATTGCCTCTGAAATTGTAATGTATGAACGGGGAGCATTACATCATTTAAAAAAAAATCATTAACATATTTTGTTCATTCTCTTCACAATTTCTCGCACCTTCCATCGTTTCCTCGCGCTGTCCGTCCCACACGATGAATGTACTCCCGGGGTTCATCTGGGGGATCGTATTGTACAATCCAATCAACAGCCGGGATATCCAATCCTCTTAATTATATCATTTTTGAAATGACTATGATATTCCTTCACTAACAGAAGTCTCAAATAAGTGTGATTCGAAATGTTTTAAAATAAAAGTTTTGAGAGAGAACATTGAGAAATAGTAATCTTGATTTAAAAAAAAAATTGTGGGAATGAAGTACCGTGCAGCTACGTCTGTACACAGCAATATCCCCATTTCGGCCTGACAAAATTGGAAAAAGGTCGTTGTCCGCTTCTGTTGCTTCTGTTTTCCCTGTAAACGTTGTCATTCACCTTTGAATACTCAACTTTCTTCAGAAATCTGCTTTAATATGAAAACAAAGCGGTAACTTTTCACTTAGTGAGAACCTCGACTACCTCAGAAAATTGTTCATACCAACGCAGCAAACGGCCAAAAATTCAGTTGTCTTGACCATTCTTTCAAAAAATTCAAAAACTTGCATGGATGGACATGCAAGGTATGTCGATGTAGTTGAGTAGCTCGTGGTGGAATTTCACCGAGTTGCACGATGAGAAGAAAACCATGACCTAAATTTTTTTTTATTATTTTGAAAAAGTTTGGTTGAACGAATAAAAGTATGAAAATAATATCAAACTGATTCTTTGCTTTTTTTTTTCTTTTTTTTTGTCCTATGATTGCGTTTGAACTCGAATTTCCCGCCAAAAAAGCCGCATCGCCTACGCAGCGCTACACTCTTGCCACTCTAACTATTTCGCCTTTCAAGTCGGGAAGAAAAGTAACTGTTACAGTAGGAATACTATCTCTCTCCGTTCTATTGTATTCATGTGTGAGCGATGCTCTCGGCGTGTAATTGCTCCGGCAGACACGCCTGTATCTCACTTGGTTCCCCTGCACGCGTCTTGGCCACACGCGTGCGAGGCTCACGAATAAAGACTTCATGACAGTCTGCCTTCAACACGTCTAAAGCTTACACGGAAGAGCCGGTGACCCTTCCGGTGTAACATGGAGGTCCCGACCGAAGAATAAGCCGCTGTGGCTTCACCATTTCTATCTCTTCTGCCCAGCCGCTTTTCGTGGTGAAATTCCACGACGAACTCGCCTTTTTCTACTCGTCCGCAGTTATTCTTATTTTGTTCGGTTCAACCTTGGCAACGACCCACTGATTTTTCGCTTGCGAAGCTCTACGAAGCCAGAAGCCGCAACCCGAGCCGGTCCCAGACAGCGACGACTTCATCGACATTTTGTACAAGTATATTGATCATTGAGCATTATTTGATTCATTTTGTTTACGCGATTAAACGGATGGGAAGGAGGGATGAGATTCAGTGTTATCGCGAGGCCTAGGGAGCCCTTATATGTCGATTCTGACCGTATATTATAGTTCAATTGTTGGTTTTTTTTTCCGCTGTCTGGCTCGTTTTTTACTGTCGTTCTGCCCACCGATGTAGTTTACTTAAAATAGAATTCCTCGATTTACATGTATTACCACTACTTTGACCGGATGCGCATGGTGCCTTGTTCTTTACCGGGCCACTAGATTAAATTCATGCGACTAAATCGTTGTGTATTTCTATCTGTTGATGAGTAGACCGTGTTGTTGTGTTTGACTTCATTGCAGCCAATTTTCGTTCATATATCTATCGTAACTCTACCAATTATCGTAATTTTCTTTCGGATCACCCATTTTCGTATCGACTTTCTTAATTTGTGAGACTCTTCCCAAAGATCAGTCCTACCTAGTTCAATTGTCTAACAATACAAGCTCCGGGACGAAGCTTTTTAGGGAAAGGGGGATGTTACAGTAGGAATACTATCTCTCTCCGTTCTATTGTATTCATGTGTGAGCGATGCTCTCGGCGTGTAATTGCTCCGGCAGACACGCCTGTATCTCACTTGGTTCCCCTGCACGCGTCTTGGCCACACGCGTGTGAGGCTCACGAATAAAGACTTCATGACAGTCTGCCTTCAACACGTCTAAAGCTTACACGGAAGAGCCGGTGACCCTTCCGGTGTAACATAACTACAGCCGGATCTCGGAGACCGTGCTCTATGTTCGAAATAAGAGCAGCCACTTCGAGTGAAGACGGAATTTGTTTAATGTCAATAATTAACACGGAATGATACCTTTTTAGTCTTGTTGCGCTTCAAAAAGGTGAACAGCAGTTGTAAACGTTTCTCAGAAGGACATACGACATAGCCCTGCAAATAACGTTGCTTGAGGTTGACAATGTTCGAAACTTGTTGGAGGCCCTCGACCGTCGCCACCTCCGACTTTTCGTTGACGGCGATCCGCACAGGGTCTGTCGGTAGAGCCAGCTTTATCAGCTCGTCAACCTTGAAAGAAAACATTTTTCGCGCGCTTTATATAAATAAATTATAATATTTGAAAATTTATTTCATTTTTTTTTCTCTACTTTCTCTACGTTTTCTCTACAATCTACGATCTAATTTATTACCTCAAAAAACTGATATAAAACTAAAAACAGCAAAGGATATGTAGGTGTACCTTTTGAGTGTGAGTCGCAGAAAATAACATCGTCTGACGTTGCTTCGGAATATGTCGGAGAATCTGAAAAGCGAATGAAGTTTATACCCAAAATTATGACGGGCTCATATCATAGTCCTTCAGATAACACATTTTTCATGAAACCCGGAGATTGCACGAAAAAAGCTATTGAATAAACACCTGTTGCATTTCGATCTCGAAGCCAATGTCGAGAATGCGATCCGCTTCGTCAATAATCAAGCACTTTAGATTTTTAACTAAGAACTCCTCGGTGTTCTGCAAGTGGTCGAGCAGCCGACCAGGGGTTGCAACCAGAACGGAAACACCCTGAAATTATGTCCCGTTAATGGAAGAAAACCATAAGTTTCCCTATACGTCAAAAAACAGAGCATTTTGAACAATTTTTATTTGTTTGTTCACGCTTTCTATTGTTTCCAGTTTTTGCATACAATTTCTCACTTTAGTCGTTCCACCTAATGTTCGATGAGCCATAGTCTTCAGAACCACCGGAGTCGATTAATTAACAGAAAAGAGGAAAAATACTCAAAAGAGTGGAACCGAGTTCCGCGTAGAATTGTGTCCCTTGATTTCCATTGATTTTTCATGAGGTCTTCATACTGTTACTGACGTTGAGTAATATTAGAAAACTCAAAAAAACTTATTAATATTGTTTTCTACGAAATTTTCGTCCTTATACACATACCATCGAAAAATATTTCATTTTTTTTTTGGCTCTTAGTATACTATAGAAATATTTGTTTCAGATAAGAGAGATAAGACATTTTTATATTTAAAAAAAAATGAAACCTTTGCCAATCGGTCTCTTTCGGCACTCCTGTTTGAGCCGCCCATTACCAAGCCGTACGTGATGCTGGACCCTAGAATCACAAAATATTTAGCCAGTTTGACCTCGAACCTTCAAGAAGCTCGGAAAGAACGCCATAAGTTTGAAGCGAAAGCTCGCGAGTCGGAGAGATGATAATGACGCCCGTCCCGTTGTGCTGTTTCCAGCTGAGCTTATGAAGAAGCTCGATGGCCGGCAAAAGAAACGCCAACGTTTTGCCGGAGCCTGTCTTTGCCGTCGCGATCACATCTTTACCCTGAAAATGAACAAAAAACGTTTATCCACTTACTTGGACCAAGTACAAATTTCTATTTATGGGCCAATTGAGAAATAAGAGATCTTTCAAGTTTTGAGGGAAATATCCTGATTGAAAACATTGTACCGCAGGTTTCTTCAAACACTTTTAGATTGAAACAACGTTTTTTTTAAATCCTGAATAGGAGTCGAAAAATTTCAACTTGAAAATGCAAAGCTCATTGAAATGAATCAAAATCATAATGAAGTTGTTCATTCCAACTTAGAGAAAAAATTCACAGAAAAAAAAACAAACTTCTAACAGAGGGTCGATAGTTTTGGCCTGAATATCGGTCATGTTCTTGAACTGCAGCTTGTGGACAGATTCGAGGAGGTTTTTGTTGATTTTTCCCTAAAAAATGGACATCTTTCGAGTTTTGAATCGATGAAGACGTACAGCCAGAGAGGCGAAGGAAGTTTTGGTCAATATTTCGCTAGAGTCCTCACAGCCTTCTCCCTGCTCACTCTGTTGATCTTGCTAAAAAATTTCCTCCGTTTCATCAATACTGAATCTGCGAATCAACCTTTCTCTCTTCTGTGTTTCGAGCTTTTTTCTGAGCATTGTCCTGAAACGTTAACAGACTAGAACGAGGAAAAAGTCGAATAAAAACCTGCTTGACTCGATCCAACTTTCGTTTGAGGACTTTTTTCTTGACGTCCAAACCCATTCTTGAACCACATTTCTCAGACATAAAACGCGAGGGAAAACAAAAAAAAACAAAGTTGGTAAAACAAACCAATAAAGTAGCAAAACGAGCGTCATGCGGTGAAACATTTATAAATGATTTAAAATCAAATGTCAACAATAACGTAGATGTCACAACGGTCCTCCTTCTGAAGGACCTGCATGTTGGAATAAGTGATTGCTTTGATGTCAGCTTCTTGAGGGTGTTTGGAAAGGTCGAAAGAGTCGCCCCAACCACAAAATTTTACCTGAAATTCGAGGTTTCTCGAAGAATAGGTGAATGGACGAACCTCGAACGTTTTTTCGTCAAAACTCGTTATTTTTACACTTTTAGCGATGAAAAATGGTTCCGATTGGAAAGTGTTGAGCGCTTCATCGAGCGTTGCAAAAATTAACGTTTCCAAGTCGCGGCCTTTTGCCGTGTAAAACATGTCGTATTTCTGGAAATTGCCAACTTTCAAAAACTAGGATGAAAATTTGATTGATGAAATATTCGGGCGAATTGATTGACATTTTTAGAAAGCTGGCAACGAGCTTTGTGGCGATCGGGGCCCAACTTAGCACGCCCCCTAAAATTTACAAACGGCAAACGGGTTTTTTTTCTGGGTTATATTTCCACTAAGAATAAATGATGATATGAGAGCCAGATCGGTGACGGTACATATAAGAGCAAGCAAATGAACCGTTTTCACCCGGCGCAACCTCGCATTATAGCTATTACCAAATTTTTTTTCTTCATCGCGACGGAACAACTATGATACCGGCGCGGCGAAAAAGCGGTACTTCTGGGAGGATGGTAGGCACGAATTTTGGGTCCGCGAACATTCGTTAGCGGGAATTGTGTATGCCCCAATTTGGTGGTATGAAAAAAACACCAGCGAAAATTCAAACGGCGACTTTTCCGATTTTTTCATTTCGCTAGGGAACTTTCCGACGGCCACCTTTCCGACGAAACTTTTTCCGACTTTTTTCCCTTATGCTTTTCGGTTTATAAAACATCTATGAACATTTTTTTTTCCTATTTCTTTGTGTTTTAATTATGAACAAACTACCTACTTTATATAGGAAGATTTAAAACGAAGATTTTATCGAGAAAAAAAAGTCGGAAAAAGTTTCGTCGGAAAAGTGGCCGTCGGAAAGTTCCCTAGCGATATGAAAAAATCGGAAATGTCGCCGTTTGAATTTTCGCCGGTGTTTTTTTCATACCACCCCCAATTTTGGGGGATCGGATATTCGGCAACAAGAAAAAACTCTAAATAAAAAATTGCTACCGAACCTCCTCGATTTTATCCAAATCAGTCATGTAGTTGAACATTGCAAGAAGTGCCGCTTCTAGAGCCTGAAAACTGAGAAAAGTAGTCAAAGAAGCTCAAAAAATTCACAAACATTTTTGAAGTCTGGTCCCCACGAATGAATCTGAACGTCGGCAGGATGATCCAGATATTCGAACCGTTTCTTCTCATCTTCTTTCGTGCACCTCAAGTAAAATTGATTCAGGAGGAAATTTTCGAAAAACGGCTCACCGGTTATTAGTATCCGCCATTTAGTCTACTTAACGTCATATTTAACAAGTAACATTTCATTTAAGATACATAGGCAAAACTTGGCAGATGAAAAAACTTTTCTAGCGATCAATCAGTTTATTTTCGAGACGATCGATGTAGGTAACTAACGAAATACGCAAAAAGTATTTACATAACTAATGTACAGAGACAAGCTTCAGATTTTACCACTAAAGATAACTATACAAACAACTCCATTATATTCAATTTTTCCCGAATTGAAAGGCGAGATGGGTATATTGGCTAGGGTAAGCGTTGCGTGCGCGACGCGGCTTTTTAGCGGATTACTCGAGATCATACGAAATCATGGAAAAGTGTGATGAAAAAATTAGTTTTTTTTAATTATTTTATACTTTTATTCGTTCAGTAAGTTATTCCAAAAGCTTGAAAAATTCAATAAAATAAGAAAAAAAATTTTTTAAAAAGGAGGAAAGAAGGTGGCTGTTTTTTGACCTCGAAATTTCGGCCAAAAAGCCGCGTACGCAACGCTTCACCCTTGCCAACCTATCTCGCCTTCAAGTCGGGAAGGATTGGCTATAGCAACTATACAAAAAATGCTTCTAGACAAGAGACTATACAGAAACGAGAAAAACAATGGAATGCAAGTAGAGGTATTACCAAGTTGGAAAATTACAATCCGTTCAAAAAAAAAAAAGAAGAAGGTGAATATTCAAACTATAACCGTATTATCATGTTTCTTTTCATGTTACTCTGGCTGTTCAACTTCGTCTTCCCATGCAGGATCGAATATGTTCTCTGATACTTTTGACAAACAACGACAAGACAAAAAGAGAAGTCTTTTGAGCGTTTTGTTGTAGAAGAAAAAGTTCAGGCTCCAAATGCACCCATCTTCCGAAAAGGGGTCGTCAACGTAAGGAGACTTGAAACTGAAATACAATTTAGCCTTCTTGCGTGTTTATGAGAAATACACGTCATTGAAATCGGGTTGAATTAAACGGCTCAAGTGATAATGATAACCTCATCTTTTTTGAAATCTTTACGGTAAAATAAAGTTTCAAACACGCTACTATCTTTTTTCCGACGTTAATGTAAGACTCGAAAAATGTCTTGTTCATTATCGCAATAACTCAAGAATGAAGCTCCTGTTCACACATTCCCCAACAAAAAACCTGAATATTCTGCATTCGTTGGGCGTGATACCCTCTTCGACGGCGTTCCATAGCTCATCTCTCTGTGTGCAATAGTTGAAAACTGTGGTAGCCAGCTTTCCATTCACCAAAGAAACGACTTGCTAGAAAAAAAGAGGGGTGAAGCAAGTGCGAAGAGCCCACTTCGAACGAGGAAACTAATGAAAAGCAGTCGCTTTTTACATTTCGGAAATCGTAGTCGGGGTAGGCCGAGTTGAGAACTCGGACCAAATCGAACAGAGTTCGACGAGATATACTATCAACTAGCGAGTTCTGCAAACAATAATGTTTATGCCATGTTCAAAGTAATATCGGCATTTTCAAAACTCACGCGTTTTTTTATAACTTTTTTTTCACGAGATAAGGAAAATTGGAATTTCGGGAGCCGTTCGAAAATTTGGTGGTATAAAAAAAAGACCAGCGAATATTCGACGGCTACTTTTCCAATCTTTTCATATCGCTAGAAAACTTTCCAAAGGCGACGTTTCCGATTTTTTTTTTCTAGATAAAATCTTCGTTTTGAGTCTTCCTATACAAACTAAATATTCATTGAAAGCAATAAGATACAAGACGATCACCAACATCTTCTCCGTCGTTGTCAGATTCAGAGCAACTCCTTTCCGACATGTGTCTCAGACGAGCGGCGTGACCAATTGGCGATGCATTCAAACTCAAAAATTCGTCTGGTGGAGAGAGCGGCTAGAAAATTTCATTCATTTATTTCTGTCAACGAAAAACTTTTAACAAAAAAGTCAAACCTGTCTTTCTGACCAACTGACAGACGTGTCAAACGTTTTCCATTCTTTTTTATCACTCTGGACCATCTTGCACGAATAGGACTCCAGTCTGTTCAGACAAATCTTCTGTTATCAATGGTTATGAGAAAAATTCAAAATGCATCTATTCGAAAAAGCAATGTTTCTAATTGGTTTGTCATTAAACCGAATGAAACCTACTTGAAATCGAGAATACAGTCGAAGGCGCTGTTACTCAAAGCAGACGAAAGAACTTCGAGCACCGAGTTTTCCAAGTACTTCATTATTCCTATGAAATAAAAATTGCGTCGTGGTCATGTTCAAATGCCGTATTCAAAGTAATTTCGGCAAACTCGAAATCGACATTAGGGGACGGTGCGACTAAATCTCAAGTCCGAAAATATCGAGGGCAGAAAGCCTGAGTATCTGAAGGCCGCAAACCTTGGAAAATACTCCAATCACGTCTATCTAAACCATTCCCAAGGCGGCCGGTCAATATTGCGCCTATTTCGTAGCCAAGAAACTTTTCAAATTCTTTCCTTTTCTGCTTTTTTTTTAAGAATCTATTTTATATCAGTCGTATTCCGAGCTCTTCAAAGTGCAACTGGATGAACTACGCGCAGAAAAACGAGGAGAAGGGCCCTATAAGTTATATAACCATGCTTTCAGCAAATTTCTTCGAGCACGGCATTAGACTTCCAGTTAGCCAAAGGAGGTTGTTCATAATATTTTCAAAAGTTGGTGTTCACCGCCTAGTCGATTACATCTAGGACTAAAACGAAATTTTTAAAAAATAAATTATTGATAAGTGATGATGAAAATATATATGCCGTTGCAAGGCCAATTTTTTTCAAAGCATCCCAACTCGCGTACTTCACAAAATCATTTTATATCGATAACACGTCAACTTCGAAATCACCTAAATTGCTTTGAACATGACAATGAAGAAGAAAATAATGGATGCAGAAAAAAAAATGGGTGAATTGCGAAAAAAAAATCCTTGCTGTTGTGATAGTTCTATCTTTCGTTTGATTTTTAATAAAAATTTACCAGGAACGTGTAGATCTCGATTGAAAAAAAGATGTAGTAAAACAAGTAGAAATGAGAAAATGTGATAAAATTTGCAAAAAACAAAATAAACCCTGAAGTGACCAGAGTTGAACGAATTGGGGCGCGTTTTCCCTGTATATGATATTACCTCTTCTGACAAAAAAGTTCATTTTACTTTGCGGTTGTGATTTCAATAGGTTCATTGTGAGTTGGATTACATCTGAGCTCCTCTAAAAGTTGGTGGTGCTTTGAAAAAAAATTCTCAGGCATTGACGGCGTGACTACAATTTTTCTAGCTTTTTAACTAATTGAAAAGTTGTACATTTTATTTTTCTCGTCTCTGTTCTTTTTTTTCTCTTTGCGCTGCTCCACTTTATATAAATTTGACTACACTAAAGATTCTAATACCAAACTTTCACTTGAGAATTTTTTTCTCATAGTTTTGTTCGACGCTGGTAAATCGGGAGGAGAATATATACAAGTAGTTTTACCGAATAGCTATTTCAAAGTCAATATATGCTATAATCGGTGGTTTTTATTTGGAACCAGTGTTTTTTCAAACGTAAAAAGACTATCTAACGCTGAAAAAAAGGAATAGACGGGAAGCATACGCCGCCGGACTACACGATAGCAACCGCAAGTGTCAGGTAGGATAGCGATAGTATTCAGTGACCATAGAGATAGTACCTGGTAGCTAATAAATGACCATAAAGAAACTTACGAGGCGTATGTCACGCCTTAAAAGCAGCTACCCGGTAGTTACTTCAACATAGGCAAAGTCGGAGAGGGTGGAAAACAGCTCCATAGAAATGTTCATCTTAGGATGAGAAAAGCTCCTCCTGATCAGGAGCTCCTTTTTTGCTGCTTTTTTGCGCCATCTCATCGGCTCTTATGCACTATTTTTTGCTGTTTCTCCCCTTTTCCACCATTTCTTGGGCCTTCGCAGAAAAATTGGAAGGCTCGATAAAGAGACTCTCTTTGCTGCCTTTCTGTGGCCTTTTTGAGCCTCTCCCTTTTAGCGGCCATTTTCCACCATTCCGACTCTATCCTCCTTCCGATCGACTTTGTTTTTTATTTATTTTCAAGTCTTCTGTCGTTTTTTTGGAAATTTCATATTTTTTTAATCATATTTTCTTAGTCTTAAAAAAATGCGACATTTCGATTTCGATTAAGATAATAAGCCAAGCAGTAGAGATTTTTTTAAAAACGTCTTATCCAGATAATTTTTGAATTAATATTTTTTTAATTGCCGTTGACTTTTTTTCAATTATTTATCAATAGCAGTGAAATTTATCAATAGAAGTGAATCAATAGCAGAAAATAATTTCTCGAGCGCAAAAAGAAAACCTTTTTTGATCCGACTAGTGAACTGATATAAATATCAACAGAGAGGGACTTCTCTCCAACCATTTTACATGGAAATTGCAGAATTTTTTTATTTTTTTCATTTTTTTGACATAATAAAGCTTTTTAAATGACGTCTTAGTCCCAAGCGTGCGAGCCTCCAGTACCTAAGTCTATTCAAATATCGGTATTTAGTATTACAGCATGGCCAAACGTCGATTCAATCCGACCGGCAATGAAGACCGGATTCCGACGGTTGAAAAAAACTTTACAAGTAGGTCTCAAAGAGTTTTTTTGAATAATTAAAATTGCATTTTTTCAATTTCCATGTTTCAGAGAGAGTCAACCTTCGACTTTTTTGGGTGGCGGCTTCATGGACGACGACGATGTAGAGCAAGAAAAACGTGATGAATACGCCGAAAAATTACAGAAATGTTCTATTTTTTTTTCCGTAATCTGTTTTTAGTTCCATAAGTTCAGGGAGAGATACTCATTCAAATGAGCCCGCGCCAGAGAATTGTACAAAATGTGATGGGCTCCTTATGGATAGTTGGTTGTGGGAACGTTTTTCGCACCCAGTCTGTGAGACATGCCGGTAAATGTCAATTTTTTTTTTTGACCCGGCTCAATTTTAGAGACGAGAAAAACGAACATAAGCTACTGGCAAGAACAGACGTCAAAAATCTTTACTTGTTGAAGGTTTTTTTAGTTTTCGATTTTCAAGAAAATTTTTCGGTTTTAAAATAAATTTAAATATTCTTCATAGGACGCAGATCTGGATTTACGAAAGCCACCACTCCGATATTGGGCTAAGAAAAATCCACATAACCCGAGATATGGTGATATGAAGCTGTATCTAAAGTGTCAGGTTGTTATAATGGATGGTTGAACAATTTCCCATCAGGTCGAGAAGCGAATGATCGAAGTTCATGGCAGTTGGGAGGAACTAGAGATGAAGAAAGAAACGCGCGAACAGTTAAAAGATGTTCGTTCTGAAAAGAGATTTGAGAAGAAGCTTAAAGATTTACGGCAACAGGTTCGTTTGTGTTCAAGAGCTTTTCAGCTCAGAACAATGAGCCCTTCAGTTTTCTCTTGTGGAAGAAAAAAAAGAAGACTGCGAAAAAAAAAAAACTTATTTCGGCATATGTTTTGAATGCATTTTCAGAATTTATTTTTCAGATACGAGGTTCATCTAATAAAAAAGTCGAAACGATGAAGGCTCATGATCATGTCTTCGGAGCCGAAAAAGAGCTGTCGAATGGTGACTGGGAACACTCGTGTCAAGAGTGCGGATTCAAAGAAACTTTTGAAAAACTGTAAATGTAACAAAGGTTTTCAAACTTTCATTCCTGCAAATATACATGAAGTGTTTTTTTGTTCTTTTTTAGGTCAATAGTGTCGGCAAAGTTCATCATTTGAAAGAACCGGACGATTCCCAACGAAAAGACGTATAAATGCGTAAAATTACTGTCGATAAATGAAACAATGTATCATTTTACAAGAGAATTTGACTTCACGAAAAACGCAAAAAAGCTTTGCACTCGACAGGAATCGAACCTACTCGAAAAAGTCAATAATGAGACTGGCCCTCTAACCACTGCGCCAGTCCACCTCCGTGAGAGAGAGGTCCAGGCGCGTACCGGTCTCTTCCTCCGTTCCTTCGAGGAACTTTTTCTCAGAAGCCCATAGGATCTGGCAGATAATTTTATTGTTTCTAATATCCCTACCCAAGTCTATAAACCATCGTAGTTTCAACTTGACACGCATCGAGTCCAAGTAGTTTTTTAGTCAGAAATATTTAGAAAAAGAATTTTTTTCAATTTTTTTTAACGATAACTTTCCCCCTTATATACACAGCTTTCATACCTTGCTCATAACAAGCGCTTTTAGATTTTAGAGCCATTTTGCCATCAATTGTATTGTCATAAAAATGATCGTGGCGCAATGTAGACTTCTTGAAAAAGGCATTTCTCCGTTGCGGATTTTCGTGGCAAAGTAGCCAGGCTTCAGATTAATAAAACACCTATGATTCAAAAACCTTTCTCTAGAAACCCAAAAATATTTGAAAGGTTTGTGCGAGCCCAATCCTTGAGTATAGACTGACAAGGGCTGTGTGCGCGGTGAACATCGAGTTAGGAATTGAGGCTTATATGGTAGATGGACCTAGGGGAGAGTGCTCCAAAACGAAAGAAAAAATCTGCTAAGCGCCATAGGGTACCGAGAAAAAGCTCGTCAAAGTTTTGCCGCCACGTATATGCCCGCGCTCGGAGTGCTCGGCCAGCAACTGGGAGCGTGGTGAAGTGGCAGTGCTCTTAAATGGCGCTGACGCTATGCTAGGTTCGATTCCTTTTGACGTCAAACTTTTTTTGCCTTGTTTTATTCAATTCTTCTACACTCTATCATCAAACAAAAACAGCAAAAAAAGTTTGAAAAAGTTCTAATAATTGGTTCATGGCTTTCGAGATCACAACACGATTGGATCGAAACAATATAAGTGAAAAATCACTCGTGAAAAAAAAAGAAACCAGGTACGAGTACGAGCCCGAAACAAAGGTAGACCTGTCAATGTAATTTCGCATTCTCTATGAAATTTCAAAAGTTTCGGTGAACAATAGAACTAACCTTTTGGTATGAGAGGGGCTTCAAAAAAAGGGAAAATAGAGTCGGTGGAATTTTTTTGCGATGAAAGATTTCTAAACAGTAAAAAAAGACATATAAAGTGGTTGAATGAGACCAGAGGAGCCAGGTGTGATATTATTCACAATTATAAATTTTTTACACGAGGTACACAACCTTTTATTGTATTTTATTGTGCTATCATCTCGAGAAGCCGCCCAAGCATCTATTATTTGGACGATTTTTTCGAAGTTTTCGATGGAAAAACTAAATTTGACGCAAAAAAGTTTTTTTGTGCTTTCTCCTTTCTTCTTTCCCAAATTTCAATCAACTCCTTCAATTCAAACTTTTTTTGCTGTTTTTGTTTGATGATAGATTGCAGAAGAATTGAATAAACAAGAGCAAAAAAAGTTTAACGTCAAAAGGAATCGAACCTAGCATAGCGTCAGCGCCATTCAAGAACACTGCCACTTCACCACGCTCCCACTTGCTGGCTCAGCACTCCGAGCGCGGGCATATACGTGGCGGCAAAACCTTGACGAGCTTTTTCTCGGTACCCTATGGCGCTTAGCAGATTTTCTCTTTCGTTTTGGAGCACTCTCCTCTAGGTCCATCTACCATATAATCCTCAATTCCTAACTCGATGTTCACCGCGCACACAGCCCTTGTGAGCTTCTCGCGATTTTCCCTTCCGCAGTTGTCATGACAACCAGTTGTGCCGCACTGACCGTGAGGTCGAAACGACAGAATAAAAATCACTCCTGCTCTATAAAAAGTTTCCAATGCCTCGATTTCGAGTTGAGGACGTGGATGAATCAGCTGCATATCCAGTAGCTTCAGCAGCGGAGGTCTCTAGCTCACCAAGGTCGGAACCCTATGAGATGGCAGATAGCGCAAGGGGCTCAGAACAAAATGTAAGCTATCTTCCTTGATTCTTCAGTTTTCTCTTGTTTTATTCTTTTTTTTTTTATTCTTTGTATATAGCCGATTCACGGCTAACTTGGGACGCAGAGGGGGCGTGGCGTGTCTGCGTTCTCCACCCACTACGCACTATCTCTTTTATTATCGTGTCTGGAAAATTTTTTTGATGGCTTAACCCATCGAAAAAAGGTCTAACCACGACGAAAAAAAGACATTGTCGGTTGGTGAAGAGGTCAGAAGAGCCAAGCCTTTTCGAGTTTCAAAGACAACCGTGTTCACGGTTGTCTTTGAAAGGCTCACCTGAGTAGGCGTAAGCCTTTTTTGGTTTATTTTCGTCTTTTTTAGCTAAGAAGAATTTAGCTAAAACAACTTTAGAAAAATGAAGAAAAGCGGAGGACGAGACGGGATTCCATCAAAGAGCATTTGATGAAGTTCAAAAAAACAAAACTTCTACCAATTTGAAAGAAGAACAAAAAAAGAAGCTACGGTGAGAAATAAATGAAATTTTTTTATTTAAAAATTAATCAGATTCCTACAGTGGAACCACTCACCGTCAAAGGAGATGCAAGTTTGATTTCTACAGATGGATCGAGGTCGGGTTTGGAAGTTTTTTTTCTCAAATAATGCCGTGTTCAAAGTGATTCCGCGAAATTCAAAATAGCCGTCAGAGAAAGAGAAAGATAACTAAATTTTGGAGGGTCAGAGACTATTTTGCATTTCGCGGAAATCACTTTGAACACGGCATAAAGGCCGCCGCAAGAGTTCAACATTTACACTCGGGAAAGACAGTTACAAACCAGAGTATAGAAATGTGAACCGCCATTTTACGCGACATCATCTTTCTATTGGACTTCAATGCCTCGGGAAATTACTATCTTTTCAGTCCAACTCTTTCGGCGACGCGCGTGTCAACTGGTGAAGCGACCCGAACGGTTGTGATGCGAGAGAGGCTTCGAAAGAGTGCTCAACAGTCAATAGAACGCACTAGGTTTGAGAAACTTTTCGAAATACTAACTAGAGAGTTCCTTTCAATCAAAGATTTGGTAACAACCGAAAGTTCGCTCGAATTTTAAGTTGGCTTGGAAATCATGAAAATGGGCAAGTAAATAGCTAGATTAGTCCAGGAGGATTAGTTGCTTACTAAAATTCACCAAATTAACGAGTAGAAATGATTTTTAAGCTCAGGGAGGTAGTGATGACTTTAGTTCAAAAAGCCTTAGGTGAAAGGGTTGTTAGACTCAAAGGCATGTAAAGAATACGTTAGCTAATCAAAAATTATCACCTGGTAGGTCTTGACTTTGAAATCTCTAAAGAGTCTTTGAAAATTTTTTGAGAAAACCGCTTTTATATAAACTGAGCTCAAAAAAAGTTAATTTATTCAGTTTAGTTCGGACGATACGGTTTGAAAAGAAAATTTAAAAAAAATCGTGGACATGTCGCAACTATAATCTTTCCGTTTCAAGAGGAAATGTGCAACTGAACAAACGACTCGCACGGAGGCCTACGGTGGTGGCTGAAGAAAACATAACGGAGCTAGATCTTGAAGGCGTCGATGGTGAAATCGAGCAGTCGATTAGGGTTCGAGATATTTTCATCTATATTTCTTTTTTTGGGAAATTTCTAAAAATTTCTGACTGCTTCGAATTCGTTTTGGTAGCGATTCCATCAAAATTGTCTTTTTTCGCAGATGGCGTCGAAGTTTGTCACAACCGTTGACGAAAAAAACGACACGGTTGAAGGTTTATATGAGAATAATCCTATGGCGAGTCGTCCTGAAGCCATCCGTCGCAGGCATTTAGATTTCAAAGCTCCTTTGCAAATCGATGATCAGACGGAGACCCTCGTCAAAAATGTTGACAGGTAAACTTCTATTCAGACAGGAATCATTTTTTGGTAAGACTAAGTTGTCGTATGTAAAAAGAATATGAACGGTCAACCGAAAAAGGAAAAAAAAACCTTTTTTTTTACGAACTCCGATACTTAACTCATCGCGTATCCTATTTATTGACTGGGTATGTGGATACCTCGATTGACCTTTTTTAACGTTTGAGAAGCGAATTCGAGCTTTTTTATTATTTTGAATAAATTCCGTAAACAGGTTTACTATTCTCTAGCTTGCGACCCATTTAACTTTAAAAATAATTAAAACCCTCGAACGGCAACATGAGTTTATTGGCAACGGTGAAGTGCTGCGTACGCGAAGCGGCTTTTTATAGTTTCGTGAGAAATTTATTTGGACGGAAAAATATCAAAATATAGAAAATGTTGTTTTCCACACTTTTTCCACGATCTCGAACTTTCTGCTAAAAGTCGCGTCGCGTACGCAACACGTCACCGCTGTCAACCTACTCATCTCGATTTTCATGTCGGAAAAGATTGATTATATCTTCATAATAATGTCTTAAGAAGCTGTACGGCCACGGGTTCCATAAAAGTGTATATCAATAAGAATAAAATAAAGTTATTCTTAGAAGCTTTCGTGCTCGTTTTTTTTTTTTGGCTTTTCATAAATTTTCTCGTTCATCGAAATTAATTTGGCTAACCTTCAAGTTCAGAAGATTACTCGGTGGTGGCGATGTGGTTCGAATCCCCGAGAAGCAAGTGCCGACACGCAAGTCCGATGTAAACTTTTTTGAAAAATTCAAAGCTTGAAATAATCTTCATGATCGTCTTTATTGCAAAGTCCATTCGACCAGACTTGTAACGATATCAATGGTGAACCGAGGTATTCACACGGTCATTCAATAAATAGGTTACGCTATAAGATAGCTATCGATAAGCTACCCTGCAGCATACTTCTAAAGCTTCTCCGGCCCTCGCTAATCCACAACGCACAGGGATAGTATCGGAGTGCATCCAAATATTATTGAAATAGCAAAAACTTGGTATCTGAATGCTGTTTATTGATTGACCGTAGCAAATTCTGATTGAAGTAGCTGATTTTTTGGATACGCTGTTTGACCAGTGATCGACAATAGGCTTCAATTTACTAAAATTTATGGAAAATTCTCTCAAAGTTCTCAAGTGATCACTATTCAGATTGTTGGCAAAGATAATGAAAGAATGCACTACCGGAACGCAGAAAGTTTCGAGGACGCTTCAAACAAAATCAGGTTATTCAAAATTATTTATTTTCGCCCCACAGTTCCATTATTCGTTTAAGAAGAAAAAACTACGTTCAAATGGACGTATTCGTCGATTCCATTCATTTTGATCATCATTATTTATGGAGTCAAGAGGTAGGATGCTGCGTTTATATAAATTTCGACGGAGTGAAATTCTCAGAAACGTTAGAGTGACCCCTAAACCAGAACCTTAGGGTCCCTTAAACGTCTCAGAATTTTTTTTTACCGTTCTTCGCCACTCGCTTATAAGTAGATGAAAACGAAAAGTCAGAGAGATCATTTTGAGCTCTCGAACCACGAATAACAGGCGCTCCCCGGACATTTCTGAAACAGCAAGTGCGAAAGGTGGTTGGTTGAGAATTTGATGAAACTTGGTGTAGGTGCTAAGACTTCTAACAACGCTAAAGTTTTTGCTAGAAACCCTCTGGAACATCCGGGGCACGTCCGGTCTGCGTTACCGAGGTCAACATCACATTTCGATTTTTGGACGACAGTTTCCAATCACTCGGAATAATTTTTTCTTCTTCGCATCACAAATATCTCATTTATAATTGATTCAGAGGCGGTGACAGCTATAATAAGAATTTTTGCAGAACCCTGAGTTTCAGTGGTTTCACCTTGTCTTTTAATCATAAATGGATGTGGCGCTTCAGATCAAATTTTCAGGATCTCGCAGTGAGTCACCTTCGCGATGTCTATTTTGGCCAACTTTTGAAGTTCCACCAGTTAGCTGGACTTGAAGAGAAAGAGTGGGTAAAACTTTTCGAATCTGAGAATCCAAAACTGTGTCGAAGACGATATGAATTGCTAAAATGTAGCCTCTGCGACTTTCACAGACATTTCCCTTGTTAGAGGGCGGCTCTTCTCTCCGACACAGCTCCTTTGAAGATACCCAACCGTCCAGTATATTTTCCTTCGCAAAAGATGAATTTTAGAGACCCTTCAAGGACTTCGTTGATCAACAGCTTGCGTTCCGGACACGAAGAGTTGAAAGAAGCCGCCGAAAATTTGTTCCGCGTTCGTGAGACCCAAGGCTTTGTCACAACTAATATTATCTACAAAGAGAAAGAATTGTTAGGAAAAAGCTTTTTGTCGACAAAGGACATTCCTATTTAGAGATGGCGAAGATCTCGAAGACTGGATGAGAATGGGGACTATCACAGGAAACGGCATTGCTCCGACCAACTCAAAAGTTCCGAGACAAGAAAAGGAAAGATTGAACAAGCTTAAAAAGGTTAGTATCTAACAAATGAACTGAGAAAGAAAGTCTAAAAAAGAGACGAAGAAAAATAAACCGGCGAAAAACTGAGAAGCTGCGACAAATTTGCCAATCGTTTGTAGACACGCACTCCATCGATAACGTAGCCAATGACTGGTTTAGGATATTAGGTAGCTTTTCTTTTTTATAGCCCTTTTTTATCAATTTTTGTTTTCATTACTTCGTTCTGCTTGTTTTAAAACAGAGAACAGTTTTTTTATTTCTGTACAGCATAAAGACGGAAATGAGTAAACTAAATAATTTCAACTTTTTTTTTCGTGTGTGAGTCTGACAAGGAAGGTCCTTTTACTTTGCGTCTGGGAATTTCCTGAAAATTGGCCAGAACACTTCTTGTTGTACTAGAAAAAGATCCTGGAAGCCTCAACCTGCAAAACTTTCTATTGTTTGAGAAAGGACGCCTCAAATTCAAAGAAAACACTAAAAATCCGTTAAAATAGGCCATTTTGAAGCTTCGAGCCCTTATTTCTCGAATACTAGAAATTTTTGCAGGTTGAGACTTTCAGATTCTTCTTCTGACACTAACCGCAAAGTAAAATGACCTCCCCAGTGAAATGGTCTTTTCACCTTATTTTTCAGACGTTCATTCGATTGACTCTTTTTTTCAACGGGATCGAAGTGAGCAAAACGCCGTGGGCCCCTGTTTCGCCGTACATTGCAACATTTATGCGTCGATTTGAGCTCGAGGTCTCGTGGGCGATTCGACAAGAACCTTCATTCCGCGAACATTTTGAACATTTTGTTGAAAGTTTTTTCATGAAAGTGTAAACTGTCGAAAAGTCGTCGAACGAAAAAAAAACAGAAATGACGTGTAATGGATGTTCAAAAGGTGTTTTCAGCTCTTTTCGCCAGTTCAGTCCTTGAGTTTTATTGTGTCGGAACGGCAAGGCTTGCGGGAACGAGTTATTGCAAATGTTGGTTCAATTTTTTTCTTCCCTTCAAAGAAAATTTTTATCCGGAAATCTCAGAAAAGTATATTTAGGTTGACATTCCTACGTCTAACAACACTACAGGAGAGGATATTTCGGCGTTGCATGAAGTCGAGTTTGTTTCTACGGCCGACATGCCCAAGTATGGTTTATTCAACGTCAAATCTTGAAAGTGCGCTATTGCAAAACTTGTCTCTCTGACGAAATTTCACGTCGTGACTTTGAAGGTGTAACTCTAATGCTCCAAGTATTCAAACCACTCGTACCTTTCATTTCTGTTTCCGAAAGTGTTTTTGCAGAGTTGGTACAAGCCTGGGAAGCGTTGAAAATTGTTCGATCAGCGCGCGGCTTTTGTGCAGAGCCATCCAGGTTCAGGGCAAAGAGGCCGAATTTAGGGCGCTTGAACACGAAAAGAAGGTTGAAACCTTTTTGAAAGTCGACAAGTTTCTTTCTGATTTCAGAAACATTCCAACCGATTTCAAGTGTTTGCTCCGGAAACACGCCTCACTTCTGCAACTGTCCACAGGATCACCGCTAAAAAAAAGTGCTTATTTTGAAGAACCTATTAATGAAGCATTTCCCACATATTTGGTTTGTTTGAGAAAAGCTAAATAGAAACGCGGAGAGTTTTGAAAATTGCCAAAGTTTGTTCAAAAACTAGCAAACGAGATAATATGAGCCCTCTTCTAAGATACGATAGGAATTCGGTAGAGAAAGGTTCACTTGAGCCGGCAGTTAGCCCGATAATGGATTTTTCTCACTTGTATGAAACAGTTGACCGCAATCGTCTGTTCGGTGAAAACATGACGCATCTGACTTCAACGGTTTCAGAGAAAAGCGCCTCCAAGATGAGAATCGTCTTTCTAGGCCGTCATATCGTTGCGCCATCGATAACCAACGAATGGCGGCCGTAGCATATGCGGCAATTATGAGGTCATTTTTCTTTTGTGAGAGAGAGAAAAATATTCGTAAATTGTCGCTTTGACCAAATTAGGGTTTTCATAAGTGTTACATTCCGTTCGTGTGTGCGACATAGGTTTACGATTTAGTTCAGACGCTAAATATTGTAGTAGGTGTATTTTCCTCTACGTTGGAGAAATTTCGTTTTCTGTCGGTTTGGTAGAGATGAAAAAAGTCAAAACTTCTAGTTTTGCTTTTTGGCAAAGTTTTCCGAACAGGCTGCTTTAAAATCATCTTTTTGTAAACTGCTGGACCAGGAACATCGTTCTTTGCAGAGATAGGGTGATGAACAGACGCCAGAAACGGGAAAGAAAGTATGAGGAGGTGGTTCTCGAGCAAGAGATCCCTTCGATAAGTGCGGCTCTCACTCATATTTTCTCGCCCGCCGATGTGTCCAGAAAGCTGAAGCCGATGAGAACGGAGGCCAAGCAACAGCCTAATCACGAATCGATGCTCCTGCAAATTTTCGTCAATGTACAATCGGCAACGAATTTGCCGACGAGGACCGCTGGAAATTTACAATCATTTGTGGAAGTCTGGTTTCAGGTGGGAGTTTTATAGTTTGAATGTACATATCCGACAACAAATCTTGTTCGAGAACCTGAAAACGTCTTAACACCAATTTTCAAAGAGCTGTGGCCTAGGAACTTTTCGCATTCTTTTTTTTTATCAACTGTAAACGTCATCTCTTTTTTGAATTGTGAAGATTTGATGGCACTGTAGAAGAAACGGACCGTTAGTGTCAGGTATTCAGGGAAAAAGTCTGAGAACAAGCGTAGGTTCTGGCCGCCACCCGAACTGGCAGTTTAGTGGAATTTTGACGGGAGAGTCGGCAACACCTTCCGTCATCGAGTTCCGTGTTTACGATGAGGTTTCGTTTCTCCTCACTTTTTCGAACAATAATGGAAGAGGTTTCAATAGGTTGTGGAAAGAATCGGAGACGATTCAAGGATTAAAAACGTCATTCACGAACAACTCGTTCATCGACTCGTTGCCAAGGCGGAACTTTGTCTGAGTAATCTTTCGAGAAAGGGAAAGATTGATTGCAATCTTCGACTTTCCCTTCCCTCCTTCCACACTTCATACAGGTATCACGTTGAAAGTTTAATTTCATTTGGCCCTTAACGCATGTTCCTCGAGATTCACAAAAACCATTGGTACAAAAATTCCATAATTGTTCCTGAGAACACTTCTCACTATTACAGATACTACACAAACTTCTGAGTAGTTAGAACTAGGTTTTATTAAGCTCCGCCCACTTTCAGGCTGACTGAAAAAAATACGGTAAAAATCAAAATGTTTTTCTCCAATGGGACGAATCGGTCCAAGCCAATTTCATTACAAGATAAGTTTTTATATGAAAATTTTACGTTTTTCTATGGTACCTCGGGTATACCTCTTAGGTTTTTCGAGCAAAAGGAGATAGACTTGAGGGAGACTCTAAAATACCTCCGAGATGGCTCAGATATAGCTAAAAGATATGCTTGATGTATCACTATGGACTTTTGGGGTCTTCACGATTCATTTTGAAAGATATCTTCGTGGACGCATTATGATCCCCTCCCGATTCGTCTTTGAAAGAAATTGAAGTATTTGGACCACGTTCATGGTCTAGACCTTCAGATTCCTCAGCAATGGTGAAATTATGGCTCACTTCTATTATAGAGCTGATGAGCGAGGTCTTGGCTACCATGCCCTGGGCTACATACCTAATCCTCCTTCTCAAAGATACATTTCAAAAGCTACATACGTGACCAATCACCTTTGACCATAACGCATGAAATTCGCAAAAAAAGATGTTTCAGTTACTCTAATGATTCGAGCTTCCTCAAATTACTGCTCACCATACCCGCACATAACCGATCGACGTTCAATATGGAATCGTTTGCCACATCATCCCTCGAGTCGCCTAAGGTATTACTCCATCTGGTGGCCGCGTGGTTCCAGATTTCCCCCGCAGTAAATGAACTTCACATCTTTTGTAATGATTCTTCATATTGATGAATAACTGCGCAAAACGCAACAAAATCAGGTCTTGTAAAACACTCAGGGGCATAAATATTGCACGGCCTTTAAAATTCCGTTATGCCGTGTTCAAAGTGATTCCGCGAAATTCAAAATAGCTGTCAGAGAAAGAGAAAGATAACTAAAGTTTGGAGGGTCAGAGACCATTTTGCATTTCGCGGAAATTACTTTGAACACGGCATTACTTTCAAGTGGAACGGGTTCAGACAAGATTGTTTGAATTTTTTTATCGGCAAAGTATCCAAGTTAGCAAATATAATTCAACTTTCGCTCCGACTTTCATTGACCTCACTGAGCGCCTTGACTCTCTCGAAAAAATATTCGACCCTTGGACACATATCGATCTTGTCATCCATTCTTGATGATGGAGACCATCAGCAGGTCCCGGTTAAAATAGAGTTTTGTCCAGGCCTTTGACTTTAAATATAAATATGCAGAATTGTCAAGGGATTCGAATCTGGTGAGTAGCAGGTCCATTCCTTGACCGTTTTTAAATCGAGCAGATTGGACTCGCACTAGTCTTGCTCAGCTCGGGGCTTGCAGCTTGACCTAAAATTTTGGTGGAAGAACCAGCGACGGTTCGCAAAGTGGAAAAAAAAAGAACAGATTGAAATTATATTGGCAAAAAAGAAAGTTGGAATGATCGAAAATTCCGTGCAATATTTATGCCCACCCCTGTATTTTGCATTTAACATATTTTGGTTTCAATTCAAGTTTAAATGGTTGACATGAAATTTATTGAATAAAAACGCCGAATTTCTTATTGAGTGCTGACAGTATTTGGGTTTTCAATACTTAATATTAACCACAATCGAGAATTCTACGCATTTCCGACACTCAAACAACTCAGAACTAAAAAAAATTTCAAATTTTTAAAAAAGACCCCTTCAAAAAAGCGATCGAGCAGACCGACTTTTCCAGCATTCCCATTACAAAGGCCGTCAATACCTCTTTTCGGGTATTCCTGAATTAAAGTTAACGATACCTGCCCGAGGTTAATTTTGTATCTTTTTTTTTCAATCAAATTTTTCGTCAGGAACTTTCTCCTCCTAGATAGATTTGTGTACTTTCCCATTTACGTCTGAAACTTTCTGTTTTTTTTTTTTGAATTTCGTTCAGACTCTCTCACAATGTGATGCTTGGCAAAAAGAGCTCCGAGAGCGTTTTCCTCTGCGATCCTATCGTTCTTTGGTTGTCGATGCAAACGCGAAGTCGCTCCTGCCAACAAGGTTGCTCGAAAAAAATTATCACGAGTTGAAACACTTTCTCCAAGATTCATACGGACCATTGATCCTCCGTCAGAAGTGACAAGGCTTGGCAAATGGGAAGGCGTTCGGAAAGCAGCAGAAATCGTAGCGAATATCCCCGGCATCGACGACGCTCCAGAGCAGCACGACATTTGGACGACTGTTGATCAGGTAGGATTCGAAAAATGGAGTGAGTTGTAGTCGTTTGTTCTCGACATTAAGTCAGAAACAGCTTAGTGGGTCTGTCCAATGACCCTTTGGGTAAAACCAACGTGTGATACCTGACAAATCAGCAAACACAATAGTGGTTAGACCAGAAAACAAAAATGTCCACAAGCAAAATGGAGCGTTTCAATTAATCTTGGCCTCTGCAAACACGTTCACAGTCTTTTTTGAATCGTTTGTTTGATCTAAAATCAAAACTTTCATGTAACTTTCAAGTTCAACCAAGTAATTTATTTTGTTGTTTTAGTCAGATGTAACCGACTAGGCGGTGAACAAGAACTGTTTAAGCTATAACGAACAATCGCTTTTGGCGAACTAGAAGGCCAAACGTGTACTTGATAAAGTTGAAAGCATGATCTGACCGTCTTTCGCCTCCTTTTCTGGGCGTAGTCCATCCAGTTGCGCCTTGACGAGCTCAGAATGTAGCGGATGTTGTGCTGGATACCGTGCTCTAGGTGGAAGCCTCGAAATGTGAGCGACCATTTCGAGTGAAGACTTCACACGGAAGTTGAATTATTTTTGCATATAAAATGCTATCATGTACTCTCAAAATTTGCTTTTAGCAAACGTCGTTTTTGATCGGCTCTTGACCAGCCAAAAACACGAGATTAATAGTTTGTTAGAGAATTAGTTTAATGGCTTTTGAGCTTTCGCTTAGGGATAATCTCTCTGAGAAATGCTGAAAACTTATTACTTCATTTTATTGCAAAACTCGCAAATCACCTCCCGTTTACTAGAATTTTCAAGATCACAACACTAGCGGTTTGCGGATTGGAGGAAAGGGCGGTTCTTCTTTGCTGTTGGCTCCGTTCAATGCAGGTCCAATGCGCAGTCCTATTGGGTAATTTTTTGCATGAAATTGGTAGAAACAACGAAAATTGTCTTGTTGTTATTAAAAAGATTGAGAGGAAGTAGAAAAAGTTGTATGTATGGAACATGGGATGCCTCTGCAGTCTATGACTTTGAAATTGAAAAATTAAGTGAGATTGATAAATAGAGAAGTTCAAAGGCTGTCGTCACGAGCAATCCTACACTTATTTGAACAACAACAGGAAAATTGAATTTTAGGCGACACAGAAAGGGCGGGATCTGCATCTGTGCTAGCTGTTTTGGACGAAACGGAATCAGTGATAGACGTTGAAAACGGCTTCATTTACTCTACCAAGGATGCCAACTGTCCCATGCTGGCCGTCTATACAGCTTTCGATGATCGCAACGTTTACGCCAACATCCAGAGCTCTGTCCATCCGTCTCAGATTCAATTCATGTTCTCGGTATCAACTTGTTCTCTTTGTTTCACTCCGCTCACTTGTTGCAAGTATTTTGCTAAGACACGGCCAAAAAGCACAAAGCTTGAGGTTTTGGCAATTTTATTTTGTTTTTTTTTGGTGTAAAAATACTGCAGTGTTCTCTAAAAACTGGAACCTTGTTCCCAGGAATATTCCATCAAGACTCGTTCTCGCTTTCGTTTCACTCTGCGCCCTCTTTCCCCCAGCTTAGCAAATTTTTTTTCAGCGCGAGTCCCAGTGGAAGCCCCTACTTCCCAGTAATGATCTTCTACAGTCTGTGCAACCTGGCAGCGTTCTTTACACAACAGTTGAGCTCAACAGAACCAATGAATTTTTCTTTCTTTTTTGTTAGGTGTCCGAAGATTGGCTAGTCGAGTTGAGAAGTTTGATAGAGCGTGAAGTCAAACTTTGTTTCGACGATTCGCGTCCTCAAGGCATCCCACAGTGGAATCTTGCTGTTTCGAGGTGAATGGTGACCAAATGCTCCCATTACAGAGAGTACGATTCAGACAACTACGCGAAATTTTAACGGAGGTGAACGACAAACGTATCGTTGAGAGAAGCTTCATAGATGAGAAAATGACGCGAGTCCGAGATTCCTACAACGTTTTGGCAAACGCTTTCCGGATACCTTACAGGTCGATTGACGTGAGACGAAACTCGAGTTCCTGAATAAACTTAAGACTTTTCTTTAGAAGTGTGTAGAAGAGGTTCTCGCGCTGCGATTGCACGAGACACGCGAGGAGAATGTTCAATTTTCCTTTGCTGTACACTTACACAACTTTTTTTCCCATGTCATAACCATTCACATTGCTATCGCTGTGTTATATCCGAAAAAAAATGAATAATTTACTGTACATTTCTTTTCAACATGTGTATTTTTCCACGTGAGTTAGCACAAGTCTTATCGAACTCGAGGAGTTTAAGGAAATGATATTTATATCAAGAGAACAGACATGGATGGCATTCAAGAAAGCGGAACAGCATGAGAATTGCTCGAAAATGCTCGGAAATAAGTTAGGTAAGATTCGAAAGCATCGATTAAAATTTTTTTTAAAAGTTGAAGAAGGTAAAGCGCTATAGGGTACGGAGTTCTTCATCAAGGCACAAGATGGTCAATCTAAAAGTTTCACAAAGGAATGGATTAAGTTTGTGAGTTTACTTCCAAAATTACAATATATTCAAAAACAACAAAAAAAGATCGTAGTGAGGTTTGGAACGAAAGTAGAGCTTTCAGAATGACAAGTAGTATTGTTAATTAAGTAGGTAAAACTGGGAGGTCCTAGGAAGCGAGAAGTAGAAAGCTTTTTGAAACACTTCTTGACTTTTCTGCAAGCCATGTAATTGTAAAAAGCTTTTTTGTTTCGCAAAACTTTTTTTACTCGTCATCGAATTCGTAGAGTCGCTTGTACAGCGGGCAACAGTAGCAACACCAGCAAGAGAGTGCGATGAGAACTGAAAGTAAAGTTATTGTAGAAAGTAGGCTGATTTTATCAATTATACAACTTTCTATCAGCTATAGACCTCTGAGAGCATCAAGCCCCGCAACGGCTGCCCAACAACTCAAACAAATTTCATTGTCGTCTAATTTATTTGATTCCGTCACTCAATTGTTTGTCGAAAAGTTTAACGTTAACAAGTTGATGAAGTTACAGTTAAGAAACTAATTTTTGATTGAAGCAAGGATCCCATGTCATTCACATCGCCACTTGGAGAAAAAAGAAAAGTTTCTTTTATTCCAAAAATAGGGCCTTAGTATTTTTTTATTTGCAAAAAGAGAAAAACCCAAAAGTTTTTTTCCGAAACATTGATTATTTCCCAATATTTTCGGAAAAAAGCTGTTTTGGCAGGGAGCGACGCTGCTTGAACTGATTCGGAGGGTCAACGTGTCTTTCGGCGAACCACAGTGGACAAACATCCTTTGACGATGACGAGCCACAGCGAATGCGGTTCGTTCAACTAGCCTAATCATGTAGAATAGCTAAAGGAACTTTTTTTTGGGAAATTGGGCCCTAGGCGCAAGAGCGGAGAATAAATAAAATTCGAGTACCATTGAATATCCTACCTAGTAAATTAATAGTGCGAAAACAGTACTCAGTACATTAGCCGACCATTTTTTTTTTCGTTGAGAGCTTCAACGCCAGTAGCTCTGATTTGAGAAATTGTACAACGGGGCATCGACGTTATCGTGTCTGTGTTTCTTTGTCTTTGGAGTCAAACCTATTCAAAAAAGTCAATAATGAGACTGGCCCTCAAGCCACTGGGCTAGGTCACCTTCGTGAGAGAGAAAGGTCCAGGCACGTACAAGACATTCCCTCGATTTTGCTCATGAGTTTACCAGATATCTCGTTTCCAAAAGCTTTTACCTAGGCCTATAAGTCACCAAAGTTTCAACTCGATACCCCCAGTTTGAGTAGTTCCCTAGTAAGGAGTGTCCTAGTGCTAAGTCAATTTACCTAAAAGTAGGACCACAGCTGCGATGACGATAGCAACCAAAGCGCCAGTGGGAATCGCAAAGGCACAGCATGAGGGTTTCCAAGAGCCCATATAAGGCCATGTACAGCACCAATTGTAGTTGTCCCAGTCGGTCGGCTGCGGGCAGAAAGCCAAGTATCCTGAACGAAAAAATTAAGAAGATGAGGGACTGCCACGAAATTGTTCTAGGAAAGGTTAGACCATTTATATATGGATTCCATGACAAAACCTCGCAGGGTTGGAAGAGAGAAAAATTGAGCTATAGTAAAGATTAACTAAAAAATTGACTATTTTTAGAGTTTAGTTGAAAAACTGCAGTTTTGCGAGAATTCTGTTTGTGTGCTTCATCGGTATTACCAAGAAAACGGTTGTGGAGCAACCCCAATGCATATAAAATTTACTTTGAGATTTTTCGCATTTCTTTCACATTTTTTTTCGCTTTTCAATATTAAAAAAAGGACGTTGTGAGCTATATATATGATGCAATCTTTAACAGTTCGAAGGACATTTTAAATACACGGGCGAACAATTTATCATTTTAATTTGAAGTGAATACGTCTGCACTGGCAAACCCAGGCATCGAAGCAGCTATGTAGCGGATATCTAGTTGAACTACATTATGTAGTGGCTCACTGTATGTCCATGTATGTCCCTGGTCTGGATCCCTGGCGATTAAATAACCCCTAGGGTTGAAACACGGACGAGACAGAATACACAGGGTATATGACAGAATCGCCGATAATAAAGAGCCGCTCTGGTGAGAATTATGAAAAAAAGAGGCAGAAAAAAGAGCCGTTCACAAGAAAGCCGGAAAAAATAGTCGAGAAATATGGTTCGCATAGAAAAGGCGCTCTAATCCAGGGAAAGTGCGCTTCACGGATAATTTAACCGGTAGTTCTAATTTTTTTCGAATAAAACGAAAGTTTTTTTGAAATTTTTTTGATATTATATTTTTTTAAACTTTGACTATATCCGAAAAGACCATCTAGTTCGAAATTAAAACGGGGAAACCGAAAATTGCATCAAAATTGCACTGAATTTTTTTATTTTTTTAAATTCTGTTTTTAGTACATCTAATGTAATTTTAAAAATACAGGTGAACCTCATTCTATTTTATCTGTTCAAGAAACCATGACTTTGTGGAAATTCTCAGTGCGCTATGGCTTCAAATTATTAGTAGTAGATCAATTTTTTCGACTTTTCAAGGAATGGCTCTTTTTTCCATCGGTTATTTTGTGTGAAGTTATTTATCACGAACCATTCTGTCATGTACTTGATAGGTTTCCTGAGTTCGCCCGTGACAGCTTGGAAACTACGTTGCTCGGTTTCGCCTCTCTGGCTTGAAACTATTTCAATTGTTTTCCAATGCCGCGTTCAAAGTAATTTCGGCAATGTCGAAATGATCTCTGGGTATCAGAAATTTTCTTCGGTTTTCAAACTTTTTAATTTTTAATCCCTTATCGTCGAAAAATTTTTGAACGCAGCACGATAATCAATAAAAGTTTGCAAAGGCGGTATAAAACTAATTATTTTATATTTTCAAAGTAACTCATTCGACGTACCGTAGCCACTTGGACACCAGAAAATCCGACGGTTGCCCAATCGGCCTTCGATGTACTGAGTGATGGGATCATTCAAGCCTTGTGCCTCTATCACATGGACTGAAAACGACAAGTAAACACGGTTACAACGATTCCTAAGATGATTTTCATTCCTCGACAAACTAAAAAATAGACTTATTTAAATACTCAGGTTCACTACAGGCCATTTTTATCATAAATTAATGGCCTTACATTAATATTCTAACAAATGTTACTGATTGCAGTTTTTCACTATTCGCTTTCCTTTTGTGATAATACGGCACTCATCCAACAAAAACTTCAAAGCAACTGGATCGAAGTGGACATACTATATGCAAAAAAACAGGCGAAGATGATGAGATGTCGTAGGCGAATTTCCATTTTGAAGGGAGGTTGGACAAGTCGTCAGAGACAATACCGAGCAGAGTCGAAATAATCGATAATAAGCAAAAGAAGAACAGTATAATCGTGTGAGAAGTGAAACAAGCTGAGTCACACACACACACACACACACACCCACCTGTATGGCGGCAAAGAAGCTGTACGAATATTGATCGCGGCAAGGCGAGGCGACGATTGTTTGCTCTGTTTGGACCGAGGAGGAGCTCTAACCCAAGGGCACCTATGGTTGAGGCCAGCCGAGTCAGCAAACACCGTCTGAGTCAAACATTCCATGGATCACTTATTTCTCTCAGCCGAGCAGCTGACTGTTAAGGTCTTCCGCCGTTTTTCATTTTGACAGTCGGACTGTCCAATTCAAAGAAAAATAGTGACACCATTACTTCAGATGAACACTGACTATATAGATCGCTCTTGAACTCATTCACCATTGGTTGCATAGAAAAATTAGAATAGACCCCTTCACTCGAAATTTTCGGTTATCACTAAACAGCTACGGCTTGCTCTCGGGCAAAATCGAAACGGTGGATAATGGCCGCCAAAAGGGAGAGGCTCAGAAAATGCCGCAGAAAGGCAGCAAAGAGAGTCCCTTTATCGAGCCTTCCAGTTTTCTGGGATTTTGAAGGCCCAAGAAATGGTGGAAAAAGAGAGAGGCAGCGAAAATGGTGAGCCGATGAGATGGCGCAAAAAGGCAGCAAAAAGGGAAACTTTCTCACCCTAAAAGGAACATTTTTATGGAGTTTTTTCCACCCTTTTCGACTTTGCCTATGCTTGTGCCATTGAAAAAAAGGTCCTGGCACGATAAGAAAAGAGACAGTGTGGCTGGTGGAGAGCGCCTCTTAGCGTCCCAAGTTGGCCGTAAATCGGCTAAAGTAAAGCGAGAAAACAGCTTTTATCATCAGATGATATTTTCATCATTTTGAATAAAAGCTGACATCTTCTGTGACTTTGAAATTACTTTGATTTTCACAAAAAAAAAATGATTTTCCAAACGGAAAAAATGTGAAAGACAATCGGGGGGTTTAATACTAATTCAAAATCAAAGCAAGTCAAAAAAAAATCAAAAAAGTTTGAATTTAACTGAAAAATTTTCATCCAGTTGTAAATAAAAACGGTCTGAAAAGGAATTCTCAAGTGAGTTTTTGAGTTGTTGCAGAAATTTGCTTATTTATATGATTTATATTCATTATCTTAAAGTTGATATTGTTTAACGCATTAGTTTGATAAATTGAAAATTCGATAGTTTCCGAAAAGCCAGATAAATTGAATTTTATGCAGCACTCTGTTCGGTGTAGTGTCAAGTTTTATTTCTTGATGAACGGGAAATTGCAGAAGTCATTTTTAAATTTTTGTTCGAATCTCCCTAAATGATTAGTCATTTACTTTTTTTACTCCGTAGACTTACATCGATGACGCAGGCGAATCGAGAAGGTACCATAATGTGTCCACAAAGGTACCTCTCAAAATGAATCGTGAAGACCCCAAAAGTCCATAGTGATACATCAAGCATATCTTTTAGCTATATCTGAGCCATCTCGGAGGTACTTTAGAGTCTCCCTCAAGAACCTGTCATTTTGCTCAAAATCCTCAAAGGTATCTTCGAGGTACCATCGTTAGACTTCAGAGCCTGCGATATACCTCAGAGGGTCTTGCGATACCCTTTCTCCAATTCGCCTATGGAGTAACGATAGGCCGCGTTAAAAGAGCCGCGAGTGATATCGTTCGACTTTACTTTATATATATATTTTTTATTCTGTTTGACGCGTTTTCGAGGTTCGCTTCTTTAGGAAAAAAGACATTAAAAAAATGCAGACTTGCGTCAGCTCAAAAGACGGTATCGGTTTTCCATGCTTTTCTCGCTCAAAAAATTAAAAAAAATTTTAACAGATGATCTTTAAGTATAAATTATATTTTTTTTACTAACTGTTTGCTAGAAAAAAACCAGGTTGTGAGTCTACTGATTTATAAAAATGGTGGATCTTTTTTTTTGACCTTCCTCTCAAACTTTTTTTTTTTTTGAAGATCGTACGCCAACCACTGTTCCCGCCAACTTCTGCGGTCTTTTAGGCTTTATTTGAATATCTTTTCATTTTCGTTTGGTATAGTCTGTTTGCTGGGCTTTGGTAACGTTTGTGAGGTTTATAGTTCGCTCCGCGCGAGACGGTCACGTTTCAAAAGAACAGAAAAGAAAAAGCTACCGTAAATTCAAACTTTTGCTCCCCAAAACTGGTCAGAAGATACCAAAAAACAAAAATCTTGAAGCGAAGATGCTCAATTTCGATCTAATTTAGTAAACGGTGTTTTTGGCGGATAGAAAAACGTGACAACCTGACGCGGAACTGGCTATAGCCATTCTCAGTGCACTTGATTCAAGATTTCCCCTGCCAATTAAACTCCCCAACAACAACAAAGCCCTCAAATATAATTCTGAACAGAAAGTAGTTTTTTAACGTTCGTTTCTCGCTCTCAAACTTTCTTTTTATTTTTTTTACTTTCGAACAAGCTTCGAACATAGGGAAACCCTACAACGCTCTCATGATTTTCCGCTCCACACACGTGATTGTTCGCATCATATTTTTCCCATCATTAAATAAATATCAGCACCTAAGTGAATCAACCATCTAAAATTTTCCTACTTTTTTTAAAGAAGTTCATGCGAAAGGCTCATTGGGAGGAAATTTGCTTGAATATTTAAAAAAAAACTGTGTCACGACTGAAAAAATTGTGCGAATTGCATTGACTTCGATCTGCAAAAAAATTTGTTCGCATTCTGCCTCTAACTCATTGCTATGAACTGAAGCGCCTAGAGGCGTGCCCCAATTTTTCTCTGCCGCATGCTTTTTCTTCACTCACTGACCGCGAGAAAACGACGAAATAGCATGCGGCAGAGAAGATTTGGGCGCGCCTTCAGGCGCTCCAGTTCGGAGTTGAGTTTCTCTCAGATCGAACGGAGTAGATATAGAAAATTATGGTGTGGACAATCACGGTTTGTTCCCACATTAATTTTTTTCCTTTTTTTGAAATTTTTTCATAGAGATTTTCAAACAAAAATATCATCAATTTTCATTTCATTTCGAGAAGACATCTAAATTTAGAAACTTTAGAAAATATCCAAGTTCCGTTCGCCCCCTCTGAGAAGGCGTTTTCGCGAAAACCTGTAAATTTTTCGCTTCAATCGCTTTTTTTATTTTTAAATTTTAACGTAATTTTTTTACTTTTTTTATTTTTTTATCTCATAAGGCGTCTTATTCACAAACTTCCAACTTTCGTGCATATATTATACGAAGTTTCAGTGACTGGCAGGATTACTTCATTCAATTTGGACGAACGAAAAAAACCAGGTATTTTATATTTTTTTCTCAATTTAATTACTTTTTTTATTTGAATTTGCATTTTTTTCTTTGAATTTAAAAACGAAACACGAGGCTCAAATTTTTAGTTTGAACATTCTCCCGTTTCATTTTTGATAACTCAGCACATTATCTCGAGAGTCGGTCGAATAGATGTGTGAGGAAATAAAATTTTCATTTTTTGGACTCCGGCTGACTCTTTCATTTCCTCAGTTCAAAAGTTCAACGTTGCTGATTTTCATCTCAAAAGAGTAAAAATTCATTTTCTGAACGCTTCATGTTTGAAAATTAGGTTATAGTCAAAATGGACATTAATAACCTCGCTTCTGTCGCCGAATTGTACTCTGCCCCATTTTTTAGTTTTGTAACGGATGATTAGATAGGGAGAAATGGTGTGATCAGAATGCGTCGCGCAATCTATATTTTCGTATCCCTTTCACCGAGAGGAAACTCTCCTTATAAGAAATTCAAATGGAAAGTTCTGCAGTTCATCAATTATAACTCTATTCACTACCGAAGAAAAAAACGATCGCTAATTTTGAACTTTTTATTTATTAATTCGATTAAAGTGGTTTCATTTTTCTCATGTTTCATATTAACTTCCTCTGCCCTTTTGTTAGGAAAGTTTTTCAACTTTATTTTTTTAAGTTTTATCTTAAACAATTTTTCAAAAGAAAAAAATGGATAAATATATATGTATATATATATATATCACAGTTTTTCTTTTTCTGCCTTTTTGAGTAACGAAACTGGCAAAATGTTTTTGTTCGAAGATTTTTTTATCTTTCGATTTTTTTAAACAAGCGTCTTTGTACCCCTGAAAGTTTTTGAAAGCTACTTCATGTTCTGCTCTATTAAAAAAATTTCTTTTTAAGAAACTTTCAGAAGAAAAATGGATAAATATATATATATACATAATTGTCTTCAGGGGACGTGGACGTCTCTTTTTCCCAGAATAAAAAAAAACAAGTTGTACAGGTCAAGACTTTTAGAACTTTTATTTGGTACCTAACGTAGGTAAAAAATTAGTAGCTGGATACTACAGGAGAAGTATCTCGATACTATAGCTATCTCACCCGACATTTGCGATTGCTACCAGACCTGCAGGTGATCCGGCATATACTACCGAGTAGCTTTCCGGTAGCTATTTCTGTTTTTTTTTTTCTAATGAATTACCGATTAACTAACGCCGACCAGAATTATTGTTGCATTTTCAGAAACTTTTGTAGATTAAAGTGGAATAAATTGTCGTCGTTTGAAAATTTTTTCTTGGCGCAAGAGGATTATCACAAAGAATGGGTTTTCATTGTAATCTTAGACCTTTTTCTTTCATTTTTTCGGCCGTAAAGTGAAGGGATAGCGGAGAAAATGTACTTTCACCTTTGGCCTCAGCTCAACTTATCAGTCTTCATCAAGAACCTCAACCACAAGCAGTCGCTCCTTGACGACGCGCCAGCACACAAAAACACACGCGCACACTCGCGCACACACAATCACCCCACACACACAGGGGCCATCCAGTGGTTACACTCGTTTGTTCCCATCAATGTTTCACCGTTCAGCTTTTTCTTCTCATTTATCGCACGTACTTTGGTATCAAAAGTTCGAAACGAATTCATCTTTCATTATTCACAGAACTTTTCACGTTTTTTTTCTTCTAGAAAATATATTTTAGAAAATAATAATAAAATCCCTTTTTCAATTGGCGCTTTTCTCGTTTTTACGTGGTTTGATGAAGCTTTTTATTTCTGCTTTCAACTTGTAGGGCTTTCATCCTTCACCAAATTGCGCGATGTTTAAAGATACGGCTTCTTGGGTTACAGCGCAGTCGAGGTGGGGAATCGAAGTGTCATGTTTTTCTTTTGAACTTCAAAAGTTTTTCAAATTAAAAAACCGGTATTTCTAAAACAAGATAATAAAATTAATTCAGAAGTGTTGTCGACTTGGTGCACCCGAATACTTCTAATCTTCATCCATTGATTCCGGTAGGAGCGGCGGCGGCAGTCACGATGGGTCTCGGCTACTATTTGACTTCGAAAACGATCAACCCCAACGCGGTTACCTATAACGGCGTCACCTATTCGGGGAATGTTCGCCCTCTCGTCGACCCTCTGAAACAGAGCCGAGTCTTGAAGGTTACTAAACTTTTTGCATTTAAATCGGAATAGAAATTTAGGAAAAATGTATTGGAAAGACAAATTTTTATCTAGAAACCGAGCTGACCTAATATATATAATTTTTTGAAATGAACATCTGTCTTTTGTAGAGCAAATGGAAAACTTTCATATAAAATTAGAATTGAACAATGGAAAAAAATCAAAGAAAAAAATTTGTAGTCAAACTCATCTCAGAGGTCGTTTATATAAAAATTAAAACCGAGTAAAGTGAGTGAATTTGAAGCGTAAGAGAGGAAAAAAATTGTATGCATGAAAAACCTTTATAAAATTCAAAAAGTAGTTTATGCTTTTTGAAAAGTTTTTACGCTCTTCGAAGATGGTAAAAATTGGCATCAAAAGTAGTATTTTTTTTTTTTTTGTTTGCTCTCGTTTTTTTCTCTGTTTTTGTAATCACGATGACGTCAAAGTCATAGGCCTGTTTTGAAGTAGGAACTGTCTCCTTTTTTTTTTGAAATTACTCATTTATGGGGTACGTTTTTCATTATTTCGATTCTACTTTTTTCGATCGAAATCTGGAATAATTTCCGAAATTTCAATCGTGTAAAAAACATATGACTCAGGATTCGAGTCGTGTTTCCGCTGTCCTTAAAGACGAAAACCTGCAGACGTATCTCTTCGAAGATGCGCGAACCCTCTATCAGGTTTCAGTTTGATTTCATGCAAAGTCAACCCGAAAGGGGCATTCAAGGGAGTGCGACGAGGTGCACGTCACTCAAACAATGGGCCGATGGTGGGAAAACGCGTCAAGCAAGCTGACGGTTCGATTCCCTATGTTTGGCACAGCTACAACGAGGTTACCATTTCTGATTGTTCTTCTTTCATTTGCCAAAGTTTGTAGATTATCGAAAGATCGAACAATGTCTCTGTCGCCTTTCGCGTTTTGGGCATTCCGACTGGTAACGACGTCAATATCGGCATTTACTCCAAGAATAGACCTGAGGTGATTTAAAAAAAAAATTTAACGATATAATGTTGGCGGTATGAAAAAAATACCAGCGAAAATTCAAGTGGCGACTTTTCCGATTTTTTCGTATCGCTAGGGAACTTTCCGACGGCCACCTTTCCGACGAAACTTTCTCCGACGTTTTTTTCGATAAAATATTTGTTTTAAATCTTCCTATATAATGTAGGTAGTTGGTTCATGATTAAAAACACAAACAAATAGGAAAAAAATGTTTATAGATGTTTTATAAACCGAAAAAAAGGTAAGGGAAAAAAAGTCGGAAAGGGGTTCGTCGGAAAGGTGGCCGTCGGAAAGTTCCCTAGCGATATGAAAAAATCGGAAAAGTCGCCGGTTGAATTTTCGCTGGTCTTTTTTTCATACCACCATAATGTTATTAGTTTCCATGGTTTTGTGATGCCGTGTTCAAAGTGATTCCGCGAAAAGCAAAATAGCCGTTAGAGAAAGAAAAAACATAACTAAATTTTGAATAGTCAGAGACAATTTTGCATTTCTCGGAAATTACTTTGAAAAAAAAGGCTTTCTAGAGTTATAAAAACTTAATAGGAGCTTTCGTAAAAGTCAATAGTTCTATTATCAGTGGATTATCACTGAATTGGCGACCTACAACTTTTCGAACGTCATCGTGCCAATCTACGAAACGCTTGGAAGCGAGGCGTCCGTGTTCATTCTCAACCAGGCTGACATCCAGATTGTCGTCTGCGATGATAACAGCAAAGCCCTTGGTTATTTTTTTGTCTCTTTTCCTTCCCAATTATCTATGTTTTCAGGCTTGCTCAAGTTCAAAAGCCAATGCCATAATTTGAAAACCCTTGTCGTTATGGAAGACATCAGCGAGGGGCTGAAAGCGGCTGCGGTTGAGCACGACGTCCAAGTGATGACGTTCGAGGCGCTCGAAGAACTGGGCAAGACGGCGTCGGGACGGCCAGAACACGTGCCGCCGAAGCCCGAAGACTTGGCTACCATTTGCTACACGTCGGGAACGACGGGAACGCCCAAGGGAGTCATGCTGACCCACGGCAACATTGTCGCTTGCGCCGTCTGCATGGACCTATTCAAGCACAGCGCCCTCACATCTTCGGTCAGTGTTTGGCTCTGGTCGGGCAATATGTAGTCTTTTCAGTCTGATTGAAGATGGTACGAAAGAAAAAAATTAAAGAAATTTGCGATAGCAATAACTTCGCGCGCAATTTTGCGGTTTTTAAATTTGTTGCTTTTTTGCAAAATTATCTAATTTTTCTCCGTATCATATGATTGAATCTTGAGCAGCTAACCACGTACTTGTAGACACAGTATTTTTTCGCGTCGATTATTTATCGGACGCGACGATGAACTTTTAAAAAAGAGAAAAATCCTTTTACTTTTTTTTTTCATCTAACAGCTTAAAAATCAGGTTGCGAATGACATCTCAAAAACTCTTATCTAACGAGAGAAATGTATGGGATGAACATTGCAGTTCTGGTCCAAACTTCCGTGGAAGGTAGTCCCAGGCGGGAGTTCTTGAAAACGAGAATAATTATCTGCTGAGCGCTATAGAGCACTGCAAACAATCTAGTCGAAGAAATGTTTTAAAAACTGTTTTCTATTTAATTTTCTCTTGTTTTGCGTGATCGTCAAATGAATCTGTTCTAAGATCGGAAACTCTGAAGGAGAAACAGATTTCAAGCATTTCCTCTCCATTTTTGACCGTATTTTTCCGGTATCCTATGCCACTTAGCACATAATCTTTTTTTTTCGTAATCATAGTAATCATTCCCATGACTTCCAATTATAGACATTTGAACCAAATCTGCGATTTCTCCTTCAGACACTTTCCTAATGTGGAAAATTGACTTTTTTTTTAATTTTTGAAATAAATTGGATTTTTTCCAAAATAAGCTGCACATTATCTCATTTTGTGCTGTTAAGATTTTTTTAAATATTCAATGATAGTTTGTTTTCTGTGGGAAATAAGCGTGTTCAGGATTCGATGATCAGTTTCTTGCCGTTGGCTCACATGCTCGAGCGCCTCATCGAGAGCGTCTGCTTTTGCGTCGGCGCTCGTGTCGGCTTTTATCGGTATTTTTTAGTTGAATAACTGTTTGAAAAAATTAGAGTATACGAAAAAGAACTCCGAAAATCGAGCCGTCACGCTGTTTGAGATAAACGAGCCAGAGGAAAATGGTCTAATGAAAAAATTGGCAGAGAAAAATCAGCTGACAAGAAAAAAAAAAGAAACAAGCGGCGAAAATTTCTTCCGATTCCGGTCGTAGCAGAAATCAAACAAATCTTTTCTGCACGAAAAACACAAAAAAATGTAAAAAAATAAAATAAAATTCTTTAGCGCGTCATCAGGGGAGTGCAATATGTACTGAACAATTTTGTCAACGGTCGGCGAAATTTTCGCAGCTCACGTATCGCTGGCCTTTTCTCAGATCATTTTGTTAGCTCGATTTCATAGCTCTTTATGACGTACACCCAAAAAAAAAAAAATAAAATAAAAAGATGAAAATTTTGAAAAGCTCGAATTAAAATTCATAAACACCAACATTTAAGTGGCGACATTCGACTGTTGGCTGAGGACATCAAGGAGCTGCGACCTACTGTTGTTCCGGTGGTACCTCGAGTCCTGAACCGGCTCTACGACAAAGTGATGTCGGAAGTGAACAAATCGACAATCAAAAAGTTGCTCTTCGATTTGGCCATTGCCTACAAAAGTCGAGAAATGTCTAAGTAAGTGTTGAGATATTTTTTTCTAATATAAAATTTGAATATCATTTAAATTATTAGAATAAAAAAATTTTTCATTTTACAGTTTCGTCGTTAGGAACGACGGTTTCTTCGACAATCTCGTGTTTAAAAAAATTCGCGAAGGCATGGGAGGTGGACATTTCATTTGTGGAACAGAGAGTTTGATAAGTTTGATTTCTCAGGTCGGGTTCGCCTGATGTTCACAGGATCGGCGCCAATTTCGGCCAACGTTCTGACTTTTGTTCGCGCTGCGATGGGATGTGTTGTGGTCGAAGGTTATGGGCAGACGGAGTGCGTCGCCGCCTGCACGGTGAGTATTCGTTTCTTTTGGACGCTATTAAAAGCTATTTTATCGGGTAACCGTTCACGCTTTTACATGGGATGAATATTGGACGGCGTTCAAATCGTTATAATTCATGAGAAAGTAGTTTCAGACGGACTATTTAAAAGACATAGTATTAAAGTACAAATTTTGAAGTATTTAAACTTTTTGGCTTGCGAAAAAGGACCGCTCAAAAAACGCCTTGTCAAAAGGATGTTTGACATCGTCCAAGTTAGTAAGGTGATCTCTGACAGACTAGAGGCTGTCATCGTCTCCGAAGAAGGTAAAATCAAAAAACGTTTCGCATGCTTTTCCATTGATATTTTTTTTTTCAAACTAGCTAAAAAAAATTTTTTTTTCTGAAACTTTTTTGACTTTAATAAACGAAATTTCTAATAATGACCCCTGTAATGCGGAACGGACCGAAAATAAGGAGAAAATTAGGGCGAATGAACAAAAGAAAATCGAACCAGCAATGGCAGATTGAACTTCAATCATTGAAGGTAGATTTTTTTTTGCAGGTTTCGATGGAGGGAGACTCTCTTGCAGGACACGTCGGAATGGTTATCCCATCTTGCCGCATTAAGCTCGTCGATGTTGCCGAACTCGGCTACTTTTCGAAGAATGACGCTGGAGAGGTTTGAAATTGAAAAGGATGTCTCATGGCACTCACAAACAATAAATTGAACGCGGGGGTGACTTGTTGCGCTCGCGACACGTCTCTCAACTGGAATTAAAAAAAGTGGCTTCAGAAAACGTGAGAAACAAACAATATGCAGCTTTAATATAGATATCATTCACTAACTCCAAGGGCTATCATTTGTAAACAATTGACCGAAAAGCTATCTAAAAGAGAAAAAATAATCAGAAAGAAGCCGGCTCTCGTTTTAATTTGCATTCCCCGACAAGAGCGCGTCGCGACCGCAACGGGCTAGCCCTGCAACTGCCTCTATCACCTGCAAAGTCGGGAAAAAACACTTCGGAAGTGCCACCTAATGCAGTAGCTCCTCTGTTGTCTTAAACCAAAGTTCGAAAAGAAGTAAAATCATTTGAACTGATGGGTTTGCAGAGAGCTTCCATGAAAAATTTTAGGTTTGCGTGAAAGGACCGACCGTGTTCCGAGGCTACTACAAAAACCCGGAGATGACGGCGGAGACTATGGATGAAGACGGTTGGCTTCACACTGGGGACATTGCTCGTTGGACGCCGGAAGGAACGCTGAAAATCGTCGACCGAAAGAAGCATATCTTTAAGCTCGCTCAGGTAATTCATACCACGGAGGAGCATAGACAGCGAAAGATCTCAAAATTTTTCGTTTTAATTTTTTGAAGTTGAAAGTTGAATAAGGAGAAAGAGAGAGACAGATTTTTTTGATTTTAAAAAACTCGGTTAGCTGTAGTTTCACCTCGGGTTCATTTCCTAAGACCGTCTGCAAGAAAATGGTGAAAGCATTTACCGAATTCAAAAAAAAATGGTTAGTGGCTCGGGCTCTCTTTTTAGAAGATGAAAGGAGTTTTCTCTTTTGAGGAGCCTCTCATAAAAATCTTTCGTGAAGGGCTGCAAACACTCCTAAAATAATGAGCGACGTTAGGCAGTTACCTTTTTGGTAAACCGTTGACCGATTTCTTGCGTACGGCCTCTTGTCTCCCCACATGTCAAAATTATGAACAAAAGGATAAAAGCTTTCGGCTAGGCTAATTCTTTGAAAAAATTTCACCGAATGTTTTTTTTTCCAAAAAAAAACTTTTGCAATGCGAATGGCCTCGATTCAAGTTTATTTTCATTTTTTTTTCTCCCAATACATGACAAAATTTGCAGGGCGAATATGTGGCTCCCGAGAAGATTGAAAGTATCTACGTACGGTCGCGTTTCGTCGCTCAATCTTTCGTCTACGGCGAGTCTTTGAAGACATGTCTGATCGCTGTCGTCGTTCCTGACAGTGAGGTTGTTGTAGTCAAATTATAATTATCAAGTCAACCGTATCCGATTTTTGTAGGTGCTGATTCCGGTGGCTGAGAAGGAGTTGGGCCTCACGGGAACTATTGAAGAGCTCTGCCGCAATCCGCAAATCAAGAAGCTCGTTCTCGATGACATGCTCGCTGTCGGAAAAGCGGCCGGCCTTTTCAGCTTTGAACAAGTTCGTTTTCCTGCTCTGCGGGAAGTAAAAATGTTTTTTTCTGGACGAAAAGAAATAACAAGGAAAAGAAAACATATCGAGGATCGATAATTTGATGCAATTTACCGGAAATTTACTTCAAGACCTTATTACACATCAGTCGGACTTGCATGTACAACTCTTTTCGGTTTGGCTAGGGAACTACTCAAACTCAGAATCGAGTTGAAACTTTGGTGGCTGATAGATCCGATGAGACACATTTAGACATTCATATATTCATTCACTCCGCGTTAAAGTTTATCTGCGGAGTGATGGAATAATTGAAGTTTTTTGTCCGTTCGCGAAACTGTCGTCGAACAAGAACACCGCGTAGATCATCTATCTCATGTTGGGTCGATCTTCAATTAGAAGGTCCCGAGGTATCTCCTTCCAGCAAAGTTGCATCAAATTCCCAACTTTACATCCTTTTAATATGCTTGTTAAGCAAGCAAATTGATGAAACTACCAGGAAAGATAGGCGAAAAAAAAATGAGAAAAAAGTCAGCGAAGTGCTAGCAGCGTGAAATTTGCCAACCGTTGGCTCATTGCGAATAACTGCCCGGCGCGAGAGAAAGGCGAGGTCGTTGGCGGTACACGAGCTCGCAATATGCCGCTTGTGGCAGTCTCGCATTTTTCTTGCCGCCACCTAGCTTTTATCTCGCATTTTGAACAGCTTTAATGTGAGGTAACGCCGAGAAAAAACGCAAGGTCGCGTCAAGGAAAATGCGAGATCAGCGCGTTCGTGAATGTACGTCAAGCGGCCTCATCATGCTTTTCTTTAAAATTGAGGCAGCTCGATGTTCGCCGCTCTTTTGAAATGTACTCGCTGGCCGATGCGAAAATGTTACTTCATTATAATTTCAAAAAATAGTGCAAAATCAGCTTGATTTTAAGGTGAGGGACATTCATCTGTCGCCAGAGATGTTTTCGGTCGAAAACGACCTGCTGACGCCGACGCTCAAGAGCAAGAGGCCGAAGCTCAAGAATCACTTTGGCGAGCAGTTGGCCAGCATGTATTCGCGGCTAGATTAGATTTTCTTTTTCTCTTTCTTTCCCAAAATATCATCTATTGTACCCTATTGAAGTTTTTTGAAATCGTCTCGACGGGTAGCCACCGATAGTCTCAAAAACTCACGTATGTATCATGAACAGCTCAACCAACTTTGATTCCTTTTTTTTTTTTGCTGTTTTAGCCGTTTTTCTGCTAGAAATGGGAAAGCGTAGATTATAAGGAAAAAAAAATTCTCAATATAAAGACGTACTTTTTTTTGGTTGAAGCTGGTGTTCATGTCATGAGTTTTGAGATATTTAGCCGTCCTTTTGCAGTAATATATAATATTCGCTGATTCCCAAAGTTATTTTTTCTTTTCTAATTAAACGTGTTGATAGGCCTTTTAACCCAAATGCATTTTCAATCCAGATTTTCATAAAGACTCATGTTGGCTAGGCATCCTTACGGATGCAAGAGAAATTAGGTTAGCACGACCTTGAAAGAGAGAAAAAAACAACTCCAACATTTTCTTCCTCCATTTACTGCATTTTTGGTTAGAAACATGTTTAGCTCATCTTTGTAGAGTTTTAAAATAAGAAACGTCCCGCATATTAACCGCATTGTTGTTCTGGTATTCGTCCGGCGTTTGATTCCGAAGATACTAACTGTGATGTTTCGTTTCATGTTCGTGTGCAAAGAGAATCTAAATGAATGCGTTCAACAATAAATGACTTCTATTAAACATTCAGAGTTGATCGCCTGACTAGAAAACTTGAGGGGTCCCTGTAAGTAGAGTATTAGGGGCCATATGAGTCTCCCTACATGCTCCTTGTAGAAAGACCTGAAACGCTGTCTTTGGGGTCCCTATATGGTTATAAAAATGTGGATTTCGAAAACTTCGGAGACGATATACAAAAAAACACCCCGCTCGATTAAGCTTGAAACATGTTTGATCTACAGAATGATTTTTGCTTGATGAAGTTGACGCTGATTTCGTAGACCCTCAGAAAATTATTGAAAAATCAGGGGTTGTTTATAGTAAATTTTTGTCGACTTGAAAGGCGAGGGAGGCCTCTTCTTTCAAATAACTCATTTGTTCTAAAAAAATCCAAGCAATTTTATTTTTTTCTTATTCGATCAATAAATGATTCAAATGACAAAAAGGCGATTGAAACCTAGAAAAAAAATAACAATAATGAAAACCTAGGAAAAAAAAATTTTTAAACTATAATTATGAGTCTAATTGTGAAGTGTGCAAAATTAGAGAAAAAAACAGAAAAAAACTACGTCAGAAAACAATTCCTTCAGAGAAACTATAAAATTTGGAAAAAAATATAAGAAAATTCAGAAATAAAAAAATATAAAATGACAGAAAACAATCCTAACGCTCCAATACATGAATTCAATTTTTTTCTTTAACAAATAACAAAATTTCCTCTCGAAATCTTCAAAAAAATTTAATAGCTTTCCTTTTTTTCTTTGTTTTTCTTTACGCCTTTGACTTCTTTTTCGTCGCTCAGTTTGTACCTCATCCAAAATCTTCGAAATTTTTTTGCGTTGACTCCGGAATCGCCTTGAAGTTTCATGTTGAGGGTCATGTGAAACCCTGGAAAATCAATGAACGTGAGAAGAAATAATATTTAATACAGTGAGTGAGGTTTTATAATTGAAAACTGAATGACTCAACTCGAGAAAAAGCTTTTTCGGACAAAGAGCTTGGAAAATAAACAGATCACGAGCAAGCTTTTAAAAATCGAAAAAATGAAAAAACGCACCAAGTCTTTCCGATTGCGTCACCGACTGCGTTTTCAGACCAGCTTCAGCCAATTTTTGAAGCACTAGCTTGTGTTCCACACGTTCTGCAAGAATATCATGAAAACTAATTCCTTGAAATATGAAACATTTCGATGGCCATAACGTAAACTCCGTAGTTTTCTCAATAGGTCTTATGATCTTAATCGCTAATGAATGCCCCGAAAACCTGAGCAAACGTTCAAAATTTCATAACTTCCCGAATTTCTTTATCATTCAAAGTTAATGCCGGAAACACAGATTCTCTGCGCGAAGGAAAAAAATAATTATTATTTGAGTTATTTTCCTCCTTTTCTTTATAAGACTCACGAGCCCTTCTCAAAGTTTCCTCCACGGTCCGTCCCTCGACTTCCCTTCTGTCCACGGCCAATCTTCCACAACTAACTCCATCAACCTAAAAGAAATAATTCGAATCAAAAAGGATCTCAGCACGAAAACCATGAGCATGAAATCGATTTTAGCATCTTCATCGACTTGAGGCCATCGTTTCTCAGCAGATGACGTCACAGTCTCAAGAGCTGACCACAATTCTGCAGAAACATGTGGAGCGAATACCTGCGAAACTTTTCAATAAGTATCTCATTCATTTTCATTTTCTATACCTCAATCATGATAATCAAAGCTTTCAAGCATCTTTCTCCCTCTTGGGACGCCGCCAAGTCTTCGGACTTCATTTTCTGAATTTTTTCCTGTTATTTGGGTTCGAAAATCCGTTTTGAAGGGTTTGAAGGCGCAGAAGACTGAAAAAAAAGCTGAAGGCGGCTCTTTGTATCGAGACCTTTCCGATACGCCTTTAAACATACCAGAAACCACAGAATTCACCTATCGAAACAAAAACAGAAAAATACCCTCAAAGAGTTGGTAAAGCCTTGAAGACGAGCTAAGGCCGTGTTGTGAAGGTGCAAGACTTCCAGGCACATAGATACCTGAAAAAAAGACTGTTTAAAGAAATTCATAACTTTCGAAACGAACGTTCCGAACAAAAAAGTTGTAAGTCTCCTTGAGCTCCTTCTCAACATTCTCCACTGATTTAGGCAAAGATCCAGTTTTCCTGGCAGCGACAAATTTGGAAACGACGTTGGCCGTCCGGTCTAGCCATTTTTTGATGCCTTTCAGATCTGAAGAAAAAATTTTCAACGGGTTTTCTATCTCTCATATTCAGGCGGTGTTATTTTTTCAGGAGAATATTAGGACCTCCAACCACTATCTATTAGGATGAACTGCGTTTTTGGTCACAAAAGTTTTTTTGGAAGAGTCTCAAAGAGAAACAGTCGAATTTCGAAATATAGTGAAAGAAAAGGTAGGACTTAGAAGGTATCATACCAAAAATGGCCATCATCACTCGCAGCAACAAATAACAATAACAATTGTGAGCAAAAACACAGTTCATCCTACTAGATGGTGGTTAGAGATTCTAACATGCTCCTAAAAAGGAACACCACCTGAATTTATTTTTGCACCAAGAGTTTTCGACTTTCATCGATGCACTTTGTTAACAAAGATTGTCATTCAATTGACCTGAATCGCCCCAATTGATCGGCGCTCTCGGGGCGGCAGCATCCAAAAGTTGCAATCGTGTCAGATCAACGCCATCACGTTCCAGAACGACCAAAGGATCGATTCCGTTGTTCTTCGACTTGCTCATCTTCTCGAAAACGACCTCAACATCTTCGCCGGACGTCGTCTTGAGCTTGTCGTCTAAAAAATGATAAAACTTATTTTTCCCGTGGCTCATGAAACGACACTTTTTTGGTGGTAACAAAATTCAATTAAACTTCTTTTTGACCATTGAGGAAGAACAATTGATTTTTTTTAAAAGCCCCATATCCATATAAAGTTGATTCAATCGTCCTTGGACCCATTTTGAGGTTTTTTTTGTTGCTTTAAAGTACCTCCAACGATTTCCTCCGGCTTCAAATAACGCCTACTATTCTTCTCGACAAATGTTTTTCCTCGTACGATACCCTGTGGGATCAGGTCTACAAACGGTTCTTTCACCTATAAAAAACACGTTTGAAAAACATTATTTCGGAAAAAAAAAAACCTCGGTGACACCAATATTGTTCAAAAAGTAGGAGATAAAGCGAGCGAAGAACATGTGGACAGCGGCTAAAAATGTTTTCTATTCACTTTTTTGATTCACAAGAAACCATGTTCGATTCCTCCAACGTAGAGATCAACCGGCATCCCGGAAAGAGCATTTTTCGAAACGATTTCGTGATTGTTTTTTGGGTCCAAGTAGCGTAGGTAGTACCTGAAGTTGATCTACTTTTCCAGACGAAATTTATTGAAAATTTCAGAATATTTCTTGGTGAAATTCTATACTATAATTGTCGTGTTGTATGGAACAAGACAATAACTCTACTCCAGTCATATTAAATTTATTTCTTGACAATTAACAGTATACAAATTTATTCGAATTGAAAAATACGACAAAAAAAAAGTTTACGAAGCAGTTTTGGGGTCTGCGAAACGCTCAGATTCCGTCTAGTGCCAACAAAATAAAAGGAAAGATGGTCTAAGTGTTCTTGATTAAATACAGTTGCGCAAGTAACTCTAACAAGGAAGAAAAAAGTGAAAATAATTCGCTAAAGTTCAAATAGAAAATTCCTTTGAACTTGATTTTTTTTTTCTTCAAAAAGTTGGTTGAGAAGAACAAACCAAAATTAAGTAAACCTCAACGAAACTCACCAGGAAGAATCAAAAAACGTGTCGAGTGTGTCACTTTCCAAGACGCCCTTTCCACCGGCGAGCCTCGAACAATCAACTTCAACGCCTCCGTTGCCTTGTAGCAGCTTGAAAGAGATGAAACAATGCTTTTGAAAAATTGATAAAAGATTGAACGTTAGCTTGGGACGATACTCAATAAATTTCTCAGGTGAAAAAAACAAATTGGAGATCTTTTAGCATTGTTTTTCCTGAGCCTACAATGAAAAAAATGAACCGGAAGATCTTCATATTTGACAGGTACAGCCGCGGTTCCATCTCGAGAAAGAATCATCGGAATCGGCGTCCCCCAGCCTCGTTGCCTTTAAATAAAAATGTAAAGAAAAATGAAAGTGATTCAGAATTGAAAGAAAAATCAAGTAAACGCGCTCTTTTCTTTTTATTTAACTCTCTCAACGTTTTGATAATTCCCTTAAAGAGAAAAAAGGAAATAACCTGCTAACGACCCAATCTTGTAACGTCCTTGAAGTCTCGTAGCCACCATAACCGCCAAACTGAAATTATATTTTACACACAAACTTCTTAAGAAAATTCATCTTTGAAAAAGTTTATTTTAGATTTTTTTTTTTCTGAACCAAGAGATACCAAGTAGAAAATCAAATACCGAAAGATGGTTCTATGAATTTTGGAAGAATGAAACAGGAGCCTGATGAAGTAACTTTCCAGCTTTCTTCGCGTAGAATTTGAAAAAAAAAAGAATGAGATGAAAAATCGCTGTGGGTCTAGAGCAAAATATTGAGAAATGTTATGATATATATAATATAGTTTGAATTGTTTTTTTACCTCATTATCCATAAAAAAATTTTTAACCGAAGGATCGTGAGATCATGCTTTCCACTTTTTCGACAAGTTTGGACTTGCATTTCGACAAAAACGGTTGTTCGATACAGGGTTGTTTGGAATCTCGCACTCGTCTTGATATTTCTCGATCTCGCAACGAGTGTCGATTTTCAAATCGAAATATTCGAAATTTCAAAGTCTTCATTTATAAAAAGCACATTTCGAACCCCTACATCTATGACTAAAACAACGCAGTAATTGATGGATTGATTATTTATCTCTTTTCGACATCCCGCGTGGTCAGTCTTCCCGCCGTTCAACGACAGTTTTGCCAACCGAAATCCAAGATTCCATGATTCAGGAGAGAATGTTGTCTTCTTTTTAAATACCACTTTTCCTGAGTTTTGTAACCGTTTTCTTTCTCATAAAACAATTGTAATAACGGAAACATTAATTTCTTACAGAAAAAAAAATAACTAAGAAACTTTGAAAAGTTTTCGTTCCAACTATTGGACCAAATTCAAACACCTGATTTCTGTCCTTTGCGTATACTTTTTAACGTTTTTTTTTGATACGTAGTTCCTCTAAAAAACATAAACTTATCAAACAAATAACTTTCGCTTGGAAATCCGAAAAGAAGGGATTACATCTGTTTCAGAACAAGTTAAGCAGGTCGAAAAAATACTTTTCAATAATTGAAAACCCTTTTTTGTGTTTTCCAAAGCTTTTAAAGAAACTTCCTGTTCAGGATTTTCCGCTGGATTCAAAAATGAAACTTTCCTCGAGAAATTCGTGAGAAAGTCGAAGTTATATAATTTTTAAGACCAAAAATGAATAGGCCAGAAGCTATTTTTGAGCTCTGAAGGACAAACTTTAGCATGAAAAGAAAAAAGTGAAGAATCTTAAATTTTGTTAAATTTTTCATGAAACTAAAAAAAAACCAATTCAAACTCCAAACCGAGGCAATCTCTTGGACGTCGTTTTTGTTCATTGACAAGTCTTTTCGGGATGACTTCAGGCCAAACGTGGAAATGAGAACGTCGTCAATTTTCGGGTCGCCAGGCCGAACATCCAGATGGAATTCGGCGTTTTTTTGATAGTCATCTGGAGCGACGACGACGTCCATCCACTGGCCAGTGACACCGTTCAGAACGGAGATGGGTAGTTGGTCTGGAAACGGTTTTTGACGTTTCTTTGAATAATCCGGAAAAACCGTTTTTGAAGGTCCTTAAATGTTTCAGGGAAATTCCTAGAGCACAGCTTCTAAGAAACGTTTGAAAAAAGCAACACTGGGGTGTTTTCCTGTGTCTAAAGGTTCATATTAAGAGAATGTTCTGGAAAACAAACTACAAAACTTCTAGCAGCGATGGAAAGTACTCGAAAGTTTAAAGCAATATGGCATTTTTTGATTCTACATTCAAACTTCTACAATTTATTATTTAGAGAACTTGTTTCTCCTTTGTTTTCATTTTCAAACTGACACGGCTCATCGATCCCTTTCTTAGAAACATCCGCAAAAGGATGGCTTTGACGTAGAACAAGGAAAAATGTCTGCGAAATCTGCCGAATTTCTTTGATTCGCAGGTCCAGCTGTTCATCCAATTTCGCTCCGGTGTCTTTGTTCTACCAAATTTCCATCATTTGTCTTTTGTCTAATTGAATAAAAAAACGTTAACAGGAAGCAAAAATCGGAAAACATCGCAACGTCCAATCCAATTCGACTGAATATCGGCCACTTCTTTCCACTGCGGGGCCAAATCCTTCAAGCCATCGTGAAGGGCCTGGAACTTCTACTTTCTGAATTTTTTCAGACTCAATTCAATGTTTAGGAAAAAAATCACAGAAAACTCGCAAAAAAAATTTCAAAAATGAAGCTATCGAAAGCAAGAACAAGTGAAGAAGAAGAAGCAAGAAATGAGCGATGGCCTGCAGAGAGTCCAACTTTTCAAGGTACTCCTCAAACTCGGGGACAAGCGCCTCTCCTTCAGGAGATCTTTCATACTTTTTTGGAAGATCAAATTTTTATGTGTACATATATTTATCAAAAAAAAAAAAAATCTAATCTTGCTTGTCATTTTTTTAAAGCTTTATTCCCGATCTAACAACAACCTTGGCATATCGCGGCGTTTCCACCATCCATTGGCGCAATTTTCTTTTCTCCGCCTTCGCTCCGCTTCTCCAGCTTCTTCCTTCACATTCCTTATAAATTTCCTATTTCCTTCCATTTCGAAAACCTTCATTATCAATCTGCTCAGCAGCTAGGACAGTCTGATCCACCGGATCCCAGTTGACTTCGGATAAACTTCGTCGGATCAACTTTTTCTCATGGAGTTTGCAAAAAAGCCATTGTGTCCAACGGTAGAACTGCGGATCGCAGGTTGAGATTTCCTGTAAAACATAATAACTGAAGAAAAAACAGTATTGAAGAGTCTATATTGAATATACTAACACAAAAGGTTTTAAAGCTGTTTTTTGCGTTCTAAATAGTATATTAATTCAATATTCGCAACAGTTCTGTTTGATTCCAAGACATTTCTATGAGTGAAGAGGAACGAACCCGTTCCCAATCGAAAAGAACTCCGGTTTTCGTTAGTTGCTCCCTCATCGCGGAAATATTTCTGTAAAACATTAAGACGCTTTTCTCTGATGGCCAGTCTGTTTTTCTGAATCATCGCAGTATTCTCTCTCAATCATTATCCCAACTTATACTTCTATTGTTCAAAAAACCCACTGCAAAGTCCACTCTCTAGGATCGACGCCTCTTTCTCTGGCCGCATTTTCGGCCGGCAAACCGAAGGAATCCCAGCCAATCGGGTGGATTACCTATGTTTAAATCCTGGTTAGATATCAAAAACCCTACTTTATAAACCTTAAATCCGTTCAGACGGTAATATCTTGCCGAGACATCGGAAATTGTGTAAACTCTCATGTGTCCCATATGAAGTCGACCCGACGGATAAGGAAACATTGACAAAATGTATCGTTTCTTCCCATTTCCAACAGAACTCTGGAAAGTTTTAGAGCTAATTTTATGAAATGATTGTAATTCATAAGCTGAACACTACAAAAACTCAAATACCGCTTAAATTAAACTCGAAAGAAGCCTATATTCGAAAGAGCACTACTAATTCAGGAACCAGATACGAAATGAGCATGAGCATATAGTCTGTTCAGTTTTTAAATGTCAAGTCCTCGCTCAAGCTCCGCCCCCTAATGGCGCGATAAACCAATCAGAGAGCGAGCCATCCACAGAGAGTTTTCGAATGACGTCATTCTACTTGACATTCAAAATCTGAAAAGACTATATATCTCTTGTAAAAAATGATATTTAGTGAACCGAAAACAGTTTCCACCCCAGTTTCCTGACAATCTTCATACAATTAATTGAATTATTATCAAATAACACACAACTGAATTATTCCATACTATTTCTTCACAAAATTGTTTTCTCGTTCCTTACAAGGCTCAAATCAGAAAACCTTCATTGAAAATGTGAAAGCTGATAAATAAAAAAATAATTGATAGCCTTAAGAATTAAATTGAATGAAAACTGTTCGGAATATAATAAATAGTTACCGCTTTTAGCCTGTTTGAACTGTTCCTGAAGACGTTCGGCCCAGAACTCCTCCAACAACTTAATATTCTCACTAATTCGAATGTTCTGAAGTGAACTCAATGTATTTGAGCAGAGCCCTAAATTAATCACTTCAGAAGGCCACTGAAGAGCCGAAGAGAAACGGAAGGATGTCGATGGGACGACGGCGTGGCCTCGTAACGCCCTCGAGGCGCGACGCATTCTTTAATTTAGGTTCAACCTGGAAAAATGAAAGAAAACATCAATTCTAGTGTACTTTTTTAATCTATTAACCTGCAATTTTCAAATAAACACTTCTGATAGCAGGCAACAATCGCTTAATATACAAGAAAAACCACGGGAAAATCGGAAAAGTTTATCACACTTATTGAACAGAATAAACAGATGAAATCAATTAGATTTAAGGAAGCTAAACCAGAAATTAGCTGCGTGCGTCAAGTTAGCTCTGCACGCGGCATGAAATGAGAAAAATAATTGGTTTATGACATAAAAATTGCAATAAAGCGTAAGCACCTTTCACAAGTACATGAAAAACCTGGATTCAAAATCATTTTCTCCGAAGTAAAAAATTCGAAAAATTTAATTTAACGTCTAAAAGCGAAAGCCTCTTCATATTAAATGTAGTTCTCAAAAAATATTTATTTTCGAAAATCAAAACGAGCAAAGACACGATTATGGTTTCAAAAGAGATCATGTAATAAGACCACTGCAAAGAAAGTGAGAAACAAGTGAAATATAAAGTAGAAGACCAGCTTTATACAAATTTATAACGAATCGGGAGCAGATGTAATCATTCACCGTCAACTGTCGGCTGAGATGATGAGGGCTATCTGCACTGTGCTGCGTCTAAACTTCAAGTTTTGCACGGTTCGTAAAACGGGCTGCGACTTTTCCGCTGAGACTCTTTCCACAAACTGTTGAGCATTTGATGTTCGTCGCTCTTTTTGCACCACTCGCGTTGACACGATCTGTAGGCTTCCACAGTTGTCGGTTTTACACAGTCGCCTGCAAGATGAAACCATGAAACCAGATTTAATATCAAGATACCGTTGACAGTGAGCTTGGTGCGAAATATTGTCACCGAGTCTTGACGACATTCGTAGATTCCGGCATCTGTTGTCTGCAAGTTGAGAATGACCACATCTCCTTGAACGTTGAAAATCGTCCTTGCAGTTTCCGCGATTCTGCAACACGTCTGTTCTTCTTTACTCTTACTTGAAAATGAAACATTATTCGACTATTAGACCGTTTCATTGACTTTTCGCAACTAACAATGGAAAAGGACTTCCAGTATTAATTGCGATTAAAAACTTCGAAGTATTTAATAAATTGATGGAGACGTACTCGACGGAATCGTGATACCAGCGACACGGATGATGGACGTCGAAGCGGACGCTGTCGCCGAGGTATGCGACCCGTTTCGATGTATGTGCTGTCGTCTGACATTCCGGAGACAACTTTTCGCCGGCGTTGAAGGCCTGCGAAACCCATCCAATGCTCGTCTCATGGGCCCTGTGTCTCGTATGACACGACGAGTTGGCGAGGTTCCAGCTGCAGTAGGGGTCCGTGGTGCACAGCGAGCAGGCCTCGTACTGTTCACACACAGCCACCGAGTACTGTAACACGCGGTCGGGCGTCGACACGTAGAAAAACTCTGAAAGAAGCTTTGGAAAAAAATAATAAAAAAAGATGTTTTAAACTAGAGTTTTCAAACTTATGAGAAAACTTGGAAGCTAGTTTTGAGTTTGAAGTTTTGAGAGTTTTGCTCAAACTTTTGGTTTTTTGAACTTCATCATTTCGTTTTTTTTTTGTGCTGTTAGGATTTATTCAAGTCTTTAATTTTTTAAATCAAATTCATCATTAGAAAATTCTATCTCTTTCAATATTAGGGAGTATGCAAGAAAGTGGTAGATTCTTTTAGCGCGTCAAACCCAATAGATGAATGGCTCAATGTTGCTCTTCAGAAGTCAAAATGAGTTTTTGTTTTTTTGTTTTTAAAGAACCTTCTATAAGTGTATTTAACATGAACATAATTATTTAATAACGTGGGATATTAAGCCATTAATCAATTTTGGGTGAGCGCGTTAAATGCGTTGACAATTTTCTTGCATACTTTTTACTACATAAACTTTCTTAGTTTCTCCTCACTGACCCTTGATTTCAAGGTTACGAATGAAAATCACGAGCGCTCATGGGAGTATTGTGCTTAAAAACAAGACAACGACGTGAAATTATCGCTCAAAAGCTCACCAGAAGGAAGCAACGCCGCCGAGTTGACTTTGCCGCCGACTTCGATTTTGCGCTTCTCAATTAGTTTTGATTTCCACTCGTTCGACTCTTTCCAGTGTGCCACCTTCCACATGGTTTCGCCACTTGAAACATTGAAAAATTTAAAAAAAAAAGATAAAAGCTCAATGCGGTTTGTTTATGGGGTGTAACTAATGACGATTGGTCACATTCCATGTCGTCAATTTTCAACTGACTGGGCAACGTTTTTTTAATTAAACTTCAGCAATGTTTCATCAAAAGTTCAACCTGGAGGTAAAAAACGCTACTTAGTGAGCGCCTATATATTTATTGAGAACCTTTGTGCAGCAAGTTGGCCAAAACCAGAGAAATCCTTTTTTGTCTATTGGAATATTGAGTCATCGTAAAAATCAAAAAGATAAGAAAGCCAACTTGGAATCGAACAAGAAGACGACATTTTGATGAGGCAACGGATCGACGAGAACGTGCGTATAGACCACGTCCCTCAATGGATTGATGGGTTTACTACCTGCAACAATTTTTTTTTCGTTTCAAATTTGCTTTCCTGTTAAATTCGAAAAAAGGACGTTCTAAAAAAAAACGAATACCGGGAATCGATTCAGCTAGCAATAAATGAGACTTGACAAAGTGCAGCTCAGAATCCGAAATGGAGTGCGAGTCACGGGAGCACTGAAATTTCGAAAGAAGATGTGGATAATCAGAGATTTCGCTACCGATCCGGGACGATGTGCCGAAGTTCCTTCCCCAGTCGGTGACAAGACGACGCCACCACGACTCTCCTCCATCAGTGGCGCATTATCGAGGAGCTGAAAGAAATAAAATTTGTGAATATCACGAATCCGAGTATCAAATTTCGTTTCGTAGCTAGTAGGATATTTGCTCGACAGAGCATTCCTTTCGAATACAAAAATATGTTCCGAAAAAAGCTAATAAAACTTTTATCGGGTTTTGATGCTCATTTCGTTTTCGCTGGAAATTGGTTTATACTAAAATGAAAAATTTTTCGAACGATTTTCGGCATGTCCACGGAAGTATCTCGCAAATCGGCTTCGAAATTTTAGGAAAATTGATGATCTACGCATTTTTTTTGTGCAGAGCCAACTTTTTTCAATATTTTTTTTTTTCGTGTCCACCTTTTTTTAAAATCGTCGTTTTTGTTGATTTGGCCTGGAGATCTCTCACGAAAACCTCACAAAAAGACAATCAACACTTTAAATTCTAGATTTTCTAAGCGATGCCGATTTCAAAAATAGTGGGATATTTTACTTTTTGAAGATTGGGCGTGGCTCTCTCCCTAAATCGCTGTTTATCCACCGAAAACGTCATAGTCGTCGCAAACGCTGTTCTTGCTTATTCAACACAAAGAGGGAAAAATGGCGCTCACATTGTTGATAGAAGATAGCGAAAAGACGCAAACAGCAGAGGAGACGAACGCCGTGTTGGACGTGCTGAATGAGGCGTAGAAGTTGGTTTCGCCATTTTTTTCGACCTTAGCCACTGATTCTGCAAATTTTTGATTAGATCTACTGTCTCGAAGAGGTTCTTTCCTTATAAATAGTGGTTCATCGAACACTGATTTCTAATTTTAAATTTCCAAATCGGAAATTCCAGTCATTGATTGGCCTTTTACAGAAGTCAAAACCTCGGTGGACAATTTTTTCAACTGAAAAAAGCGGATAAAAACTGACGGATATGATCAAAATAGAAGGGATAATCGGCGGAAATCGAACAATTGAGACGAGCTTTCAGGAAAGAAGTCCACACTTGACGGAGCACGTTTCGGCCCCCCATATCCTTCTGAAAGCGTTTCATGGAGTTTTTCAAAGTTTTTTTGATAGTTGTGTCAGGTTTTATCTCAAATATCGATAAGAAAAAAGAAAAACTTGGTCGAAAAAAAAAAAATTCAAAATCAACTTTTCTGAAAAAAAATAAAATGAAAAGGCCGTCTAAAAAATGTGGGTAAAATAAATATTTCTTCTTTTCAAGTCCAAATCAAAAGATTTCTTTCTCGAAGCCGCCTTTCGAAAATTCCCTTGAGAGCCTTACCTTCAAGGTGTTCATTCGAACTTTACTCATTTTTTATTCTGAAGAAACTCTACCTTACAAACACGAGCAATCCGACTGTGAACGATTCGATCGCCAAAAGCATTTTCGTAGGCGATTTCACGGAAAAAGAAAAACACGTGGGCGGCAACCTCAAAGGATGCAACGAACTGGGGTTCTGAAAGTAAACGAAAATATAGGGTCTTACATCAGGTGGAGCCAAAAAAAATAATTGATAAAGTTCCCCAGAATCAGCTTGAATTTAAATGAAAGAAGCTAAAGACTGTGTCACTAATCTTCGAATCGTTTACAGTACCCCAAAAAAAAACCAAAAAAAAAAACCATTGAGCCACTTGTTGTCGGTGTAAATCGTTCGAATATTGGGATAGGCTTGGCGGCCATTTTTGACAAGAGGTGGTCGGTAGATCAAATGATTTTCTCCAGCCATTCCCGTGCGGATTCCAGAATAAACCGACATTATATCGTCTGGGTTGCCCCATTCTGAAAAAAAAAAATGCTCTGATCTATAATGTAAAGCGGGCAAATTGCCCCGTTTGGCACAGTACCTTTTCGTTTCGACTAATTAACGAGGGTGGCCTATTTTAGTGCAATATTTTTCAATCTTTTCTATACATAACACCTAGAAGAAAGTCAAAAAAAAATACAGGGCCATTAAAAGATCATCGTCACACGCGAAAAAACTCAAAGCGGCTCGGACCTTGGTAACGCGAATCGGACGTGTCGGGGCATTTCTAGTGACCACTTTAGTGGCCTCAGCACTCTTAGGTGATCCCTATAATCGCCCAGAAACGTCCGGAGCACGTCCGTTTCACGTTACCAATGTCCGAGGGAAGGTACTGTTGCCATGGGGCGAAGTTAGCTGCTTGACATTAATAATCTGAAACGGTCACGTTTTGAAAAACAGCAGAAAAAGCTACCGTAAACAAAGCTGTGATTAAACTAGCTGCTGTTTTTTTTTTTTCGAAGTGGCCGGCTTGCGCAGAACCCACTATATAAAACTGAAAAACTGATTCGAACGTCATGAAAAGCCAATATAAGCTTCCTTATAAAATTAGAATCGAATGAATGCGGAGCAACCTAGGGAAATGTCGAAAAAATAACATGGACATTCCATTTGGCCTTTGAAATTAAAAACGAGTTTCACCAACCTACAATGACGGCGGTTGAGTTTACTGTTTCATCGGGTGCACAAATCCCGATTTCTGTCCTTGGCTCCTGCTGATCCTTGAGAGTAACCGCGTCGAGAACACGAATTTCCGGCTTCATTCCAACCGAAGAGCACACCTTCAATATTTTTCCTATCGAATCGTTCAAAACCCCTCAAATGCCTGGAAGGGAGAATCGAACCAAATAAAGATTAAAGCGGAATCGGTTTTTGTGATTTAAACATAAGTTTCATTTTAAAAATTCGTTCTCAGCCAAAAAAACAAAAACCGTGCTCCTCAACAATAAAAGAAATGCAACTATTGAAGTTTTCACTACAGCCGCTCCTTGCTTTTTCTATACACTTTGACGTTCAATTCTCGAATTCGCATCCGCACTTTAATCATTACAATGAACTCAGGAAAAAAAGAAAGTGAAAAAAAAAAAGAAAAAAACCCACATACAAACTTTCGAAACCATTAAAAAGAGAAATAAATCGTGTAGACGGTCGACACATTTGTTCCGTGTTTCCCATCGCCCGGCACTCGGTCTCTTCCGTCTCCGTCAAGCTCAGAGTTTTCTTCGTGAACTGCAAAGTCGAGCTTGAAACCAAGATGACTTCTTCTACGAAATCGAGACATTTTCAGTGGCTTGGATATCATCTTCAAATTGAGATGGCTTATACGAAATGAGTTCTGTTGATGGCATCTCGTTTCCTTTTCCTTTTTTCATACAAAATTTAGTTTAAAACGTATTTTTCAAAGAAGTTGACAGTAAAATTTCAATTCTAGGATCTAAAAACACACTAGGCTTTTACTTTTCCACAAACACAGGATATCTTCGGATTTGAAGTTTTTTTGGTCTTAGCCGGGAGTTTGTGTTTCAGAAACGCTGTAGTGACTAAACTACACTGACTAAACTAATGAATCATAATCGGTGAATATTTAAAAAAGGGCAAAACGACATAGTGACGTAGAGTTGCGTCGCAATTTTGATTCGGTAGAGCATTTTGTTAACATTTTTCTTGCCGAAAAGAGAAGTAAACATCAAAAAATCATGTATCAAACGATAAACAAGGACAATGGATCTTCTCCTCGGAATAAAACAAAATAATCAAAAAAGTTCTTGAATATTACTTCGAAGATGTAGTTCCTTTGAGCTTATCAAATCCAATTCTCACTTCAATTCATAATTATCATTTCAAAGAAAACCCTCTTTGTAAGCAACTCTTCTAATTTCAACCAAAGTTCAAAATTCAAAATTGACGCTGGAAATTCATACCGAATTCTCATTGGTGTCGTTGACATTGTATGCCCATAGACGATAAACTGCGCCTTCGGCACCCACAAAAACAGCTCCAGCTTTCACGTCAATCAATAGCTCTCGAAATTCCCCGACAGACGAGTCGGAAAACCACTTTTCTTGAAAAATACATCATGAGTGTCAAAATGCGACTATTGTACAAACCTGGTGAACATGAGAATATTGAAAGTGAGGAAATACCAAGAAAAACAACAAAAAACATGAGTGGTCGACACGCCAGAAGTGTTGACCACCGCGGAACGTGAAGAAGAGGAGGGAGGAGGAGTAGAAGAGGCGGAGTGAGATTTGAAGGGAATATGCACGAGAGCAGAGAGGAGGAGGAGGAGAGGAACCAGTAAGCGTTGTTCAATATCGATCGGTTCTTGTAATCAAATTGTTATATTTTTTAGCAGACCTACAGAGGGTTAACTTTCACAGCTACTTAATTTTGAACATATCAAAGTAAATAATATCTAATTCTTTTTTTTTTCTTATGGTCAAAGTTGCTATAACATATCCTTCAAATTGAAAAAATAATCTCACTTTGTAAAAGATGAATCTCGTAGAAATAATTCCACGTTCAAAGCGGGCCTTGAATATTAGGTTCTCAAAAACGGACTTCGTTTTTCGATACTTCAACTTTGACAAGTAGCCCGGAAAGTTTTTTTTTCTTTTCACGACGGTCGAAGTTTATACAAAGATCAATCGAGGTACCCAAACCGTCCGTCAATACATAGGATACGCGATGACATAGCTATCAGAGTGCACACAAATAGTATCAAAATACCAGAAAGTTAGCCTCTGTATGCTATTTATTGATTGACAATTAACATATCCTGATCAAATTTCGTTTCGTTAGGTCTTAGTTATTTGTGGATACGTCGTTCGACCAGTGTATGTCGTTTTAAAGCTTTTCGCTCGGTTTTCAAATTGAATAAAGAAGGTTTTTTGAAACAAAAATAATCAAGTGACTTTTTCTGCTGTTCAAAATTTGCACAAAAACGTGTCAGTTCTATCATTTTTTTTTTCTTAGTCCAAGCGATAGAGCGAGCTTATTGAGGCTTTTTTATATTTGAAATGCGTGTGACAGTACTTCAACTAATGAAAGTTGTCGGAAAAATTCCGATCAGGACATATAAGACCACGAATGAGCCTGGTTCTCGATGTCGACAAAGAATTTTAAGCTATGATGGTTTCAACTTCGTGAATAACTTTTTTTATAAAACAGCTAGAAGGCTTGTAAAACACGCAACGCTACATGCTAGTTACTGGAAACGGATTCTCAGTTCATGGTGAATTGAAAAATCCAGCGTACAAGACCGGAAACAACGTAAAGAAAAGATCCGAGCTTCCCTTTTGGCGCAATTTGGGAAATTTATTCTGAAAAGTTGGGATAAACGGAATTTCTGATCTTTTCCTGTTATTCATTCTGAATGAAAAACACTTTCAAGTTCAACTCGATGTTAACACGACCTTGTTCATGATTCCGAAAACTTAGTAGTATTGGTCATTAATTTCAATACATAAAAATTTCCTTATAGTCAGAGGTCCGAAATATTTTATAAATTTTTGACCTGTCGAAAAATGAATTCAGTTTTGACTTATTGAAGTGAACGATTGGAAAACGAAATCCGTTTCTTTTTCAGACGTGCTTGTTAACAAATTTAGCAAGAAACGCGAAGAATAGCTGATTTTTATATTTGATAATGCATCTAAAGATGTCCAATATGTTTCGATAGATGTATAATCTGTACACTTGCTAAGAATTTGATGCTAATATGCGAGTGAGTGATTTGATTCGATCGCCTTCTTCTAATCGCACATTGGAGAAGACGACGTCTTGATTGAAACCCATGCTTACGAGTTGCGAGACAGTTTCAGCATACTTGAGGACGCTCTAAACAAATCAAAGTCTTCATATTTCATTCAAAATTTCTGGTTGAGGTGTTAAAGGACCAATACAGAGACATAAAATTTTCAGCTCTTTTTCGAAACTCTAAAAAACTTACTCAATAAATTTGAAATAAAAAGACAGAAACCTAAAACAGGCCACACGCTTTAAAATGATATTTGCTTTTAGTAACCAAGCCCAAAGTAAGTTGCAGTGGTAAGCCATGATAAACCAGCCCAAAATTTCGTTCAAGTAAGAGCACCAAAAACCGCTGGGAATTTCTTAACAACCTTATAGTATACACTGAAAAATGGGAGCATTTTCTTCTCAACGTTGAGATAATATCTTTAAAAAATGGACAGATTCACCTGTTTGTCGTTCAATTCGCTTTGCAACAAAAAATTTAAACCATCGTTGACCGGTACGCTGCTTTTTTCCATCATTCGAATCCCTTTCATATAATACTCAATCTGTAGAAGAGCAAAAACAAATGACAAGAATTCGCTTGAAAAGCTCACGTGTACAAGTCTTGCCCGTGGTAGATTTTTTATACAAATTTGTACGATTTCCGGTCGGAAGCCCTTTTCGATCAACCGCAACCTAAGATCGTGCTCTTTCGAGTGTCTAACTTCTTTAGATGTGTTCGACGCAACTGAAAAAATTCAATTCAAAAATATGAATTTTCATGATGACAGTGCATCGAAAGAAATAGAGCTCACGTTTAATTGGGTCTTGGGGGGAATCTCTAGAAATCTGTCTGGGCGGCGGCTCACCAAAACACGTTGTTTCTTTCAAAACCTAAAAAAAGTGTCAAAAATGTTTCGTCTGAAACCTCGTTCAAAGCGGCACGGTCGTCAAGCGCAGTCCATTCTATCTCATCAAACACGTTTCTTTGCGACTCGAACTCGGAAAAAGAACTTTGCAAAGCACTAGTTGTACTTGGCGCCGGACTTTTTTCATAAGGATGAGGGAGTAGAACTTGCTGAAACTCAGATTTCGACAATCACTGGACTATGGTAGACTTGCGGAAGCGAGACTGTCTGAGACTGCACTTGCGTGAGATTAGGATCAATATAAGAAGTTGCAAAGTCGCTTTTCGCTTTGAAATCATCAAATTGTTTCCTTGCCCGTCTCTCCAAATCGAAAGAGTACTGCAACTACGGAGTGAACTTGACTTGAAGGGGAGGAAAACCTTCAGCTCGGAGAAATCATTCGGCGAAGGAAAATCCAGATCAGGAACGACTATGTGTGTAAAAGAGAAAAACTGAGACGATAACCTCATAGGGATGTCCTGAGCATAATCTAAAAATTCGAAAAAATGAGAACTTTTCCAGATTTTAATCATGTATATTTTAAACATAAAATAGTATTTCAAAATTTTGCAATTTTTACCAACAATCTTTTCCTGAGGCCGCTTCCACAGGTGAACTGTTAGCTTTGTTTGACATTTTTGACGTTTTTTAAAATTGTATGTCGTGCACATTGCGGAATGGCGAATGAACAATTAAATAAATCTTTCATGTTGGCCAAGAGCAAGCGCGGATGCTTCTGTCGTTCACCCGTTTAACCATAGCCGAGCGCAATTTTTAGCCGCGCATAGACCCCGTTCAAGCACGGCGAATTTACGCTAACACCCAATTGACGCGCTGAGCCCCCGTATAGGTCCAGGGAAAAAACAAAAAAAAAAAATAATAAACAAAAATTTGATTTCAGAAAAGTAAAAAAATATTTTAGAAAAAATCATTAAGTCCATTTCTCGCCTATTTAACTGCGAAAGTCAATCGAGGTATCCACTCAGTTAGTCAATAAGTAGGATAAATGGTGAGATAGATCTCGGTACGGCATCCGACAGCATACTTCTAAAGATTCCTTCGCGAATCGAATAGCATTGGGATAGCATCGGAAAGCACGTGAAGAGTATTGGAATACAATAAAGTTAGATTTGTATTATACTTATTGATTTATTTTTAGCATGCCCCGATTGAAAATTGGAGTGAATTCCGTGAATACGCCGAATGACCCGTGTAAAAGAAAGACTGAAAAATCACAAACCGTGAAAGCGGTCTGAAGACGCATTCATTATGTGGGATGAGCGATAAGAAACTTTATCCTCACAAAAGTTCGACTGAAAAAAAAAATTATGAACAACTGAAAAATAAAATAAAAATCAAAAAAGATGGACAGACACGAAAATATCAAATCTATAAAATTTTTAAATAGGTAGAAAAAAGACATCTGGTCCTGCGAGGGCCAACCTATCGGATCCCGGCAATTTTCCAAGCGCGACTCGGTCCCAAAAGCGCGATTTTATCCAAGTAAATTATCAAAGTTTTAAACGACAAAGATCATATTTTTGGTATTTCTCACTTAAAGTTCAACGAAAAAAATGGGGTTTAACAAGTAAAAAGTGTTTTACGGCGAAGTTTACGCAAAAAACGAGGCCCAAAGCCAGAGCCCTGTGGGCTTCTTTTCGCGAAGAATCCTGCACGGGCCAGGCCGCGAATAAAAGTTTCAAAACTGTTTGAAGAACTTTGAAGTCTTACTTAAAATTTTTAGCCGAAAAACACTTTCTTGTTGAATCGTAGTTTCTCTTAATATCCAAATGAAAAAAAAGAACCGAAAACGTGATCGTTGTAAAAAAAAAAGTTGAGATTTACCTTGGAGAAATTTAGCGTGACATGGGCCGGGAGGGTTTTTCTTGAGGCCGTGTAAAGCCGGGTCATGTTTAGAGAATGATCGGGGCCAATAAACTGAGGGGACGGCCAATAAACTGAGGAGACGGCTTAAAAACAGGGTTTTTTTTTAAAAACGAACAGGATTTACCGTGGTTTACGACAAAAGTGTGCTCTACCGCACCCCTTGGTGAACCTCTTAGTCACATTTTCTTATGCTCAATATTTTCATTTTCCGTCTCATAAACTAAATTCATTTTTAAGCAAAAGAAGCGATATCGCGTCAGTACACTTGTGAACACTTCAATTTGTAGACGGGCAATCGAGATAATGAGCCTTCTTGTATTCGATGGAACCAGCCTACTTTACGTTGCTACTATTTTTCTTTTGGTTGGTTTAGTTTCCATTAAATTCTACTGTCTTCTATCTTTTTCTTTTTTGAATATTCTCCATAAATTATCAGTAAAAAGAAATTTGATAGATATGAATCGCTTATTATTATCCAAGCAATAAATTATCGCTTTTAAGTTATTTAAATTTACAAAATAGTGATGTTTCAGATGATAATTATCGCCGTCATTTTCACTCAACGACAAATTTTACGGCTTAGGCACAATGCTGCAAGAATAAAGCCTCACGTGAGTTTAAATAATTTTTTCACAGTACATCACGAATGTTTAAAGTAGCCGGTCGTATTACGCTAGTTCAAATAGGTTTTTTGGTAATAAAATGAGAACTTGTGTATGTTTTGTGCCGTAATCTATCTTGTAAACTCGAAAGGTTCTTAACAAATCGAAAAAAAGAAAAAATCATTAAAAAAATTTTCTGGCTCCGTAACTGACGGCGCAATCTTAACCGTAGAACTTTCTTAACCATGCGTGACATTGGACATTGTCCTGATTGTTCCAGGTCTCCTTGGACGCCCGTATGCTCCACAAAAAAACTAAGACGATGCGCCAATGTCAGTTAGATAACGTGGATCGACTTTGCCGCGAATACCACCCACGTCTAACCGACTGCGTTGCTATGAATACTCGTTAGTAATCTGAATAAAAAGTTTTTTTATTTTTCTACTTCTCGCGTTTTTCTCTTTACTGCTCTAAATTCTCAAGCAAAAAGTTTCAAATCGATTTTAGATGGTAAGAGGTCGTACGTTCCACGAATGATTGCCGTTGACGACATCACCATAGAACTGGGTAGAGATTTAGTTCGCTCAACCATTTCTAAGCACCTATTTGCCTCGGATATAATGCTAAAACAGATTTTCAGCTTCGGCATATGGAAGGCTTGAGTAGGAAAGCTGGAGAATCAACTCTATGTTATCTCAAAAGGTTTCTTCATGTTATTTTTAACTTTAATATGACGAAGTAGATTTTCATCTATGTCAATTTAGTATTAGTAGTAAGAATATGGTTTACTATTTGTCACATGAACAAATATATTCTTTTTTTGGAAAAATAAAACGTTCAAAACGAAATTATAACGTTAAAGTGTAATTTTCATTTTTCAGGTTACGCGAAAGGGACCTAAATTCGATTTCATCGAGTCTCGTTCACGAAATTGCATTTTTGGAGGAATGTGCTCGGTTCCGTTCAAATGTTTGTTTTGCTCATTTGATGGCATTTTTGTTTCTTAGAAGTTTGGAGTTGAAGAGATGATGAGACTCCGCTCTTTAATATGCACTTTCATGTCAAAGTTGCTGGCCACATTTCCAAAACAGGTTGTAGGTGAGGAAGTTATAAGTGGACATTTAAAATTGTTCAAATTTTTCAGAAAACAAGGCTCTTAGCAGTAGCGGGAATAGTGCCTTGCCTCATCGACATACAAGAACATCACGATTTGGAGGCAGTGACGGTTCGTTTCAAGAAGTAGTTCTGAGACATGACATTTTTAAATTGAGAAAAAAATTGTCTTTTTATTTGAAAAGTTTCAGTGCCCAATATGAATAATTGATTGAGGTGAAGGAGAGTAAAATTAATAACCGGATAACTACCACAAAAGCAATCGGCATAAGTTTATCGGTCGTTTATTAGCTAATATAGAAATAAATAGTACGTGGGTACCACCGGAGAGGTATATGAATACCTTCGTTATTCTACCTGACGTGTGCGATTTCTAACGAGAAATACGGCGTATACTAGCGTTAGCTAATGAGCGACCACCTATTAGCTTTGACCGGCACTTTTATTGACCAGTGAGCAGATCGGCAGAAAACAGTTACTCTAAAGTGTTTTAAAATGATTGAAAAATCACCTAATATAATTTTTGCTTCAAAACAGTTGCAAATAGATAATTTTCATATTATCCAGCTTTGATTGAAGCGTATAGTATTTTTTGTAGGAGGGAGGCTGATAGCGCGCGAAAACGAGGAAAGGCGTCGTCTCATTCCATCAAATGAACCTTCCTCGCATGTTCGACGTAATAGCCACTCTCACTTTACTTGATCAATCATTTTTTCGATTTTTTTTTCCAACACGATCTTGTTAATAATGATACTCTGTATTGGTGTTCTATAGGTAAATCGAGGTATCCACTCAGTTAGTCAATAAATATAATACATGGGCAGAGCTATCGGTGCGACATCCGACAGCATACTTCTTAAGATTCCTTCGCGAATCGAAATAGCATTGGGATAGCATCGGAAAGCACGTGAAGAGTATTGTAATACCAGAAGGTTAGACTCTGTATTCTATTTACTGATTGATTGTTAACATATCCCGATCAAATTTGAGATTTCGCTCTGTTCGCTAATTCTGTGAATACGTCGATTGACCGGTGTTTTGCGAAACACTAATTTTTTTTTCATTTCCTACGGACTTTCAATATCTGTGCTTTACAACTATCGATTTTGCGAAAACTGGCATATTCTTTTCTTGGTAATTTATTCTGTATAAATTTTTAACTTATCATGCGAATTTATGTTTTTACTATTGGTTGATCGCCAGTGTTTTTATCTACTAGTGAGAGAATTAATTTTCTACAGAAGGTCTTAAACTGATTTGTCGAAAGTTCGTGCTGCTTTAAATTTTTCTTTTCCATGGATCATGTCAAAACATCGACTGAAAGGACTGGTACGTTAAATTTCGATCCCGTTTATTTTTTTTTTTTTCTGGAGAAAAAAGACCTTGTACCAAATTTCGCTTTGGGACCTCTGTCAAAACCGATTTTCTTCTCGTCTGAAAGCCGCCAAAATTCGTTTAATTATGCTGTTCTTGACATTTCTTTAAGATTTTCTGCAGCACGCGCTGAACTGAAATAGGGGTAAAACTCTTTTTTTTTCCACTACGTTTCTTTTAACACTTAACCATGAGCGGTCGTGGTGAAAGGCAACCTGTTGCAGTAAAAAATTATCGTTCAGAAGTTAATTTTAGCTCTTCACGACTTGTTATTGTCAAAATGGGAAGGCATGACAAAGATGCTAGGATTTCAAGACCATTGTATCAATAACGGGGTGTTGTTGAAGAACGGCACGTGTAAATGCCCTCATTACTTCGAGGTTTTTTTCAAAGAGAACATACGTTGGAAACAAAAAAATATTTAGGGTTCGAAATGCGAGAAGAAACTTTGCCTCAACGGTGCAACGTTGGAAAGTACCAAACTAGGAACGGTTCAGTGGGAATGCAGGCTAGTCGTCTTTTTACTACAACCTGACGAAAATGATGGTTATTGCATTTCTGTAAGAAAACCATTTAGATGTCCCAATTCACAATACATCCATGGAACACATTGCGAACAAGTTTCATGCGCCCCTTCGGGAGTTTTGCAAAATCCAGGCAATGGGTCATGGCATTGCGAGTGTTCTGGATTCTACAACGGCAGGTTTTGCGAGGTTGGAAAAAGTTTTATTTCTTTGTATAAATTGGCAAAAAAAAGTCTCACTTTACGATTCTCTTTTAAAATCAAGAAATTTTAAGGAATTCGAGCTGCCTTATTCGGCATATGCGGTCCCATTGGTGCTGCTGCTCTTCGTGTTTTGCTTGTTCATATGCCGCAAAGACATGTGCTCACGAGGAAAACGAGGAAGGACCTTGTCGCTAAGGGTTCGAGCTGACCTCGAGGACCAGCATCAGCATCAGCCTCTGCATCAGTCTCACATGGTGCCTTCTTGCCAATTTCCGCTTATGTATCAGTCTACAAATTCGAAATATTTAATAGTTCTTCAATTCATTCTTTTACTTATATTCAGAGTGAGAGATTATACACTTTTTGCAAAGATAATCTTTCAGGCAGCTAGAAATCACGAGCAAGGCGACGTTTCCCGCCGACCGGCCGCTTTTCCGCGAACGGTGGCGGCTCCTTATGTTGTTCGTCTCGACACGATACCTACTTTCAACCCACAAATGATTGGTGAGCTGTCGTGAAAATGTCAAATGTTCAACTGTCAAATGAGCTGTTTTTTCTTTCAGACGTTTCAAAATTTTATTGCCAAGTTATGCGTTAGCTTTTTTGAATTTCGTTCATATCAATTGAAAATGAGAAACAATTAAAATTTTCTTTTAAATTACCCATTTGCGATAATGACCAAGTTTTTTTCGGTAAATTGTTTGAAGGAAGATTTCCTGGCTAAAAACGATTTCCAGGCGGCGTCGAATTATTGGCCGCGGACCAAAAGCCTCTGGAACCGCCACCACCCTATGAACAGGCGTTGTCGGCCCAGCGTTTCCAGAATCCTCCCGACTATGAGGAGGAAGCGAGCCAACAGACGGCTCACCACAGATAGACGGCTCGGGTTCAAACAGTCGACATTATCATGTCCTTTTATATATTATCAAGTGATGCTTCCTCTTTTTTACTTCCACTATTTTCCTCGTTTTTGCCACTCATGCCTCATTTCTGTCTTTCATTCCTTGGTGTTTAGTTATATTTATCATGGCTGAAACTTTGCATATTACGCTCGATCGACGTGTTTTTCAGAATGGAATCTCATTCGGAGCATACGTCGGCTGGATCCCACCCCGGGGTGCGGCCTATCCCCTCAAACTGCGGCCTACCCCCAAAAAGTGCGGCCAACCCCCCTCAAACTGCGGCCTACCCCCCAAAAAGTGCGGTCTACTTCAGTACATTTTCAAATTTTTTTTTTGCGCGCAAAAGGCTAGGGTGTGATCCAGCCGACGTATGATTCGGAGACACGTGATGATTTGACTAAAACGTCTAATTTGCCTTAATCAATTTTATTTTCCCTGTCTCGTCTTTCATCAATAATTTGAGCGTAAAAGAAAACAAACGCTATAAAATTTTTTGATTCTCCATTGAAAAGAACATAAAGAAGAAAAAGAGTGACAAATAGATACAAACAACCGCGTTGAACCCATATAAAATAAAGGGAAGGAATTTTTCTTGTCAGTCGTTCGCTGCTTTCGTTTCAACGATTTCGGACGCAGTTCTTTCTATTCTAGTCGAGTTTTTCTAAACATTGCTTTGAAACAATAATAATAAATTTGATCAGTTGGTATACTTAACCGATTTTTCTCGATTGATTTATGAAAAAATTTCTAAAATTCCTAGTCAAATATTTTTTTCCTCAGGATTTTGATACAACCTGTGGATCAAAAAGAGAAAGAGATTCTCCGATTTCTCCTTCTAGTCCGCCATTTTTCTCACTCAGAACAAGGAAGAAAAAACAAGTGACCACTCTGATCGGTGTATAAAAAAGCGTACTTCGATTCAAATCGGAATGCTTGTCCAGCTCAGCGATAATGTGCTCCTGCTTCTCGATGAGCTCTTGTTGTATCCGATGTTGTTCTTTCATTTTTTCAAGAATGTCCACTGCATCGCTATCCTTTCTCATGAAAGTCGTTGTTGCAGTCTGAAAATTGGGAAACAGTTGAAATGCATGGGATCTAAATTATCAACCGAGCCGATACTGTGGTTGCTTCCATCTTCTCGCCGAATCGTCACCGCCACGTCTTGTTTGGGTTTTATTTTTTCAGCCACATTCGTCTTGTTCTCGGCTAGAAGAACGGCCCAGGTGCTCGTCAAGAGAATTATTAGCCCAGCGATGAGACAGACCTTGAGAAATTCCCTCGTTTCGCCATATAATTCAAGTTTGATACCTTGGCTACGATGGTGTTATCCCTTTTACTGGCTCGGTTCTTGTTCTGGTCGAAGCGTAAGGCAAGTAAAATGCACGAAGGCAAAATGGTTGCAATGATGGTCCCGATGAACGAGCCGGTTAGACCAAGAATAAACTCGACTAAAATTTCATCAAAAAGTTTTGAAAAGTGCTCCGGAGAAGAATTGCGACTCACCGTTGGGCACCAGAATGGCAAGAACTAAATTGAAGAAGACAATGATGGCCGTGAGGACGTGAAAGGTCGCCTTGCCAATTGTGAAAGTGGCCATTTCGCATCCACTCTGAGAATCGGTTCGAACCCAGTTGGCTCGTGTCGATCACAATGGACCCACGGGGCGGAGGAGCAGACAAAAAAGGGCCGTTCTCGCTGGAAACAGCATGAGCGGAATGGAGACGGCCACCGAAAGTAAGAAGGCGCTCTTCATGAGCTGCGTCAGCAACGTCGGCTCGAGCTGCACAAGCACGTCTCCGTGGAGCTCTTGCGAGTAGAAGGCCACGTATCCAAAGACGCCGACGGCTGCATAACTGTATATATCAAGATGAGAAAGATCATCAAAATGAGCAAATTGTACATGGCGGAACAGACGTTGATGGCCGACGCGACAATGTTGTCGACGCGCGCCATCGACGACTTCTTGACGCACGCAATGACGGGGAAAAGTTGCGTCTGGCAGCACATGGCCATGCAAACGATCGGAAGACTTGAGAGGATCAGTTTAGCATCCGTCTCATGAAACGCACCATGTCAGGAATCCTTCGGGTCGCCACCATACTATGTGCAAGCTCCAACGTCCATCGAGCAAGGAAGGCACAGACTCGGTCACCTGCAAGCAAAGATAATTGAAGAACAGCAGTTTTCCTTTTGATTTTTCTCCTAACAAGTTAACCATGCTAAGTAGGTTCATTTTTCGGAGAACTATAGAAGGAGGCAAATAGTTGCCGTTTGCAAATTCACTCGTTCATTTTGTGGTTTTTCATTCCTAAATGCGTGCTGCTCAAGCTCAAGTCCAAAGCGCGAATAAAGTTGTCGAAACTTCAATCAAGCTGTAGAGTATGACAAACCATTCGAGCGACAAATGAGGCGTAGAATAATATGGCTAGCGAGCTGATGATTGAGAATCGCTCCAAATTTTCTATCAGCGAGAGTGGGATCACGATAAAGGCAACGACGATGACCTGAATAGAGGCTTCTTACTGGTTGGTCTTCCGTTTTTCTCATTAACTGAGCCGAAGTTTGTTAATTGTTTCATTTTGCGTAGTAGTTATATTATACCCCACGACCCCTTGACAGGTGTATGGCAACGGCGGCCTTCACGGAAGAAGATTTACTTGTTTTTGGCTTTTATCCAGGTCAATATCACAAACAAATTATCGTAGAGTTTTAGATGTATGATTGATGTTGGAGAAAAATATCAACCAGTCAAAATAGCGTCTCACAAGATATTTGAATGGAAAAGTTCTGCTATAGAGTGGCCTGACTACACAAGATTGAGATTTTTAAGCGGAAAAGGAATCAACTCGTCTCACCATAACTAGAATCCTCAGTCGCTGGGTGGTCGCCTCAAGTCCAAGATAGTCAGCCACAATATGAGGTCCAATATCGCCGATGACAACCATGAAGGCTACGATAGAACTGAACAAGAAGAACAGAAGACAGGCCTCCGTCAGCCTTCTGCCGTTCCGGCCCAACGCAGCAAAAGCCAGGGATTCATATGTCGAACACCTGAGAAATTCAATGATGACAAAAATGAGTTTGAGCAATTATTTTTGGTTCTGAAACTATTGAACATCAGATGCGAAATGAGAAGGAATCAAGCTAGGATCGGGAAATGCCAACGGCACCAACCTCGTAGAAAATGACCCCTCGACGAGAAAATGGCACGTATATTTCGTCAATACAGCGCACATGGCAACCATCAACGTTGCCAACAATATTCCACACTGAAAGTCGAATTTTAAAAACAAGAACAACAACCAAACTCAAGTCGAAAAAAGCAGATAAGCAAATAAAGTCTAATCAGATTTTGAATGTCAAGCATCAAACTCCGCCTCCAACAACGCTCAGTGGATGGCTCGCTCTCTTTTTGGTTTTATCTACGCATAAGGGGCGGAGTTTTTGCGATGAGTTGAAATTCAAAATCTGAACTATAAAATACCATGCCGTCCTCGAGAATTATTTCTTTTTCCTATAACTTTTTCATGACTAAAGTTGGATATTCGATGCACTTTGAAAGGCTTTTCTGATGTGAAAAGATAGTTATAATAACCATTTTGAGCACCCTCTTCTTTAATCCTTTTGCCGTCACTATATTAAGAATAACTATTTGGTAATATCAGAAAAGAATTTAAAAAATGGGTCACTTCAAAAATGTCCAACTTTGGACATTAGATTCTTCTTTTGACATACAATACTACTTTAATTCAAAATCCTTTACAGTGTCAACTATCTATTTTTACTTCAAAAACTATTTAAACTTTCTTCAATCACTCTATAACACTATTTTGATCCAGACTTATTCAACAAATACCTGCTGAAACACGTACGGCATGGCGAGGATAGACACCCCTATGATGCAGTTAGCTAGATTGAAGACGTGAGGCCAGATGGAAAAGTCGTCGTCGTCGTCGTCGTGTTCCATGCCGTCGCCTGTAGCGCGTAATTTATTTTTTTTAGCTCGGTCGTTTACTGTTGAGAGGTCACCTTCCATTCTGAAACTCGAGGCGGGTGGTCGGCGACTGAGAAGGGACTCGCTGTCCTCGCCCCCTTTCTCCTTCATTTTGTGAGTGTCAGCGAGCCTGAAACAAGGTTCCGCGTCAATTTTTAACGATCAAATTTGCATTTAAAAGAAATGAATGTAGAATAAATACTTTTTAAAGGCACAAAACAAAAAAACCGTTGGTTGAAAACAAATTTGAAAAAGAACATCAAAATTTTAAGGACCGAAGATGGGTTTCTAACCTGGAAAGATCAAGATAGTGAACAATTTCGTCAAGTAAAGTCTGTTTGAATTTTCCAGAATCCAATTTCCTGGTATTTCCACCTTATTACTCGGGAAACCCTCCGGCCCGGTGCTTCAATAAAATTCCGCTCTTTTTTTACTCTTTTTTTTTGCATCGAGTAAGTGATAGACTTATCTGAATCTGAACCACAGAGAAAGATGGAAAGAAAGTATCCATTAAAACAAATTTCCAAAAAATTATTGAAAACATATCTTCTAGATGAACCTCCATGGAGAGATTGAAAAAAAAATCATAGGAAATTGAACCTCATGTTCTATAAACAATGAATAATGAAACTTTTATGAGGAAAAATGCCCAGAAAAAAAAGAAACAAAAAAAAAATGAAAATAACCCGCACAAAAATCAATATTCAATCATTCTAGAAAGTTTGTTCAGATACTCGTTTATATCTCGGCTGTACATGTATTGAGGCAATGTGGACTCCAACTGAAAATTGAAATATATTAAAATGATCGTGGGGCAATTTCTGTAAAAAAACCAGTTTAATTATCAAAAAGAAAAATCATCTCTTACCTTTGAATAAGAAGAACGTTGGAGGAAAAAACAGTAAAAAAATAAAAAAATAAAAGAAGCGTAAAGCGTTTTTTTCAATTGTTGGAGATCGTTGTTCCATAAGAGTATTTTTTTAGCAAACAACACATCTCATTGGCTGACCCCGCCTTGAAACTTGGAAAGAGGGACGTGACTCGAAAATCAGAAACAGGGCTTGTTAAGCTTGCACGCTCAGAGTTTTCCGATTCTCTCGTTTATCTCACATTCAGCTGGTTTTCCTTTTCCAATAATATTGAAAGTAAGCTTACACTTTTCGAAATGTTGCTCCAGCGCGAAGCCACTTCACGAACTTCGGTAAAATTCGACTTGGCAGAAACTTCAAGCAGCAAAGAGTGAAAATCGTTCATAATCTGAAGGATCACATGGAGCTGGTCGTGATGCAGTGTTCAAAGTAATTTTCCGGAAATGCAAAAATTGTCTCTGACTCTCCATAAACTAGTTGTCTTCTTGAATTTTGAATTTCGCGGAATCACTTTGAACGGCATGAGAAAAAAAAACCACCAACAACTTTATATACATCACTGCCCAGAAAGAAGCAATTATGAAGTTCATTCTCGTTGAAGGCAACGCTCAAATTTTCATGAGAAGTAGAGGCGGTGCAATTGAGCAGTTTCTCAAAAGAGAGCAAGTTTCGTAGCGGTTTTCTTGAGTAAATACCTTGAGATTTCTCCAAATGACCACGTCACTTTCGAAAGGGTTATTTATGTACAGTAAGTCGGTGAGCAGAGATGGTAACGAAAGGAAAAAAAGCTCGCAAAGCGGGGCTCCGTGCATGAATCTGGACCAGCCCGTTATGATTATTCCCGCCATTTTCGATTTGGACTTCTAAAAAATTATTTTTCTGTGCATTATATTACTTACATGGAGAAATGGAGTGTTTTGGAAAACAAATATTTACCAGCTCTTGGAAAATTCTGACAGGGTGAGTCAGTGTAGGGTTAGAATATTCCATGAAAGCGCTAGAACAATCTTTGATGGCCTGGGAACCGAACCAGCATCACACCTGTTGACAGGCTTGTGCCAAGGCCGGTCTGTCAGTCTATCGTGAGGTCTAACAGTACACTTCAGCAGTTTTATCAAAAGTTTGAACCGGCCACCAAAAAGACTCTTTTTGTCAGAATTTCATGAGTGGAAATGTATTCACGGCGAGAATTAAGATTGACATGAACTAACCGATCCAATTGTTGAGAGCAAATAAGTGTAGCTTTTGTGATTTTTCAAATAACGTCGAATATCAATAAAAGTTTGATTGATGCCGTTGGCTCCTTTGAAAGCGCTCGCAATCCAAAAATTGTTGAAAACCTACAACAATTTTCTTTTTGTCGTCCTTCTGTGAACTTGCCTTTGAAATGCGATCGAACAGACCTGATGGAAAATAATTTGCAATGGACACGTCTTCGGCGTAACCCCAAACAACTGAAAAACCTCGATGAAACCTCGGTAACTAGTTTTTCTTTCTAGATGTTTTCTCAAAATTGAATTGAAGCCCTTTGTTGGAGCATAACGCTTATATTAAGCTGATTCTAGAATGTTCTATAGTTTTCCATACATTTCTAGTCTCCTTACGTCATAGGGATCATGTGTAAAGGTTTGCCTTCTAGAAAGTTCCACAATCTTCTCATTTGTTCTCTACCTTTCTAGAAGGTTCCACATTGTTCTCGAATGTTCTAATGCTTTCGGGACAGATCTCTAAAACTCTGGAATGTTCCATCTTTTACTCTAATCTCAATACTATCTAAACTCCACCTTTATTCTGGAACATTCCATAATCTTCGGGATCTCTTCCCTCAGCACTATATAACCCCTTGTTTGTTATTGTAAACAGGCTCGCATAGTCTAGTTTCTTGTTACTAATAAATCTTCTACTACAACGTCACTGGCCACCTGCGGGCACAACACCCTTGATGCCTTTCCATAAGCTTCAAGCTCTTCGACAGAATTGCTTGTAACAGAGGGTGTCTGTGAGGAAGATTTGATAACTGTAGCATGGTCTTTTGAGTTTATCGTGTGATCAATTCACGAAGACGTTCATGATGGAGATGAAAGAAATGTGGAAATTGACGAAGAAAAATAATCGCAAGAAGAAACTCCTGGCTCTACGAAAAACTGAAGCTAAGCAATGTTCGATCAGAAACTGGGAAGAGGAGAGAATGGCTTTCCGCAAAGAAGATCGCTACGGGAGAAGACCCATGAGCGGAGAAAACTGCGGTGATGTCTATGGACGACCGAGACGATTGGACGACTGAGGCCTCGATGGCGAAATGACCTACGAGCCGAGTTTAGTGAAAGATGGGCGACAGTTGCCTGACTGGACTAATGTTAAATGTGAAAAGTTAAATGTAAAACTTTCGTATAAATTCAAATTTTTCAATCAACTATGCCTGGAGTGATGAAATTGTGAATCCTCGAGTTGAACAAGGCTCCCTCATCTTCCTTGTCGAACATGTCGTTCCAAACAAAGACACTTTGGAACCCGGCTTTTTTGGCTAGAAATCCGACTCTGAAATGGCCATGTTTGCTTCCAACCAAGCCCTGATTTCAACCCACTGAGCAATGTGACGAAGAGTCAGCTCTGATTTCGTCATGTTCCGATTTCTCATGTTCATCACACACCTGAAAACGGAGATTCCTTCCGAAGAACACTTTGATGAACCTTTTGTCTTGCGCAACGTAATAAGCCTCATCCGCACCGACGTGAATTTGTGTCGACTCGGGGTGTAACTTTTTAATCTGAACTCTAGTTTTTCAATCATGACCTTTTGATAAAAAGAAAAGATATTATTCGTTGAACCTGCAAAATCATTTCTTCAATCAACTTCAAACTGTTGGCGTCTGATGGGCAGATGGTAGTTTCCTTAATACATAGATGAAAGATGAACTTTAAAAAAAAAAAAAGCTAGAATGAAACTGATGATGAAAAAAATAATCCATTTAAAGGAGAATATTTTCAGGTAGGTACTGGGATGCTCAAAAACCAACCGACATGGGATTTTCTCTGAGATGAGAAAACTCGGCATGTTTGAGTACAAACTCCAAATGGCCGAAAGACTGGATCAGCGGCACAATTTGGATTTGGTTGGCCCATGCAATTTCGTTGATTTTGCTTATCTCTTGCCGCGAGTAGTGCTCTGCGCGAGAGAGCTGAACTCGAAAATGGGTAAAATATTCCCGCTGATTATGTGAAATCAACGAACATTCTTGAGAATCCCGCTGTAAGGAAACATGTCTTCGTACTCGATGAGAACGGCATCGACGCGCTGCTCTCGAAGAAGCGGAAAAAGAAGCGTCAGGTAGTTGACGACCGGGGGAGCTCCTTTCAGATCGAGATGGACAATGACCTAAGATTACAGACTCAACACAAACGGACATCATGAGAGCAAGAGCTCACGCATTTCGAGAAACACAACACAATTCAACGTTTCATTCAAAATGATTGCTGTCGACTTTTCGTTTTGAATGAAACGCCTGTTCAAAACGACCGGTCGTTTTACGGTATTTTGGCGAATTTTTTGATGAAAAAACAGAAATTCATGTACTACTGGAGACTTGACTACTGTTGTCACCTCGGAGAGATGATTTCTATTACTGAAAAAGAAAAAAATTCCTGGCTTCAAAAAAGACGAAAAAGAGTTACCGGACAGCATTTCGGTAGTAATCGCCGGAATACTTGAGGTCGTATGCAATAATGTGGAAAATGAAACGAAACCTTGTTATAAAGTCGATTTGTTCGGGACTCGCCGGAAAAGTCGAAACTATCCAAAATTAGAAAGTTATTTACGTCTTCGGAATAAATGAATAGAAGAAGTAGCAGACCGGCAACCCATAAAAAACATTGACCAGACTTGCGTATCATTTCTATCTTTTCAAAAATCTTCAGGAAGGATGAAACGGCCCGTCTCTATCTGAAATAGGGTTGTACGACACTCGACCTCATCTCCAAAAAGAAATTCGTCCTTCTCGAACTCGAAATATCGAGAGTAGATTCATCTCGTCTCGACAGTTTCAAAAAGTTCTTGAGAAATTCCGAGATAGAGAAAATATATATATTGTGAGCAGAAAAGGCCAAAGTTTAGCGTACGCGCATAAGACGTGACAAACTATAGTCTGTACATATTTTGAATGTCAAGTAAACGCTCAAACTCCGCCCCTTCTACGTAGATCAAACCAATCAGAGAGCGAGCTATCCACAGAGCGTTGTTGGGGGCGGAGTTTGATGCTTGACATTCAAAATCTGAACAGATTGTAAAACAGTCCCGGATTTTGCGTACATTTTCGAAAGCTCAAAACAGGGTTGCACGAGGCTCGAACTCGTCCTTTTTTGTCTTGAAAAGTTGAGACTTGCTTCTTGTCTTAATCTCGTCTCGCAATTTTTTGTACAAATTGATTTGTCTCGATCTCAAAAAAATAATTCTCGTGCAACCCCTGTTACTGTAAAGACGCTGGAAAAAGCAGCCCCTATCGGAAAATAATTATGCCTTATGGCGTGACTAACCTTGTAGTAAAACGTGTTCCGTCCATTCAAACGAGGCGCCTTGTGTAAAGGTGTCAGCTGGAAAAGGATATTTTCAATTCTACAAGTCTTTTTTAAACTGAAAAGAAACCCAGGACTATATATGACAAAACTAGCTTCTAAACAAAAACTTTCAATGATAAAAAAAAATTAAGTCAACCAATCTTCCTCGAATAACCGCATTTTTCACTTGCTCTTGTAAACGCACATCATCAAAACCTAATAATTCAGAGTTTAGTTAGGCGTATACGGTAACACACTGCGAAGAAACCCGAAAAAAAAAATTAATTCTTAAATTAAAATTACGTTGGATATGAAATTTTTTTTGTAGAAACCAATAAGAAATAAAAATGAATGAAATAGAATTTTTAAAAATATGGTCAAAAGCCTAGACTCTGCATTACGAAAATAAGAAAAATGGCCAAAAAAGATAATTTTTATTAAAATTCATTCATTCAATGAAAATCAATCAAACAACTTTACAATTTTGTCTTTAAATCTAGTGGAAGCTCTCGTTTGATTACTCGGCATACTGTCGTTGTAGCTGTTGGCGGCAAACAAAACGCGAATTTGTCGTCCGGCGCTGCGGTCAAAACAGAGAAGAGCCTTGCCAGGTAAAAGTTCGCCTGCATCCAACTAGAAAAAAAGCAGATGTTAAACTTTTTCATGGTTTTACCTTTGATTCTTCACATTCATAAATGGAAACGTTGGGAAACGGTAGGAAACCAGCGACGACTGGAAGTACGCTCATAGCCAATTGTCCGAGGCCAGAATCTTTCACTGTGACCACTGAAACCAAAAACTACGACTTTTTTTTGTAGACTTGATCGAAATGATAAACTATGAATGTTCGAGTATCATAAACACTAGAAACTTCTTGGCAAAAAGACTTTGTGATTCTTTTTTTTAGAACTTTTCATTTTGTCTGCCGATGAATCTCAATTTGGCACTCGATTCGGTATTACTAAAGTATGATCTGCGCTCGACACCGAGCAAAAAAACGAGCAAAAAAACTTTGTGGGTTGATTCAAAAAAAGAGAAATCGGAATCATTCCGCTAAACTCTTCAGGCAACGCTCGTCGAAGACGTGGTCTCATTTTTGGTCCAGAGTATTCTTAAATGGACCTGCCAGCCCACAAGTTCTCAATTCTGCCCTAGTTGGGCAAAAAGACCGAGAACCTGCACTTCGTTCAACTTCTTGTGCAAAAATAAGAGGTTGATACATCAAAAAACAAACATAAAACACATTTACTTGATTTTTAAGTTTTTGATTGATTTATGTAAAGTCAAGATAGACCAACTTTTAGTCCGATCGATAACATTCCAAAGTCGGTCATCAGCATCGAGAACGACAAAAAACGTCCTTCTCGCTTCTTGCAAACATCTTAAAGCGGCGAATGTGAGAATACTGTCCAAGAAGGAACCTTATCGAAACGACACAATCACAAAGAGAGCCGGCCCTGCAGAGCTGGGCCCCTGGCAGCTGCGACAAGATCTGCGTACAGATTTCAAAAGAAACCTGAAATTTTGTTTTGCCTTTGCAATCGAAAACAAAAAATCAAAAACGACAGAAAAATCAAACCTCAGGAACACTGACTTCCAACTCGTCGATGAAAGAGTACTGCATTTCTTGTGCTAATGCAAAAATAGTATTGCTTTCTTCCGAGTCCTAAAATGATATGTATGTAGAGGGACCACAGGAAATTGAGTTAGCAGAGCAATATATTTTGCAAATTTTTGAAACAATTTTCAATCGGATTTCTGTCCTCAGAGGTTATTAAAACTGAGTTTAATGTTTTGATATAAACCTTTCGTACAACTGTCATCACAACTTTTGATAAATTATCATAAAATTATAAACTAAATGAGATGAATGTAGGTTAGAAGGATTTTATTCACTGACGAAACGTCTACGTATTTTTTTTTTTTCGAAAACCTTCCTTTTTTCAACTACGGCGAACACGGTGTTTTGTAGATCGATTACGTATGTTTAGGGTACTGTTTCATTCTTAATTTTTGGGTTAAACTAGTAGAAAACCCTGAAAAATCGTTTTGCTGGCAAACATTTTGGTGGTTTGAAGAGGGGGAGGGCTTTACGTACCTATAAATGTAGAAGAAGTTCTTGAAACAAAACCTGTTGTTCAACAGCTTTACGGATCGCGTATTTCATTTCAACTGAATGCCGCACGAAAGGTCCTTTTACAGGTAGTCGCCACACAAAGTTGTAAGAAGCTCCGAATAGGCATTTCTAAACAAACTTATACGCTTTGAAATGTGTGTTTTAGCTCACAAGAAAGATCTTTTCATTTTGCCGTTGGGGGATTCCTCAAAATTGATCAGATCACTTCTTTATATACCAAATGAAGAATTCGAAAGTCTTGACTTGCACTATTTTTCTTCTGGTATATCAAAGAGTGATCTGGGCAGTTTTTGGGAAACTCTCAACCGCAAGGTAAGTTGTTCTTCCAGCTCGTGCATTTCAAACACAAAACAAAAAGTATTTCGATGGAAATCCGCAAAGGTTGCAATAAGTACATATGCCTGGCTTTTTGCTCGGAAATATTCGAAATGAAGAGGACCTTTTGAATGGACGAAAGCGACTCTAGTGGCCTCTTCTCATCCGTCGTCTCCGTTGCAGAGAGAGTCAACTGTTGGATTTCGACCGTCCATTGCTTTCCCGCCCTTCGATGCATCTCCATTTCCAATAGCACACTGCAATTTCCCACAGATTCCCGTCAAAGTAAGTAAAAGTAAAGAGTACTTGGTTTGCAGCATCGAAGTCTTGCTATTGATGACGAGAATCGGGACAAACGGCAAGAGGAAACTGTGCGACTTTTTCATCCACTCGATGTTGACACTTTTCTTCTGGACGGCCACGGATTCGCACATGGCCGAATCCATTTCCAGGCAAAAGAAGACGTTTAAAGTTGTCGACTCGGCCGTTTGAAACTCGTCGACTTCGCATTGCAGTGTCCTCTCCCAAGTTTTTGTAGCCCGGTTCTGAACATAATATTGTGCAACTGCAATCGGAATACGTTGGCAAAGAGGGAAACAAACCAAAAACTTGAAGTTGGGACATGGCGAGCTCAACAAAAGGCTACTTTTTCCGATAGGAAAACTGGGGTCCAATTGAAGGCGAAGCTGTTCGAGTGCACCCGAGATGTAAGCTAAAGATGTGTGAATCCACAAGATATCACTGCAAAACTTACGCTCTTGACCTGATAAGATCGACACCCGATGTGGGAAACAAGGTACAAAAACGACTGGAGGAAATCGTACATCTATACAAGACAGCGGTATCTCGAGCTCGGCATTGAAACACGTGAGGATGGCCTCGTCGATGGAGAAACATCCACGGCTAGGCATTTTCCCAGAAAGCTTCTAAAATATTTTCCACTATCATAGTGTCGTTCGCCTTGTAACTTCATTTCGAAAAAGTACCATTTCGCCAGAAGTTGAAGGCGCGATGTCGAAAGGACCAAAGACGATGTTGAAAAATCGTCTGTCGGCTTCTTGCGCATCCTTGGCGAGACTTTTGGCCAGAGGTAACAGCCGACAAGAGCCGTCGTGATCCTAAACTGCAAAACTGAGAAGTTCATGAAATCATATGGCTAATACACTCATCGTCACTTCCAGAGTAGTCTTATTCCTCTTTTGCAATGGACTGCAAATCGGAGGACTGCCCATCCGTAGTATCAGCTGGGCTCCAGAGAGCTTGAAGGACAAGTTTGACCGGACAGCAGCTGTGAGGATGATCTCGGAGTCGGCCGAAAAGGGGATCACCGGAGAAACTCGCAAAAGTTGCAACGTGAGGTTGTGTAATATTGACTTGGTTATTGATGAACGTCTGTCAAAAGATAGAATTTGAAATTGAATACAGCTGAGATCTCAAGAGCCAACTCTTTTAAAACAGGAATATATACAAACAAAAAAAACTGTTGAAACGGTCTTTACTTTCTGGAAAACGATGATTTCGTAAAATTGAAAAAAGATCACTAACGCGGAAGAAGGAGCTGAAGGCGCTTTGAGGAAATTCCGAACCGATTCTTCACTCTGACACTTTTCAACAAAAAGACATGGAATGAACCTGAAACGCCGAATAACAGATTAGGCACAATAAAAAGGTTTCTCTCTTACACTTCTTCATTTTCCTGCGCACATAAGTCTCTCAATATCTCGGCGAAGAACGGATTCTGCGAACAAACAGCCGAATTGATGTCAAAGTTGACGAGCACTTGTTTCAAAGAAAGAAACGGCTTTCCGATGCTCCTGCAATTCGCGATTTTCGAAAACTCACATTTGGGAAAAATTTTTGATGCGTATAAAGGTTAAATGCCTACGAACAAAAATTCCGATAGAACAGTCCTGCTGGAATAGGACTTTTGAATAAAGCAAGTACTTCCTTAAGAGCAGCCAATTTTTCTGCCGTTTCGTTACAACAGAAATCGACTTGCTGGCTAACTTGTAATATCGACAAACATGTAGAAACGATGAAGCTTGTAGAGCGTTGAAATGGCCAGTCGCGTTCTGTTGCAGGCAAGCATCGCATTGACGCAAAGGTCGTAAGACTTGTGCATTTCAGCATCCAAGGATTCCGAGCAGGACAGCACCTGCAGCAGACATGAATAGAAATAAACCAAACCGAATCGCTTTGTTTTCCTTTTATTTGAAACTTGCAATTTTCTTAAAAACATGAGACAAAAGATCCGCTGTCAGAAAGTGAATTGAGAACCTTGGCAAACTGTTTGGCAAAGCTCGAGCCATCGGCTTTCAGCCATTGGTGTAGTCGGTCGAACATTTGCACGTCTCCGAAGGACGTCTTCAAAATGGTTAAGACCTGAAGAAACACACTGAAAAGCCATACGAAACGACGTCAAACCGCATCGCATCTATATTTGTACAGATTGCTCAACAAAACCAGAGCGCTTTCCAAATGAGTGACGTCGATTAATGAAGAAGCGATGACGACGGCTTCGGCTACCATTCGCCAAGACCAACAGGCTACTTTGTCCTTGCTTTTCATCTGAGAAACTAAAATTATAAAGTTACTAGAACACTCTTGCCGGGAAAAACATTTTCAGACGTTGCGAAATGTTTTTAGCATTGCAACTTGCTATCGATTCATGGAAAAAAGACTTAAAGAAGTTTAGAAATAATGAACCTCGAACAGCTCACTGCACTTTGACAACCAAGAGAGCGAGCGCAGAGCATGCGTCAGAATGGAGACGGCGCAATCGCTACGTAGCGAAGGAGCGGCGTCGTTGGAATTGAGCTTTTTTTGGTACATGTGAGCGCATAGTAACATTTCCTGCTTCAAGACGAAAGTCCGAAAACCTGAACTGAAAAATTGTAGCACGAGTTTTTCTCGTTCAAACCGACCAATCAAATCCAAGGGACGGGCTTTGCCTTGGTTGGGGTTGTCGCCGCCGTCGTCGTCGAAGAGCGAGTGGAAGCGAGAACATTCATAGCCGGCCATCTCTTGTAGCCAAGGCGAATATGCATCTGGTTAGGAGTGCAAGTCACGAGAAAAGCAATTTTTCTATCCCGAAAAAAAAACTGACAAAAAAGTCTCTACCTTCTGCCGCTGATTGAATAAACATTTCGAGATTGTTGATGATCGAAGCGGCGTGTTCGACAGCCGCCAAACTCCAATAGAGTTTTGCGTAATTCACCTATGAAACATCCGTACAGAAGATAAAACCAGAAAGGATGATACAAACAGTTGAATAAGCGTATTCTGCAGCGTTGAAGTGGATGTCTTTGTTCTTTTCGCAACAAGACTGCAAAGAACGTTCCCACATGACAGTTATCAAATCAATGTGGTGGAAAATAGCCTGTTGCACGCTTTTCAGAAGCGCCGTAAACGAGGAATGCTCCGCAGAGTCGAAAACTTCCATCAACCTGGGTTTGCAAAAGTGAAACTGTGGAAAGTGGACTATCGACGATACCTGTTGTGGTTCTTGTTGAAATCGGCCTTGATTTTGTCCATGATTGCTGTTCTCGACTTTTTTTCTTTGACATGACTCGTATCGACTATTATCAGCCATTGCACATCGCTTTTGCTGTTGACCTGCGAAAAATGAAGATAGAATGTAATGAGATGTGTTTTGTACCTTGGCAAACCATTCCGACACATGATGACGTACCGCAGTTCGATATTCTTCTGTCGTCTAGAAAACAAAAGGTAGAAAGAAGAGGGAAATTCCCATTACCGCCACTTTGATGATGAACATATGAAGGAAGCCGATTCGCGCAACATTTTCCGGGGTCACGTGTGGTCCAAAGCAGAGCCGTTCCTCAAAAGGCACAAAAGAGAGCGGAAAAGTGAGCAATGTGGGGAAAGTTTCCGATTTCCTGAAATTATTTCTGTACAAAACTGATGGATTTGACATCGAAAAAAAAATCGTATATTACCTTTTCCATGCAAGCGGTGTTCTTGAGAAATACGAAGTCAAAGCGTGTTGAAAAAAAGAAAACGACGCCCCATCGCCAGAATCTGAGCCTCATAAAAAGTGCTCTCGAGGAAAAAAGAGGGTCTCACATGTTACTACTATTTTGGTAGGAGAAAAAAGCTGGGATAGTGTAGTGAAATTGATCGGAGCGATATCCATGTTTGCCAGGTCATGAGAGATGCATCAAAAAGTGAATCGCGCTAGAACCTGAAGCAGTATTTAGTGTAGGCGTGCTAGAATCGCTGCTTTAAGAAGTCAAAAAACGTACCTAATAAATTTCTTAAGATATTCGGTTAACATTTGATTTTCCTATACATTTGACGGAAACTCATCGAGAAAAAAAAATAAAACTTTTCAAAATCATTAGATCCTACTAAAATCTAGAAAAATTCTAACTTATTAAAAAAACAAAGAACAAACTTAAATACCAAATGGGGGTTCGCACCGTCTATTCAGACAATCTTTTCCTCCAGCCGTTTCCACAGATCAGCTGTTAGATTTATTTGATTGTTTCGATGTTTTATTTTTTTTTGTATTTGTTGTGCTGATTGCGGAATGGCGAATAGACACTTGAAATGAAATGAAATGAAATGAAACTCGAAATTTAACTTTTCACATGGATTTCTTGAACAACCCGCACGGTATTCTGAGATCGGCATGGCGTATTTAGATCAAATATGGACAGAAGATATTTCTATGAGTTTTTTTTTCTCGCTCATTCAACACTCTTTCTCTCTCTCATTTAAATAGACTACTTGCCGTTTGAAGTTTGAAACTGTTATATTTATTCGTTTCATTCATGAATTCATGAAAACAACGAAAAACAAGCGATAAAAAACAATCTTTTCAGATTTCGAATGTCAAGAAGCAAACTCCGCCCCCAAAAACGCTCTGTAGATGGCTCGTTCCCTGATTGGTTTGATCTACGCATAAGGGGCGGAGTTTGAGCGATGACTTGTCATTCAAAGTCTGAAAAGACTATATCGCGGTATATTTTGCGTGGTGCCTCGACCACACTTAGTATCAAAAATTTATTCACTAAACTCATCTTACTTTCAGTATTTCGAGAACATTTTCCTCCATTCGCTGCAGGACACTATGAGCTATAGATACACAGAAATGGAAGGCGATCCATTAATATTCATTAATCACTTTGTAGTCCTTAGGTACACTCGTGGCACCATCCTTAGGCTTCAGCTTCGCTGCGAGTACTATCGCGATACCCGTGCCGGACCCATATGGCCGTGTTCAAAGTGATTCCCGAGAAATTAAAAATTATTTTTGACTCCAAAATTTGGTTTTTTCCCTCTCCTCCGGTTGTTTTGAATTTCGTGAATTCACTATGAACACGGCAGTAAAATCTTTTTCGCTTGACACTCGTGGTACCATCGTTAGGCTTCAGAGCCTTCATAATCGACACGGAGAAAAGGATTCTTTTCCACTTGTAAATATAGTGTCAAATTTTTCGAAGAGAATCAATCAGTTTTGATCAAACTAGCGAATGAGAAAAGTATTGAGAAACATATAACATATTAGAAAAAAGAGCGAGACATTAAAATTGAAAAGATTTATCAACACAATTCATACATGTACATGTTTATACAGATTTCAGTTTTTGTTACAAAGATTGATAAAGTGGACTGCAGGAGGAAACCGATCCAGAACCAACTTGTCGAATATCTCAACATTTTCCACCAATGGCGTCATCAAGGCGACAAACTGCTCGGAGAATGGTGGCGCAATTATTTCAAGCACCTGTAATGCATTCCTTCTTGAACTCTTTGAAATTTTCGTGATTAGTTAGATGAAAGCAAATCTGAAGCTCTTGCATTGAAAACACTGATGTACCTCCAACAGAAAGTAGCGGACAAGGGAAGCGTCGATAGCGGCGTCTTCGAGCATGCTGTTCATTCTCTCGATGACGGGAATCGCTGATCCAACTGTCAACAGATGGACGAGTCGGTCGATAATCATACGCTGTCTTTCGATAATAACCTGCAATAAGTGTATTCCTTCAATTTCTTACGCATGAAAAAAATTAGCGAGTACCTCGGCAACGTTGGACTCGGAAGAAACTTTGTCATAGTAGTCGCAGCAAATGTTGAACACGGCCGGTTGCAAGTTGTAGTGGAGTGTTGCAATTTTGTCGAGTAGCACGAAAACGGCCAGAGAAACGTCGCCTGGAGGGCAAATTATGAAACAATGTGAATATTATGAAACCAACGGATCTAAAAACTTCCAAAAGTTTCCCTGTTAATGTATTTTTGAGCGTTTTTTACCTCTAAACTAAATATTTTATTATTTATGCATAACCAGTAAACTAAGCCGTTCGCAACACTTTTCCAGCTGTACTAAATTTGTTCCTAGTCGGCGCCCTGATTTTATAGACATTATTTTCAAAGCTGAGCTGTACCTGGAACAAACGTGCAAAAGGTAGAGGTATTGGAATGCAATCAAACTTTGTAGAGGTATTTTGGACCCCCTGAATCCAAAGAAGTTGAAAAAGTGTGCCTTTTGAGTTATAGTCAAAAAACGTTGAAGGGGCACTTTTTCAACTTCATTGGATTCAAGAGTTCCTTAAGTTTTTTTGTACAAAGTTGCATCCAATTCCAACAACTCGACCTTTTGCCTTTCTCGCGCAAGACTAAAGTTCTTTGGACTAACGAGGGAAGTGTGTGAGGTGAGCATCGCAGATATGGATCAAACTTCTTTGGTAGGTAGTCCCAGGTTTGAGTATTCAAAAAAAAAAAGATTTATCTGCTAAGCGCCATAGGGTACTGAGAAATAGCCGGTCGAAAATGTGTAGGAAAAGCTCAAAAACCAATTCTAGGTGGGTTTTTCGTGGAAAAAGTTCCTTTTCTTGTTGCTCATGATATAGTGAAGAACAGTAGACGTTTTAAAAAACGAAAAACCGAAGAAAATCAGCTTTTGAGCTTTTTGCGTTTATTTTCGAGAGGCTATTTCTCAGTATCCTATGGTGCTTAGCAGATATTTCTTTTTATATTCGAGTACTCATACCTAGGACTATCTACCACAGAAGCTTGGACCACAGCTGCAATGTTCACCTCACACACTTTCCTTGTAAGAAGTCGAAGACAATACGCTCAAATAAACTGTGTTTTTATGCTCAACTGGGCCTTTCGCAGTACTTTATTCAGTTTAGCGAGCCTCTTTCAAGTTAAAACGAAAAGAAAAAAGGATCGAAAAAAAATAGATAACATATTTTTCGTCTATTTGAAAGCATACCAATGTGCGGCTCGTTTACGAGCATACTATGGATGAAGTACAACAAGGCGGAAGACACGACCGCCGTGTTGCACACCTCGATTAGAGGGTTCAACAACGTAAGCCAGTCGTCGTCACACTCTAACAAACTCAGAGCCCGTTCGAGTGCAATCCGACAAGCGTCGAGGTCGTTGCGAGATTGCTAAAAAAAAAACAAGTAAAAGTGAACAAAAAATTGATATTTCTAAGAACCGCCGTGCTAATCTTTTTTTTGTATTGATTTCAATATCAGGACAGACAGGTTTATTTATTCTTTCATTTATAGATTTTTTGGATTGTTGTGTCGGAAAAAAATTCGACTATTGAGCGTTTGATTGAGAGAGAGCCCGCTTCAAGTTTTCTTTCTATAGTTCATTCCGCGAAAGCTTGTCACAATTTTTGTTTCCCTCTGAGCTATAGAACCCTTCCCTTCGATGCGAGAAGCCTGTCTTTGTGCATGCGCCTGCATATTTTCGGTATTCTAAAGGCGTTGGAACAGAAAAAAGCCGCGCACAAACGAATGGAAGAATTCTCTAGCTCGGAGAAAAACAAAAGCCGTGAAATGGCTACATCGGAAAAGAACCTAGGCGTCAGCCTAAAAAAACATACATTTTTCTGCGCCTTGGTTCCTTTTTCTACAACAGACGCCGCGTACGCCACCAGGTATATGTACTTGTCGCGGTGCTCGACACCCACCTGTAAAATAGGTTGTATGAGGCATTTTACGCGAAAGTTAATATTTTAAAACCGTTTAAAACGGCAAGAAATCTTGAATTTATGACTACTGCGTCCGCTTAATAATTTGGAAGATTTCACTAATTGTCCCATATTCCTACAAAAAAAAAATGAGAAGGCAAGATCTGAAACGCCTAATCTGATTCAGATAATTTATGAGTCCTCCATTCACCTTGGGGCCATCACAATGAAACAAAGCGTCGAACAGAAGTTCTTGAAACAAAGGCTCGCGGATGAAGTCGATCGGCGGCGCACATGGCATTATGTAATGCTGAAAAATTGATGGACATTTAGTGATAAAATCTACTTTTTCCCGTTGAAAGGAAAGATGGGTAGACTGGCAAGAGCGATTCGTTGCCTAAGCGACGCGAGTTTTGGCGGAAAACTCGAGGTCCAAAGCAATTATAGAAAAGTTTTTGGAACAAATACGTTCATCATCATGTCTATACTCTCGTTCGTTTAACTGAAAAGGTGCGTCGCGTACGAAATAGTCACCCATGCCAACCTGCCTATCGCGTCTTTCAAGTCGGGAAAGCTTGAGTGCTGTGACTAACAACACACAAACAAAAGAATGGGAGACCTCGTAAATCAGAGACACATCAGCTGGGTTGAGCTCCTTCTTGTTGATCATCATGAATATGGCTTGTGTAAGGTGTTGAGATGCCTAAACGAAAAGTATTTTCTTAGTACACAAGACACCGATTCCTAAAAAATATTGGAGTTTTCGATGAAAAGTTCATCTCAGCTGGGAAGTGCAACAGGTGGTAGGTTGAGATTTTGATGAAACTTGGTGGATAGGTACTTCAGGAAACCCTGATTCCAAATGTATTAAAAAGCCTTTTTGAGTCTAGTCGAGTCTAGGGCACCTCGAAGTTTTCATGCAAAAATGCATTGGATGGAATTGATAGGGATGTGTTGCGACGGCTCAATAAGAATTCCAGCAGGCGGTGCGGTGAAGTGGCTAACGGCCTTTTGCTGCAAAGCCTATTGTGTAGGCTCAGATCCCTTTTGGTTAAATGAATTTTTGCATTTTTTTTTTCTTGAATAAACTGATGGAGGTGAAACGAAAACAACTGTTCAAATTGTTAAAAACTCCTATTTTGACTGGTTTGAAGGAAGACTATCAACAAAAAATTTGAAGCTATCTTTCTTTATGGTCAGTAGACTCTTTTTCTTCAGAAAAAAACTATAATAAATCAAATTAATTAAAAAAATTGATTTAATTTCTTTTTTTCAACTTCCATGATTTTTTTGTGATAAAAAAAGCTCAATGTTTATTGAAGCACATTGAGCTTGAAAAAAAACAAGAAAAAAATTAATTTTTTGTCGAAAAATTTACGCCAGACGCCTCCGCAGCACATTCTTACCTTCCATTCAATGCATTTTTGCGTGCAAACTTTGAGGTGTCATAATTTATCTAGAACTTAAAAGGGACTTTCCTCAACATGCTTTGGAGTCCGGGTGTCCTGAAGTACCTATATACCAAGTTTCATAAAACTCTCTAGCCACCACCTTTTGCATTCCCTGGTTCAAGGCTAGACCTCGTTTTTCTGCGATCTTGTGATTGACAATCGCAAAGATGTTGCCTCGACGAGATGCCTTTTACTGATGGCAAGGCGAAGTTCTTCAGCCAAATGTTCAGAAGCCGCCGCTCTCCAGCCCTTGGACTTGAGAGCTGCACGCTGCAAAACAACTTCACCTGTAGTACTCGCTTTAAAAAGTTTTCGAACCTTGAGAAGAGCATAGGTGTAGACAAAGGTGTGCTCCCCTTGAGACACGACTCGAAACTAAAAAAAAACGTTTCTCAACAGTACACAAAAAGGGAACCAATTCAGTGAAAGCATCTTGGTAAATGTCACTCGACTCTCCGTGCTTCCTTTTCAGAACGGTCTTCTCTAGAGACGTGAAAAATACTCGAGAAAAAATGTCGAGCTGCAACAAAACTTCGAACGTATTTTAATAACAGTAAAATGGCAACCTGTTGTGCCGCCGAGTTGACGCTGCTTATTTCATTCTGATATCCGGCATCCGAAATCAATTTCATAGCGAAATTGAGCATTAAACAATGCGGGTGTTGCTCCATCAAACCGTACAAAAAAGACCTCCAGCATCTCAAAAAAAAAAAAATATTAAGGTGACATGAAATAAATGCGTTTCCATCTTTTTGTATTTGATTTGAAAAGCAATATTTGTCGGAGCATGTTTTTTTTTAACTTTTGCATCGTCTGATATGATATTTCCTAATTTTCACTGAGCTTTTTTATTACATAAATTACTTTGAAAATGTTACCCAAAAATTTTATCTGCGAAACTTGGCTCTTATGGACCCATGCTTACAATGAAAACTGTTTTCCCTATTCGGGAGCCCAAAAAATGAGAGCCGTCTGGGCTCTGTGACCAAAGTAGAACGACACGCTTCGCAAATGCTGGAGTTCCAACTCATTAGCCCAAGAAACGTTGCTTTCACTATTCTATTCTTTAAACGGATGGAAGATGAGCTCAGTGGGGCCACATAGACAAAAGCCTCAGCGATTTAAATTTAGTGAGATACAGAAACCGTCTGCAAAACTCGACAACCACAAAGAAGAAGATTGGAGTTTTGTGCAATATTAAGAATTTTTGTACTTCTGAGTTTTATTTTTTGATTGAATTGACACTGCGGACCCTTATCAGTGTTAATAGTATTAGTATTCAAAATTAAGCTGCAACTTCAAGGGGAAATAAGTTCAAAAAACAGCAAAAAAAAAAAACACTTTCCGCTTTTTGTGGAAATGTCAGCACAACAGTGGAAAAGAGCTGGGAAAATCTGTTTCATCTGCTGAAGGACTCAGACTTGGTTTTTTTTTAATTTACCATCCGTTCCGATCATTGGATCACCTACTGATGGCGTGTGCGCTGCCCTTCAGGCGGGGACAAGCCTTCTCTCAGTTTTTCCTTTTTTGTTCATATAAGCTTATGAATTTTGCTTCTCGACTGACGTCACAGGAGACCAACTATATCAAAAAATTTTGGCGTGAATGTTGCTCGCCAGTCATTAATGCAGATATATTACTTTTGAAATTGACCAGTGATAATCTTTAAATTTATAAATAAATAAAGTTACATTGAAATCCGCATTTCTTTTATGCCACCCTAATAACACCTACTTAGGTCATTTGAAAAAAAATTCAAAAAGATGAGCAGAAAAAAAGAATTGCGCCCACTTTTGTGCTGAAATTTTCTCAATTTTTTTTATAGGGGAAAAAAAAAGTCTGTTCTTCCGTTGATATAAGCATCAACAGTCGTACAAGGGAGCCTCTCGCCCACTAAAATGGAAGAAAAGTTGATGAACAAACCGATGAGAAATAAGATTCGGCAGCCAATCGATACCAATGCTATCTTCTTCAAAGATTGTATCGGCCACTTCAGGCGAAAAGTAACGGACAACGAGAGTAGAAAGAGCCATTTCAACGCATCTTTCGGCTTCTCCAAACAAAAAAATAGTTAATTTTTCGGCAAAAATCATTGATAAATCCTAACTGAAAGCAGAAATTTTTCATTTTATTTTTTTAAATTGGGATACAACCACAGAAAAGGGTAAGCCACCGTATCAAAATTATAAACTGTTGAAACTTGAGTGGCAAGGTGATTTTGGAAAAATGTTTGCACGGCGTAAAAAAAAATCAACCCAGCAATATCTTGATCACGAAATTTCCGTGAACTCAAAAAAACGAAACCAATAAAATTAGAAAGTGGAAAGAAAACCTAATCGTCCATCATAAAAATCGCCATCTGCTGTTTCGTCATCCTCTCGATTTTTCCGCGACCTCCTACGTCTTGTAGGCCTATGATCGCCAAGGTCCACGAAAAAAGAAGTCAAGACGTTGCACACCTACAATAGTTTTATCAGCCGGTACCCTTGATATTCGCAGAAATTTTCTATATCTTTTTGAATTAATCTTGAAGATTTTCCGATTTGATAAAATCTATATAGGACCAATTAGCTCATGAGAAAGAATAGCAAGATCGAAAAATATTCAGCCAACAAACATCGAGAAAATAACCTGAGCAGTTGCACTGTAGGATTGCGTTAGAATTTCAATTATCTGGTCCAAAGACATGCCTTCCCGCTTCCATTGCTCGACAAGGTCGCCAATGTCGCATTCCAAGACAAGGTCTCGCTCTACTTTTCATCATTTTATCTTATTCACTAGACTCTAGTTGCGTCTTTGGAGGCTTTGTGAGCCAGGGCGGGGTTCAGAGAATGAAGAATCGCAAAACTGAGGAAATTCTCCCATTCCCCGCTCATATGCCTCAGAAGACGCATCAAGCAAATGGTGAATAAAGGGTACTCACTCGAAAACACATCGCGAACCATAGTCGCCCCTGTCAAAATCAAAAAAGAGCATTTCGAATGACTAATAAAGTATCTGGAGGATCCTCGACTATGAGAAAATATATGATTGAAGGTGAATGGGAAAAATTCATTATCAATCGGAATATAAAGCAATGTCAAAAAACGCCGGTGGGTTTGCGGCCTGGCCAGGCTTCCTTCGCGTACTTCTTCTTGTGATACGCCTTCGAGTCGTCGAAGTCGACAGTTAGCACTGCAATCATTCTCTTTGAAACGATTTTTCTTCTTTCTGCGGCATTTTCTGATTCAGCGATTTCTGTTTAAAGTCGTTAAACAAACATTATTCATAGTTATGAGAAAAAATTGATGGCATACGCACTCGAAATTTAAAAACCTCCTTTTAATAATAAAAAACCTTTTTCGAAAAAACTATTTTATGAAAAAAAAAACCTTGATGATCGCCAGGTTGTGGCAGAGATTTGCCATAGAGATCCAGATCCGGCGCCGCGTTCAAAGGCGCCAAACCAAATGTCGAGGAAAGTGGCTGTGTCAAAACCTCTCGACTTGGTCGAATAACCTTCAACTCGGAAACTTTCTTCCGTTTCAATATAATTTCCACTCACCTTCCGCTGAGGTTCGTTTTTATTGGAAATCCTTTCATCGCCACGCCGTTTCCCTAGTGGATTGTTAGATATAATGGCGGAAGTGACGAGATTTCGGAACCTTCCCACGCTTGGATCAACGTCTTCTGGAAACCGATAGACCCGTTTTTTTTTTCAACTTTTTATTCAAAGATCGTTAAATTTTTATTAGAAAACTAGACAGGAGCCTACAGTTACTTTTTATTTTGAAAAGAATCTAGATAATCTTATTTGAAAAATATTGTAGATCTCACCATTTACAGAAGAAAAGAGATAAAAAACAAAATTGAAGCGTATTTAGGTGAGAGAGGATTTTGAAATATGAAAATATACCCACAAAAGAAAGAAAAAACCTGGATTGATTATATCTTCGGCATCTAGAAAAACCACGTTCCCTCGCGGTCGTTTTTTCCTTCGCGCTTCTTCGACAGAAATTGGGAGTTGAGGGATTCGTCGATTTTGAGCTGTATTGTACTCGGTCAGGTGCTGTAAAGGATCCTCTTTTGACTTGGTCGATTGCGTTCGGCCTACATCCAGCCTCTCATCGGTTATACACGGCAAACCGCTCTCATCTTCGGGCCCTTCTGCAGAACCATCCTCTGGTTTCAACCTCACAGCATACCTTGTAATTCGTACTTATATCATAACGTGTCTTGTTGACTTTTAAAAAGGCTAGTTTTCGGTTCACGTTTGTTTCTAACCATACGACAAAACATCAAGTCCGCAATTCTTGAGGATCGTTAGCCTGTTTACGCAGGTTTCAAAGCCTATAACTTAGGAAACCAAAATATTAGAGACCGAAATCTTGGAAAACAGAAATCATCGCTTTGGCGAATTGATTTAATCATAAATTGTGTTCGTAGATCGAAACAAGAGAAGAAAAGAAAAAAAGGGCAATGAATAAGGCGAAAATGAGAGCTTTTTGTTCTCCAAGATTGTGGTTTCCACGATTTCGGGATTTGAGATCTTCGTACACAGGCTTACGGTATACAAGATTTGCAAAATTTAGATTTTGTCGTACCATCTTTTACCCAATTCTCATAAAAGTATATTAAAACAAGTACTTTCTGGTGGACGCTCCAAGTTGAAACTGGCTACCGATGTCTATAAACACAACTGTCAAAGGGCTGATACGTACGTTTCCAATAAAAGTGCCATGACCTGCAAAAAGTCGTTTGGGAAAGCCTTGCAACTTCCACTCACTGCTTTCCATATCAACTAGTGCGAACCGCTTGAGAACTCCGTGGTAGAGTAGCAGAGCGTGAACGCGAGAACACGATGCATGTTCGACGGCAAAATCAACCTCAACTCTAAGGAGTTGACATGTCCATTAGGGGTGTTCCGAAATAGCTAATCCATTTTTCCTTGACAATAAATACATTTGTCCAGGAAAAGGCATACTCGAAAAAAAAAACTCGTCAAACCTGCTTATTATTGCGGCCAAAATAATACGCATGTTTTTCATCAATCATCAACTTCTGAACATAAAATTAAAAGAAAAAAGTCTTTTCACCAACCTGAATGAGTTGAGAACCCTTGTATACGTCCAAATGAGCTCCCGTTGTTGGAGTAACCGCCCATTTAGGGATGGGAAATTTATCCTTTTCGTCTTCAATTTTTTCACTAGACATGCTTCTGCAAATGAATAGATGCTCAATAAAAACGATTTGGGAAGTTTTCTAGATGCAAATTTTTGAATAACCATATTTAAAGGAAAAGTGGATAGGGTTGAGTTTTATCCGTTAAATTTTTCTGACTCAAAACACCAGCGAAATTCAAACGGCGACTTTTCCGATTTTTTCAGATCGCTAGGGAACTTTCCGACGGCCACCTTTCCGACGAATCCCTTTCCGACTTTTTTTTCTCGATAAAGCTTTGTTTTAAATCTTCCTATATGAAGTAGGTAGTTGGTTCATGATTAAAACACAAAGAAATAGGGGAAAAAAATGTAATAGATGTTTTATGAACCGAAAAACATAAGGGAAAAGAAGTCGGAAAAAATTTCGTCGGAAAAAAATTCGTCGGAAAGTTCCCTAGCGATATGAAAAAATCGGAAAAGTCGCCGTTTGAATTTTCGCTGGTCTTTTTTTCATACCACCGTTTCGGAGCAACTTTAGTGCACAGATGAATACGACATTATTTTTCATTCGAGTGGATCATCTTGACAAAAAAAAATTTTTTTCTAATTTCATTTGCTGGTTCCTTTAAATTTTGAAAACGCGCCTAACAAGAATTTCGATCCTATTAGGTTGATAGCGCACTTTTAACTACTTTTCCTTGATTTTCACCTAACGCGAAAACGAAAGTTACTTTTTTTGCGGAACGCAGAAAAATGTCGAAAAAAGAATGAAACTGCGAAAGGGGAAAATGGAATTCCGTGCAACTTTCAGTGGTAGCCAGCGCTGGCAAAAAACGCGCCGATTCTGCCTAAACAACGTGACCGAGTTGCTTTTGTTAAATGTTCTGGCGCTGTCGAGACGCGTGAGAACGCCCTTCGTTTCTATAAGTTGTTCGTGTTATTCGTTCTATAAGAGTCAGAAAACGTTTCGATTTTAGGCACGAGACATGTATTGCTTGCAATGGCTCATCCCTGTATTACTGATACCGAAACATTGGCTACACCCAATGTTCTTGATCGAACAAGCTTTCTTCATGTGGTTCTACATAATTGGTTTTTTTTTAGAACGAAGGTAATTTTTCCATCACAAAAACGATGAATGGTGGAGCACTCATAGAAGCTCAAATAAAAACAATCGTTGAGTCACCTATTTTTCAAGTTCATTCTAAATCTCAAAATTTGGGAATTAAGTAATTATAAAAATTTAAAGAAAAATTGCTATTATGATGTTGAATAATTTTATTTTTGCAGACCGTGCCATATATGTTCAGCGATATTTTTTATTGCTCTCGGACTGATATGCTATGCAGACCCAGATAGCTGTATCTTCTGGCCGAGCTGCAACACGGAAAACAACAGCGAGATGTGCAAGTATATTGAGCGCGAAGTCGTCGGTAGCTGAAAAAATTTTGCGGTTTATTGTTTTCTGCTTCTCATGCCTTCAGAATCACGGGTTTTTTATTTTCTCAACGTTGTTAGAAAAAAATTTTTTACCTCCTCTTTAACATGGATTTAGTGTAATTACCGCTGTATTTGCCGAGATTTTTTGTAAATAATATATCGGCTTGTCTTTTCTCAATCTAGACGTTAAGATATAGCTGATTCACGGCTAGTTTGGGACACAAAGAGGACGTGGCCTGTCTGCGCTTTCCACAAGCCAGGCACTGTCTCGTGCATTATCGTGTCAGGACCCTTTTTCCGATGTCACAAGCCAGCCTTGAATAAGCTATATATGCCTTTTCTCAATCTAAACGTTAATTGTGTTATATGTGGTGATATCGCGGCCTTCTATGTTTGCGTGACAAGAAACACGAGGTGTACTTAGAAACTCCGAAGTGGCCTCTATGAGGGAAACTTCTGGGCCCTTTGAAGGTTATCTTGCGAAAGTGATGCTAGTCGATTATTGTTTTAAACTAGGAGAACAATCATTTTCATGTGAAAAACTCAACAAATTAGCGTTTTTTGAATAAATAATGTTAGCAGAGGATAATAAACTTTCTCTGAACGAAAAAGAAATTATAACTTCGTCAAAAATTGACGCGATAGTTTGAAACTATTCCGCGAAATACAAAAAAAAATGGAATCTCCAAGGCCGTTAAAAAAATTGCTTGGCGGCTAAATAATTAATTATTTTCTCCTCAAAAATTTTAAATTCGACCGTAAAAGTCACTATATCGTGATACATGTTTGTAGTAATGAATAGCATGGGGATATTGTAATAGCCGAAAATAATTGAATATGGCATGAAAATTGATTCATCTATCTCGTAAAAATGTACCCTCACGTGCTGTATAAAATTTTTCATTAAGAAAAAATAAAAATTTATAACAAAATAACAAGTAAACATCGACGATAATGAGACAAAGGATATAACACATAAGAACTAGGTAAATAAGGATTGAAATAGCTGGTTACGTGATTCATGAGCCCATTCAATCGACTCGGGAGTGGCAGGATTAAAGTTGACAAGCTTCGAGATGGGCTCGAACTTGAGACGCCGTTCTTTAGACGAAAAATTGGCCGTGTCGCGCTTTTTATTCGTCTTCAACAGACTTTGCAACTCGATATAATTTCTGCAAAGAACAAAAATTACGCCTATAGTCTGTTTAGATTTTAAATGTCAACTAGCTAATTCCGACCCTGCTGCCAAAGTCGCGTCGATGTTTTATCGCGCGGGATGATTTTTGATCTTTTTTGTTCTAATAGGTTGAAAAATAAGTCAAAAAATAAGTCAGAAAATGCAGCCATATTAAAGGTCCACCGTCATCTGGAGATGAAACATTGACGCGTAAGATATTGTTGCTTTGAGGACGGAGTTAGCTACTTGACATTCTAAATCTCAACAGACTATAGTCAAGTGAAAACCTGGTCATGTCCAGAGCGTTCGTGGTGTTGTTGGTGGATGAGGAGGATTTGTTTTCAATCATTTCTTTGAGCAACGTTTGGTAAAAGTCGACGTCATCGAAAATCTCGTCGTCTTCTTCAGTGGCTCCCGGTTCGAAATCAACTCGATCCTCTCCGCCTCGACTTGTTCTAACTTTTTTCAAGAGACGTTTCTCGTCATTTAGTACCTAAATACGTGTAGTTTCAGGCATATGATGAAAAAAAAAGCATTTTTATAAAAAAAAACTAAAGTTCAACATTCCAGAGAATCTGATAATGAACAGTTTAAAAAAAAGAAAGTGCAAATTTTAAATGGCCAATGTTTTTCCGTGGAGCGCATTTTGAAAACCAATTTTTGCAAACGCTGGCGAAATTTGCGACGCTCATTTCTCGTCGGCAATTTTTTCTACAGCTCATTAATGTTTGGCTAATTTTCCACAGCTTTTTTCGCGGTTTTATAGTTTTGTTTATTCAGAGAAAAAGGTATAGAATTTTTAATAAAGAGCATTATGAAAAATAAACCTTTTTTTATTTGCAAACAAATGCCGTCTTTTTTCAAAAAGCACTGAAATCACTGCGCCCCTTTTGTCTTTGCCACAGCTTTCGTCCGGTTGTGCCATTTTGTTAGAGTCGTATTTCTATGAAAAATGAAATAAAAAATTAACTTTTGGGCCAGGTCTGCGTGACTTTTGACTTACCTGAAGTTGTCATAGCTTTCATCTGTGGCTTTCAAGCATGCATTCAGTTCTGTTTTCGTCACCGACTTGTTCTGCTTGTTCTCTCTGGTCTCGTCCTCGAAATCACTGAAAATTTGCTCGAGTTGCTTGTATACAAAGAAGGAATCTTCGCAAATCGAAATTCAAAAAAATATTCTGATTGATCTCCTACACACTGAAAAATTCGTCCCATAAAAACTAGAATAAAATTTGTTCATTTTGAACTTGAAAAAAAGCTTGAAAAAGCTTGTGCGAAAACGGAATTATTATCCAAAATGTGCTTTTCAAGATAAATTTTGTTGCAAAAAAGGAAAGCAGAGTTTCTGATTAGACGGGCATCCCACCACGCGAAGCGGACACACTGCCAATGAGCCAATAATTCACTTTTTTCATCAGCTTGATTTTCCCTCTTTTTCAACTCTGCGGGTAGGGTCGTAAAAACGAGGAGCTGAAGTGGTCCCTAAAGGGAACCTTCAAGTGTTCCTAAGGTTATCCCCCTATGGACTACTTTGGCGATCCGAACCAGGGAACATTAAAAAAATTCTTCTTTAGAGTTCCACGAGCCTGGACAGTCATATATCCGCTGATAGAACCGACAGAAATATTTTTATTCTGGATTTTTCGGACGACAGCGTTCACATATACAGCGTAGGTTTTGCGTTAGAAAGAACTTGTGTAGATCTTTTTTCTCGCCCATTCATTTCGCTTGCATTCGCCTGTTTTGGAACACGATGACTCGGATAAAATTGGGAGTTTTCATTGACAATTGGAAAATAAAATAAAACCTTTGATCCTCATCGTCATAGTCATCGTCTTCGGGTGCAGCATCGCTATCGACTTGGTCGTCCTGCTCGGCTTCATCTTCACTGCTCTCAATTTCTTCGTCGTCTGGTTGCTTGCCTTAGAAAAAGATCATTAGAAAAATAGAAAAAGCGAAAAACCAATTTCGGAGGACTCTCGATAGTATTGGCAAGCTTCACGCAACAAACTTCGCAAGAGAGTCAAGTTGTCAGACGCTGAAAAACTGAAAGCTATGAAAGAAAAAAAATCCTCTTGAATGAAAATTGAAAATTTTTTTATTAAAGTATCAAGTTGGAAAAGGCTATCGAACCTGCTTTCATTTATACAGTTGTCAATAGCAATTTTTACATAAATATTTTTTTCAAAATATAAAGTTTTTTTCAGAACTAACCAGTCGTGATGGCAATTTTGGTATGTTTGTCGCTCGCTTGAAGCAGTTCTTTTCGGACGGAACCACGCGGCAAAACGTTGCAAAACTTGATCAATCCATGCACTCGAATGTTGGCCAGCATCAGTTGATCCCACAACTTTTTCTGCTCGATTATCGCTTCAGCTGAAATCCACAGCTGAGCAATTTGCAGTTTCTACAGCGAAATATCGAAAAAAAAAAAAAAAGTTAAAAACGAAAAATTACACTTTTCTTCGTTTCTGCTTTTCTTTTCAGTTTGGGCAGTGGAATGGAAAGTGATATTCTTGTGGTCGGTCTTTGTCTGGAATGTCTCCGTTTTTCAATTTTTTGCTCTGTCGCTTACCACAAAATCAATGCCAGGTTCATGAGCTGAGCTTCCTGCAAAACAAAAACCTGTGTTTGGTAGGAATTTTTATGAGATACCGCTCATGGAATCATCGAGACTCTGTTCGTCAAACGAAATGTTGTCATCTTGTGTGTCTGAAGCTGACAAGCTTATGAAAAAGACTAATAGTTTTCTCACCGCTTTCTTCTTCTTTTCTCTCTTCTTCTTGTCCTGAATCTTTGAAAATTTCGGCTCTAGAAACCTGAATCGGAGAATTGAACGCTGCAACAGGCGCTGCTTTTGAAAAAAAATAACCTTTCGTCCTCTGTATGCTTGTTCGATACCATCCGAGAATGGCTGATTAGCTATATTGTTCGCCTTTTCGAACTTCAGGCCAGCGGCTGAATATAAGAAAAAAATTATCACCAAAATTATTGAACGAACTTTCAAAATCGGCGCTTTCCACATCAGGAAGCAGCGTGGTCGGCTGAGCCCATTTTTCTAGTTCTTCTACCAAGCTCATCTGTAAGGCGAAGAAAAACTGAAAAAGATTTAGAAAAGACAAAAACTAACAAAACTTGACAAGGAGGTACTTTTTGGAGCACTATGCCTTGTTCAAATTAACTTTCGCAAAATCTAGAATTCTCTCTCCAAATTTAGTTTTCTTTTCGCTCTCGGACTGCTATTTTGAATTTCGCGAAATCACTTTAAGTGAGGCATAATGCTCCATAGGTAGCTTTAAATGAAAAAAAAAAACAGAGAAACGAAATGGAAAATTGTTTTGCTGAGAAATAAAAGAGAAAATCGTTTCGTTTTTTAAACGAACAAAAATATAATGTCGTAGGCTATAATGCCGGGGACGCAAGCAGCGGACCACACGAGAATTTTTTTTTCATTTATCATTTCTAGATATCACGGTGTTTCTTTTGCGACGCCCCGCCCACTTTTCTCCGTCAATTAGGACGTGTTTAGTGCATGCACAAAAAATTTGGAAAACAAGGTTAACCGATGATATAAGTGTGAGAAACGAATGAACATTGAAGAAAAAAGACGAGGAAATTAAAAGAGAATAAATAAAACTATATTGCTGTGGAGAAACAAATAAAAGATGTTTCACAGCAAGTACTTTTTATTATAAAAAGTTGACGGAATATCCGGATATAAATGAATTCCGGAACATACTTTCTCAACTTCACAGACTTTTTTCATGTAACTTCATCTCATTGATGTCCACAACCTAGGAATCTGAACAATCGACAAAAAAATAGAATAAGAAAAACATAAAATGGGGTGAAACATGTTCCATACAAACAGGTGGAAATTTTCAAAACGCTTCTTCATCACGAGTTTTAAAGTTAGCCTCACAGAACTACGTTCAAAAAACGTCTAACAACCCAGAGTATACCCCGATCGTGGTCCCGCAATACTATCAGCAATCTACGAAAAGAAAAAGAGAAAAATATGAAAAAATTGACAAAAAATCAAAAATAAAGCCACTTTTTCAAATTTCGCGGGCGAATTTCGAGAAGTGCGCAGACTTTGCCGAGTTTCAAATTCCTTGCATTTTCTTCAACTGGCAGAAACGCCGTGATATCTCATACCGTGTTGAAAGTAATGACGTGTTCAAAGAGATTCCGCGAAGTTCGAAAAAACGGTCGGAGAGGGAATAAGAAAACTAAATTTTGGAGAGTCAGAGATAGTTTTGAATTTTGCGGAAATTGTTTTGAACACGGCGTTTTTTATGTGCTTTCGTGAAATTAATTGTAAAGACGAACTGGCAGTGGTCAATAGGTGTATCCACAAAAATAGCTAACGGATTGCACTTTCAAATTCAGTCGGAGTTTCGCAGGCTCAATCTGTAAATAGCATAGAGAGGCTAACTTTCCGCTATTTCAAAACTCTTCATCTTCTCTCTGATACTATCCCTATGCTATCTGGATTCGCAGAAGCTTTAGAAGTAAGTTGCCGAAGTGCAGTTCGATAGCTAGCTATCTCGTTGCGTACCCTGTTTGTTGAGTGACCGTGTGGATACCTCGATTGACCTTTAATGGCGTTTCGGTCGGTAGTTTTTTTTTTCATTTTCAAACAACTTTCACGAAAATAAGAACCAACAAGTTGAAAGAATTTTCAAAAATATTATTTGTGCGCTAAATTCTTGGAAAGTGAAATAAAGACCAAAATGATGAATAATGTTCGCCTTGTTGCCACGAGCGATTTGTCCTGCTCGACTTTCTTCGTGCTCGTTCAACTCGCTCTTCCTACTGTGAAAAATAAATTTAAGCTTCAGTCCATGATCTGAACAATCCTTTGTGTGTGTGAGCGTGCTGATATGCAATCGCGAATTCGCGTTGCCGGGGCTCTCATCTGCTCACTTGCGGCTGTACACTTGCTCATCTTTGAGGTGAGCTTAATCCGATGAGTTTTTGGAAAAATGTTAATGTAACTTTCAGATGCCGTCTTTCTATGACAATTACGTTGTGAGAAGCAGCTCTTTCTCTTTTAACGACGACGATGATGATGTCATGGCTCAAGTCCTCACTGATTCGGCCAATCTTGACCCCAACTGGTCAACTAGTACTACAAGACAGTTTTCAAAGGCCCAAAATGCAAGTTTAGGTATAGTTTCTGCTTTTTTCGAGTTGCCTTTTAAACGCCGTGTTCACAGGAATCTCGGCGATTTCTAAATTGACCTTTTCACGCAAAACCGTCGTATTTCTCTTTCTTTTTCATTTTGATAGAATTATTGGTAACTGAAGTTTATAAAAAAAAACAACCGATAAAAACAATATGCATATTAAAATGATAATTTTCAAACGCGGTATATCGAAAAGTTTCTCTCTGGCTTTGTTCGGGAATAAGATGATAATTCGGAGAAACAGATGGCTGAAGTTTCCATGATTCCTAAAACCCGTCAGAGATGATTCTGAATTACGCGGAACTTACTTTGAAAACGGCCAAAGTTCGAATGATACAGAACTGTCAAACTTACTTTCAGGTTCTCTTGAACTTCTATCATATTTAGAGGCGACAAACATGACTTTTTGTCCACTAACACCTCCATCATTGGTTCGTCGTGCCTTTTGAAATCATTTTTATGTTTTCCGTCATACCCTCAGGTCGGTCCCATTCGCGTTTTTCTCGATGAGCCACAACTGAATGTTCTCGCCAAAATGTTCAAGCACATTGAACGCGGCGGTCACGGGAAACCCACCAACTGTTTGGCTCGGCATAAAGTGAGTTTTTTTTCGTTTTCAAGTAAAAGGGAATGGGAGTTTGAAGAAAAAATTTTACATCAATTCAACTTTTACATTTTCAAGAAAGGTTTTTTTTATCTCTGAATGGTGCACTTCAAACAGTCAAAACTAAATTTATTAAATTTTTTGGACCTTTAATTATTCGAAAAATCAAAAGCTTTGAAATTCTCAAGTATTTGGGGATCATGAAATTATCAAGGTAGCATAGAGTTCAATTGAAGAATATTTATCAGCGATAAACTATCGATTAAAAAAAGGTGGTTAGTGAGTAAGATAGGCAAGGAGCAAACAACAGAAAAAAAAAAAATCAGAAATACCTTTTTCCAATTTATTCAGAAGTTTAGCCTCAAACGACCAAAAAGTCAAAAAAAAAAATCAATAATTGGTGGATTGGTTCGGGGAATTTTTTTTTGGAGTTCAGGGAAAAAAACACTGATTTGACGGTGCTTCTCGTTAAAAGCAAAATCATCTTCTTTATCTCGTTTTTGAATAGCTGAAAATTATGTCTTTTTGTTTTATAACGGATGGAAAAAAGAGCACCTGAAGGCGTAAAAGTTGCAAATTTGTCAATTCTCGCAGTTTTTTGTTACATCGTTTTTAGTCTGAAAATCCGTTTTAAATAGCTGAGATGAATTTTTTTTTTTTTTTCTTTCAAAAACCTACTTTCATATAAGTTGAAAATTGGGTGGTATGAAAAAAAGACCAGCGAAAATTCAAACGGCGACTTTTCCGATTTTTCCATATCGCTAGGGAACTTTCCGACGAATTTTTTTCCGACTTTTTTTCTCAATAAACTCTTCGTTTTTCAATCTTCCTATATAAAGTAGGCAAGTTATTCATTATTAAAACACAACGAAATAGAAAAAAATGTTAATAGATGTTTTATAAATCGAAAAAAATATACGGGAAAAAAGTCGGAAAGAGATTTGGCGGAAAGGTGGCCGTCGGAAAGTTTCCTAGCGATACGAAAAAATCGGAAAAGTCGCCTTTTGAAATTTCGCTGGTTTTTTTTCCATACCATCGAAAATTGTGTTGTTGGATTTTTTTAAACTAAATCTCCAACAAAAAAGTTAGGAGACAGTGAAAAGCTGTTTTGAGTCCTTCACAATCTTCAAACTCAGGCTCGACAAGCAATCATTTTAATAAAAAATGATTCGAGTACTGAAAAAAAGGTAAAACGCTAAATAAAACCCGTTTTTTCGAACCTCAACGGAAAAAAATTTTCCGGTTTTTCGTTCACAAGTCCAGTAAAGATTGAACAAATAAGTTCTAATGCTAAAAATATGTTAATGCATAACTATATAAAATTTCTGCGAAGTTTTGAGACATTAGAAGCTTTTTCAGAGAAGTTATGCTTGAGAAACCATTTTGAAAAATCTTTCTGGCCAGCACTGAGGATGACGTACATCACTGTCACTCAACAATTCAGGTTGCGATAATCGTTCCATATCGCGACAGGGAGTCTCAGTTACGCATATTGCTTCATAATCTGCACACGCTGTTGGAGAAACAGCAAATGGAATATGGGATATTTATAATAGAACAAGTCGCCGACCAAACTTTCAACCGCGGCAAGGTTTGCATTTTTTTTTTCAAGTTCTAGTTTCAATTTGAGTGCTATCAAAGTTCACCATAATGTAAAATCCGTTGTCAACACAGTTAAACGTGAAGATGCTAACTTATTTTACATTTTCTTCTGATGGATCGGTTTGAAAACTTAAGTTGATGAACGTTGGCTATGCGGAAGCGTCAAAGATGTTCCCCTGGCAGTGCTACATTTTCCACGACGTTGATCTTCTCCCCGAAGATGATCGAAATCTTTATTCGTGTCCTGTCCAACCGCGCCACATGAGCGTCGCCATTGACAAGTTTAACTACAGGTTGGACTTTACCAACATTGGCAAATAGGAAGTTCTGTATTTGAGCCAAAAACTTCAAACCACCAACTTGAATTATTGATATTGTGAGCATGTAGGATGCGCAAAGCCCCGCCTTTTCATACCACCAAATTGACGATCTTTTTTGTGGCGAAAACGGTTTTCAAGTGTCTTATATAGTTCAACTCAAAAATGAAGCTGATGACTAGACATATGTAATATAGACTCTACGAAACTGAACAACTTTCAATATTTTATTTTTACGAAAATCAACACGGAGCTATGATGATATTAGGGTGTTCCATAAGTCTTTGTGCACTTTTGATTATTGAAAATTTAGTCTCTTTTCATTTCAACGGAAAATCATGTGTCAGTGAGTTTCTGTCCCTTGAGAATTTCGTGCATGTGAACGTCGGTGTGTATACGTCAAACCTTCTGTTCCTCGTTTTTAAATGCTTCAGGAGCCGCTTTTCGTCAACATTTTTTTCCTTATTCATTTGATTTTTATTACAAATTAGAAACGATTTTCAGTCTCTTTTTTAAAAGTCAAATGTAAATAATTCTTCCTGTCAGAAGTTAGATAAGCGAAAGATTTATCCTGTTTTTTAACTATTTCTTTATTATTTAACCCGAAATACTCATGAGATATTTACGAAAGATTCATGTCAAGAAATTGAGATTAATCCTGGTAATATTCAAAAACAAAAAAATGAATCGAAAACGGTTCAGAAACAAGCAAAAAGGATTGGAAAGAAAGCGTGCGGCAGCAATTAAACCGTGAGATTAAGCCTCCACTTGAACGTCGCGTGCGCTACTTTTTCGGCATGGACAGTATCTTCTATCGAATAAAATTTAAAAAATTTTCAAATTATTTTTAAAAAAATGGCTTGACCATGAGTTTTAACCTGAAAAAACTAATAATTCTTTTGATCTTCAAATGTCAAATGTATTGTTGTAATTTGTTATAAACTCGATAGTTTTTTTTTTCAGGCTTCCTTATTCGTCAATTTTCGGAGGAATCAGTGCTCTCCGCGATGACCAGGTCAAGGCCATCAACGGGTTTTCAAACAGCTTCTGGGGCTGGGGCGGCGAGGACGACGACTTGTCTCAGAGGTTTTTTTTCAAGTATTGTGCAATTATCTTTCTCAATTTCTCATTTCAGAACCTCGCGAGCCGGCTTCAAAGTCTCGAGGTACCCTGGTGAAATTGCCCGCTACAAGATGGTTAAGCACTCTCGAGAAGACACGAACTCGGCCAACAAGTGAGAGCCGATTTTGAAAAGTTGTTCAAACAACACAAATACTTGAGATGCCGATGGAAACTGCTGAAAAAGACGGGTATTCGGTGGCGACATGATGGTCTCAACGATTTAAAGTACCGTGTGTTGTCGATTGAGCAACAGCCGCTCTTTACGCGCATTCTCGTCGACCTGCTAGAACAGGAAAGCAAAAAGGCGTTGCGAAAATTTTTTCCCGATTGCTAGTATAAGGTTTTGTGTGGCGTGACCAGCAGCCATTACGGGTTTTCAATTTTCTATTCAGTTCTATCGCCTCTCTTCTTACCTAAAGAATATCAGAATCTCGTGATTTTTGCTTTGTTTCCTAGTCAGTCTTTTGGGTATTCCAAAAGCGTATGTGCTACTTGCTCGGCGGGTGTCGGTGACTACGAGTAAACATTTGTTTTTTGCAAAGAATTGTGAAAGAGTGAAAAGTTACAAATTTATTAAAACTCGTCTATTATGTACAGAGCAAGTAAAAGATTTTTTTGTTGTTGACGACACGGCTTTTTCTCCTTTTCGACTACCAATACTACGAAAACTCACACACACACACAAGTCGAGCTGGTAAATTCACATTTGTGTGTGTTTTCGAGAAGAAGCATCATTTTCCAAAGGGAAGAAATCCTTTGACAGCTTCAAAGGCTCCTGTCGCCATCGTCTTGGCCTTTTCCACCTGTTCCGTGAGTCCGAGTTGCCCAATTATACTGTCGTCTTGAGCGTTCATCTCCGCCGCCAGCTCCTAAATTTCTCCGTTTCCCGAAGATTTTTGTTTTTGCGGACCTCGGGCGTTTTTCGGGCGCCACCAATGCGACCTTCTGTGAAGTCCATCGCCGACGCCGCGCCTTCTTCCTTCTTCTTGATGGCGTACTTGTCACGGATGCCCTGTCGCATCTTTTCACGTTCGTTCTCCATTTTTCGGTGCTTTTCCTTGCGTCGCTCTTCTTGCTCCAACCGTGCCGCAACCACCTAAAAATCAGAATTTGTGTATACACAAGCAATCAACCTCGGGATCTTCGCCAGTCTCCGTCTTTTCGCCGCCACCGTCGTCGTTTTTGAGGCCAAGGCCGCCGGTGACTTCATTGAGCTGGTTGCCCACCATTTGCTTCATCAGGAATCCCGCCATGTTTTCTTCAATTTTTTTTTCCCAAACACAAATATTCAATTTCCTATCAAAAGGCGAAGAATGAAGGTGCGCTAGATTGAAAAAAAAAAGCAGAATAACCGGTGCTGCCAATAAATGGAAAAGGGACAAAATGAACCGAGGCGGGCCCCGCCGCAGATCGATGCCGAGCAGCTTCCTTTTTGCCCTTTTCTTTTGAAGCTCTCTTTGGTCGATATTTGCCGCCCAAAAAAAAAAGAATGAATGGCGAGTCGAGAATTTATCTCTGAAAAGATTGAACACGGTGCTGTCATTGTTGCCGCTAGAATTTTATACTGCTCGGCACACCGGGCATGCGATAGTGGAAACCCCAGTCATATTAGGTGCTTTTTGGTGTCAAAAGAATGCAGCTGCACGGTGCATGCTCAAAATCTCTCAAAAAGCTAGCTGAACGTCTAGTCAATCCTTCCCGACTAGACGGAGAAGTGGGTGGATCGCAGCGTTTTTTTCGGTACGTCAGTCGAAACGTTCCGTGAATTATGGTAGTTTGGGTGTAAACACACCGGGACGCATTATCGCGTACTCCAAAAATGTTTTTTTTTTTTCAATTTTAAAGTAAAAAACATATTTGCTAATGGCTTTCGAACATTACGAAGTCTTCTCTATTTGAAGAATATGATGTTGAAAAACATTTAAACATCATATAAAATATATAGCAGCGATCATAATAGATAGAAACTTTAAATTGCGGATAACGAAAGAAAAACAGAAGATATTGTTCTGTTAGGTTGCCTCGCGTCGAAAAATCAATAAAAATATGAAAAACCTCAGAATAAACAAAAATATGAGCACAGCACCGTAAAAAAAAGAGCTTTTTATACCTTGGATTAGAAAGTCGAATAATGGATAGAGAGCAAACATTTAAAACCTTGGAGATCGAAATGTTTAATATAGTTCGAAAAGCCATCAAAAAACTACAAAAAATAATGTAATTTGAATTAATTATAAAATAAAACTTCAAACTTCCATGTCCAACTCAGTTTGACTCTAAATTACACGAAACCGGTTTTACACTACGTGAAAGTATACTTTTATATAACTGGATAAGGACAATAACCCTACAAAAACGTCAAAAATTTTGTTAATAATTTAAAAAGTTAATTGAAAGCGCATTTTTTCTGTATCCTTCAGTAAATCTATGGTTAGGGAGTCTGTTCAGTGCCAAGAACTCCGTGGGATGGGACACGTACGCGGTTCTTGGCAAGAGTTCCCTTCAAGCTCTACCGACTAATTGAAAAGCTCGGTCACCTTCATCAAAAGAATCAATAGGAAAGTTAAAAAAGAAATGAAAACAGCGATAAACGAGCTTTAAAAAAAGTTGCTGGCGGTTGAATCGAACTAGTGCCAACCGCATACGCGCACGCTACGCTTCCTGCCCCCTGCCCCGTCTCCCTCGCCTTCCAAGTCGGGAAAAATAGACATTTTCGGCTTTTTTGCAATTAAAATCTGTTTGTTGTCATCTGTCAACTATCAAGGCTTTCAAGGCAACCAACGAACAGAAGAGGATTTTCAGCCCAACAAAAATGATATGAAAATTCAAAAAGTAGTCACGTTTTGCTGCAAGCGCTCCTAAGTGCGCCGATCGATGCAAAGGAGCTTGGCTAGGGGCATTGCAAGGTATGTGACAACTTCGGATGGGATCGATGATCGTCGTCATCGTCAGGGCAACACGGCGACTTTTTCCTTTTGAATGTGCAGGAGCAGCAGCAGCCGCCGTGGACTGAACGGCTTTCAGATTTTATCCTACCTTTTGACAGTTTTGACATTTCCTACGACTTGGTTTGCCCTTTCTTCTTACATCTATCCTGTTCTTTGTTGCGGTAAGTTGTCAATTTCGATAAAAAACTTTTAAAAGCAACAAATTCAAGCCGAGGCTGCTGCCTACATTTTCATTTATGCGCTCGTCGCCCGCCTGACCATCTTCACGGCTTGCCCTGATGATCTGAAGAAAAAGTTGCAACTAGGTGATTGTTTGTATAGCCCATTCTGACCAGCTTGTTACGTTTCTGTTTCCTGCAAGAAAGATCGAATCGGAGAAATTTTGACCAACTTCGCTGGTCTGTTCATCTTTGGAATGTCGAGTACATTGACATATTAGGGTGGCAGGAAAGAAATGCGTGTTTTTGATGTCATTTAAATTTATCATAAAAACAAGGTTATCACAAATCAATTCGAACTGTAGTTCCCATGTGTATTAGCACCTTGTCAACAATGCTCACGCAGAGAATGGATACTCTCTCTGACAAACTGGGCCGCCTACGAGTCAAAGAAGTTTCACCCCCAAATTTGGACTTTATCGGGGTTTTCCAATTTTTTTTGGCTAATAAGCGATCCAATGATTCACACAGATGATAAATGCGAAGAGCCATGTCTGAGCATTGTAGCGGAAAAGCAGAAATTTGCAGAACAATTTTTCTGATTCGCGAAAAAGCGAAAAAGCGATATTGTGAACCCATTTTTCATTTCTCCTTTTTGCACTCCATTGCGTAATAAAACTGTTTTCTCTTGCAGCTATGGGTGTGTATTAACTGATGAGCCAGTTTCACAGACGTCTGTTGTGGATCCAGTCTAATGGCCTTTTAAAATCGCCTTTATCGTCGATTTTTCCGTGTTTTTTGATTCAAAGGTCTTTTCGCCTAGTGAATAGCGCTAAAGCAATTCAAAATGTTAACTATCAGAAAAAAGCATCAATGCTGATCATAATATTGAAAGGTGCCAAGCTTCTGAATTTGATTTGTACTTTTTGAAATAACGCGAAAACTAGGTCCGCGAATATAGTTTTTGAAAGAAAGTTTTCAGAGCTATTTTTCTTATAGAACGGCGGAATGAAAGTCAGCAAACTATATATCCAATGACGCACAAGGACAAGCCCTTTTCGACAAAAAATACCGTTCTAAATAATATTGCTTCTTGGATGAATTAGAAGCCGACAAAAACGAGCCGCATTTCTTTCATGCCACCCTAATAGTTCGATAACTTTCTGTGGATAACCTGCTCTCTGATTGGTTTACCGCGCCATCAAGGGCGGAGCTTGAGAAACGACTTGAAATTCAAAATCAGAACAGAACCTTTTTTGTGAACCAAAAATGCAAAAAACCTATGTATTTACACTACCTTTTATTCTGTTGTGCTTTTAAAACGTGTCCTTCTTGCGCGGAACACTATACAAATTGAAGACTGCGCGTTTTGGACACACTTGGTTTCCAGGTTTCAAACGTCGCAGTTTCGACGAAACAACAAGAGAAGCTGGGCGCCAGCATGTCATTGAGAATGGTCATTGTTACATTTGCCGAATCGACGTGTGAGTTGGAAAAGCTTGCTTTTATTTATTCAATCTGGAAACTTCTTTTCCTCGCAGGACCCACGACACGAAGCACTGCCGTCGTTGCAACTTCTGCGTCGAACAGTTTGACCATCACTGCGTATGGCTCAACAATTGTATTGGTGGCAAGAACTATCGACTCTTCATTGCTCTGGTCTCGTTCATGTGCGCCTGCTCATTTGTTGCTGTCGGCTTGCTGACTCTTCTCTTGGGCCTTGACCTTCGCACGACGATTGATTCCAGTAGGTGGCCTTTTTCTATTTTCTTCTCGCCTTCATGTTGCGCACACAGCTCGAGATTGGCAACAGTGGTCTCGGGTTGGTGCTTGTTTGGTTTGCCTCGCCGTGTATCTCGTCATCGGCTTGTCAACTGCCCACCTTCTGATTTTTCACGCTCGTTTGTGTGAGTTGTAGATTTTACAGTCCTAAGAAAAGCTTAGGAGGGCCCCGATAGGGGGACAAATATGTTCCCTTGTAGTAGCCCACCCTGGGGGCCCCTAACTCAACCTCTATCGGGGCCCTGAAAATCTGGTTTAAGGCCTCCTATAAGGGTTAGATCAAATTTTCACTGAAATGAATAAACCCCCTATAGGGGCCGTGAATCGTTTAGGGGGTTCAAGGAAAGCTTCGTAGTCCCTATCGGGGCCCTCTAAAATTTTCTTAGTCAATCCTTCCCGACTTGAAAGGCGAGATATAGTCCAATTATCCCGACATGAAAGGCGAAGGAGGCGGAGAAGGACGCGGGAAGCGTAGCGTGCGCGTACGCGGTTCACAGACGAATCGGGAGGGTTCTGTCTCGTTAAACCGTAAGACATTAGGAAACGTCTATACTTTTGATATGTTAATAAGCCTTCAAAAACGGGTATATGATAATCGGGCCGCGAAAATCGAGCCGCCTTTTGTACGGGGCGAGACGAACAGAGAAAAAGAAATAGTGTAGAAATGGAGGCTCGATTTCCGCAGGCTCGATTTTCGCTGCCCGATTATCATATACCCTCAAAAACTCCCTATGGAAAAAAAACGAAAAAAAAAACTGACGCCGTGAGAAAAGTAACGGCTTTAAAAACCTCGAAAAAAAGGCAAATTGTTTTGAAATTTCGGAAGAACTCGTTTTTCATAGGTTTTTTTATAAAAAGTTTTTTTTACGAAAAAGTAGGCTTTTCAAAGAAAAACACAGCTAGAACGTTCAAAAATACGATTTAAGTTTCCAAAATAAATTTTCGCAAACGCCAGCAAGTCTTAAAAATGGCCTTATTTGAGGAATCCGTCTTTAGTGAGTAAATAAGCGTATTTTCTGTAATTCTATGAATATCGAAAACAGCCATGTCAATTTCATAAGATAGAAAAACAAAATAGTCAAAATTTTTTTGTGTGGCCAGCGGAGACGACGCAGTGGAAACCGGATGGGTCACTGTAGGTCTGATCTGGTGAGTGACAAATAAAAGTATAAAAATAAAGACAAACTTTTTTGTTCTTCATCTTTTTTTCCAGCTTACAAGCTCTACTGAAATCGTGCAAAGAGTAGTGCCTCTGCCAGCATTATGCAAGAAAGTCTCATGTTTCCTTCAATTCAGTGCTTTGCATTTTGCAAAGAAGTACCTCGCATTTTGCACTTTTTTTTTCGTCTGAAAAAAAGTAACCCTAAAAAGAAATGTAAAATGCGAGGTACTTTTAGGGACCGCAGAGCCACCCCAACATCCCCTCGGAAAGCGCGCCACCGATAGGCTTACGCTGATTGATTTTGAAGACGTTACCCAGTAGACACTTGCATCTTCTTCCCGATCGTCCAGTGATTGCGTTAAACGTCGAGTTACACGCCAAAAAGCTGCGTCGCTTCACGCTTGCCAATCGCCTTTGAAGAAAAATCGACTATAATTCAAATTTGACCCCTTTTACTACAGGGAAATTGGGCTTGACCACCTACAAGTACATGCGCCGACAACCAAGAGGAAAGGTATTTTTTTTTATGAAACTTCATTTCTTGTTCAATAGTTTTCACATTTAGGTTTCTTCGGAATCAGTGTCGACGACGACAACGCGTTTTTAACCGTGCCTTTTGACCACCAACCCTTTTTTCACCAAATTATCAAGGAAAAATAAACTTTTCAAACTAAATGTTGAATACAAGCGAAAGTAAATAAAAAAGAAAAAAGAGCTTTGTCTTGATGCTATAGACAGTACTATATAGCCAAGTCATGGATTATTTGGGACGGCGAATACGCGGTTTAACTTTCGTGCCGAAGGTAGATCACGAGGACTACTCATGCGCCTTCCATAAAAGCCCCATTTTACGACTCATTCGTTTTTCCTTTGTATTTCGTCGATTGAGGAAACCTGGAAACCAATGAAATGAATTTAAACAAAAAACTGAATTCAATTAAAACAAAAATAAATCACCCAAATGAGGCTCTTATTAATGGCGCATGTAGAGCACGATCTACACTCTGCCACGGCGTTCCAAAAGGGAACCTCGCAGTGGAGAAAAATGAGACAGAAATTACCGCGCCACAATTGCAGAAAACTGGGCGTGGTTTAATTTCGTCCCAGTCGAGCTGTCGCATCGCGTCTTGGAGGGCTAACGAGAATAATTTTGGAGATTTGGTGTCTCCTTGTCTTACTTTTTTCCCTATTGAGATCGACAGTTTCTTCTCGAAGATTTGTATAACTGTCGAGGTATTTTCGTTTGTCGAGATTATTTGAGCAAATTTATAGAAAATTTCAAACCCTTATCAATTTTGTAGATTTTGAATTTTTTTTTTTCGCAACTCCTTGTTAACGCTTTTAACCTACTGTAACAGATATTTCAGCAGCGAATTTTTTACTAAAACGGGTCAGTAGGCTACATTTTCAATCTCACCAGAGAACTACTCGGAAAAACTTTTGAGATGCCATGAAATTGATGCAAAAGATTTTCTTTTGATTTATTTGGTTATCAAAAAAGTCGAATGACAGAACAAAAAGTCAATATCAGTACAGCTACGGTGGCTGTCATCTGTTTTTACATCCCGTTCAATTTTTTTCTGAATTTATTTGGAAATATTTCTTATTTAAATGAAGAACTACATGATAAAAGTTTCAAAAACTATTTTCGAGTTTCGTACTTTTACAAACTGTTTCGTTCTCAAGAAAAATACAAAAAAAAACATGCACTCGACAGGAATCGAACATACACAAAAAAGTCATGGCCATGAACTCACTGCCAAAGTCGGAAGTGCGGAAAACGGGTGCAAAAAGGGAGTGACTGCAAAATGACCGCTAAAAGGGTCCCTTTTTACGGCCTTTATTGAGCCTTCCATTTTTGGTGGGCTAAAAAGAGTCATAAAAGGGCGAAAAAAAGGGAGAGGCCGCAAAAAGGGTGAAGAAAGGGTGAGGGTGCAAAAGGGTTCTGAAAGTTTCTGCTATTGATTTTTTTACGATTTTATTACTGTAGCATATTTTTGGTTCATACACAGTCACTTTTTAAAGATTAGTCTTGATTTAAAAAAATTTTTATTTCACAAAAAGGGTCCAAAAAAAGGGCGGATGAAGGCCGATGAAAGGACGCAAAAAGGCAGTAAAAAGGAAACCTTTGCCACCCGTTTAGGAACAATTAATGGAAACAGACGGATCCGTAACGGACTCCCAAAGGGCCCGTGAAGGGTCCTTCCGACTTTGCCTATGCTGACCCTTTAACCACGACGCCAGGCCACCTCGTTAAGAAAAGACCGCAAAGCTCCGCCCCTTTTCGCGATGGAAAAAAGGCAATTTTTTTTGGTATTCCGTCTTTGATTGTTTCGTATAGCCGATAGAAACAATGAAAAATAATAAAAATTTCAGCATACATGTAGCAAAGGTTCCTCTATCCGTTGAAAAGGTTTTTAGGTACTTTCCATGTGTTTCAAAGGAGTGTCGTACGGAATAGTGATGCGAGTTCGAAAAATAAACTCAGTTTTGCGTTTTGATATTCATGTAGGTCGCGGACAAAGTTGATTTTTTGAAAACTACTTATAAACAATAAATGAAATTTTTTAAGCCAAAAAAATAAAAAATTCTATTGCCGTGTTCAATTTGATTCCGCGGAATGCAAAATGATCTCTGACTCTCCAAAATCTAGTGATCTTTTCCTTTCTCTAACAGGTATTTTGCATTTCGCGGAATCAAATTGAACACGGCATATGATCGCCGAAAAAATTGAGAGGCGCGCAAAGTCAGAGAATGTTTTCTCAAGTGCAATGCATTGTTCGAAGGTTTTTATGCTTTTTTCATATTGAGAAAAACAATGCTCAAATAATACTTGTTCACAACTACAAGAAAATGTACTGTTTTAGTGGTGAAAAAGCTGGAGAATTTTTCGCGAGTTGTTTTGAAACGTTTCCCGGTCGAAGACACGCGTTTTTTCTTACGCATTCATAAGAGCTTTTAATTTTCAAACAAATAAAGCAATAAAATCGAAAATTCAAGATCGCCGAAAAAATTTTTTCAACAAAAAAGGTGAATAAAAGTGGGCGAAATTACATTTTCCTGAGACTCAAAGAGCACTGTAGGCTGTATTTGTGCAGTCACTGAGACGAAAGTGATGATAAAGTGGAATTACAACTCGTAAAACCTTCTCTTTTGGCTCCTGAAACCGTGCCGCCCTTGCAAATAAGAGTGCGCGCAGATTACATGAGAATTGGCATAACCAAATTTTCAGTGCAAAAAATTTTGCTTTTCGATTACTTTTAAATATTTTCTCCTCTTATTCTTAATATTTTTCGTTTTTCTTTTCTGTTTTTGCACACTACATGTTAAAATCATTATTTTTATAACAAAAACGAGGAGCTAGCTTGAGTTCGAAAAATAGGTCTGTGGTCCCTACGTACATGTGTTTTAGCAGTCCCTTGATTATAAGGAATCTCATCTAGGTCTACACGCCACCAAAGTTTCAACTCGAAACTCTTCTCGAATTCGAGTAGTTCTCTTGTCAGATTTATGCAAAAAATATTCCAATTTTTTACTAACAATTACAAAACCCGATTCCGTTGTGTACACGGGTTTCATAAATTGCTCGAAACAAGCGATTCTAGATGCTAGGGCGACTTTGCCATACAAATGACCGTCGCGCCACGCTGACTTTTGAAAAAGTCATTTCTGATGGCAGGCAGGGCGGCCAGGGGCAGCCATCCTACACCTCTAGGCCTAGGAATTTCTCAAAAATACGAAAAAGAAAATTCGAAGATACACCACTCAGAACATGCAAAAACACAAAGACCATACACAGACTGCGAACTTTCTCATAACGTATCCACAGCAAAGGAAAAATTTTCGTAGTACCCTTGTCTAGGTTCAGGTCTTTTTTTCGCTTGGTCTTGGTAGCTTTTAGGCTCTGTTGGAATACAGACCTTGCATCTGTCGTTATAAGAACTCTTTTCATGTGCTTGATATTTCTAGAAAAACGCCTTAGAAAAGAAAGACCGCAGACCATTTTTGCTTTTTGAGTCCCAAGCTAACCGTGAATCGGCTATAACGCAAACCGAACGCTTCTAGTGACCACTTTAATAACGTTCCTAGAATTGCTCAGAAAAAGTCCGGAACGCATTCGATTTTTTTGTTATCGAGGTCTGTGACAGGGTGGTGCGAGGGCCGGCTCTTCAGTCTAATCTCTAAGTTAGGCGCAGGCTTTGGCCTGCGCCCTATTTTAGGGACAGGATATATTTCTTAGATCCCGGCTCGGTCTGAGCGAAGCCTAAAAGCAAAAACAAGCCCGAAAAGCTCAGGTTTTATTAAGTCGAAAATCAAACTTTTTCAAACTCAAAAATCAAGTTTCTGGTTTTATAGTTAAAGGTCAACAAAAACTACGAATTTAAAAATAAGCGTTTTTCGGTGAGAAATTCGAAGTTCAGTGTAATATAGAAGACATCGAAATAAAAATTTTTAAATTTGATTGAAGCTTGGCCTGGCCCAAGCCCGCGCAGAACCTCTTCGCAAAAATTAGTCCAGCCAAGATGTCCAAGCATCCACAAGCCCGGACCTCGGTACAGCAAACCGTACGCGCCCCGGACTTTTTCTGAACTTTTCTTTTCTAATAATTCCTTCAGCGGCTTCAGCACTCTCAATTGTTTACTAGAAATTCTAAGAAACGTCCAGGAAGAGTCCGATTTGCGTTACCGAGGTCCGAGCAGTTGAAACCCGAAGCAGTGAAGCTTGCGCCGGCTAGGACCAAGTCAGGCTTCGACAAAAAAAGTTTTCAAACTTCATGAAAACATTGTCATCTTAACTCTTCTCACTTATTTTAAAATTGAAGTCTATCAAACAAGTTATGAAAATGGACGGAGACCGATAGGTTGACAATCTGGCCCCTCGCACAAGCCTGGCTAGCATGCTTTGAACAGATGTCAATCAGTTTTTGAATGAACGATAAATTTAACACAGAACCCTCAGCTGCTTTTAAGAGCATTGGGCTGGTACCTGGTATTGTTCAGTCGGCCCAGCAGTTGATCTTACTCCGTCACGGATCTTGTTTCGTCGCGAATTGAGGAAGGCGGACTTCTTGTCGTCGCGATCAGCTGAATTCCCCAAAGATAAAAATTTCAAGTCCGGTAAAGAGGATATCAGTTATATAACACGCTCTCGCTGAAATTCTCAGAATTTTTCAAAAACAGCTAATACGAATATTTTTCTTTTGATTTTGATGAAATTTCAACCAATGTTATGATATGAGTCAGGATTGCGGACACAACTTTTTGAGCCATTTTCCTTCAACCGTAGCCGGGTTACGGTAGGCGGGTGGTCACCTGCGTATCTAAGAGTTGAGGAGTTTTTCTAGGCAAGATGTATACTGATCGATGGGAATGCAATTTCAAGATGCAATTTTACTTTTATTCGTGTTTTTTAGGTCACTCTGTTCTCAATAGTTATTTCCGTTGAAGTATCCTATCTAAAAATTTGCTAGGTCATTAGCTACAAATACACACCATTAAAAACTTTTTGTCCCTAACCACCATCTCACAAAATCGCCCCAAACGGAGCTTTTCCAGCAAGTGGTCAAATGAAAGCATAGAATCGCAAAAATCTCAACTTTCAGGCCAATATCGACTTCAGAGTAAGTTTTAGCTGAAAAAGTTAGCTAAACTTTGTGAGAATAACTTTCACCAGAAGTTTATGGATTACAGTTTTATGCAAAACGGTTTACCAGCAGAAGTTCAAACAATAAAAAGGTTAAAGGCCATCATCAGGCGAGTCTAAATGCTGAGAGTTGCGCGCGTTTGGCGTGATTTTGTGACGTAATGGGTAGGTCAAAAGTTTTTCAATGTGGTGTGTATTTGTAGCTAATGACCCACAATTTTAGATAGGATACTTCAACGGGAAATACTGAACAGAGAGCTAAAACAAGCGAAACAAAAATGTAAACTTTACAAAAATCTTGAAAAATTCATAAGTGCATCAAAAACGGTAGAAAACTTTTGAAAAAAGAGCGGTTGCCGAGCTTTTCAAATAATCGGCGACAGATTGAATTGAACTCGTGCCAAGAACCGCGAACGCACACGCTACGCGTCCCGCCCCTTGCCCCGCCTCCTTCGCCTTTCAAGTCGGGAAACATTGGCTATAGCTAGGACCTAAAAACTTTTAGAGTCACTTTGACGGGAATACCTCTTGTGAATAGGGTGATCACCAAATTTTGCGAACACAAAAAGTACCGTATCACGAAAATTCTACAGTAACCCAAGATTGTAAGTACTGAAAAATTTCTAAAATTGCATTACCTATCGGTTAGTATACAACTTGCCTAAAAAAAACTCGTAAATTCCTACGAAGGTGTTCACCCACCTACCCGTTTTTGTACTCGTTGATTTTGAGAATCCCAGAGACAGCCTGAGTCGAATGCAAAAGTCGAATCTAGTTTGTTTTCGAATCCAAAACCTTCGAAACCTCCATCCATTGTTCCAGTAGTCGTCGATAGGTTATTTTTCCAGTTCGCCTTTTTTTCGAATTTTCAATCTTGTATATACTCCGTTCGTTTCTGAAGGAAAAGAAATTAACAAAAGAATCTGTTATGTATCAAAACTGCACTACTGGAGGTTGTCGCTGAATCTCCATGAACTGATCAGAAGATGTTTGTTGAAAAGATTCCTGCAATAACTTCGAAATTGAAAAGCAAAGTCGATTGCATTATTCGAATCGCAATGCTTTGATTGATTAGCTATGTAAAGTCGTAAGTAAGTTAGAGAAACTTTATCCAGTCAGAAAGAACTAACTAGGCGGTGCGCTAGAGCTCCGCTCGTATACTAATAACTAAGAATCCTAGACGCCGAAAGCCGTGACGGCATTTTCCGCGGGGGTCCCATCATCGCTTTGTCAGTTTCGCGCTGCCAACAGTTTGTGCTTCGGCCACCGGAATGGGCTTCGGCGTGACTTTGCGTATCCAATTTGCAAGAAAAAAGGATCGGCACTCCGGGAGTCCCGCGGGCCTAATCTACTAGCGCTTACAACTTAGAAACTTATTTTGGAAATTAGACGTTTTATGGAAGTTCAAAACTCATCTTGACGTTGGCTGCAGTAGCAAGACGGAGTCGTATGGAAATGACATTAAAACGCAACGAAATAAAAAACTATATCAAAAGAAATGACGCCTTGCCACGGGTTCACGTTTTTACCGCAGATAAGGAAATTTTTATTCTGAATAAAAATCTGGGTCATATGACGCAAAAAGCTAGAGCTAGTAAGGACACCAAAAACCTTTTAAAGTTCAGTTTTTAACTTTTGGACTCTCTAGTTTGTCGTGATTTTGTATCTTTTTGTCCTCTTGCAAAAGTTCTCGTTTCCTGATGGTTTTCGAACTTATTTAAACATTGCGCCATACAAGGTTTTTTGAAAAGTTTCTGCTTCCTATTAAATATATGTTTTATTGGGTCTCGCGATACCTCTTTCTCGATTCGCCCATGAAAACTTCCAAAGTGAAATTAAAATGTTCCGATTTTTGACCAAAGTATTCAAATTTAAATTCAAATGTTCATTTTTGGCGGCCGATACTCTTCCGAAACGGGATTTTCCGAATCGAAATCCGATTCGATGTTTTTCGAACCGTACTCTTTCGAACTCAAACTTTTTATGATTTTTCCGACTTGAATTTCTATCAATTCTGCAGATAGCACCTTTTCTTTTACAGATAGCACCTTTCTTTCTCTTTACAGATAGCACCTTTCTTTCTCTTTGGCAGCCCCAAAACCTGGTTTTTCAAAGCAAGGCCAAGCGAAAAAAATTATAATTTCTAACACGTGCCTTCCCCATTAAATTTTTTTATACATATTTACATTAACTCTCTAATAATCTTCCGAATCAAGCTTTTTATGAAAATATCCCTTCTCGCCTACTGTAAAAAATTTCTTCTTACTTCCGGGTACCTGTCAACTCGTTGGGGTTGACTCCTTCCCGCGTATTGTTATTCTCCTGCCCGTCATATGTTGATCACTTATAATTTTTCTATACTACCTAATGTTTTTTTTTATAACAGTGAATAAACTATTATTATTATAACTCTCAATGATTTGAGTGCTGCACTAACCACCGGCGCCATTTTCAGAAATCTGGCTATTCTTCTTAATGTAAGCCCTCGGCTTGGCCATGCCGAGACTCCATCGATAGTTTCAATGTGGTCCGAATGTAGACAGATTATATTAATAAATATTTATTAGTTACATTAATATAATAAGATTTAAATATAAAGATCGAGGAATGGGCTCCAGACTGGGAGACTTTCAACCCAGCTGAAGATAGTCCCCTCCTTTTAGAGGTTCTCACACCCACCACCTTTTGCACTCCCCGTGTCAGTCTACCGCCTTTTTCTTCAGTCTACCACCTTTTTCTTTTCCGTACGGTTGGCTCTTTTTTCTTTCTCAATTTTTCGTCGCCCGATTTTTTTCCTCTTGTTTCTGGGACTAAAAAAATTGCTCCACAACAAAAATTAGAACTGTTTTGGAGCAACTTTGGCGAGTTGGTGAACTCGAGTTTTCGTTTCGATGCATGTTCCGTTTCTCCTACACGGCGTTTTAAAAAGGGTGGACGTGAAGAGAAAAACTGGCAGGCGATAAAATGTGCCCTGATGAAAAAGTTCTAACGGCGGAGTACGGTAGGAGAAAGCAAGTTCGCGCCAGCGTACACTTCTTATCAGATAATTATTAATTTTTTTCAATTCACTTTTTTTCTTTTTTTCACTTAATTTCGTTGTTTTTTTAGATCTTTTTTTGCTCCATTTTTTTCTCCACAGTTGTTAATAACTGAGACGAACATTTTTCGATGAACACGATTTTTCTTGTTCCCGATTTCGCGAAGTTTTCACTTTTCGCAAATCGTCTAAAATTTGGACCTTAGCCTTATATTGCAATTAGTTTTTTTGTTTTTTTAACTTGTTCTCCATCGTTTGATTGATAGTTCACCGTGAAACATTTTTCAAAAAAAGACTACTTTTTTTAGTGATTTAATGACGAAAAACAGGTTGTTCGAGAAAAGCTCTAATTTCTATATTTCAATCTTTATTCGAAAAACTTTCTTTGATTTTATCTTATTCTCCATTGTTTGATCAACAGTTCACCGTAGTAATTTTTCAGAAAAAAGCGAGTTTTCAAGATTTTGGAGCAAAAAACAGATTTTTCGAAAAATCGCTAATTTTTCACTCTTCATAAGCTCCCATAAATTTTTTTAGTTTCCTCTCGTTCCCCGTCATGAGATGAACTTTTCCACGTACGATATTCTCAGGAAAGAACAGTTTTACAGAATTTAACAGTCAAAAACATTTACACGCGAACGTAAATCTACGCGGAGAAACGTCTCCTAAAACTGCGCGACAGTTGCGCTACGCCGCGCCCACTAGCGAACCTCTCCAGCCTTTTTAAAACGCCGATCCTATGAACACGCCATAAAAATTTTCACCGTCGCGCGTAGGATCCGTTGCTTGCGTACACGACACAATAATCGACGACCCTTTTCGGTATTCTCAGGCACTGGTGCGCGCACGCGCACGGGTACTGATTCTTTTTTCGCTATTTCCACTGAAATACGGTTTTGAAATATATTTTTTATATTTTTGTGATACTACCCAGTGCCCCTGCTCACGTTTTGAAGTTGTTCCGAGCACTTTCGAACAAATTTACGAAAAAAAAGTTGCCAAGTGAAATTTAGATATTTCAAATTTTTGGTGGTATGAAAAAAAGACCAGCGAAAAATCGAACGGCGACTTTTCCGATTTTTTCATATCGCTAGGGAACTTTCCGACGGCCGCCTTTTCGACGAATCTCTTTCCGACTTTTTTCCCTTATGCTTTTCGGTTTATAAAACATCTATAAACATTTTTTTTCCTACTTCTTTGTGTTTTAATCATGAACCAACTACCTACTTTGTAAAAGAAGATTTAAAACGAAGAATTTATCAAGAAAAAAAAGTCGGAAAAAGATTCGTCGGAAAGGCGGCCGTCGGAGAGTTCCCGAGCGATATGAAAAAATCGGAAAAGTCGTCGTTTGAATTTTCACTGGTGTTTTTTTCATACCACCAAATTTTTGTGCAATCTAATTGTTATAAACTGGTGCAGAGCAATGATAAGAGATGAACAGACATGAAAAATATCAAATTTATAATTTTTCAATTAGTTAAAAAGCTAATGCCGTGTTCAATTTGATTCCGCGAAACGCAAAATGATCCCTGACTCTCCAAAATTTAGTGATCTTTTATCTTTTTTCTTTTCTCTAACGGGTAATTTGCATTCCGCGTAATCAAATTGAACACGGCATAAAAAACAAAAGAAACACACCGCACGTGCGCGCATGCGCACTTTTGGCAACAAACACGCGCCGTCAGTGTCTGAGTTCGGTTAGGTTTCTTTTATTTTTACTTTGGAAACCGCACAACCATCCAAATATCTCATTATTCAATCGACATACAGCGAGTCAGAGCGACTTTTCTGTCTCGGAGCTGATAACCTAACCTTTTTGAAATAGATTTTGAGCTCCTCGATAAGTTGACTTTTACTAAACTTTACTCTGACGTTTATGAAAGATATTTTTGATCTTAATTGGCTAGTTTAAAGTTTACTGGTTATTTTCATCGTTCTATCGTAAACATTGATTTATCAGAAAATTCTCATATTGCTCTCATGAAGATTTTCGCTAATTCGGAGATTTTTTTTTAAATTTTTTTTTTGCAACCGGCGCTTCTTTTTTCTCAAAGTTTTTTTTTCTGTTTCTCAACTTGTGTTCCATCTTCCTTAATAAATTTTTTGTTACGTAGCCCGTGTACCTTCTTCATTTTTCGAAAATTTCTCTTCCGTGCAACCCTGGTGATGAGACTCTCAGAATTCAACTCAACTCCATCTCAACCAAAGCTCTCTAGTAGAAGCCTCGACGATGGGAGGCCGCGGTCGTGGCGGCGGTGGAGCCGGAAACGCTGTGCGAAGCGTCGCTTCGGCTTTAGGGATCCCTAGACACGAAATGGGCCAATATGGGCATCTGAAGTCTGTCGAACCACCGCCACTCTATCCGGTTAGTTTGCGAATTTTTTTATTTCTACTAATAATCGAAAAGAGTGAAGTTTGAAACTATTTATAGAACTGAGGTTGTATGCAAAAAGAGATTAAAGATTCAAGCGAATTCTCCGAAAATGGAAAAAAAATCCTTCAAACTGGCTTTCAACTTAGAACTTTTTCGCTTTTTCCTATTGTACCTAAATTCCATGAAAGATTCTGAAATGAGAAAAAAAAAAGATTATTATATGCGCGAAAAAAGAAAGCCTTTTGGGAAAACTGGGGAAGAACGGCCCTTCTTTGAGGTAAAAAAATTTCCGTTTTTCTCGACCAAAAAAATAATTTTAAAAAAAGTATTTTTTTGAAAAAAAATTTATTTCTAAATCCTTTTCAGAACTTGCAACGAGGGCCTTTGCCGTTCGATATGACGGCCGACTTGATATATGTCTCCAATTTGAGAGTTGAGCTCGAGCAGAGGTTAGTTTCTAAAATAAAAACGGAATCTAAATCGGAGTTTGAAGGTTCCGAGAGTCACCGTACTATTTGGAGAAAGAAGAACCGCGTGACATCAAACGATACACGGACAAATATTCTGTGGTCAAACGCGGAAAGTTGCAAATCGGTAGGGTGTACATATTCAGCAAGAACAAAGTTATTGAAATCGCGCTATTGGAGGTTCAGCAACCTCAAAATTTTGCTGATTATGGTAGTTCTGATCTGCTTTTCGAAGTTGAGCTTGAATCTTCTGAGTTAAGCTCAACTAGGTCATCGATTTTGTTGACTTCGCGCATATCAAAAAGTTTGTTTTGCTGATTTTGGAATTTATCTCTTGTTGAAAGTGTTCTCTGAAGGGTTTTTTAACACTCTATGTGTAGGTGAAGTTGAGATGTAAGGACTGTATTCTAACTTGAAGATGAAAAAAATCTCCATTCTCTGAGGTCTTTTTAGGTCGGCGCGATTTTTTTTGGTTTTTCACAGTCTGACATTTTTATTCTTTCATTATTCCTTTTCCGACATTTTTTTTCTCGATAAACTCTTCGTTTTGGATGTTCCTATATGAAATAGGTAGCTGAGTCATAATTAAAACACAAATAAAACAAACATGTTAATAGATCTACTATGAACCGGAAAATATAAGTGAAAAGGTCGGATGTTCCATAGCGATAAAAAAAAATCGGAAAAGTCGCTGTTTGAAACCGCGCCGATTTTTTTTTTTCATACCACCGATCGTTCATTTTGCTCAGGAATGTTGCTCAAAAACTTATCGTAACTATAAAAAGTCGAAGCATTATCTGACCGGGTTGCTACAATTTCAACAAGCGGCCCTCTAGGGACGACTCCGAATAATTTCGCTAGATCTCATTTTACATAAATTTCGATCCAGCCCACGTAATATTCAGTTGAAGCGAGGAATAAGATTTTTCGCTCTTGATGATGACTCGAAACTCTGTAATTTTTATTGTTTGAAGACATGTCTCGACTACCGGTGGAGCTCGCGTGGCGAAGAGAGACAAAAGTTGAGAAACCAGCTGCGAAAAGAAGGAAAGAAGACGTTGAAAGCGTAGATGACGTCATCGACAAAAAGCTCCGCAAGTTGGAAGAGCTCGAAAAGCGCGAGAAACACGCGGAGAACGACGAGGACGGAGATGAGAAGGAGGAAGAGGTTTTTTTTTCTTAAAACGAAGGTTATATAATTTTTTTAATATGGAAAAGAGCTTAATAAACCGACACGTCGACTAAATCTATGAGAATATTTTATTTTTTCAGGATGAAAAAAGCGAGAAATCTGACACAGAAGAGCAAGAGACATTGTCCGAAGAAGACTACGCCGAGGAGGACAACGATTACATCTCCAACTACTTTGACAACGGCGAAGGCGACGTCGGCTCCGACGACAACCTCGGAGAGGACGATTATTGATTTTTTTTTTTGTTACATTTTTCTTGTTTTTGCTTGCTTTTGCATGACCGGTATTCACTCTCGCGAACTGACTAATAAATTTTTCATGATTATCAGATCTGATTAAGTCGCCATTGAAAAGCGAGTGAAAGATCATCTTAGAGAGTTTACAATTGCAAAGAAATCCTAACAGACTGTCTTTCAATCGACGGAGATGGTTTCATAACGGATATATGGTTTTTCACGAAAGAAAAATGCGCTTTGAAAAACGTTTGACAAAATAGTAGTACTTACCAACTCCTTTTTATTTGGTTCCATCGTTCTATAGCAATTTCCAAGGTTTGGCTAGCCTAAGTTCCTCGGACACGGAATTCCACACTATTAGGAAAAAAAAGTTTCGAATCTATTTTCTCGATTTTCAATCCAATTCAATTGTTTCCCTCATTCCTCTCGATTTTTTGTAGGATTTTTGGGAAAATTCCAGAATCGCCCCCCACACTGTTTTTGCCCCCCGCGTTCCAACAAGCCCCCCACCAAGCCAAGTTCCGATCTGTGGGGGGTAAAATAGGAGGACTTCATGTGGGGGGAAGAATCGAACGCGGGGGGTGAATATGTATTCTAGAATGGCCCCCCACAGTACAAAACGGGGGGCGATTCTGAAATGCCTAGGCAATCTTTCATATTTGCCCCCCGCACGGCTTTGAAATAGTCCCCCAGAGCTCATTCGAACAAGCCCCCTCCCATTTTAGAATGACCCCCCTCTCATTTCAGAATGGCCCCCTCCATTTCAGAATGGCCCCCTCCCATTTCAGAATGGCCCCCTCTATTTCAGAATGACCCCCTCCATGTCAAGTATTTTTATTTATTTGACGAATTGTTCACTGTGGCTCAGTTTTTTTCGAAGCGAGCCACAGTCGGCTTCGCGCTATGCGCGCTCCGCCTCCGTGTGAAGCCTTAAAACTAAGCCTATTTTTCCTAAGTAATTTATTAATTAATGTGCATGAAAAGAAAAAAAGCAAAAAAATTCTATTCCTCAGAACAATTACTTGATTGAAAAACTAATAAAGTTCATCTTAAATTTTTCTAAGTGGTCAGCGCCCCATAATTTTATGATATTCGTACGTATCTCGGCGAGACGTACCCGTAAACTTCTTTGTCTGACTTGAACTTCTCATGAAACTCGGACAGCGACCTAATTTCTTCCATGATCTACAAATCAAATCACAAAAATTATTAAATTCACAAAAAGAACACGAATTTACATGCGAAAATACAAAAAAAAACCATTTGAAACAACCAAGAACGACGAATGATACGAAAAAATTAGAAAATAAATTTAAAAATGGAAGCTCTGACACGTGTCCTGCGTGATCGTTGCGTGACTTTTTCGGTGTGGGGGGTTATACTGGATAGTTCAGGGGGCTATATTGGATAAGTGTGGGGGGCTTGTTCGAACGTGTCGCGGGGGGGTGATATCCAACATATGCGGGGGGCTATACTGTAATATGCCCGGATTTTTCATGTCTTGTGCTTTTTCGAGCTATGCGTGCAGCGTTTTGTTCCGTTCCAAGTTCGAACATGCAAACTCTTGTTATACTTCCTAATCTAAAGATATTAATTCCATTTTCAAAGTAATTTCGGCGTATTTCAAAATTATCTTTGAATCTCCAAAGTTCCGTTACTCTTTTCCATCTCTCACCGTCATTTAGAATGAAAAATTGCTTTGGATACGTGAACGCCAGGCTCGTGAGAGAGCCGCCAAGTCAGCCTATCGGCCCCCGGCCCAGTCTTTAGAAAATGTTGTTAAAGAAATTGAAAATTTTTCAAAGCCTGGCCTGGCCCGAGTCCACGTAAGCTTTTTTCAAAAATGAGGCTAGCCCGGTTTGACGCACTTCCTACATAGGTAAAACGGAAAAGTTCCTTTGAGGATCCTTAAAGGATCCTGAGAGGGAGATAAAAAGCTTCCTCTAAAAGCTCCTAGAATGATGTAAAAAAGCTTTTGAGCACCTTTTTCATAGCCTCAGAGGATCCTTTTTGAATCCTCTCGAATCTTTTTAGTTGCTTTCCAGCATCCTTTTTGTCAGAGGATGTGAAAAAGATGCAAAAAAGAATTGAAATGATGTGAAAAAGACCCTTTCAAGGTCTTTTTTTGAGAAAAGCTTTTGAAGAGCTTTTCAGTTTTGCCCGAGTAGGAAGGAATTCCTGGCGTGCACGGCATGAAATTTTTTTGGAACGAGAGGCAACCACGCTCCATGGAAATTAGTAGGATATTTGCGCGCCAAAATTCAAAGTGCTCGGACCTATATAGGTTATAACGCTATGTATATATACCGTTATAACGGAAACTCGACGCGCCCGGAAACTCACATCAGACATTCTAGGGATCACTTAAAAGCGCTAAAGTTATTACTAAAGGGGCTCATAAAGGCCTGGACTGCGTCAACGCGTTTCCGAGTCGCTAAACCTTTTTTAAAAAATTTTTCAAATCTCATTTTCATGTCTTCTGTCTTTTTTCTTTTTAGTATTCACTTCTTAATTTTACATTTACATTGTTGTCCACCATCTTGCGAAAAAAAAACCTTCACTGAAATTCCTCAAGGTAGCGATGAATGAACTAAAATGTACAATTTTAGTTTATTCTTTAATAAAAATTTTTTGGTTTTTCACAGTTTTTGCAAAATTTTTTTGGGATTTAGAGGAATACAAATACGTCATGGGAATTAAAAACTTATCTCAAGTTATTGCCGACAACGCCGCGTCAGCGTTGAAGCTCAACGAAATGAAGACCTATTTTGGCAGAAAGGTTAGATTCGTTTTCGAAGATTTTTTTGAAAGATTAAGGGGAGAACGAAACGAATGAGGGATTCCAAGGAGTCGATAAATAGCTTTCATTACTAATTGAAAGTAGTTGCGTTTGAGGTAGCAATCGACGCATCCATGTGCCTGTATCAATTTCTTATCGCTGTGCGCCAAGATGGATCTCAATTGCAATCAGAAGACGGCGAAACGACGAGGTTCTTGAGCATTATCAGCTTCTAATTGAAAAAAGATCTTTCAGTCATTTGATGGGAATGTTCTATCGTACGATTCGGATGATTGACAATGGCATCAAGGTTCTTGTTTCAATCAAGTTTTTTTTCATCTTTTTTTTTCAGCCCGTTTATGTTTTCGACGGTAAGCCGCCTGACATGAAAAGCGGGGAACTTGAAAAGAGAACCGAGAAAAGGCAAGATTTTCTATTTCTAGAATAAACCTCAGTGTAATTATTTTTCAGAGCTGAAGCGGAGAAACAACTTGTAGAAGCTCGAGAGAAGGGAGACGCGAAAGAAGTCGACAAGTTTGAGCGGAGGCTTGTCAAGGTGTGACCCGTAGTTCACTTTTTTTTCGAAATTGAAGTCTATTGCTCTGGAAAGGCCAATTTGCAGCCCTAAAACCTTCTTTCCCATGTGGGAACATATAAAATCACTTTTACTGTGAGCAGTTGAGATACTATCGAATATTGCCCGGCTTGTAAAAATTGAAAAGAAATAATGGCTCAAGAAATGGTTCGAAGCGTAAAAAACTGTATAATTTGAAACAAAATGTCAAGTCCACTGAAAAATTGATATCAACCGCGACGCTTCTAGCCATTCCGCGTGCGGCCGAGATTTTTAAGTGGGAGCTAATCGAGTATTCATTGACTTTCACGATTTTCATTTGCACATTTTGATTTGAAGGTGACGAAGCAGCAGAACGAAGAAGTCAAGAAGCTACTCCAACTGATGGGCGTTCCTTTGGTGGAAGCACCCTGCGAGGCCGAAGCACAGTGTGCAGCTCTCGTCCGTCACGGGAAGGTTGGTCTCGAAGCGATCCTCTGAAATAAGGAAATCAGGTCTTCGCCACGGCTACCGAAGACATGGACGCACTGACGTTCGGTTCGAACATGCTCCTCAGACACATGACCTTTTCCGAGGCTAAAAAAATGCCCATCAAGGTAATCACGATCTAGCAATAACAAACAAACAAATTGGATTTCTGATTTTAGAGCGCCAAATTATTAATTTCCTAACTCGAAAATGATTTTTCAAGCAAAGTCAATTTTTTTAAAATTTTGTTTTCATATAATGCATGACCGTTTGAAACTATAAATTTGGGTGAAAGAAACAAAAAAGTTCAAGAATCAAGGTACAACATCTTTTTGTTTAATGTTTTATAAAAGTTTACTAGAATAGATTACTTGGATAGGGTTGAAAAAAGTGAAAAAAAAAACAGTTATTTATGAACTCTGTTTTAGGAGTTCAATCTGGCCAGAGTGCTTGAAGAAATGGAAGTGACGATGGAGCAATTCGTCGATTTGTGCATTTTGCTCGGTTGCGATTACTGTGGAACTATTAGGGTATGGAAGACCTTGTTTTCAAGCTCACAACAAATTTGTTTCAGGGGATCGGGCCGAAAAAAGCTCTCGAACTCATCAAGCAACACAAAGATATTGAAACGATTCTTGAAAATATCGATCAAACGGTTAGTTTTTTCGGTACTTCAAATGAAAAAAAAAAACTATTTACGTAAACTAGATGATTAAAATGTTCAGAAATACCCTCCACCCGAAGACTGGCCGTATAAACGTGCACGGGAGCTTTTCCTTCAGCCTGATGTCGCCAATGACGACGATATTACAGTTATTATATATAATCACATTACCAGTTTTTTTAGGGTTTTTTTAAAGTCTGCATGAAAGGGGTAAAAAGTATTTCTTATAACGTCAAAAAATCAAGCTACTGCCAAAGTAGAGTGTTTTGGCGTGTTCTTGCAATTCTGCTTATGAAATTAAATGTGTTTAAAAGATGGTAGGAAGGAATTTTGGGTTCCCGAATATTTGTGAGCGTTAATTGTGCATACACCAATCTTGGAGGCTCGAATCTTTGAAATTTTGAATTTTTGCAAACGGTTCTTGGGAATATTCCCCTCTTTTTTAAATTTCCTTCTTTTTTTTCCTACATTTTTTTTTCTTTGTCGTTTTATTGTGAAGTTGCCGTGTTTAGACCACAAATGAACACTGTATGATTTTTTTCAACTAACTTTTTTTATCAAATAATGCGTCTTTCTCGCATACACGTAGTCAATTATTCGCTGCAGAACGGCTCCCACATTTTTCATTCACTCTGTAAATATTCTCCATCAACTTCTGTTAACAAAAACATTGGAAAAATTATAAAAAATCAGAAAAGAGGTGAATATTCCCAAGAATCGTTTGCAAAGATTCAAGTTTTCATAGGCTCGAGCCTCCAAGATTGGTGTATGCACAATTAACGCTCACGAATATTCGGGAACCCAAAATTCCTTCCTACCATCGTTTAAAAACTTTCCTGAATATATTTTTTGCAAAAAGTGTGGGTTTTGTATTGATAGTAGAAGTTATAACTTTTTTTCGCACGTATATTTAACCTTTCTATCTCTAACTGTAGAACAGTGAACTTATCCATTTTCCGTTCAATATGTTTTCTTTCAGCTGAATTGGAAAGAGCCCGATGTTGAGGGAATCGTGGAGTTCATGTGCGGCGAGAAGAATTTCAAGTTAGTTGATCGATTTTTTCTTGAGCAGTTCGAAATAATTTTCCAGTGAGGATCGAATCCGATCATCGCTGTCGCGGATGCAGAAAAGTCGCAACGCCGGAACTCAGGTTTCTTTTTTTTTGGGGAAAATTTTGTGTAACGCGAGAAAGTGGATAAAATAGCATAAAATATTCTTAAGTTAGCTATGAGTGTGGTTTTCTATAAAAGCGAGTAGGAAATTGCTGAGAATCGTAGATGATTGGGAGATAAAGACATTAATGTCAGCTCAGACAAGAAATTAAAGAAAGCAACGCGATTGTTACTGTTCACAATCCTTGAAATTCAGAGGCTTTGAGACTTTTCTTCCATCGTGTAATGCGGTAGTATAATTGAGAAAAAAGAATACATAACTTTTTTCTGAATGATTGTTTTGAAATAAATCAACTGACAGAGGATTTCTCTCTTTTGAGGTTACGGCTTATGAAGCTCAAGTTCTTCTCATAATTTATCGTAGGATAATATTAGAAATGAAATTAAAGACTGAAATTTCTCGAACTTTCTATTGTTTTTAAACATTGGATTCTCCGATTGAGACGGGTTTTTCTATTCAAAAGTGAGATTCTAGTGTTTGTTTAATATCTCCAATTTACAATTTTAGGGTCGAATTGATTCGTTCTTCACGGTTTCGGCACAAGTAAAGTGTACGACAGCGGCGAAAAGGAAAGCGGCCGAGGAGAAGGAAAAAGCCAAAAAAGGAGCCGCGAAGGGAAAGGCCGGCGGACCGCCTGCCAAACGAAGACCCAAGTGAATCATAAATAAGATATATTTTTTTTTCCACTCGGGTATACTTCATTGAAGATTGAAAATGATCTAGTTTCCATCTTTTCTTTCGTTTTCAATGATTCAAAATAATTTACTTTCATTTTTTTATCTTATTTTTACATAACTTTATTTAAAATTCTCATTTTCACTCACCTACTCAATTCAACCTTATTTTTTGAGTTTTCGCCAGTTTGTTGATAAAACGTTTTATTTCTGAAACAAGAAAGACCATTCATATGTAAGTGAGATCTGTTGGCAGTTATTGGCTGTTATTACAACGATGCGATTTCCTAGTTATTATTATTTGAAAAAAAAAAGTTGGGAATGAAAATTGTTATAAACTTGCTCCATACATAGTGGTAATATCAATTGCAATAGAAGTTTCTGTCATATAAAATAAGAACAACCCGGGTGAAAATTGAAGCTTTTCATCTTTAAAAAAAAATTAGGTTTCGAAGTATGTTGAAATATGAAAATGGTTATGGTACGATGGGGAAAATGACCCGTCGTTCCAAATGAGCGATGTGGGCTTTCTGAAAAGGCAATTTTATTTTTCACAATGACGAGAAGAATGTGGAAAAAAATTATAAGTGAAATATTTCAGTCATTCAGATTTTTTTCATGACTCAAAAAAAAATTTTATTCATTATAGTCAATGTTTCCCGACTTGAAAGGCGAGGTAGGCGGGGCAAGGGGCGGGACGCGTAGCGTGTGCGTTCGCGGTTCTTGGCGTCAGTTCAATTAAATCGCCGCCGACTATCTAAAAAAAGCTCGGCAACCGTTCTTTTTTTCTGTATTTTTCTACTATTTTTTTGATGCACACATGAACATAATCGATAAATAATTGAAAAGGGAATGAAAAGAGCGAAAAAAGGGATTTTCAAAGAGTCGATGGCGGTTGAATTGAACACGTAACAAGGACCGCGAACGCACACGCTACGCGTCCCGCCCCTTGCCCCGCCTCCCTCGCCTTTCAAGTCGGGAAACATTGACTATATCTGTGAGTGCGTGAAACCTGTCGATTTTTTTGAAATACTATTCTGTTCGAAGGGATTCTTTGGGCAAAGTCGGAATGGTGGATAATGGCCGCTAAAAGGGAGATGCTCAAAAAAGATCGCAGAAGGGCAGCAAAAAGAGTCTTTTTGTCTAGCCTTCAATTTTTTATTGGAAGAAAGCCCAAAACTCACCAGCTGCATGATTTCGCGGTCTTTTGCTTCGAGTTTGTCGGAAAGCACCCGCACAGCTCCCAACGGCTTCTCCTCACGACTTGGAGCAGCTGTATTTTTCAAATTTTATTTCAAAATCAAAAAAATATATACATAATCTTTTTTATTTTCACTTTTTCCTTCAGGGCCTTATTGTTAAAAATAAATTCTGAAGAATTTGAACGATAAATTTACCCCAATTTAAAACTGTTAACATTTCAAAGAAAAACGTTGTCAAAAAGAGAATGGATCACTCTACCTGTAGATCTAGCAACAAGCCGCTGGAACTGGTCGAGCAATCTGCCGTGGTCCCGTTCGAGATCCTCCAGCTTCTCTTGGCATTCAGCCAACCTCAGCTCGGTCTGCGAACGCTTCAGTTTCAGCAGATAACCCATCACTCACCAATCTTAGCTTCTTCTTCAAATCGACCTCGTTGAAATCAGAAGAAGTGGATGACGTCATCTTCATGGTCGACGTCGTGACTATCGACGACCAATTCTCGACCGATTGACTGCGTGATGACGAAGAAGAACTGGATGAGGACTGTGGAGGTGACGATGAGGATGACGTCATCGGGGCAGGGGGCGGGGCAAAGGTTTCCTGGCATTTTCCCATGTTAAACTCGAAGGGTTATTCACTTATAGTTTCTCGAATCAAATTGGAAAAGTTCAGTCCTGGAAAGAGTTTATTGCTTAGAGTTGGTAAGAGGTCTTATGGCCCTTAGAAATCTTTTATTTATTGTAAAATGAATAAACTGATGATGATGGTTTCAATCTAACAAATATTCGAAATTACTATCGAAGAACTTGAACAACTATACATTCGATCTGAGCCTTTCAATCAAAACTCTGCGAAAAATTTAGCTTTTTCACTCCAAAGACTTCAGCTTCAAAAAAAATTTACTGAAGAAAAGGTCGGCTGGTTTCAATTCTATTGTTTCAAATTTGTTTTCGAAAAAGTCTTGTACGAACTTTGTCGGAAATGGTCACTCGAGGCTTGGTCGTCTGCGTTTCGACGGCTATTCTCTCAGTCTTTTGTCGTTGAGATCGATTTTCTGTTTCGAATCTCCATTTTTGAAGTTCGGTTTGCAAGCTGCCGTTCTGGTTACGCAGCTCGAGTATTGTCTGCTCCTTTTGGTTACGGTAGTCGGCGAAGTCGCGCTGAGATTGTCGCAGCGTCGCGGTGATCGTCGAAAGTTCCTGATAGGAAAGAGAAAAGTGGAAAAAATTGGTTTGTTAAAACTTTCGATGATTCTGCGTTATCACGCCTGTATTTCACTAAATTTCCATTTCTACGCAAATTCAAATTTTTTAACTTTTGATTCATCCTTTTTAAAAATCACATCATTTTGGATCAAACAAACCTGCTCTTTTTTCCTTAGTTTTTCCTCGAACGATGCCGCCTTCTCGTTCAAATTTTTAACATTTTCCAAAGATTTTTGCATGACTTCCTGAAAGAAGAAATTTCATTATATTCTTCCTTCTGATAAAATATTACCTTATCATTTCTAACATCTTTCAGACGTCGTTGAGATTTCTCGAATTCTAAATGTCTTACTGTCTGTTCGCGCCTCAAATCTTCCAGTAACTTTTCTCTTTTTGCCAATTTCGCAATCGCTTCTTTCTCACTTCGTTCTCTTTCTTCAAAATTATAGTCATTACCCGAAAAAAACATAAACTGACCAACAAGACGTTTTTTCAAACTCGCAATCAGCTCTTCATTTCTTTTCTTCCGTTCCCATTCGTTGACGTCCATCTGAAGAAGAACTCGAAGTTTAATTCCAAAAACAAGGGTAAACCTTTTTTTCGACCATTCTAGACAATTCATTCTTCAAAACAACAATTTCAGACTTCAAACTTTGGTTGAGAGATCGCATCGTTCGGTTTGAGCCACGGAGCTTCTCCAGCTCTAGTCTGAAACTCAGCTTGAATAGAAATGTCGAATATTCAAATCAGTAGATTTTGATTTGATGAAAATACTTTCAACAATTGTTTTAAGGGGTATTAAAGTATCGCGAATCTCAAAAAAAAAAGATTGGTATGGGATGATTTTCAACCCTAATGCTCGAGGTTCCTCAAATAATTCAAAGAAAACAAATTTCCTTCCAAAATGGAACTGTTTTGTTTATTGCTCATCATACCTCATTCCGACGACTTCGTTTGCATCAACATTGTCGTTATTTCTTTTGAAAGAGGACAATTCTGCAAGTGCGTCCGCTCGGATCTGTTCGCAGGTCGCCAGAAGCTCCTGCAAGTCCGAAATCGTTCAAAAGGTTTCTGTTTTTCCTGTTTCTCACCTTATTAGTGATGTTAAGCCGTTGATATTTAGACCTCAACGACCGGATTTCTGCCTTTTGACGCTGGAGTTCCGCATCAGCTTTGTGACGATTGTTCAGTTCTTCCGTCAACATTTTAACTTCTTCCTCCAGTTCCTGAACACTCTCCTTCGGCCAAGAATCATATGATCTGATGAACCTTCCTCGACAGCTTGTCAACGTCCAAACTCCTTGGATCTTCGTCGTTCATCGCCAAATTACTGTTGTTCGTCTTGGGCGTCGGCTGCTGTTCTTCCCTCTCCGTTAGTACTTCCCGAGTTTGAGTCCATTCCTTTGAAACAACTATCTTAAAAAGCTGATCGCTTCGAAATCTTACATCGTTGAGAATAACTTCGCGACGACGCTCCGAGTAGAGAATTCTATTTGCTTCTGTCAGTTCTTCGAGGTTTTTCTGAACTTTGCCCATGAATCCGGTGCGGTGGACACAGCTAAGAGTGTTTTGGAAAATTTCAAACTGAGGGCCTAAACTGATTTTGAAGAACTTAACGTTCATTCAATATATAATATAAGAAGGATATCCATTTTTTTATGTTCAAAAAAAAAAGTGTGTAATTGAAGAAAGTTGAAGTTAAACTTCACTTTTCACGCTTCAAAGAGTCAAAAATGTGAAAAGCCAATAGAGAGCAGTTTTAAATCAGAAAAAGCAATATCATGCCAAAATGAAAGAAGCCGACCTCAAGGCGAAAGCTGACTGTTTTGAACATTCTCAGCAAGAAAGAGTATAAGGAGTTTGGCGGCGAACCTCAAGTCGACGGCTGCGAGTCTCAGCCTCCTGCAGCTCCCCGCGCAAGTCGTGCTCGAGCTGCTCGCGGAGCTTTTCGTTTCTCTGAGTCTCTTCGTGCTCCAAACCCAGTCGCTCTCTCAACAGCTCCTTGTACTGCTCCAATGCCACGTCTTTTTGCGCCAATTGCTCCTAAACGAAAAAACCTTTTATTCGCCTTTTTCTTCTTTCGCCTGATTTATGGTCAGGTAAGTGCGGTGAAAAAGAAATTTATGTGAAATCCTGAACAAATCGGCTCACAAGAGAGAAAAACTAAAGAAAAGCTCAGTGAACCTTTTTTTAAATGGCGTGTGGCAAAAGAAAATAGTATTTTTGAAAAAAAGTTTTGAATTATATTGAAAAAATTGAATTAGTGTTTTCCAAATATTTTTATTTGACCACGGATCATTGTTTGTCGCTATCCTCTCCATCACTTATTGACCAATATTCTTTTTCTTTTTTCTATCATACGTTTTTCTTGTTCTTGTCTTGCTTTCTATGTTTGAATAAAGTATCTTACTTAAGTATAGTAGCCTAGAAAATTCAATACTTTTTCTAATTTATGCGAGAGGAAAAAGTTCGAATCAAGGGTCGCCCTCTAATATCAGGATTTTCTCCTTTTTACAAAGCATCGGAAGAAGATTCGGAAGTGACCCTGTATCCGCGCAGGGCGACCTCGGCGGTTTCCTTGAGCTGTCGTATCCTCGCTTCGAACTCTTTGGTATTGTCTTGAACCACGGTTCTCACAACGAAATTCTCCGCGTGACTCGAATCTGAAAGTTGAAGTAACCAATGAAAACCTGTAATCTTTCCCTTTTGAACATCATTTCGACTTTTCGCAAACTTGAGAAGGATTTGTTGAAATATTTGTCCACCTTTTACATTAATATCAAGCTTCCCTACTTCTTAAAAACAGTATACTGGAACTATTTTCCAGTTGTGCTTTAGAAATAAAGCGAAATTCTACGAAAAATCCAAGATTTATTCGAAAAATATAAAAAACCAGAAAATATATTCTTTCCCCATGTTACAATGTATTCTTCGAAAAACCTCCACTGGAAGACGCGATGTCGCTCTCGTAGTCGCTTTCCACAGCCATCGGTAATTTGACAGATGTTCCGGAGGTCAAACTCAAAGTCAGGTTCTCTTCCTTTTTCGGAAACTCAGACAGTTGGGTGGCGACTTTACGAAAATCTCTGAGATTTTCCAGAGCCGTCATGAGCTCCGTGTTGTGCTCTTTGAGCTCCTCCAGCTCCTCGTTGACGTTGGCAAGCTGTCGCTCTTTCGTGTGAAGCTGAAATAAATCTTAACCTTATCAGCAAAAGATAGAATCGAACCGATCTTTCCAGAGTTTTCGCCTTTGCGCTCTGCTGTGAACTATTCAGAAACGCGATTTCGAGCTGTTTCTCGACCACTTCCAGGTCCCGGTACATGTGTAGGACATCACTGAAAATACTCTTCCGTTCTACGATTCACTCGCGACCAATTGGAACCCTCTCGCTTGCAGAACGGCTCAAATCTACGCACTAAAAATAGGTTTTGCAAGTTTTTGCTTTATTTCCAGCGAGAATCTTTTTTTTGTTGGGTGGACATAATCTGCTACGCAGCAGTCGAAAATTGAGCCATTCCACATGCGACCATTCCAAATCTTGTTAATTGAAATATTTTGTTCGCACTCTCAGAAAAAGCTTTGCAACCTTGCAGATTTAGCTGCCCTCCACTTCTGGGCCTCCATTTCGACCTCCTCTTTTTGTCGATTCGCCTCAAATAAAAAAACAACAGACTCAAAAAAAAAATATTTCGAAACCTCGTTCCGAATCACAGTTGCAGAACTCTGAAGTTCTCTCGCTTCGACAATTTTCTTTCGTAAAAGTTCCAATTGTTGAAGACTGACGGTTCCGACGGACTGCGAACGAAGCAGCTGAACTGCCCAAGGTCATTCAGAAACCACGCGCAAACGGTACAGTTAAGAAAATTCAGTTTTAGTCATGTTAATAAACAGTTGATTCACATGATTTTTGAAAAAAAAATGATAAGCTTGCAGTAAATCGAATTCGAATTCTCCGTCTGAAGGTTAGAAGATAAATAACATTGAGATATGTCTTTTCAGTCAATATCTCCTCAACGTATCAACTTATTATGGTTCTATGTTTCTTCTATCACACATCAAAAAAAATTACTTTCCTTTACAAGTGTTAATCCAGCTAGTGGTATTATGGGAATCCGTTAAATCCATCAACTAATTTTTCGAGAAAACTTTTCTGTCGAAACCAACCGTATTCTCGCGCTGCAATATCTGCACAACATTGATGATGGCGCTCCTTTCGTGTCGCCATTTCTCGCGTCCCAACGTCAACTCCGTCTTGGCGTCGCCTCGGCTTTTCTTGTCCCTCGCCTGCTCGCGCCCGTTCTGCCGCAACTCCCGAATCGTCGTCAGAAGACGTCGTTCCACAGCTCCTGAAGCGGGTCGTCTCCTTCAAAGAGTCTCTCCTCAAGCCTCACCCAAGACGCTCCTCAAATCGCTCTCGTTTTCCATGTCCTCGATGAACTTCTTCAGCTCGTGGTTCTCCTCCTGCAGCATCGACGCCTCGTCTCTCCAGAAGTCGTGCTGCTCGCTGATGACGTCATTCATCTTCTTCAGCATCGTCGTCTCGGCATCATGTTCTGGGCTGGTCACCGACGACGGAGTTATCGAAACAGTCTGCCGTGGAATTTCCTGAAATGTTTCATTAGGAACGAAATTCTAGAAATGAGCACTGGAAGCCTCGATTCATATCTCATTCCAAAGATTAAAAAAAAGCTTTCATTTTACGAATGGAAGTTGGTGAGAGATCCTATTGGCACCTTGAAAATACACTTTAAGTTATCTTAATCTTTCTAATTGGGAGAATCTCAGTTATTTCAGACACCGACGTTTTTGGCTTAGAACCTACATGGAACCTGCCGAGTTGGTTTCAGGTGCGAATTTCGTCGATTTTTTTTCTTTCTTAATATTAAATTGTGAGTTTGCAGTTCATTCATATGCATCTAACACGGGAAGTGCGAAAGGTCGAGGTATTGGAATTTAATAAAACTTGGTATATAGGTACTTCCGAACACCCTGAATCCAAAGCAGTTGAAAAAAAGTGCGCCTTTTTGGTTTTAGTCGAGTTAGGGCGCCTCAAAGTTTGCACGCAAAAAATGCATTGGAAGGGAGGAGGGAATGTGTTGCGGCGGCTAACTCTAGCTGCCAGCAGGCGGCGTGGTGTAGTGGCTAGCGGCCTTGCGCTGTGAAACCTATGCAGGTTCGGTCCCTTTTTGGTGAAATTTATTTTTGCCATAAAGTTTTTCGAAAAAATTGATGAATTTTTGAAGATGGAACGAAAAATACCGTTCAAAGTGTTAAAATTCACTATTTTATGTCGTTTTGAGAAAGACTTTCAACAAAAAATTTTTTTAGTCTTTTTTTGTCATGCTCTGTGCAGGAAATTTGGGCGTCGTGTTTATTCTTGCGAGAGTTCATAGTTTTATTTCATAAATAACAACTTATTGTAGTTCTATGCTTCTATTCTTATTCATCAAACGATTTTTTTCTTCAAAGATGGCGGTTAGTTAACCCTTTTCCTTGTCTTTTTTTTCATTCCTGCAGCATCGCGATTCGCCATATCATCTCGATTGTGAAAATAAAGTGAAGCTGGGCTTTAATACACATTTTTAAACACATAACGTCATAAAGGAGGAAGGAAGAATAAATCTCATAAAACTTCGATTTTATTGGTTCATATTGGTTCATCAGAAATTTTTTTTGAAGGAATGGTTCGACCATAAGCCTTATGGTTAGCCAAGGAAAATGGAGCAAAAAAATTTTTTGTCGAAATTTTTTCTCAGATGGGCATAAAATGGTGAATTTCAAAATTTTGAGCTGTTCTTCCACTCCATCATCAAAACTTCCTCATTTTTCAAAAAAAAATGGCAAAAATAAATTTCACCAATAAGGGACCGAACCTGCATCATAGGTTTCACAGTGCAAGGCCTCTAGCCACTACACCACGCCGCCTGCTGGCAGCAAGAGTTAGCCGCCGCAACACATTCCCTCCTCCCTTCCAATGCATTTTTTGCGTGCAAACTTTGAGGCGCCCTAACTCGACTAAAACCAAAAAGGCGCACTTTTTTTCAACTGCTTTGGATTCAGGGTGTTCGGAAGTACCTATATACCAAGTTTTATTAAATTCCAATACCTCGACCTTTCGCACTTCCCGTGTAAGATGATGGGTTGAAGTTATCTGTTATAATCGATGCAATATTTCATGTTCATAGATTTTCCGCTTCTCATTCTGACGACGTCCTTTGAATAGACTTACGTCACCGGCGGTTTCGACTCCGACCGTTTCCTTCACCAATTGTTTGTACTTGCGAAGCAGTTTTTCGTGTTCTTCGATGTGGACTGATTGAAGGACTCGATTCTGCAGCCGACCCATTTCAATGCTCAGATTATCCTGCAATTTGTCCTTCTCTTTTATTTTAATCAAATCGATCAATTGTTTACTTTTGAAAAAAAAAGCTCAGTTTGGGTAAATCTGGAGATTCTTAAGTCTCATCTTTGAGAAATGTCTTAGGATCGCGGTTAATCAAAAATATGTTTTTTAAAACTTATTCCATTGCTCATGTTAACTTACCATCTGATATCTCATTCGTACAATTCGTCTGCCATCCTCACTCTCTCTTATTTTCGCGTTATCTCTGATCCTTCGTCCGGCTACCTCGGCCCTCGAGCATTTCATTTTCAGAATCGCGCATTGTCGGGCCAAGCTGTAGTCGTTAGTTGGACAGAAGACACAGTCAAAATGAAGCTACCGTATCCTTTCGATTCGCTCTATAACCAATCTTCTGGTTGCCTCGCCGTTCTGCTGCTCTGTTTGATTTCCCAATGAATCTACCAGAGCCTGCAAATATTATCACAGTGAGTTAGAGGAAAAAAGCTGACCCTGAGCTGAGATTCTTCTGTTTTCCTCGCTTCGAGCAAAGTCTTTTCGACAATATTGTCGTGGTCGCGTTTTAGTTCTCGAATTTCGTCATAAGCCAGCTAAATTCGTTTTTTGAACATATTTTAGGCGAAGAAGGTTGAGAATCACGTTTAGCTGCGCTTTCAGTTGTTCTGTGCTCTTTCGAGCTCCGGACACGGCTGCTTTCATTTGAGCCAGCTGGCCGTCTTTCTGAGAAAGTTCCTGGAAAAAATTGTGTTACTGATGTTTCAAGTGAGGCTAATCGATCGAAAACTAGTGAAATCGAATATCAAAACATCACTTTCTAACTTTTTTTAAATCATTATTTCACCTCTAAAAGTTGCATGAGCTCGAAGTAGAGGTTGGAGATAAGAACGGCCTGATGTGCAACTTCTGAGTAATCGACGTCTTTGGGCGGAGCTTCACGCGACTTTTCGACTTGATCGGACTTTTTCGGAAGAAGTTTTCTTTCTTCTGGTTCAGATGACGTCGCTTCTTCGGTGAAAGGGGGCGAAGGCAGCTCCTTTGGTTTTCTGGGAAGGGTCGAAGGTGGCTTCTGAAACTTCAAACTTCAAAGTCCAGCCCGAAAAGTTGTAACAGATTTTTTCAGCTCTCAGACGTTTTTCATCGTTATTACATTTTTCGTACAATCAGAAAAAGTGACAATAGAATACATGACAGTTTTCGGTAGAATTTCTTGAAAATTTACTAGAAAACCGCAGTTTTTCGAAAGTTCAACCTCAGAAACCAAGAAAAAAAAAGCGTTGAAATTGGCCAAAAACTCCATCTAATTCATCGAAAATCTATGTGAGATTGTGGACTTTAAAAGGGCCCCAAAATACTCTAAAACACGTCCAAATCGGTTTTTGCATCCTTGTATTCAGTTTATGAAGCACCTTTCGATCAGAGCCAGCAGTCTTCAAAGTTGTTGGCTTCTTGATCGACGTCTTCAGACGCTGTTCGGGATTTCCATCTAACTTCTCGGCGTACTGGCCCAACTCGACGTGGAGCAACGTGCATCGGCGCCGCAGTTCTGCGATTTGCTCGTCGCGGAACTTCAGCTGAGTTTCGAGCCGTCGAATTTCCTCTCTCGCCGATCCAAAAGTCACCTGTCAATGTGCAGAAAACGGAATAAAATTCAAAAAAAGCTTGAAAAAAACACAAAACAAGATGTTTAAACAGCCTCTCATGTAATTATTAAATTCTAGTTTTTCTAACTTTTTCCAGTTTTTGCAAGTCTATATGCTAAATAGTTGAACATGTACTTTTTTCATTCAATATAAATAACAAAAAGAAGGTATTGGAAAAAGAAAAAAGCAAACGTTTTTGAATCTCTCCAGTTCCGCCGCCAAGTCCATGTTGAGCATGTCTTTTTCCTCCATCGAACTCAGCAATTCGGCCTCTTTCTTCTCGTTCTCTTCAATCTGAATGAAAATTTCAGAGTCCAATCTATTTCCCAAGAAAACCTTCTTCCGAAGTTCATCGCCAGCCTGTTCCAGTTGGAAAATCCTCATTTGCAGAGTTAAGGTCGCATCGCCGCCGGACTTGTCGAGCATCGCTTCGCCAAACAAATTCCGAGCAAGACTCAAAATGACATGGTTTTTATCCGTTTACGAAAAGGGAAGCTTTCCAACTTTCTTCGTTTTTTTTTCTGTGCTGACACGATTCAAAAACACATTTTCCTATATTCTTCAGAACTGAGTTCTCTGATAATTTCATAAGAGAAGACCTCAAGAATTTCTAACGAAAAAGAGATATCTGAAAATGACCTGGGCCGCTCATAGGAACCGTTTGGCGTTTATTACGCGTTATTACGCATTACGCGTTAAGCCATTCCAGTGTGGTCAATTCTTTCTAGTTTTTCAATACTTGATAGAAGATTTTCATGACAAAGGGATATCTCCAAAGCTCACTTTCGTTCTGAGTTCATTTTGTTTCTCTGTAATTGATATGATTTCATTTCGCTAACCTGGTAGCTGACACAAGCTCCATTCTGAGTTGCTCCAGCTCCTCTTCTTTTTCTGCCGTTCGATCTTCTCTGATCAGTCTTCTCAAATTGTTGGTTTCCTCCTGAACGCCATCAATTTCGAAAATTGAATTTTCACAAAAACTCACAACTGACGCCGCCAACTCTTCTTGTAGCGATCCAATTTTCTGTTCTGAACGATCGATTTTGTCCTAAAATTTGTTTTCTTTTCTTTTCATTTCGGTAAACTGATATCAAAAATTCAAATTTTTTTTTATGTTTTATAAAAACTTTTAACAATGAACTACGACCTTTTACTCGAAAAGAATAAAATTCACCTGTAACTCCAATTCCAAAGTCCTTCCCGTAGTGTCCTGCAGAGCTTGAAAATCTTGATCCGTCAAAAAACTCGGCAAAAGCAGTTCTGACATCTGAAGGACACATGTTCAACACTGGAAGGCAAGTGGAAGGAGGCCGAAAAGCGGCGCCACGACCCTCGTCGGCCGAATGGTCTAGTGGTATGATTCTCGCTTTGGGTGCGAGAGGTCCCGGGTTCAATCCCCGGTTCGGCCCAAAAATTTTGCGTTTTGTTTCTTGCAAGCTTACCTGCCATAGGAAGTCAATTTTGTCGGTACTGGCGCCAGAAAGCATCTTTTCCGCTGCAGAAATGCATTTGGGCAAGTTTTCCACGATCTAGAATTATTTTTCGATTTTGAACTGATGTCAACACCGAAAATCATAAAAATTTAGAGCTTCGAATTGATTGTTTTTCTGTCTCATTATCATATGAATTTAATGAATTTTAACCGCGTATTTTTTTTTCGAATCAAGGATTTTTTCTCGGTGGGAATATAATATAGGATTCTTCTAGAAGAGGCTTTCTTTTTTGTCTTTGAACCTTGTCAGGAAGTCCTTCGGTCAATCTCCGATTCTGGTCGGCCAGCTCTTGGACCCGTTTTTGAGCGTTCTCCAGCTCTTCGGACAAGTCCGTGTACCTCAAACATCGAAAATAGCAAGAAGAAATTATTGGGATAATGGAAACATTGTTATCTTCAAACCTCAAAGCGCTATCTTCAATAATTCGCGTCGCTTCCTGAAGAGCTTCACTGACCCGTTCAATTTCTTCGCGGAGCTCTTCGTTCTGAGCAACAACGGCCTGAAAACCAAGGTTTCGCTTTTGGACAGAACAAATGTGACACCTGGAGTTGGCGACTCAGAGTCAGAGCTTGTTCGTTGCGTTGGCGCAACTTTCGGCCCTCCCAATCCGACGAACTTTCTTCACTTTTCGCCGAAATACGCCGGTTTAGCTCTCGTATCGTGTCTTCCAGGTGGATTTTCTGCATAGAAAAGTTAGCTCTAACTCGGAAATACGCAAAACTTCATTAAAAGGTCCTCATCCCGACATTTTTTTAGATTTTAGTTCAAAATAATGTTTTTTTTTTCAAGTTCCGGGAATTTTGTTGCAGGCCTATTTCTGAAGTGAACTTTGAAAATTTGAAAACCACACCTTAAAAAAAAAACAAAAAAAAACTTGCGCATGACGTCATTATTCAAAACAGAGATGGACTGAACTGAATTTTCAAATCGCGGAATGCGGAACAATTTTTTTTCAGAATTTTTTTGGATTGTAAAGGTGGTAGCTATGTATTTTCCGACAGTTAGCGGGTGCGAACAAACGACTGAACTGTAAAAAAACTTGAAAAGAATCAAAGTACATTTTGAGAAGTCATATCGAAAAACGCGAAACTCGGGCAGAAACGGAATGGTGGGTAATGGCCGCTGAAAGGAAGAGGCTCTAAAAAGGCCGCAGAAAGGCAGCAAAAAGAGTCCCTTTATTGAGCCAAAAAAGGAACCTCTCTCACCTTAAAAGGAACATTTCTATGAAACTGCCTATGAATTCGAAAAACAAAACATTTTTTTCGCGGAATGCGGACCGCCATCTCTAAATCAGAACTTTAGAGAGAGTTCGGATAAACTTAAAATAAAATTCTAACTGCTCACCCAGAGTACTCCCTCGGTGAAATGAAAAGTTGAAGTAAATTGGAGAAAACTTACATGGTCGATCAGTCCGTCTCGCTCCCTTGTTACGGCTTCAACTCTCGAAACGATACTTTCAAACCTATAAACATTTTGAATCGAACTCATACGTGGGCGGCGGTTAAATTTAATAGTGACGTCATGTCGCACCCTCCCCAACTGGCAGCGCACCATACCCAATTTTCGTCGCACCATACCAAAAGCGTTTTTTGACGTCACATGATGTCATTTTCGCTCACTGTCGCAAAGCAATCGTCCATATTGTGCATTTTCGTTTTTTCCGCTATATAATATTTTTTTTAATGGGATCATAGATAGGGACCGCAAAGCCACGCCCCTTTTCGCGATAGAAAAAGTGGCTTTTTTTTGGTTTTCAACTTTCATTTTGTTGTAGTTGTAAAATATGTGGAACTGGCGAATAAAATTTGACACACATGTACAGAAAAGCCTCCTCTTTCGTTTAAAAAATATTTCACGCTTTTTTGATGCGTTCTCGCGGAATGTCGTACAAAAACGTGAATGGAACTAAAAAAATTTTGTCGTTTTTTTGCTTTTTTTCATGTGTTTTTTTAGGTCGAACGCACTCTTTCTTTTTTTAAATAATGATTTTTGATTCAAGTAACGGTAATTTTAAAACAATAAAATAAAAAATTCGTCTTTGCCAAAAATTTTAGGGAGCGCCGAAAGTCATAATTCAAAATATCGTTAATAAGCGAATATAATCGAGTTTTTGTTTTTTCAAAATTTAGACCATGGTCTTACTTAAATTTTTCTCCACAGCACCTGTGCTTGAAAAAGTTGTTTAATACGCAAAAATGCTCTTGAAACTAGAGAAAAAAATTAGCGGCGTTTATCACACAGAAAGCGGTCGAACGCAGGTTTTTCAAATGATTATATACATTTATTAGTAAAAAATCTTTCAATTAAAAGAATAAAATAAAAAATTCGTCTTTGCCAAAAATTTACGGGGCCGTTTTAATGCAGCGATCGTTAAACGAGGCAAAAAAAGCACTAAAAAAACAGTTTTTTTCGAAGTGAATTTCCACGAAACGTTTGAGTAAAGATTTGCGAACATATTCTGATAAAAAAATAGCTAAATTACTTCAAGTTTTTATTTTTGAAATAGGCAATCTGTGCTATTCAAACGGCTCAAGGGTATGGCGGATGGAAGCTCCCCGCATTGGACCTAACAGCTTGGCGCAACGCGTGCGCTCCGATTTTACATTTTGAGGTCGCGAGTTCGATGCCCGGAAGCGCCAGTTTTTTGTTTTCTGGAAAATACCGACTTTTTCGGCAAACTAGCTGATTAGCATCATTTCAGCACTCTATTATGATTTGTTACATCATAATAGACCAGTATCAAAAACTTGTTCTAGAAGAAAAAAATCGAGAAAAAAATGTCAAAAAAATGGAAATACCAAATTTTTCAGTACTAAAAAAACATGGTGCGCGGCGCGCCACCTTTTCCGTCATAACTTTTTTTCATCCTCAATCTTTTTTTGAAAAAAACTAAACGGTTCTGAGTTTTTGAATCGAAACAGCTATCGAACCATACAAAGCTCAATGCTGAAAAAATTTTTTTGAAAATTCGTCTGCGGTCCCTAATCATAGATTTTAACTTTTTTGCATTTTAAGAGGACTAATATCAAAAAAAAAAAACAATGCAGACGACTTTTTTTAGGTTTCAATCTTGATTCATCTTTTTTCTCAATTGGTTTGGCCCTTTTTTGGAGTTCCCAGACAACGAACCGGTGAGCACCGGTACGGACCGGTAAAAACTGAAAATTGAGAAAATGCGAACTTTTCGATCCAGTTTTCTCATAAATGAGTGAGGTCATTGTTTTAAGGCTACAAGTCAGTTTGGAACTTGATTTGACCATTTTGAGCCGAGTTATAGCCCCGGGCGCACCCTACCCAGTCCAACTGGCGCACCATGCCAAACTATCAAAAAGTTAACTTTTTCCACTTTTTATTCATGAAAAATCATTTTCCAGACGATTTGAATGCCTAGAAGCCTTTTTTGAGCAAATTTTATCATTAACCGGTGAGCACCGGTATGGACCGGTAAAAACTGAAAATTGAGAAAATGCGAACTTTTCGATCCAGTTTTCTCATAAATGAGTGAGGTCATTGTTTTAAGGCTACAAGTCAGTTTGGAACTTGATTTGACCATTTTGAGCCGAGTTATAGCCCCGGGCGCACCCTACCCAGTCCAACTGGCGCACCATGCCAAACCATCAAAAAGTTAACTTTTTCCACTTTTTATTCATGAAAAATCATTTTCCAGACGATTTGAATGCCTAGAAGCCTTTTTTGAGCAAATTTTATCATTAACCGGTGAGCACCGGTATGGACCGGTAAAAACTGAAAATTGGGAAAATGCGGACTTTTTGATCCAGTTTTCTCATAAATGAGTGAGGTCATTGTTTTAAGGCTAAAAGTCAGTTTGGAACTTGATTTGACCATTTTGAGACGAGTTATAGCCCCGGGCGCACCCTACCCAGTCCAACTGGCGCACCATGCCAAACCAACGAAGTCAATAAAACAACCTTTACATCTACTTACTAAAAGAGAAACTGGTCAAGAACCATGTTTTGTTAACAAAACTGTTCAAGTTAGAGGCTGTTCTTTTTTTTGGAATTTTTCAGTAAGAGACTATAAAAGAAAGTAGACGTCAAAACTTGGTGGACATTAGTGTTTTAAAATTTGACCGTCGATCAATAAGACCGTTCGAATGATTTCACTGTTCAGTTTTCGAACGGTTATAACATGTCATTTTTCTGACCGTTCGTTTGACCGACCAGTTTCTGAAATCTACTAAACCGACCATTTTGAGAGTGACATTTAGAACAGTCAAAAACCAACATGTCACTCTTAAGTGACATGTTGAAATGTTGAAACTCCAACCGTTCGACCAATGACCATTTATTATGACGCGTTGAAAAACTATTGTTCGAACGGTCGGTCGAACGATCAATTTTTTAAACTAGAATAGGCATCTCTATAAAAAAATTTCGGTTTTGAAAATAATTTTTCTTAAGGAAAAAAAGAAAAAAATTATTTTTCACAGTTTGAAGTTATTATTGGCAGACCTAATTTTTTTCATTGAATTTTTTTGATGAATCATGTCTCCGAGTGTACCAGTAATTGTAAATGTAAAAATTTCAAAACTGGAGATGGAATTTGGTCCAAGATTTTTTTCGATTTATTCCTTTATTTCTGTTTTCGTCTATGAATTTTTCTTTGGTTTCATTGTGTTTCTGAGGTACGTTGATATTAGGAAATTTAAAAAAATTGGGATTTTCATTATGCTTTTTTTTTTTTTGCCCCATTTTTGCACTTGTACACTTGGGGATGCTCGGATATGATCTCGATTTGAAACAATTTTCCATATTTCCCGAATAGTAGTAGACCAGAGCACAATGAAGACTAATATGAGTCATGAAAAGCAGTATGACAAAAGCAGGTGCGAGGGGCGGCCCGTCAACCTCTCGGCCTTCCGGTCACTTCCCAAGCCCGGCCCGGCCCGGCCTTAGAAGGGCCTCAAGCAAAAATGGCCGGCCCGGCCCAAAAAGCTCAAATTTTTTTCATTTTCAACTTTTCGCTTTTTTAACGAGAAAAGTGGGATTTTTTACTTATTTATCCTCATAGAGTTATAAGAAACTATGATTTAACAAGTAAAATTATTTTTCGGCGAAATTTCGAAAAAAATGAAATTCAAGATTTTTTTTTTCCAAAGTCCGGCCTGACCCGAGCTCGCGTAGGCTTTTTTAAAAAAATTGGGGCCCAAAGCCCGGGCAGGCCGGCCGGCCGGCCTGCCGCACAAGCCTGGACAAAAGTGACAAATTTTTGCGCGAAACGCCTACGCTTTGAAACAAAAAGGTGAGTTGAAGAAAATAGTTGAAAATTTCATCTAAATGCTAGTAACTTCTCAGGAAAACAATGCGAAACATTTTTTAGGCTGTTTTATTGAAAAAAAGGAGTATATTTTTAATATTGTAATATCAGTTTTTTTGTTTTTGCCAACAACTTCAGAGTGTCAGATTAATAGGCGCTCAAACAATATTACAGAAGAAGTTTTTGGGAAAGAAACCTCAAATTTTTCGCCCTCCCTTTCTCCGTTCTATTCGAAAAAATCAAATCGAGAGCTTCTCATCAACTGCATCAATTTTTTTATGTTTTGAAGTCCGGGGAAATTATGTATCACCAAGCAAAAAAGAAACCTAAAATGGAAGTTTTGGAGTTAGGAATCTTTATGAAAATAGTGAGCAATTGTTAAACTATTTAAAAAAAATTGATTACGTGACTTCAAAACTTTGATTGGATTCCAATTTAGTGGAATTTTTTTCAAATCGTTGATGGAGTTACGACTTTTCAGAAATTTCAGCTTAATTATTTTTTTCACAGAACTTTAAACTTTGAGAAAACTCGGAAGTTTTCGGCTTCTTTTCTTCAAATAAAATCACTTTTTTCGTAATATTGAGATGATATGGAAATGCTACAGGGGAGGGAAAAGGCCACGAGGAGTGTTAACAAACTCCCATTTTTTAAAGGAAAACTTTCATATGAGTGAGAAAGGAAAAGTAGAACCAAAACAAGTTTTTACTTACGGCGCAAACTTATAAACTATTTAAAAAAATATGCTCGCGCCAAAATTTTTCTGCATAAATACTCTAAAAACATGGTTTTTATATATGTATTTTTTTCTTATCTACCTCTCTTATTATACTAATATTCCAGAATAAATTTCGTTCTGAACATTGATGAGTCTGATGAGGTAGAAAAAAAATTGAAGGAGACCAAGGCAGGTTTCGCTCTTGTTAACATGAAAGCATTTCCTGTAAATGTCTTCATGATGCAATGATTATTAAATTTTTTTCAATAGTTAGAATTAGATTTCTATATGAACTTCGAATGTTTTTCATAATAAGATTTAATCTATATTTCAAACTTTTTTTAAATGTGTATTGTTCTTTTTCAGTAGTTATTTAAAAATTTTTTTGTAAGGTTTCTCACTGAAGCAAATTTTAGCGGCATTTAAAATTTCTAGAGAAAAAAATAAGAGCATTTTGTGACTTAAAACTTCTCTTTTCGCACAAAAAAATATCAAGAAAAAAACCAAAAAAACATTTTTCTAGCCTTTTTTTCCGATTTTTTTCTCCACGGAACTTTTTTTATAAAAAAACATTAATGATTGAAAAAAATAGAAAAGGAAAAAAAGTTGTTTGCATTATTATAAAAAGTCTTTCATAAGTAAAATATTCAAAAACTCTGTGAGCGTTTCAGCGCGCGCGAACGCCGCGAGAGCGCGCTGGGTTGTTTACAGTTTTGGCCGCTATGACGTCATGTGACGTCACGCGTGGGACCGTGCGAAAGTGAAAAAAGTGGTCGGCGCCCACGTATGATCGAACTCAATTTCAAAAATTATAAATATTGTTTCAAAAAATGAGGGGAATTAAAAAGAACGAAACCTGTCTCTCTGGTCGGCCATCTCTCTGTCGCGGTCCCTTCCAAACTGTTGTAACTGCAGGTTTTCTTCTTTCAAACTTTCGATTTGAGCTCTAAAAACTATTTTTGAGTTTCAATCAAAGAGTTCTATTTTCAAAAAAAAAATATCTGATATAGTTGACTCGTCTCGACTAGGAGCCCTTCGGTCGCATGGGGAATGGCTTCAAAACTTGAAAAAAACTGCGAAGCGGATACGAAGCGGATCTTGATAGTTCAACTGAAACCGCAGCACGACCGGCAAGAGTCGAACCATTCAACATGTGACCGAAAAGTGTCGAATCGTGCCGCACGAAATACATTTTAAGAGGAAAAATAACCTAAAAGTGGCTGTCGAATCTCCAATATCTGCTTTTGAAGTTATTTGTTCACGTAGCTCTTCAAGTTCCTCCTGAAAGTCTTTCAATTCAAATAGACTTTTTAAATAATTTCTGATAAGTTTAAATTGAAATTTCATTCAATGATCGTAACTAAAAGAGAGGTGAAACTGAGAAAACGATTTCAGGGATTCTTTCATTCCGATCTCGGAAGGGAAAACCTTGAGAAGAGCCCGCTGTTCTTCCCAGGCGTTTTCTCTCTCCGCCATCGCCACGGCTTCAGCTTCCGTCACGCTTCGCAGTTCCTCGGCCGAAGTGAAAGCGTAGCTCATCAGGTACCTTTTAATCGATAAATGTTGAACTTCTAGCAAATCGAAACACACTTGGTGGCTTGAAACAGCAAGTTGATCTCGTCGGTCGACTCATTTCCGTCGATTTCATACTGAAATTGTCTGTTATCGGTGAGTTTTTGATATTTATTCATATAGAAAAAAATGGTGGTTTTCATCATATTTCTGTCCGCTAGAAAAATTGAACCCCGAAAAAAGGCAGCAACAAACCTCGGCGATCTTTTCATACCAATTTAATATTTCTTCTTCGGACTCGCCGTCACTTCTCAACAGATCTTCCAACCCGGCAAAGTCCATCCCGCCGATTTGTGACATTAGGCCAGTTTTTGTTCAAACAAAAATTCGATCCTTCATTTTTTTTTATATCTGAAAAACGCAATAATTTTTTGTAACTGATAAAAATTATTTCTAAGTTTCTATTTATTTTGAAAACTATAGGTAAGCCCACTAAAAAAATTACCATTAAAACAAATTATACAAATGAATATATCTGAATGGTATGTTCCAACCATCTTGGAACAGTCACCGAGGCATATGCGAAGAAAGAATGTCATTTTCAAGTTCCAGCTTGGGTGTAAAACATGATTAGATCAACTCAACGCTCATTTCTAACAGGCCAACCTAATATTCAAAATGCGAGCTGAAAAATTCCGAAAAGACTCATCTAATAAGATCCAAGGGAAAAAAAAGAGAATATCAAACTAAGGATAGCTCAACTAATATAGTTAGCGGTCAAGAAATCGAGCGGAGGAGGGGTTGGTTGCCGCGGCAACCTGCAAGAGCGCGTAACCTTTATAAAGATGTACTAAGAGTTTCAAAACACTAGCATTCCAAAAATAGTGGAAAAAAACACAGCTCTCCGAAGAGATGAAATGAGAAGTTTAATTTTATTTAAAATTTTGCACCAGGAAAATACAAAATTTTCATTTTGGCCGGTTAACAAAGCACTGGTGTTTAATAAACAAGCACCGATTAGCCGACCAGTAGAAATTTGAAATTCATTAACAGTTAGCGAAGGCAGCTTCGAAATTTCAGAAAAAGCGTTTATTTTTTTTTTTGATTAAATGCAATTGAAAGTGATATTTTGAAAGCCGGCATATTGAGCGACTGTACCAGTATACTGGATCAAATAGGAAAATATTTCAAAAATCCCTCCCGGTCAGAATTCTGAATAGATAGAAGAAACCTAATGAGGGCGAGAGTATCGAAGCCGTACATTCGAAGTAATCATGTGCTTCTGAAGGTCATGTATGCGAACTGCCTTCCTAGAGATGCGGTTATCAGAGTAAAAACCTTAAAACTTTTTCTTGTCCACCATTTCAATTTCGACGGCTTTAGGTACAAATTTGAAAGTTAAAGAAAAAAGTACCAACCTCATTCCATCCGTTAACGGACGGCCGTTCTCGATCGAAATCATTAATCGATAACAAAAAAAAAGTATATGACATATTATATGTAAATGATACATAAATTTTTTGACTAAATTAATATAGTCTGTTCAGATTTTGAATGTCAACCAGCTAACTCCGCCCCTGCTGAGACGGTACCTTTTCGCGTCGATGTTTTATCGCGCGGGACTAATTTTGATCTTTTTTGATCTAAAGGATAGAAAAAGAAGTCAAAAAGGCAGCATTATTAAAGGTTCATCGTCATCTGGATATAAAACATTGACGCGAAGGATATTGTAGCCTTGGGGGTGGAGTTAGCTGCTTGATGCCGTGTTCAATTTGATTCCGCGAAATGCAAAATACCAGTTAGAGAAAGGAAAAGATCACTAAATTTTGGAGAGTCAGAGATCATTTTGCATTTCGCGTAAATTACTTTGAACACGGCATGACATTCAAAATCTGAACAGACTATATACCAATTTGGTCAGTCAAAAACAGGAAATTAACATTTGCGTCAAATAAAGCGTTTGTGTGCAACATTACGTCAAGAGAACGATATTATTGTGTAATTACGAAAACCTCGAGAAGCGCAAACGCGGAAACTTTTCAACCGGTTAACACGCATGTTTGAGACAGTACTACGGCGGCTAGTGGCCGGTCAATATTGCGCCGTCAGTTTCGGAGCCAGGAAATTTTTTAAATTTTCTTTCTCACTCTGTCAAGGACTTATTTCTCGAGGTTACAAGGTAAGCTACGTCACAAAAAGTACACAAGTTTTCATTTGATTATTGAAAAACCTATCCAAACTACCGAAATACGACCGGCCACCTTAAACAGGCGTGTTAACTTTATGAACTTGATATTTTTCTTTTTTATTCAATTTTTCTTACTACTCCCAGCCTCCGGTATTTGTACATCTTGCCTCACGTAAATGGACAAGAGATTTATCTTTGAAAGCGCGCTTTTTCACACCTCTTTGATTCATTTTTTCTGTGTTGCGGACGTTTCTGAGCAGTTTTAGGGATCACTTGAAAATGCTGACGCTATTAAAGTCTCTGGTTCTCTTCTTTCACGCCACAGAATTTAGTCTGTGAGCAAACAATAAACGTTTCATTTCATTGCGAAATAAAAACAAAAAATATTACATAGGTGATTTACCTCTCATCGAATAAACATTTATAAATATGAAAAAGATTGCGAACAATGAAAATTTCATTTCATTTCAAAGTAATTGTTACGGCGGCCGTTCAATATTGCAATATTGCGCCGCAAAAAGTACATTCGCTTTTATTTTATTACCGAAAAACCTATTCTGACTAACGTGATCCGACCGGCCGCCTTAAACAGGCTTTTTTTAAAAAAACAAAAATATTATATAGCTATATATATAGGCAGATTACCTCTCATAGAATAAACATTTATTATTTATTTAGAATAACTCCATTTAAATTGGTTGTATAACGTCGCTCCTTAGCCGTTTACCGCTCTACACTGCTCCACATAATTATATATCCACCTGATATTTTTCGAAAAATCGAATATTTTGAGAGTTTCTGAAAACTTTTGTTGTCAAAAGATGGGAATTTCGATCAGATTAACATAGCTATCAACAAAATTCCTATTGAAAAATAAATGTTTTAAAAAATTTCAATTTTTCAAAAAAACCGAATTTTCCGTTCCACATAATTATATATCCACCTAAGACTTTAAACTTTTTGAACCAATTTTTCCGGTTTTTTGTATCAGTTATCATTTTCTCCTCATTTTTGTTTGAAAATAAGAAAAATAAGAGCAAAACGATTTTCGAAAAAGTGGGGGAACCTTGGATTTTATCACAAAACGGTCGCGGTGCTGTTTTGTACTCCAGCTCCACAGTCATCAATGTGAGGGTTGAATTTTTCATATGCAGGATTAACTCAGAAGTTTTGAAAAAAAGTTTATCACAAAAAGATTCCTAAATGGGCGTCAAATTTTTGAAAAAATTTCAAAAACCGTGAGCGCCTTTGACAAAATTATCAGTTTTTTTCAACTTGAACTCGCTTTTCTCAGTCATTGAGCGGAGAAATTCTTAATCTACAATGCAACAAGGCTGAGGAGGGAATCAGAAATAGTTTAACTCAGAAAAACCTGACAAAAAAAATCTCAAAGCTGAAAAAATTTCAGAGAAACAAGAGTCAAAAAAGGATATTTCGTGATTTCGATTGTGTTGACTTTCTGTTTAATTTTTTTCGCTGAATAAGGATAATTATGGACTATTCAATGTTTTAAAACAAAAATATAACTGTAATCTTCAATCATGAGAAGAAAAAAGTAATTTAAAATTCGAAGAAAAAAAAGTTCAGATCCCTATGAATTTGACTTGAAATTCCCTTAGTTATTTACCGCATTCGGTCATTCTTCTTTGCTAGAAGCAGGTTTTTTTGATGAGACCGACTATTCTTGAAGTAAAAAAACGATTTTATCTCAGAAAAAGTTTACAGAAATGGTCCGAAGACATTTTAAGTTTCCTATTTTTGGCAAAACTGCAAAAAATTCATAAATGTTATCGGAAAACTCCCTCCTTTCAGTGCAAAAAAATATTTTACTGAAGTTTTTTGAACTTAAATTGTTGCTCACAAGTACAAAGGTACTTATGGAATCAAAATATTCACATCATAATCGATTCAAGAGTAGCTGATGTAATGAAGAGCACCGCGACCGTTTTCTGATTAAATCCAAGGTTCCTCAACTTCTTGGAAAACCTTTTTGCTCTTATTCTTCTTATTTTCAAACAAAAATGATGAGAAAATGATAACTGATACAAAAAACCGGAAAAAATGATTCAAAAAGTTTAAAGTTTTAGGTGGATATATAATTATGTGGAACGGAAAATTCGGTTTTTTTTGAAAAATTGAAATTTAAAAAAAATTATTTTTTTCAATAGGAACTTTGTTGATAGCTATATTAATCTGATCGAAATTCCCATCTTTTTGACAACAAAAAGATTTTTCAGAAACTCTCAAAAATATTCGATTTTTTTCAAAAAAATCTCAGGTGGATATATAATTATGTGGAGCAGTGTATTTGAAAAAACGAAAAATTAGAATTAACGATTTTTCACTGCCATGTATTTGACGTAATTCTGTCTGTGAGCGAACATTTACCATCTCTTTTCATTGCAAATTAAAAACAAAATATATAGGTAGATTACCTCTTATCGAATGAAAATTTATGAATATGAAAAAGATTGATATGAGAAATGTTCAATTCATTTTCAATCGGGACCTCGCACAAGCCTGGTTAGCCTGTTTTGAACATATGTTATTCAGTTTTGAATAAACGATAATTCATTTTTTGTACTAGTGAGGAGCGATTCAGCCATTGTGAAGTTACTTTTATTTATTTTCTCCTTTGCAATTTAACACAGAACACAAAAACCCTCAGCTGCTTTTAAGAGCATTGGGCTGGTACCTGGTATTGTTCAGCCGCAGTTGATCTAACTCCGTCCGCCATGGGTCTAGTTTGACAACGTCGTTGCGACTTTGATCAAGGAAGGCGGAATTCTTGTCATAGCGATTAACTGAATTCCAAAGATAAGAGACTTTCAAATGCGGAGAAAGAGGATATAAATAGTTGTTTTGAATGCTTTGATTGATTAGCTATGTAAAGTCGTAAGTAAGTTAGAGAAACTTTATCCAGTCAGAAAGAACTAACTAGGCGGTGCGCTAGAGCTCCGCTCGGCCTTGTCATAACTAAGAATCCTAGACGCCGAAAGCCGTGACGGCATTTTCCGCGGGGGTCCCATCATCGCTTTGTCAGTTTCGCGCTGCCAACAGTTTGTGCTTCGGCCACCGGAATGGGCTTCGGCGTGACTTTGCGTATCCAATTTGCGAGCAAAAAGGATCGGCACTCCGGGAGTCCCGCGGGCCTAATCTACTAGCGCTTACAACTTAGAAACTTATTTTGGAAATTAGACGTTTTATGGAAGTTCAAAACTCATCTTGACGTTGGCTGCAGTAGCAAGACGACACGTGAGGGAAGCAGAAATGATATTTGAAGCCAGGTTATACAAGAATAAATGACACGTTGTTACGTGGTTTTTTGCAGTGAATTTTTTCGATATCAGAAAAATGACACATTGCCACGGGTTTCACGTTTTTTTTTTGCAGAGAATAAAATGTTTATTTTGAATAAACTTTGGGTCATATGGAAACTTTCTAAAGTTTGAAGTTTTTAATTTTCGGGTTCTTCATTTGTTTCTACGGTTTTGTATCTTTTTTTTGTCCTCTTGTGAACATAATTCGTGTAACTTAAATAATTGAATTTGCTGATGAAGTTTGAAGTTTTATTATATAAATAATCTAAATTACATTATTTTTAAATTTTTTTGATGGTTTTTCGAACTTAATCAAAAAACCCCCTTTTTTTAAATGCTCTTGAACTTTTCTCATTTCAATCTTTTCCATATTTATAAATGTTTATTCAATGAGAGGTAATCTACCTATATAATATTTTTTTGTTCTTATATACCGAACGCTACTGCTTCCGTGTATACAAAATTCAGCGCACTGGATTTCACAATATTAAATTGTACTGAGAAAAATTTTTTTATCATTTTTTTGGATAATATGAAAATTTTAATAGAATAAATTTGTTTGTAAACAATATTAGAAATCAGAGCTAAATGATTTCTTAACGAAACTCACGAACTTTAGGGTTCTCGCCTCCACCCAAAAACTGGATTCTTGGAAATAAATTTCTTTTTTTTTTCTCCAAAAAATCTTTTCAAATAATTGCAAGAGTTTTCTCAACTTTTTTCACTAATTTTTCGAATTTTGTGCATTTTTTCGTAGCTGCTGAGTACCATCTTTTGGGCGCCCATCCTCTGCAGATTTTTTTAGTTCAAATTTGAAATTTATGGCGCTATGGCGCGCGTTCAAAGTGGCTTTGGGCGATTCGACGGAATCGTTCGTTTCCCTTGAGAATGTTTTAGATCCTTTTGAGAACCTGTTCAATTCTGAGAGTTAGAATTCAGCAAAATCCCTTCGAACACTATAAGGTTTTATTTTCAGCGTGTAAATCTCTCGCTTCCACTTAATTCGTCGTTTTTATGTCTAAAAGAAGATTATGGGTGATCGGGAATGTCTGATGGGAGTCGATCCAGCGATGGAAAACTTCACTCCTAGCCATGTTTGTTTAAATGTTCAAATAAACTTCCAGAAATGTAACATTTTTTGAAAGGTCATTTTTTAATATTGGAAATACAAGGGAGTTTTTAGACGGATGCTATTTTGATTGACATCGAAGAAGAAGAAGACCGTCAGAGAGAGGAAACCCCGGATCACTCGTTGGAAAACGATGGAAACGGGGAGCGAACAAATGAGGTCGGTCGTTTGCAAACTTTCAATTGTGAAATTTTATTGATCTATAAAAAAACTTAGAGAAAGAAAAGATAAATTTTGGACAAGGAAGCTTCATTTTTAGATCCCAACAGCAGAAGGAATTCAAAGTGAAAACTCCCTTCCCTTTTCAAATGAAAACGCCCTTGATTCTCGTTCTTCGGTTAGTTTTTTGAAGAAGAAGGTCACTATCGTTTATATATTTTCAGTTTGGAGCGTTAAACGAGATCCCTGATGATTTTGGATCTATGTCCTCAAAATGGAATATGAATCTATTATCCTATGTTAGAAAATGATTTTGCGTTTCTTGGTATTTTTATTTTCTTCCTTCAGCCATTATTCACTGAAATGGAAGAGTTGATGTACGATTCGGCATCCCGGATAAAAAAGACAGAGAACGAGGTTTGAAGAAGTAATGAATGAAAAATAGAAAATTATCGTTTAGTTAACGTTAATCTATTATTTCATTTACTTTTTAACAAGCTGCTCATATAAATTATCGTAAAAAAAGTTCAGGGGATGCATTTCGATCGTGGCAAGAAGAAAAAGTGTTTTTGCTCGAGAATCTTAATTTTAAATTTCAAAACAATTTCGGATAAAAAAACTAAATTTTTCACTTTTTTCTGCTCGAGGTACAATTAACGATAAGGCAAAAAGACAAAAAGTCTATCAATTTTTTTCCAAAATTTACTTTTTCATCGAATTTGATCTTGACCTTTTTACGTTCATTCCCGATCTTATAATTGACGGTAGGCTGGGAAAGTTACAAGTGGATCGTCAGAATCAAGTTCAGAAGTTCATACTTCCCGATGACTGATCATTGAGATCTGAACTTTTTTTGTGTTTGGCTTTTTTTTTTCATATTTTGAGTATCCTCAAGAGTTCGAAAGCTTGGGCAACCTCAATCAAAATCAATTCATTAAAATTAAATTTGAGATAAACTGAGTTTCTCAAAAAGTTGATTTTTTTCAGCCCCTGGTAACTGATCAGATTGGAGTTGTCGTCGCAAAATCAATCAAAAGAGAGAATTCAAAAAATTTTCTTTACGTTTACACGTCTTTGTGCAATGCCGAAACCGACATGATCGCCGAGCTCGACGAAAAACGATTCGATGAAATAAATCTCGGAAATTGGATTTCCTTCAGCTCCAGGTTTTTCAGAAGTATTTTCAGTCTTGATTGTCCAGTTGTAAGGTTTTTCAAAAAAAAAATTTTCTTTTGTCGATATTAAGAAATTCAGAAGTGAAGAAATAGCTGAACAAAAACCAGAAGACGTGAAAAACATTCTTGATGAAAAAGCGTGGGATTTCTCAAATTTTTCCTATTTTTCACGTCCCTTGTCAGCGCCAAAGGAGATAGAATTGATTTTTCTAAATGCGATTTTTTAAATTTTCAAAGATTTGTTCAGTGGCTTTCCGTCTTCTGGTTCTAATATTTTTTTTTTGAGCTTGGTTGAGATTTTTTAAAACAAATTATTCAAATAAAGTAATTAGTTTACCAAATTACTCCTTCTCGATTCTTTCCGAACATTTTAGTTTTGCGCGCGAAGATCAAGAATGAGTTTTATTTTTCAGAAAGTCGGAGTTCGAGGCGCGATCAGTGGAAAAACGTCGCCTTATCGAAGCAAACTCCATCAAAATCATTCCTGATTGTCACTTCACTCGAGTTTTTGGAACAACAGTTTTGGTGAGTTTCTGAATCTGGTTCCGTCGGTAAACTTGTTCTTCTTTGTAGATAAACTGTCGAACAATGGTCAGCCCCGCTTTCAAAAACGATGATATCATTCTCCACGAGTTTTTCGGATTTCTCGCCGATCCAGACAACCTTATAAAAGGAAAAAAAGATAACGAGTGAGCACTTTCAACATGTTTCGGGGTTAAGAGTTCTTGATTTAAAACAAAGAAAAATTCCTGGAACGATTTTTTTTTTGGAATTGACTCCATAACTTACATTATTAGGATCGGAGAGGAGAGGTTGGAAAAGACTTTGAAAGGATATTTCCAGATATTTTCTGACAATTCGCCGTCAAAGAAATGAGTGCGACCAAAAGCATTCGTTTTTGATAGTCAAAGCTGCAAATGTCTACAAAACTTCGGAAAAGGTTTCTCTTTCTCTTTTTCCTGATATCACTTTTCATTACAGGGTCTCGAAGAGATGGAGCGGTATAAGAGTATCGTGCCAATCCTACTGAGTACTGAGAACTACGAGAACGTCAAGGTGAGGTCGAGAAATGAACTTTACAATTCCTAAATTGTTTAGTTTGATATCGAGAAGTATTTCTTGTTTCAGTAGTTTTACGAAAATCAGTCAAAAAATTCTTTGATCGACTAGAGGAAGGTTGTAAGAGTTTTGCACATTTTTCGAAAAAGCCCCCGATTGAAATAATAATTAAACGGTCATACGTAATGACCGTTTAATTATTATTCAAACCGTTTGAACTTTCTGTTCTCAAGCGTTGAGTTTGAAAAGTCAATTTCAAAATGTTTGAAACTTACACAAGTTTTTTTCTAAAGGGTTGAGCATTTGAAATTTCAACTCCTTTTTAATTTTCACCATCTGACCGTCTGAAATAGTTGAACGGTAGAAAATCCACTGTTGAACATGTTTGAAACCAGGTCAATTATTGAAGAAAGATTGAACTGTTGGAATTGACGACTATACTTCGCTGGATGAAAAAGATCACAGAACTTAGCTTACTTATTTTTTTTTTGAAAGTATATTTAACAAGTCGTGAAAAAAAACCTTGAAAGCAGAATAACTTGCTGTCTACGGCACAAAACTCTCATTCCTTAAAAATATTATAAATTTTATTTGGTTCTGTAAAAAAATAAGTATGAAAAAGCTATCTCGGAAAGCTTTACTTTTTCGATGAAATGCTTTTCACAACAAAGAGAATATCGAAGCTCCGAGACTAAACTTTTTTTTTTACTAATTTCGTCTTCGAGTTTTTTTATTTGAAAAGTTCATAGTTGTTGTATACTTCGTTGACCTCAATTTGAATCTGTGTAGCCTGTCTAGGCCCTCTTCTCTTTCACCTGTACTCTTCAAATCTTCTATTTTTATGACTGTTCTGTTGATTCCTCTTTTTTTCACGAAAAGAGTTTTTGGACGAAGAATAACTATTTATCACAGGAGCTCGACACGAAGCTGTACAACATCGGTTTGGTCGAAGTGACCGAAAGAGTCGAAGATCCGATCTACGCAAACGTTTACGTCTTGACGCCGCTCAGCAACGACGAAGACGTTTTCAAACTGATCAAGTCCTTCAACAAACGTCAGCATTTGAATATTCGAATTTTTACTCGGAACGAGATGAGATGCACTTAAAGAGCCACAACTTCAGCAGAAGTTATATGAAAAGCACCGATTTTTGTAAGCCCTCGCGAGCGAATTTACCGGTATGGGGAATGAAGAGACGGAGAGAAATGTTGCAAAAGAGTTCTTAAAGCTGATTCGCAGCTGACTTGAGCCATCGAGAAAATGGTCCTGACATGATAAGAAAAGAGATAGTGCCTGGTTAGTGGAGAGCACAGACAGGCCCCCTAGAGTCCCAAGCTAGCCGTGAATCGACTATAGTTGCTGAGCGAGTCGAGAAACTCTCTGAAACGGATGGCAGACGTGTTAGGGTTGTTCTATCAGTATATTTATGTCATGGGTAGTGCCGTGTAAAAATAGACTTGAGGAATGGGAAGAATAATTATTCTATTGGCATTTCATAAAAAGGCACCATGTTTGTCTCATGGGCTCAAAGTCGAAAAGGCAGTTTCAAGTATGAATTTTCTAGATGATTCGAAACAGCTCTTGAAGAAAACCGAAAAAACTTTCCTCAATAGGTGGGCTATAAAAGTTTTTTCATCTCTTCTCAATATTTTCAGAACTCACCGACCTGTTTTTCAGAAACGCCGATCAATATCGATGCGAAGCACCCAGAGGATAATGTTGAATTGACCAGAGACGAGAACAATTTCCCTAACTTTCCCACTTATTGGATTCGCGGATTTATCATGCAAATCCATAGAAAGCACGGAAAACCTCTAGTTTGAACCTTTTTTTTCCGATTTTTGCTTCAATATTTTAGTTTAGATTGGGATAAAAATGAAGTCAGAGTGGAAAATGGACCGTCTCGCTTTGGGAAAGGTCGTCCGTCTTCGGGCGGGAATCGTCGATACTCATCTCGAATATTACAAGTGAACAAACATTTCATTTTCTCGTTTTTTCAGAGGAAATATTAGGGCGAAAGTTGTTCTTTCCCCTTTTTCTCAAGAAATATATCAGTCGTATCTCCCGTTTGCCATGATTTGAAGAAGTTTCATCTTTCGAGTTCATAGAAATATGAAAAAAGTACGGCAAAAAGGAAATTTTTGTCGAAAAAAAAACAGTTTTAAGTTGCGGCCAATGGAAAATCTTTGATGACTTTTCACGAATAGCGACTTAGAAAGAATTTTTTTTATTATTAGCACCAGGACGCGTAAGATTGTTGTTGCGATAATTTTTTTTTAGGTCTTTGGTATTTTTTTTTGGAGTTTTTGTGCCAGATGTCATATTTTCATCCGATTTTACTTGGGCAGCCCAAGCTAATAATTTTCCGAGATGTGTAAACTACTCAGCGAGTCCCGAGAATAGGTTTTATCTTCCAGAAAAGTCGTTCTGTAGGAACTGTAGGTAACAATTGAGGGTTAAGAAGCTTTTTTTTCGAGATTCTCTTTTGCAAGTTCACAATTCGCAAGTTATTAATTACGGCCTTGTATTTCATGAAGGAAAATAGAAGGAAATCTTGCAGCAACGAGGATTTTTGGGGCAATCCGCACTTGTTGGAGTCGCATGGCGTCCCTCTCTGTGCCATGGAAGTTTCAGACGGCAAAAGAACCGTGCCGCCAGTGCCGAACAATTCAGCTCACAACTTCGAGAATCGGATCGACGACACGGACCCTCATTATGACGATAATCACGGTAACAACTCACTTACGAAAATGGAAAATTGAACCGAAACAGCGAAAAATGAAAGAGAACATTCCTCCGTTCTTCATAAAGCGTTTATTTTTCGAAACAACCAAAAGAAAGTTCGGCGAAATTCAACAGGAATCAGTTATATACAATTTTTGAGAGGGATTATTCAATTTGCGGCTTGAAAAAATCTGAATCCTGTTCTTTTTATCAAATTTCAAGAAAACGTCATCGGCCAGAAACTTAGAATGAATTGTTAAAGACTTGCTCGAAAAAGAAAATGGTCGTTTCCAGGAGAACCTCTGTTCCCCAACAAACTGAACGAAGTGCAGAGAAAAGCTTTAAACATGGCGATGAACAACAAACGCAACATGGTTTATGTTCATGTAAGTTTCGATTTCCAAGTATCGCCTGAGAAAAAAAGGAGCTCATGGTTTGGAATTTCAGGGACCTCCAGGCACTGGAAAAACAAAAACCTTGACGGAAATCATTGTCAACATGATCAAACGGAATATCAAGGTTCCTCTTTCTTTTCTTTTTTAAATTTGCAATGGTGTATCAGAATTTCTTCTTTCCGAAATTGATAGTGAGTCAGAACGGAAGATTGAGAATGTATTTTTCCGGGATTTAGAGTAGAAGTCATAGCTTGGCAGAAAGAATCTTGAAAGACGAAGAGAAAGGGAAGATTTCAGATGATTGTTTGCGCGCCGACGCACGTCGCAGTGGAAAATGTGTTCGACATGACGAAAAGTCGTCTCCAAAGCCTGGGAATAAACACTGATTGTGAGGAAATCGACAAGAAGGGCGTTATTTTTGAGTTTTCAGTGCTTTATCCGGCTATGCATGAAGATGAGGAAGTTTTGATGAGAAGCTCTCATTTCCAAAACATGATTGATCAGGTTTTTTTTTTCGAAGTTCTTTTTTTATTGAAGGACCAACATTTTTATGAACAAAGTTTGAATGTGTTCAAGAATCAATAGATTCATCCTGAAACACAGAGCGACTTTTCTTTGGCCTAAACAAAATGTTGGGTGAATTTTAATAATTATCGACATTAAACATTTAATAAAAAGTAATGGAATCAGATTTTGCAGAAAAAAGAAAAAGAAGTTTCTACAAGTTGAGATTTTTAGAGGAAAAATGCGGAGCTGGCCGAAAACAAAGAAAATGAAAACGCGGCTCTTCGCGAAATGGACCGTTTGCGGAACAAGATCATTGCGGTGGAAACTGAAATAGATTATGTTGATCAACAACGTCTTTCAGAATCGGTTAGAGATGACTATGGCTTACTTTTCGACCATCACGAAAACGGCTCTACCCAAGCTGCACGCAAATGGATTCGATGCAGAAGTTGTCGTGATTGGTTGGTTGAGAGATTTTGAGTCCATTCAGCCCTGGGTTTACGGGACACATTAATATGATGAAAACGCACTCAATCACCAGAAGAACTGTTTGGAATATTTCCACATATCATCTTATTTTTCTTGACTTTGAAAGAGAAACTCGACTACTCAGAAGTTTTTTCAGACGAAGCCGCTCAAATCCTCGATGAAAACATCTGGCCGGTGATCCACAAGTCGGAACGTGTCATTCTGGCCGGAGACCATCATCAGCTCCCTCCTGTCATCAAAAAGTCCGTCGACGAATATAAAAACGGAGTTAAAAAATTGATTTTAATGGACAGCAATGAGAAAGGGAGTTCAGAAAAAAGAGGCGATAAAAAGGGTAGTAAATTTGAAAAAAAACAAATCCTGAGTTATTAAAAAAAATCGTGATGAAGATTCGTTGGAGTTTGATGTTGCTTGAAACTAACCAGGTTTTTTTTTCTGAGAGTAAAAGACCAAGAAAGTTTTTTTTTTCTAGACCCTGTTTTTTGAGTTGTTCTGAGATGCTTCCTTGATGCTTTTCATCGTGAGAATCGATAGAGCAGAAAAAAACAGTCAAACTTTGATAGTTTTTAAACCACAAACTATGGTTGTATAGCGAGATTTAAAAAATTTCTCAAATTTTTTCTCGAATTCCATTTTTTTTTTTTGCAGAGATCGGAAAAAGGAAGCAGATAAAACATTGTTGAATAGATTTGATGAAGAGACGTTGCCCTTGAAAAATAACAAAATAATGTTGATGAAACAGTATCGGTAGGTTCTTTCCAAGTGGTTCGGTCCATCTCTCGGATTTTCAGAATGAACGAGAATATCATGAAGTGGTCCTCTAAGTGTTTCTATGACGATCAATTGGAAGCCGACGCCTCCGTCGCTAATCGCCATCTCGAGTGTGTTGTCTTTATCTGAACCTTTCTATGAAAATTGGTGCGAAAATCCAGGGACATTCGTAATAATTATGAGAAAAAACTGACTCAACAGTTGGAACCTATCGGAATTACAGATTTTCGCAAAAAATTTTTTTGCAATATAGATACTGAAGATGTTGGTTAATGTATCTACTATCGGAAAGATCTGAAAAACCGTTTTCACCAGAAAATTTAGAACTAGACTCGAGGTGTTTTTGATTTTTGATTGATTCTATTTTTTAGAGAGAAATCATTAGATTCTCAAATTAATTGACCTTGTGTTAATCGATATTGAATCACCAAAAACCGGAAAAATTTAGGGTAGATAACAAAAAAAAACTGAAATAGTTTTCTGGCTTTTAGTTCTAAAAACTATGGCACAGTCACCTCAAAAATTAGACTCAAACTCTTTTGCACAGGGAATATCGAAGTTCAATTATTTCCATCAGAGTTTTAGCCACGAAAGATGCTTCGAAATGTCACCAATAACAGAAATTTCTTCGAAATTATTCGAAAACAAAGATGAAACTTCTAGGGCTTTCACGACTGAAGAAAACTGTGCTGTCTTGGGGCCGTTGGTCTTTGCCGACTATTACCTGGACGTGGCAAACTACGAAAGTATCTGCGAAAAGTACTCTGAACGCGTTTCGGTGTCCAGCAAGTGCAATGAGGGCGAGGCAGAACTCGTGTGTCTGCACTTGATTCGTCTCTTGAACGCGGGAATCGCCCCCGGGGCGATCGGCATCATCACTCCGTACAGTGCACAGGTTGCCACGGCCTTTCAGTTCCTTCTTTTTTTCGTTGGGTCAATCAAAACATTTCTTATTGTAGTCATAGATGAAACCGACATGGAGGCGAAAAACGTAGGAAGCTATAACAAGAAACCGTCGCGAACTGGAAGTCTAAACGTGTAGTTGATCAAATTGAAAGCATGGTCTTATGGTCTCTCGCCTAGTTCTTCTGCGCGCAGTCCCTTTAGTTGCACCTTGACGAGCTATCGTCGCTTTGGCGTCCAGTTGCTTCCTGCCGTAGTGTTCTGGTGCTCTGTTTGAAATATTTGAGAAAAAGGAATAAAATAGAAGTTGCTCCTTTTCTTACGCTACAGCGGTTGTCTTTTTCGTAGGAAATGGTTTGAGGTGGAAACGATCCGGTCTCTGATGCAAAGTCTGTGTGTGACGGAGCGCTGTGACCCGCTGATTCGATTGACGCCGGAGATCCAGCGGAAGGCGTTGGAGGTCCACGTCGACACGGTAGACGCCTTCCAAGGACAAGAACGCGACGTCATCATCATCTCTTTTGTTCGAAACAACAAAAACTGTGCGCTTCTGGGAAAACCCAATGAGAAATGAAGATATCTTTCAGATAACATTGGGTTTCTATCCGATGTCAAGCGAATCAACGTCGCCATCACGAGAGCCAAGCTCCAGGTGATGATGATCGGCAGCAGTCAGCTCCTGTGGCATAGCGGAGTCCCGGCTTATCAAGATCTCCTCCGGTCCGTTTGAATACTTTTTGTGTGGCTCATTTGCCTATCTATTTCCTGAAAAGGTTCAAAAACTCATTTCCAAAATGAACGTTTTAGGTGGAAATTTTGACTTGCTTGCCATTTGCTTCTTATGTCGCACATGCGCAAAAATGTTTCTCTCGTTTTGTTATCTTGTCTCTGATTTAGGTCATTTTCGTCTGAATTTAAAATTCTCCTTGAATTTTCTTGGCATCCTGTGACCCTGTATTAAAAGCGGATTTCAGAAAATTTCATCCGGGTTTTTACGCAGTTATAGTCAATTTTTCCGACTTAAAAGTCAATTTGGGTATATTGGCAACAGTGATTTTTTGACGTGACGTGACTTTTTGGGTGGGAAGATCGAAGTCAAACTCAAGGATGAAAAGAAGTTCTTGTTTTTTTATTTTTTTCAAATTAGAAAAAAGAGAAAAACGTAAAAGGTAGCTCGTTTTGACTTCCAGCTCCCCGTCAACAAGTCGCTTCGTTAAGTAACGAGCCAACATTGCCAATTTTCCATACCGAGGTCTGGAAAGATAAGGAATCTTGTACTCTGTGGGTCGCGACTTGAAACTGCTTTTTTTCTCTGCGTTCTCCTCGACTCTCGGCGACCCTCTCATGTTGCCGTGTTATTTTCATGTTTCTCTGACCTCGCCGGTGAGAGAACAGAGACACAGACACTCGAAAATTTCAAGTCGCGGCGAACAGGTTATAGAACTAGATAAGAACTAGATATTGGTCCATAGTTCCTCAAAAACGAATTTTTTAAAAGTTTCTCCTGATTTAAAAGAGGAGGTTTGCCTGATAAACATGGAATTTTTGCTGGTCACTGAATCATGCCCTGATTGCAGGACAGTCAAAGAGCACGGTTGCTTCATCTCGGCTCGTCACTTGGCCGGATTCGCGAGAAAAACGACACTTCCTGCAAACTACACGTTCGACGAAGCAACTCACGTCAGTCGGCAGATGAAAGAACGGAGGATCTCCAAGAAAAAACACCAAGATACGCTGAAATTCTATAAGAAGAAGAAGAAGAACGCTGAGAAAAAGAAGCTCGAACGGGATCTGCAGGCTGCCATGGAGGCCGACCTTCCGGAAGGAGATACGTCGCAAGAAGAAGAAATCGACGTCGAACTGTCCTCCAGGCCTAGTCCTTCAGATGTTGATATGTTAACAATCGATGACGAATGAACTCCTAACCAATAGTTCATGATTCCGAATAAGCTGCATTTCAAAATATGATTTCGCGTAGCCGAAGAAATGAAATGGTCACTTTAGGGTCCTGAGATGACCGAAATAGTTTTTAGTGTTATCAAAAATCATTGAGAAAAAAAAAACGATTTGAAAAACAACTTTTTTTAAATTTCTTTCGTGACTTTTAAATAAACTAATAAAGCTGAGTGACCCCTGGAGTGACCGTTCAAAAAAAAAAACTCCCTGTTGGCGACTTTTTTTCTCGGAGTCTTTTTTTAAAAATATTTTTGAAAGTTACATAACATTTCATACATAATAACAATTTTTTTTTTCTGAAAGGAAAGAGATTTCTACACAACCATCATTTTAACTTTTTTCTCAGTTTCAGCTATGTAAATATCTTTTTGATTGAGATAACTAACCAATACCTTTTTTTCTTTGCCTTTTTAAACGTTCTTTGTGCCTTTTTTATCAAACGAGATGTTTGAATTTCATGTCATTTTTGCAATACCGTGTTTTCTTTACGTTTGGCTTTAACCTTTGATTTCTCATCAGCTTGCCATCAGCCCTTGTTGATTTTTCCGATTCCTTTACTGTTACATTATGTTCTTTCTTGTTTATGAATAAGTTACAGTTTTGTCACGAAAAATAGAATTCAGTTCATAAATATTCATTGCTAGTTTTGGTACAATATCGCTCTCATTGTTTTGGTTTGATGAATTTGTTAATAAATGTTGTTTTCATGATTGAGGCCAAATGTTTACATATGAAGCGCCGTTTTTGTTCGGAAGATAGCAAAGTTCGAAACATTTCGATAAGGTTGACGGAGGGAATGCAAATGGCACTGTTTGCTTTCTAAAGAAGTGTCCGTTTTTCTCAAAATCTCTTCAGACTGTAGATAAAATATATTTCGAATCATTCAGTTGTTGATCAATAAAATTCCAATTTCATCTCCTCTCGTGATTGTGATCGGTAGAAAAAGTTTTCATCAACCCTAGAAAAAGTGGATCCGGCGTTGTAAGATCAGATATAACGAGTAAAAAATGCTTGTTTTCCTATTTTTTTTTTCTTTTCATCTCGTAAAATGTTCGGTCTCGCTTCAACATCCGTGCTTCCAACACAAATAAACTCTCGTTTCCCACAAACTTCTGATTTTTGGTGTTTTTCAAACGTTTGAGCCTGTTTTTGAGAACAACTCACCTATATTTGTTTGTTGGCTGCTTTCTAGGAATTTGATGATCGACCAGTTTTTAAAGATATTCTACTTTTCTCTATTCCAAAGTTTGAGCTGAACTTTAGTCATATTCAAGAAGATGAAGTTGTTTCCGTTTCCGGTTTTTTTTTTCAGGAATTATTTTCTAAATTAGTTTAGTTTACTAAAAACCAATTAAGAGAATAAATAAAGAATAATTTTCATCACTTTTAATTCAATTCGAAAAACGATGAAGCCTCCTTCGCGTATAAACTTTCCCTTTTCACTTTCTTCTCAATTCCTTTTTCATCCGTCGCGTATTCCCTCCCGTTCCCCGATTTAAGAACATGGGAAAACTATCCGATAAAAGTGATCGATAGAGAATCGTTTTCTCAGGCGTTTGTTCTTTTTTTATTGCCATAAAAGAAAAAAATCTACGTGGAACAGTTTGTTTCAAGAATTTATTTTTGTCCTCTCAACGCTCATGCGCAAAAAAAAAAAACAAAAACAAGCTTGTTCATTGAGTTTATACATGAAAAGCGTGGCTTCTTCTGGCCGTGTTAAGCTTCAAATGAATATATTTATAAAATCCCTTTAAAAGTTTTTAAATTGCGATTCCGGCGGATGAAAACCGCATTTCGACGGAGGATACACCCGCTTCACTGGAGAATCGAAACTTTTAGGTTACTGTAGTATAGAAGCCGCGCCTGCAGATCGAAAACCTCTGCAAACGCCTGCCACGCCAAAACGTTTATTAACTTTAATTTTTCTTTTTTTGTTCAATTTTAAAAATTCGTTTAATTATTTAATTTCTAAATGTTGTGCTGATCAGTATTTTCTTTTTCACGGTTCTTCAGTTTTCGATTTTTTTTTCCTATACTTCCTTGTATACTATTTATGGCTATAACTGATACAACTATCTTTTTGCAGTAAATTGGAATGTCGCCGGCCACAAAGTCGTGAATGACCACGACAGTGAGGCACGGAAAGTCGAGTTCGAAGTCTTCCGAAATTGTCAACTGGCTAGGTTCGTTATCATATAAAAAATATCGTTTCAATTTAGGAGTTACTTTTCTCAACCAAGATAATTTCTCAAAAGTTTCCTAGAAATGTTGATTTTTCTTTCCGCTTTGTTTAATGTTAATGTTTTAAATGTAGTTTACTATCAAACTTGTCAATCAAAACTTCGAAAAAGATAAGGACCAAGTCTTTTTCCAGTTTCAGCATGAAGGAAGGTGGGTAGTTTTTCACGAGGTTTTTTTTGTCGCAGAAAATCAGGGATGTAAAATCGCATCGCGGCATAACAATTTAATTATAGTAAAATGTTTTAAATGCTGTTATTTTCGAATTTACGTCGCGTTTTGGTATTCAGTTTTGTCCAAAATATGTCTTCTCTGCTATTTCTAAATTTTTTTCTTGAAGAAACACTCAAATTTAGTAAAATATCCTGAAAATAGCTCTGTTCAGAAGCCTCGTCGATTCCACTGGAAGAGCAGCCGTCGCGGCACGAGTCCGTTTTGTTGAGCAGCGACGCCAGCGACTACGAGCACGCCTGCGACGAGGACGACGACGACGACGCCGAAGATCCGCCGTCGGCGAAAGTCGCGTCACCGCCAAATATGGTCCTGAAAATTGCTCTCATAGCGCTTCTCTACTATCCGCTCTCCATCGGCTTGACTTTCTACCAGAAATGGTTCATCAAGGTCCGTTCATAAATAGGATTATATACATATTTAAAAAGAACCAAATATTTGTAAATTACTCAATCTAGTTTTTTCTACCCTCTTTCTGTTTACTTTGCTTAGAAGAAATCGAAGTAAAGTTGCTTGATAGCGACGTTAATTGTTTCAGACATATAAACTTCCGCTTCTCGTGGTCAGTGGACACTATGTCGTCAAATACACGTTGGCCGTCGTCATTCGCGCTCTGTACGAATGTGTCAAAGGGCCACGCGCAAGAGTCTCCTTAAGGGATCAGTTGAGGTTGGATATCAGTCGCTAATTTTAATCAATATTCCAAAGTTTGTCTCTTAGCAATTAATTTGGTATTATTTTTAACACTTGTTGAAACGCCATAAAAGCACACGGAATGGCTCAAAACAACACGTTTGCATATTTTCGTCATTTCGAGTTTGCGTTCCGATTTTGGTGCTCGTTCCTTAATTGCACCCGACCTCAAGCTTTTCTCCTCGCGCCGTTTTGAACAGTTTTTCGCCATGTCGTCTCAATTCGTGAGAAACGGAGTATACAAATACTTTTTCTACAGATGGCTGGCCCCTATCGGAATATGCGCTTCTCTGGACATCGGCTTGTCGAATTGGGCTCTGGAATACGTGACGATCAGCCTCTACACAATGGCCAAATCGTCTTGTATTCTCTTCATCGTCGCTTTTTCTCTTCTACTGAAGCTGGAAAGGTTTTTTTTTTTAAATTGAAATTCAAGCTATACGGTGTATGATTTGACCACAGAAAGGCGTTTCTAACATTTCCTAGGAATGGTTTTTTTTTTTTGTTGGTCTTCTAAAACTATTTGCGACATTTAAAAGGTTCTACAATTAAGTTCACTTCTAACCAGGGAATGGTCTCAGCTCACAGTGGGACTTCTGAAAGAGACCATATTTTCTAGATGTAGTTTTTTACGCTGATTCCAAATCCGTTTTCAAAAGCTGCCACCGAGGTCTGTGAAAAAAGTTATGGACCCTCAAATGTCGAAAATTTCATAGTCTCCGATCGAGCTCATTTTTGGAGGGTATATAGGTCTTGTCCCCCTGGCCACAAAAAACCATCGAATTCTTCTCGAAAAAATTCCGAAGCCAAGATATGACCTTTCAAAGCCCCGCCGCACACAAGAGATTGCGCGCGCGGTGTCCTATTGCGATCTGACGGCTGTCGAAGCAACGGCAGCGAGGAGCAGTGGAAAGGCGGCGGACTGGGGATCACGAGGTCATAGGTTCGGTGCCCACGCTGTGCAAACTTTTTTTGCAGTTTTTTCTTTTTTGGATATTTCCGTGTAAGTGCTCCTTTTTTGAGTTTCGAAACGTAGAAACATGAAAACACTGCGTTTTGAGCCTATTCAAACAGCTGGACTTCTTTTTGTCGCAAATTTTTTTCATGGATTTTTTCGTGATTTTCCATGTGTATGAGCATAGGTTAGAGTATCGAAATTTTCAGAAAAATTTTCATGGCTTTTTTTTTGAATCTTTTCTTTTTCCAAATATAGTCTAACCACAAGTCATCATGGCTACGCTTGTCGATCACAGAAAAACATTTTTTTTTACTTCAATAAACTCTTCGTGCTTTGCAGTGGGCTCACCTATGACCGTCGTTTTTTTCCGTCTGACTATGAACTTTCAGGAATTACATTGAACGAAACATTTTTTTGGGGAGTTTGTTCTAAATTTTTTATTTATGAATCAAAGAAACCTCCTCGGGAATTTCAGCCACAACCAGAAATGAAATTGAAAGTTTTTTTCTTCTCGTAGAGTGGTAAGTAAAAACCAGAGCCAAAAATTCCGAAAAAAAATGTCTGCGTTTTCTACCATCGCCGTTATGAAAACTTGCGTCTAGCCAGCGTTCAAAAAAAAAAAAGAAAACAAAAAAAATTTTTCTGAAAATTTTGACACTCCAACACATGGAAAATCACGAAAAAAACCATGAAAAAAATTTGCGACAAAAAGAAGTCCAGCTGTTTGAATAGGCTCAAAACGCAGTGTTTTCATGTTTCTACGTTTCGAAACTCAAAAAAGGAGCACTTACACGGAAATATCCAAAAAAGAAAAAACTGCAAAAAAAGTTTGCACAGCGTGGGCACCGAACCTATGACCTCGTGATCCCCAGTCCGCCGCCTTTCCACTGCTCCTCGCTGCCGTTGCTTCGACAGCCGTCAGATCGCAATAGGACACCGCGCGCGCAATCTCTTGTGTGCGGCGGGGCTTTGAAAGGTCATATCTTGGCTTCGGAATTTTTTCGAGAAGAATTCGATAGTTTTTTGTGGCCAGGGGGACAAGACCTATATACCCTCTGAAAATGAGCTCGATCGGAGACTATGAAATTTTCGACTTTTGAGGGTCCATAACTTTTTTCACAGACCTCGGTGGCAGCTTTTGAAAACGGATTTGGAATCAGCGTAAAACACTACATCTAGAAAATATGGTCTCTTTCAGAAGTCCCACTGTGAGCTGAGACCATTCCCTGGTAAGAAAGCAGAAAAATGGATTTGACCGCTGCTTGGCCCACATATTTAGGCTTATAAAAGCCTTTTTTTTTGAAGATGGCGCCCGACTCTTGGCTTTGAAACGGCCCTCATCGCCTGCGGATTGTTCCTCTTCACTTGGCAATCTTCCCAACTCGACTTGACCGGACTGATGCTCGTCGAACTGGCCGCCGCCTGCACAGGAGTCAGGTTGGTCGATAACCTTCTCATTGTTCAAAATTAAAGTGGAAATAGTAGAAATAATCATGTCCCGCGAATAGTTCCGTTATCTTTCTACCCTATGAAAAGACGTTATTATTTCGGGCTTTTTATCTTTTATTCATTCGGTCTCTGTACAGAAAGGTTGCTTGAGAACTCGAAATGTCTCGACCTCGCGAGACAAAATCCTTTTTTTCGAGATAAATATGTCGATTTTTAGGTCGAAATTGCAATCTTTGAGCTTTTTCTCTCGAAAAAACTTCGAAAAATTTGTTTCGTATCGATTTCAAGAAAGCACATCTCGTACAACCTTGCTGCACTGCTCACAAAATTTTCTGACATTTTTAAAATTTCTGCGACGACTGATGCATGATAAATTCTTTTTTTGAAGTTAAATGTTTCACTTCAATAATTTCAGTTTTACATCAAAGGTTATTTCCAAACAGGATATCCAAAAACTGCAGAAAAGACTTGTTCTGTTTTTTAGCCTGATAAAGGAGTTATTTTTGAAATATATCCGACCAGTTTTAATGATGCAGAATTTGAGATGGACGGTTTCGCAGCTGGTGATGCAAAAAGATGAATCGACTGTCCGAAATCCGCTGGACATGGTGGCCCATGTGCAGCCTTGGATGATGATTCCCATTATCCCCATGATATTTTTCTTCGAAGGCTCGTTTACACCTTTTTTGTACAAGTTTCCGATTTGCAAAGGAAGATAAACTAACCCTACATCATTGCGCTTCTTCTGTAGGATTTTACACTTTTTTGCCTTTTTGATTTTATAGATGTAGGCCTTCAGAGGAAAAGAAAAGATTGGGAAAAATGATACTTTGCCGTATCGAAAGACTGTGAAACCTTCGAAATAAAACGATGATTTCTCTTGGCCACGAGAATAAATTTTAACGTACGAGAAAGCTTTTTCAAGAGATTAATATAACTGAAGAGTCAATTAATAAATCCAATAAGATTTTCGCTTTGAACAATACTCAATCCCAAAGAATTTTATAGCTTTTCGGCTTTGACAAGGAATAAAATCCCTTTTTCGCTCCCAAACTCCCGGATTTTTAGGACCAGAACTGAGTTGGGACGCAGTTTTGTCCTACAATCGGTCCTACGATCCTTGGCTCGTTTTTTGTCTGATCGCCGCCGGCGGAATTCTCGCTTTCTGCATGGAACTCAGTGGTTAGTTTCTCTTCCAGGGGTGACAAAAAACATCGATGGAAACAGAATAAACATAAGGAACCAAAAATGTTTGTTAGTTTGAAGAAGATTTTTTATGTTTTTGGCGTATCGGAAATTTGTCGCTTTTTTATTTTCGTTATTTTCGTAAGCGTTTAAAACATGTATATAATAATTTAATTTTTTTAAATGATTTTTTCCAGATTTTAGTTTTTTTCGACTCTTAGGTTTGCACAAAAATGCGTGAATCACAAAAAGCTTTCTTGTTTCATTCCTCTTTTTTATCTGATTGTTCTAGGATCTTACTCTTTGAAATTCACTCATTCTCAATTATTATTCTTTGTTTAAGAAGTTGTTAGAGGCTACCTGGGATGAATATCTTTTCTCAGTTTTTGTTTTATTAAATATTCGAAACCAAGTGGGATACTTGCAGAATACTTGCTGCTGGTCAACACTTCAGGGATCACTTTGAACATTTTCGGAATCGTGAAAGAAGTCGCGACTTTGTTACTCGCTCATGTTGTGAATCACGACAGATTGACGCAGGTATGGAAATGGTTCAAATGAATCGAAATTTTCAAAAAAACAAATGGTTTCAAGGCATAAACAGGCTATTTTCTCTTTTTATAGAGTTGTGTTTTGGTTTTCATTTCGTTTCAAAATAGCCTCGTGAATTCAGAAACAAATAATATTCGGCGGAAAAAAACAACCTAAATAAATAAAAGGAGAAAAAATCAATTAGATGACCTTTAAAAGCACATGAGTTTTTTAAAACCCTTAGAAGAACTGTGAGTTAACCTAAGAGAGAGATTGAAGAAGTCTGCAAAAAATGAAGTCCTTTCGAATACTACTCAGCTTCAAAAACACCAAGACGTCTATATCTCTTTTTTGAAGTATAACGGAGAGAGGGGATATTTTGCAGGTGAACGTGGTCGGCCTTGTCTTGTGTCTGTCGGGGATGCTCGTCCACGCGATGACGAGACGACGACAAAGGTTTGTATCTACTTTCTTTCTGAAAAGTTCTATTTCAATCCTATTAACTCTATTTCTAACTTTTATTTATTTTTTTAGTTTTTTTATTTTTTATTTTTTTGCGTTACGCGAGAAAACTTTTTTTAAGGTTTTCCAAAAAAGAAAACATTGAGAATATTGAATCTCGAGTGTTATTTTGAAAAATCCCATAAAAGTCAATAGAGCAAACGATTTTTATAAGCTATATGAAATTTTCATAGTTTCTGTCACGATTTGAACTAACCATTCCCCCCAGAAAAAAAGAAGTTTGAATTAACGGAGCAATGAGTGGAATGCAGGAATTTGCTGGCGGCGGATTCCAAGCCGCTGTTGACCTCGGCAAAGTCCGTCTAACCCCGGAGGCTCGACGATTTCGACCCTTTATTTCGCCTTCCTTTTTTCAGTTCTCTCTTGATTTGAATCAGTGTTGTGAGGAATTCCCGAAGCTTGAATTATGGGTTTATTCGAGCTTCATTTCACTATTGAACAACGGTTTGAAGAAGCACAAAAAAAACTGAAAAGTCGCTTCAAGATCACACAGCTAATCTAAGACAGAAAATGCTAAAGCTAAATTCCATTCCTTATAGCTCTTCTCGGCGCGTTAAACACTTCCTCAAATAATTTTTGAATTCGCTTGTGAAATCTTCAAATCGTGTAATCAGAAAAATAATTTTCAATGTACTTTCGAATCTCACAACCTTGGTTCAAACCGTGAAGAATTTTTCTTCTTTTATCGAATCCACCTAATTATCTAATTTGCCTCTGAACACTTACTTTGTTCACGTTTCAGTGAGCATTCTTTTCATCAAAATCGAACGTAAGTTGACATTCGCATGAAAAAAGCAAAGAAAGAAAATGTATTATAGGCCATTCCGCGCCAGCTTGTCACGTTTTTCTTTCCGCCAAAAGGCCAGGTCAAATTTAACCAACTTTCGCTTCAAGACCGTTGTTTCTTGCCGTTATGAAAGCAGAAATTTGATCTAATTTGGTATAGTCTCTTCAGATTTTGAATGTCAAGCAGCTAACTCCACCCCCAAGGCTACAAAATATCTTTCGCGCCAATGTTTTATATCCAGATGACGATGGCCATTTAATAAGGCTGCATTTTTGACTTCTGTTTCTATCTTTTAGATCAAAAAAGATCAAAATTAGTCCCGCGCGATAAAACCTCCACGCGAAAAAGTACCTTCTCAGCAGGGGCGGAGTTAGTGGGTTGACATTCAAAATCTGAACAGACTATATACTTTTTGGCGGAAAGAAAAACGTGACAAGCTGGCGCGTGAAAATTTGAAGTGCATTTCTATGCAGCAAGTCCTTGAGCATGAAAAATGAGCTTCATTGGAAGTGATAAAAACTTTTTTCGGGATAAAAATATTTCTGACTTTACGTTTTAAATAAGTGCTTAATTATTTAAAGCTTCTTTCTTTACCCTTTTTCCATAAACGCGGCCCGAAAATCGGCTATACGTTTCGAGATTGCAAATATTCTATTGCATGATTTTCTCCTCCATCAGTTTTTTTCTCCGGCCAATTCAATGTTTTTCTTCGGGATTCGGGTCATATCTTGACTTCAGTTTAGAACTTTTTGTCAAACTGGCATGTGAAAACAAATTGGGAGTAAATATTTTCTTTTTCGAAAAATGAAAGATTTGAAACTTTTGCATGTGCTTCATGTGCTTTCCTGTTTTTTGTTCCTAAAATGGTTTTGGAAGTTGCAGATCGCGGCCGACCAACGAACTTTCGTCGGAAGACACGCGAAAGCTGCTGCTGTCCGAGGATGCATGATTATGTTGATATTTGTATCCGTTATATGTGCCGTTCAACTTCTTTGGCTCATTCTGTAGTTTGGATCCCACTTCTATTGTACTTAGTCGTGATTGTACAAAAATCCAAGAAGTTCGTCGCTGAATTTCTGAGGTCTAATTTTATAATCTTTTTTTTTACTAGAGAAATAGCTCAGTTTTTTCATGTAGAATTTATAGCGCTTTTTAAACTACTCTGCATCCTATTACCAGTCGCTTATTGTAATTATCACAATTACTCTTCAATATTCCAGGATATGTCAGTAATAATTGCAATGGTCAGTCACACTAATCAATTGGGTTCTTCATGTTCTTTTGTTTTGTTCATATCGCACTGACTCCGGGTTTTCTGGGTAAATCACGTTTCTGTAAGAAAGTGTTGGATTGTATCATTTCTTGTGGAATTATGCTCCGGGGGATTTCATATCTCAAATTTTTATTTGTGATGAATAGTTTCTTCAATATTATAAAAAGCAACTTTTTTTCATAATTTATTTGTTAGAAAGTATCTTTTGCGTTAAAAAAAAAGCTAACAACAGGAAAATAGGACGCTATCAAAATGAAATTACGAAAGTCGTGCGGAAGTTATTTGCAAGGATAAGACCAAATATGGAAACCTTAATGTGTTGCAAGTTTTTTCTATCACAGGAAAAGGCGAATAAAGTCGATAAAAGTGAGAAAAAGCTTATCATATGAATCAATTCAAATCCGACGGGTGCCAATTGCACTTTCAGATATAGTAAAAGAAAAATTCATTATTTCAGGATGATTCCCGGCATCACCTAGGAAAACTACAATGAGACGAGAAAAGTCCGAAAAAATCCCAAAAAACGAAGTTTTTCAAAGGCGGCTACGCACCGGTAAACACGGCATCTGTAAACATTTACAAGACGAGCAAAAAAAAGAACCCCAGAATAAAAAAGGACACAATACATTTAGAAAATGAAGAAGGAAAAGGCACAACGAGAAAGGAGCTACGTGAACAAAAAAAAAGAAGAAAAAACGGCGTAGTTGTTGGGTTTCTAGATTTTATGTTGTGTCACACGGAGAAAGATTGATTATGTACACAAAAGGTTCCCAATAAAAAATATTCGAATAGGAAGGAAGCGGTATTTGCCCAAAACCCAAGAAAGAAAAGCTGTGGGCGAGAATTTCAGGAAATCTGCCCATATTACTCTATTCCATTTATATTAGAAGTCATAAATAAATTCGCGTCAACCCCTAAATCATCACAATATTGCGGATTGAATAAAGACCGTGATCCCAGTTTTAGCAAGAAAAAAAAGGAAATCTAAAATACAACTAATAAACTATAAAATTTCTCGATTTTGAGAACAAAAACGATACTATTAATTGAGAAAAAACCATCGAAAACCAAAATTCATAAAATTGGATTGGAAAAAAAAGGTTGGGCGACGAAATTAAAGAATGAATGATTGAAAAAAAGAACGGTACAGCTGGAAGGACGAGTTCGTGGTATTTACCTGAAAAAAATAGGTTTCTATTTCCCTTTTTACGACTGCTATTAGCCTCTAACAAGTTCGAGGAACTTACAGTTTGGAATTTCTCAGCAAATTAAAAATTGAAATCTCGGAAAAATTTACACAATAATTGGATATGAAAGATCTGCATATAGTCCTCTAAATAATCTTTGAGGAGGTTTATAGAAAGCACGGTGTTCCGCGCAATGAAAAAAAATGCGAAATTTTGGGTCCCAGCGGCATATTATCCGTGGCGCATCATTGCGCCCTTCTCATCGTTTCTGATGCAAAAATTGAATTTCTACACTTTTTTCATTGGTTTTTTACTTTTTTCTATTTCTTGCATTTATGTGATCCGCCTCTCTATGGGTACATTTTGTGGAGTTTTAAATTGCGCACTTTTCTAAACCGGTTTCAGATCTTTAACTTTTTTCTCAAAATAGTTGAAGATTTTTCTAAAAGTCCTAATTTTTCAAAATTTTGAAATCTGTTTCGCGACATGAAAAGAGTAACTCTATTTCGGAAACTATAGTTTTTAATTTAATCAGTTAATAATAAAAAGTTATTATCTAGTTCCTTTGACGTAGTTTGAAACCGGTTTCGTGTAAATTAGAGCCAAATTGAATTTGCTGATGCAGTTTAATGATTTTTGATATATGCATCATCTAAATTATATATTTTTTTCTAGTTTTTTTGATGGTTTTTCGGATTTAAACAAAAAAATTTCGCCATACGAGGTTTTTTTCTAAAATTTCTGCTTTCTATCCATTACTTGTTTTTTTCTGAAGCTAGGTTTTTCGAGGTATATAAAATGTTTTTTTCATTTGCTCCTCGAATTTTTCCTCATTTCAATATTTTTTTCGTATTTATAAATGCTTATTCAATGGGAGCTGATTCATTTTACATAATATTTTTTTGTTTTTTTATTTTGTAATCAGTAATTTAGAGTTTTTCCCCTTTCGAAATCGTTCCTAAATGTTTTTTTCAACGAAAGTGAATTTTTTCACATCATATTCTTCAAAATGACAACTTTCGAACATTTCAGGAGCTATTATCCTGAAATCGCAAATTCTAAAATTAAAAAAACATTTTTGAGTATGCGATAGTGCGTCTCGGTGTGCTTACACCCTAAGCATCATAATTTACGAAAAGTCTTGACCTTGCGTAATGAAAAAAACACCGTGAAAGATCCAAACACCAAAATCACCACTCTTGTGAGAAAAAAACTGCTCAAAAACGAACAAAAACAGTCGATTTCCTTCAATCCAAAAAAGGGGAAAAATTAGCCTCACTTGCTGAACGCCTCGAAGACGGCCCACATCACTTCGTTTCCCTTCTTCTCCGCCTGTCCGTCGTAGTCCAATTCCAAAAGAGAGCGGACGCGCTTCATCGCCAGCTGAGAACATTCAGATCATAGGCCGTTCAGATAAATCAGAATGGACCCGATCAAGGACGGATAACTATCAATTAGTCTATCCAAAAGCCATATGCAGGAGAATTCACGCAGCGTAAACATGAGGGCGTCAAAGAGTTTCATGATGAAATCCATCGGCCATCAAACTTTTCTCCAATTACCTCACAGCAAAAACAGAACGATAAAAAAACGTATGAGCAAGGATGAAAATTAGTTGCGCGCGGATCTGAAGTTTAAGAAAAACGCAAGATTTTGCTCATAATTATTAAAGCTAGAACGCTGTCGGTGGAGTCGTGAATTTCGCGGCTACGCGACTAAAAAAGGCGAATTTCGAGATTTTTTTTCCTGCAGTCAACATGTTCAGATAGCACCCAAACGGCCATGAAACGGGGAGTACCTCGTAGTCCTGGTCGCTGAGCGGCGCGAAAGCGTTCTCGAGAACGTCGCTCGCGTGTGCCAAAACGATCAAAGACAGCATTTTGCGGTCGATTCGGTGCACGTCGTTGGTCCATTTGCCCAGCACTGTCTCTTGGACTTCCTGCAAAGCTTGTGAAGAAATGTAATGGTCACAAAGAAGCATTTGAAAAGCAGATTTTTCCCGATAGTTTTAAAATGACTTCCAAGGAAGTAGTTAGCCGACTAAAAAAACGCTCAGAAGGACTCTTCGAAGATCTCGCTTCAGAGATGAAGACTATTGATTAATTTAAAAATTTTAAATATACTTTTTTTCAATTATCAGCACAAAAATTATTGAAAACTTTCACACGATAACCGGCCGATGATTCTGGCTTCATTTGATTTCGCCCACCTTGATGAGTTTGGTCTTCGCGTTTCCATCAGACAACGGATGGGTGGTGATCTCGAAGAGCAAGAAATTCTGTTTGTCGGTCGTCAAAACGCCTTTCTCGACAAGATTCTTGGCCAGACGTTCGCGTACATTTCGCAGTTGATAACGAAGTTTCAAGGGATTCCAAGTCTACAAAACGTCTATCAGGAAAAAATATTCGGGAGTAGATAAAATTCAACATTTTTTGAGGTGATGGTTTTTTAATAATTAAAGTTTATAGCAATTTCCAGCTTCTAAAACCTCTGTCTGCGTTGGAGAGTAAATTAGGCATTTTTCAGAGATTTTCTCTTTTTTTCACGACTTGAAATCCGTGGTGGCACAAAACTTCTACTTTCAAGACTTGGAAATGTATATTGAACGAACCTCGCCACTGAGATACTCGACCCAACTGGTGACCGTCTCCGGCGCCGAGGTCTCCTTCATGTGTCGCAGAGCTTCGTCTAAGATGACGTCACCCGTCGGCTCCGCACTCTTCACGATCACCTGAAGATGATAAATATAGATACTTAAATTTACGCTATTCAGGATAAATCACGAGATAAGCCGGAAATATTATCTTTGCGCGACGGAGCATTGCGATAAAAAATGAAAATTTATTTTCATTTCAATTTATCAGAATACCTTATTAAGCAAAGTTCCTACGTCCGATGAGTGAGCTTCTGGAGATCATATTGCGGATTCAAAAGTTACCGGTTCAAAAGGTTCAACAGGAATAAATAGCAATAATGAATCGACGACAACGACTTTTAATTAAGCTTTCATCGCCAGCTTGTCTTCACAAAAAACTGTAGAGGTTTATGGACCTCTATTCTTTTTTCCAACTTATCCCCCTATATTTGTTAAAATATAACTTCACTATTCCTTCAACTATTGTGAAAAGTTCTCAACATGCTGATTGTTTCTGTTACTGTTGACATGATGAAAAAGCTATTCAAACGGCGTTGGCTCATTAAGAAAGTACTTTTCTGTTGAGGAGGCTTTTGCGCCTCATTCCGCTGCCCTCGAGCTGGATTCTGCCGCGAAGGGCGAGCTCGACGAGAACGCAGCCGCGGAGGCCCGAGGAGATGCAGTCGTTCCAGAACGAAGTGTACCCCTGCAAAACAACCAATGTTGCCAAACGAGAAATATCTTCAACTGATCTTTTATAAACTGAGTATAATCCATATTGTCGTGTTAAAAGCGTTTGCGATGCATAATTTTTTTACTAATTCATGAATCATCGCTTTATTGAAATGGAGACTATCATAATTCATCTTTTTTGAGATATTGGAAAAAATTTTTATTGTGTAGATTCACTTAAAATCCTCTCAAAAAAAAATAAACACATGTTCGCTCAAAAATCACCCATCTTTCTTTTCTTGTCCGGATTTCAAAAAAGATTTATCTCACTGAAAGGAAAGTGCTGCAAAAACTGTAGAGAAACACCTGGACAAATAAACCAAAAATTTTCGGCGACATGAGTTGGCGTCACATAAAACGAGCATTGCAAAAGCCATTTATGGCGTTTTTGATACAATTTCGAACATATCGATTACTTCAAGTTCTAGAAAAGGGAAAAATGAAATTATTAATATAGAGAGCTTGATACTCCCGTGAAGTGAATTATTCAAACATTCAAACAATTATTTATTCATTTTGGGTTGAAATTAATTTGAAGTTATTAAAAAAATCATGAAGACCCGAATGAAAAGAAAAAAAGCACTTTTTAGAGGTTTTTATATTTGAAAAATTCTCGGCAGACCAAAAAAACTTTCTCGTTCTCCCCTGATGAAAAAAAGTTTCAATTTCAATTTTTTTCCTTTAATTTGACAAAATATAACTTGAGATCCTTATTTTTTTGTCTCCCTATCTAATGAAAAAAATTCAAGTGAGAATTCATTGACAAAAAAATGAAATGCTAAAATATTTTTAACACAACGAGAATCCGATTTTTCTATTCAGATTTAATATAAAAATGGTTGTGTACCTCGCGATCTTTCAACCCAAGCAATAAAATCTGTTCCATCAGCGTGAGACGTGTAGATTTGTCATTGTCTTCCTGAAAATCAGCTTTTTCTGAACATTCATGAAGAGAGATACAAAAATGGCATGAATGAGGGGAAAATGATACTTGTGAAAAGTTGGGAGAAAATTAATAACCTGATCGGAAGAATGAGCCGAATCTGCGCTGGCATCCTCATTACGATCGCCCGGCTGCTGAAAAAACTCCTTGCTTTTCTTTATTTCGTGTAAAGTTTTTAGAATAAAATATTCCTGGCAAAAAGATAAAAAAATAATCGAATCAATACTAATATTATTGCTAGGAGTGTATTTACACTGCCGTTTCTGACACGCACAAATAACCCTTCCATTTTCTTTGTGAAAGTAAAATTTTGAGACTAATCAAACGTACAAACTTAATAACACTCGATTTTTTCTCATTTTGGTCTTAGGAGAAGTTCACAAACGTCTCCTCAAGTTTATTCGAAAAGCCTCAAAAAAAAGAGGACGCGATGCAAAACCCGCTGTTTATCAAGTTGAAAAATCTCAATGCGCGCTTTTCGCCACTCATTTCAACTTATTAGGTTCAGTATTCCGCTTTTTATCCATCAGGCTTGGACAAAAGAATATATCCAAAAACTGCCTAATAGCTATTAAACTTCGAGGATCACATTGGACATCGTTTTTTTTTAAATTTTGAATTTGAAGTTTTCTTTTTTAGCAAAATCGAAATTGTTTCTTGCTGAAAAGCACAAAGTACCAATGCTTCACAGAAAAATAAAAACAGCACAATCGTCCAAAAAGAGACAAGTTAACTTCAAAAGAATGGACTGAAATGAAACCTCTTCTACTTTCCGGCGTCTCTGGACGATTCCCTCTGACATATTGCTCGCCCAGGACAAAAATTACCCCGAAAAGATTGTTGACCAGGAGATCGGCGTTACTGAAACTAGTAAACCGATAGTTTTGAGAAAAAAAGAATGTTAGAGAGAATGTACGTGAAAACGGAGTCAGAACACCGGTCGCTGGGATACCGCGCGTAGAAATGATGAGCAAGAAAAAAGAAACGCTTCTTTTTGTGTGCAGAAAAGGAAGAAAAAGAATTTGTAAGCCGGAAGAGATATTATCGAGCTCCAGTTCAATATTGGAGATCTGATAGAGATATTTTTGTTTCAAATCATGTTTTATATTTGTTCACTTTAGCGCTGGTTCAACACGGGCAAAGGCCAAATGGCCTCAAAAGGGACTTAAAAGAAAAGAGCCTAGAGCTCATTTTACCGTTACTGGAATGTTTGTTGGACTCCTTTTTTTCATTTTTTTTTTCCGACTCTTTCTTTTTTTTTCTCTAAAAGAAACATTTTTTTTTTGAAGGGTGCAAGAAAAAGAGGTCTTTGAAGCCTTTTAAAAACCTTTCCAAAGTTGCTTTTTTTAAAGTCTTCTGGACTTTGCCCGTGAATTTCGAAGGATGAAAGCTGCCTTTTTTTGAATATCAAACTATCAATTAATATCTTCGTCTATGAAAAAAACTGTTCATGTTCTAATAATTTGGAAACATAATTATTTAAAGTTATTTATGTTTCTTCACTGTTCGTCGAATTTACTATATCTTCTTGGAAGATATAAAATGACCTCGAAGACGAGAAATAGATTAAAAAGTGATTAGAACCACTTCATGTAACATGTACTTCCAGAATAAAGAATAAAACTAATGATTCTAGATTCCATAGATAAAAATCCAGCCTTTCGGTACGGGCTGCCGATGGTTATCGGTTGAAGCTTGGGCAAGGCCGCAAGATGCAATGGAAGTTTGAAAGAAAGTCCCAACGATCCGAATGATTGCTTTTCAAACTAGAAAATAATGGAATGTTAAAGATAAAAGTAAAAAAAAAAGAAGCGGAAAATGTTTATCTTCATCGGCATCAGGATATCTTGCAACAAGAAAATTAATGGAATATAATACGCATTGATAATCGAGAAAAAAGTTGACAAGTGAGAAGAAAAAAGCGGCAAAAATGACGCTTACAAACCAAGTCGTTATCATGAGTCCAAAAATGGGCGTCGAAAATCAAACACGCCAGCTGACAACATCGCAAGAGCCCGATATTGTTATTTTAAACTGTAAAACAAGCACTTCGTGGTTAACCGCGGTTTTGATTCAGAGCAGAAAAGGCTGAAAGGTACCGAATCATATGGTTTCATTTACGAGAAGAGCGGAAAAAATGTGAAGCATATTTTCGTGACTAGGAATTTTTTTTACATTAGGCGCAGACTTTTTCTGCGCCATTTGGGTTTAGGATATCCTAAACCCAAATCGATGAGTTGGAAAAAAAAATGAGCGTTATGGTAGATTGTTCCTTTACTTTCGGCAAAAATCGTAAAATAGTTTTCTCAAACTTAGAAATATCGAAAAAAGAAATGAAAACTATTGTTGTTGGACTGAAATAGGCATGGGGAAAGTCTAAACATTTGCGCGCCAGCTGTCAAATCTGCTCTTCTCTCCCAATCGTTTTTCATTGCACCACGTTTTTCAAGGATTTCTCGGAAAAAGTTCAACACCTGACATAATTTCGTAATGTAAAGGCAGAAATTACAATTTCTCAGAGAGAAATTGATAGTAATCTATTTAAGAAAGGTGAAATACAATGTTAAATTGAACTTTTGCAAATTAAAAAAATTTGTAAGGTTAGATACAGATTCTTCAAGTTTTTTCAAGGTTAGGCTGAACATTCCCTGCTTGTTTCTGACTATAACTAAGAAAACGTTCTCATGAAAGTTCAAGAAGAAAAAAAAAACGTTAAAAGTACAGGCCCGTTTTTGACGATCAAATTCGAAGGCCATTTTAGCGCCTGGCCTACTAACCTCCAGAGATCGATGGAAACAAGCTGACCAACCTTGGTTTGCAGATGATTCGAAAAGAAAAAAACACGACGTCTGTTTTCAAGCTTAACCATTCTAGAGCGGATAAGGCAAAAAATACTAATATCGTTTCGCAATATGATTTGATTAGATAATCAGAACAAAGATAAAAAATTATGTCTTTTCTAAAAGCTTACTCTGCGATTCAGCTTGATGAAACATTCGCGAAAAGTTTTGAAAGTTTATTTTGCTGAGTCGTCATCAGAAAAAAAAAAAATTTATATAATAAGCAAAACGTACGAGCGAATAAGGAAATTTTTAGAACTCACCTACCGCTTTTTTGTTTCGGTTTTGTGTCACAGTTGAAAGCAAATACGTTTTCATTTCATACCAATTTAAACTGATCGAGACTTTCGTGTAACTGGTTGGAACTCGAGAAAAACCTTTAATATAAATCGATGAATTGGTACATAAAGCGTCATTTAAAAGCGCAAAAAGGACCGGAAACTTCTACGCAAGAGAGAATCCTCGGGACAAAGACAAGATATGAATCTGAACGTGTGTTATCGGAATAGAAACACAGGACGAAAGGGCTGAAAGACGGCGACAGAGGCCAGAGAGTGGGAGAGCGCAGACAGAGGGGTCCGCTTTTCCACGGGGACCGCGACGCGAGCCGCGACGCAATCGACGGAGTTCCATGACGAGAGAGGCAATGGAACGGCTGGTTTCCCGCTCAGTTTCATTCGCAGGGGCGCAAATTTTTTAGATAGATTGGAAGATTAATGTGATTGCTTAGGATTAAGCAAAATTTTGCTACTCAAAAGAAACTTGTAGAAATATGAAAGAAGAGTTGGAACGTTCCAGTGAGAAAAGCACTCATTTATCTGACTAAAATGAGCTTCCTTTTCAAAAAAATCATTTCATTTTTAAAATTATCAATCTACAGAAGTAAAAATATATACTGTGTTAAAAAAATATCCCTGGGAAATTGAAAAATAACCGCCAGAGAGTGAAAAAGATAATTGAATCTTGTAAATTCAGAAATAATTTTTGATTTACGTAACATTATTGAAATTCAAACATGGAATTTAAGTGATTTCTAACTTCATATGATTTGTTTAAAGACTGGAGCATAATAAACAATGATATGTTGAGCTCAAAGTTTTGAACATCCCAATCAGCCTTATAGTAGAGAAAACTATTTATTTCTCTTTTGGACCTCGATTTAGAAAAGTCGTTGTATTTTTCCTCATGGTTTTGAAGCTGTGCAAGTGTTGAGCTCGATCTGTTTTAAAAACTGCAACCAGTTCTGAAATAGACTTGGACCTTGAACTAGTCACGTCAATTACTTCACATTATCAATATTTCGGAACGTCTCCTTGCTTAAAAAAACCTCGTTTCTCATTTCTCGCGACAAAGAAATGTTCCACTCGGTTGTTGTTTCACAACAGTCGTCTTCAAGAACGTCGTCATTTTTTCTAATTTTTGCAACAAGTTAAGAGATCCTTTCTCTTCAGTCCTTTTCATTTTCAGAACGACCTTGAACGTTGTAGCCACCGGTCAAATAAGAAGAGAAGTAATAAATCGAGATTCGAATTTCGTCCGTTTTTGTTGCCCTTCCGCTATTAAGATACACCTCTCGTCTACAAATGTTGTGACAGTTGAGAACTTTTTTTCTCAAGAAAAACAAGAACAACGTTTAACGTAAACTAGAGTATACTTTTGAAGGCTTCATGAAGCTTAAAAGCTTTTTAAAGACGCAGGATCAAGTCAGCAAATGAAGGGAAGGAATTCCATATACTATTTTCTTTTTCATCAAATTCCAACTAAAAGAATAATTCTCAAGTTCCTCGTTGTTTCAGCACGTAAAATGGCTCCAAAAAGCGGAACGGATGCGCTGCGGTTGTAATCGGGTAATTACGAGCATAAATTTGTAAATTGTAAGCCGTTTCGAATCCGACAAAAGCAACCAATTTTCAGTAGTTATGCTGCATCGAGCTATTGAAATAAATTCGGGGGTGAAATTAAGAAATAAAACCTTTTGAAATTACTCGTATTTTGTTTTCACGATACGCTTCAATATATTTGCTTCTCTTTAATTTACAGTGTTTTTATTTATTATTCATAGAGATTTAATTTCTCACAGGCGAAATTTCAGAGTTTTGCATTTGTAGTGTACAAACAGACCTCCTTTCTTATTACGCCATCTCCTAGCCACGCCTCCCCCGTATTACGGTAGTTTAGAAATGCCTTTTGGTAATAAAAGAGATTTTCGAGTACGTATCGAGACGTGGATACTATTTTTATCGCGAGAGATAAGCTGTAAACAAAAAGCGAAGCGAAAAAAAAAATTTAAGAAGTTTTCTTGATTCGGAACGGACGGCTCAATGATGACCGGTAACCGGACGTGTCAGCACTGCCTTATCCATATGAGACGCACAAGATGTTTTTAAACTGATTTTTCAAACTTTGGCTTAAGCAGTTCCAAGCAAAAACTCTGAAATGAAACGCTTTTTCGCGCGAAATGATTTTTGCATCTCTCGCCGCTCGAATGACCTTGATTGGACACGAAATGAAACGATGCACTGTTGTTTCTATGCTTTGTAGCCTATTTTCCGTTGTCACCGTTTCCTCCGAAAGCCCAAATAAGATGGGCGGACCGCAATTGTTTAGGTTCCCCCATTTTTGGCGAACAGGCGGGTTATTTAAGCGATTTCCGCCGCCTTTTTTCTGGTCTTCGGTCCTCCACTGTTTTCGTCATTTTGCATTTTATTTTAGTTTGTGGACTATCATCTATTTGTTTTTTAGAAGAGAAATGTGGAGAAAGAAGAATTCAACTGAAAGGAGACGGCGGTTCGGTTTCAGCTCAAACGCGATCGAGGTTAGATCTTGAACCTTTTTTTTCGCCTTCTTCGAGTTCATCAATTTTTTTTGTTTGAAAAAAAGTTGTGGAAACGCTGGTAATGTTGTAGATCTCGAAATATATCAGAATTCAGCATAAGTAGGAGTTTCCCTAGTGTCATTTTTTGAATAACTGATTGAATTTGAGACGTTGGAAGGGGTTGATCTGTCCGGAAAGACCTACGCCATCACCGGCACGACCAACGGCATCGGAAGCGAGACGGCCCGGGCCCTGGCCCTGAAGGGAGCTCACGTGGTGATGCTCAACAGGAACGTCAAGGCCTCTCAAGACCAAAGAGACTCGATTCTCAAGGAAAAGGTACTGCGTAGCTCATACCTGAGAAACCAAAACCTTCGAGGCTTTTCATGATTTTCCAATGCTAAACTGAAATTTCCCAAGTTTCTTTCTGCCAATTAACATTGAAAAACTAAGAAAACAACCGGTCAAACGAAAATAACCGGATAAGAATTTCGAAAAAATTTTTGTTCAGGAATTTTCCAATCAACCTTTTTTTTTGCAAAACTTCAATTTCTGTGGGCGGAAGAGTGAACTGAAAAAAGTTATACTCTTGAACTTTCCAACTCGAAGTTTTTGAAAAAAAATAATAATGAAGTAATCAAATTTTTCTTTTCCAAAACTGGTCCCGAAAAATTGTTTCGCTCACGTTTTATCACAAAAATTTTTGAGCAAAAAAAACAATATATTTTTTTAAGTGTGTTTCGTCTAAATACATAAAGAGCCGTGTTGCTCAGGCTAGCCCACGATAGCTGTTTTTTGCAGGCGGACGCTCAGATTGACGTCATCGAGTGCAATCTGAGCTGCCTTAAGTCCGTCAAACGCGCCGCCGAGGATTTCAAGGACAAAAAATGGTGCGTCTTTTTGGGTCAATGATAAACCTTTCTGTTTCTTCTTTTTTCCATCAATAATAATCTCCAATCATCATGAATAAGGATGATCAGCTTCCATTCACTACAATTGAAAACATTCTGATTTAACTTTTATTGGCAAAGCTCTTGTATGCCCATGCTATTTGACTGTGTCTAGGAGCTCGCGGGTGCAAAAAGAGAGACCAAAAAGGTCAGATTTTCTTTATCCTCGGCGAATAGAATGAAAAGTAAAGGAACGAAGATAATACAGTGATGTTTATGTTCTAGACTCACAGATATTTTTAAAAACTATTCCTTCAATACTTTTGGAAGATGTGATGTTTTTTCAGGCCGTTACATGTGCTGGTTCTGAACGCCGGTGTTCTGTCTCCTGCTCAGAAAACGACAGAAGACGGCCTGGAATCTCATTTCGGAGTCAATCATGTCGCCCATGTTCTTCTTATCAATGTGAGTGCTTGATCAGATTATTTTCATCATATTTTTCTAGATCCCCCTCATTTTTCAAAAAGTGAGATTTCAGGAACTACTGCCCGTTTTAAGGCAATCCGCCCCTTCGAGAATCGTTCTAGTTTCGTCGAAACTTCATTATTCCGCTAGGGTTTGTATTTTAAACTACAACCTTAAAAGAAAAAGATCACTTTTCAGCATTAATAACTCAATTTCATGCATAGTTCTTCGAATCTGAGAAATAAAACTTTTTTTTCAGGTGCCAAGAAAAACGACGCCTTCGGAAAAAGCCGAATACCTGTGTCCAAACGAGTCCAAAAAGGACTTTATGACGTGAGCCGAACCGCAACGCGACCGCAAACGCATCGAAACCAATTCTTAGGCTCTACTCGATGTCGAAAATGTGCAACGTTTTGACGGCGTTCAAACTACACAGACAGGAACACGCGAATGGAATTTCCGTCTATGTCCTTCATCCTGGAATCATTAACACAAGTTGGTATCTAGAATTCGGAGTATCCCATTGATCAGTTCAAACAAATATTCTGCTCTAATTATAATTCATTAAATATCCGTCAGCGGAGAAGCTAAAAATGCTTACCAGCTCTTGTGACAATTGTATTCGCATTAAAAAGTTTCTCGGTCTTCGTAAACGAAAACCGAACGCGCTTCGAACGTTTCTGAGCAACTCTTGGGATCACTTAAAAGTGCTGACGCTACTAAAGTGGTCACTAGGAATTCTCCAAAACGCCCGGGGTGAGTCCAATTCGCTTTGCCAAGACCCGAGTTGAGAAAATTATTCGCGAAATCGAGGTAGTTCAAAGTCTTTGAATCGGTGGTATAAAAAAAGCCGGCGACTTTTCCGATGCTTTCATATTGCCAGGGATTTTCCGACGACCACCTTTCCGACGAAATTTTTTCCGACTTTTTTCCTCATATTTTTCTGTTCATAAAAAATCTGTTGATATCATTTTTTCCTATTACTTTGTGTTTTAATCATGAAAGACTTGCCTACTTTATAGAGGAAGATTCAAAATGAGGAATTTATCGATAAAAAAAAGTCGGAAAAAGATTTGTCGGAAAGTTCCCTAGCGACATGAAAAAATCGGAAAAGTCGCTGTTCGAATTTTCGCTGGTCTTTTTTTCATACCATCTTTGAATCATAAAATAGAGAAAATGAAACAAAAAAAAATTTAGAATGAACAAAATTTTCCCTTTATTTCCCCATAACTGCTAAAATTTGATTCTTTCGTTTCCAGAGATAAAATTAAGGCTGCAAGGGAAAACTAAAACCTTTTGAAGGCATAAAAAGGGACATGGGCGTCCTGGGGTCGCTGATTTGGCTCGCGTGGCGACCGTTCACGAAGACTTTGTCCCAAGGCGCAGCGACTACGGTATATTGCGCAGGCTCCCCGGATGTTGAAAAGGTGAGAAATTGTTCGACTCGCACCGATAATCCCATTATTCAGGTCTCCGGAAAGTACTGGGAAGACTGCTGGGACGACGAGAACAAGCTGAACAAGACGGCCCGGAAAGTCGAACTCCAGGACGCTCTGTGGGACCGAACACAACAAATAATCCATTCGTTGGTCTGAATGTCCTTCCCGAACCATCGTGACTTGGTCTGAAGTAGAAAGTGTCTTTTCATTGCATCAATGAGCCCTATTGACCTCAAATTTCCTTTGTTCTGGAATTCCGGTAAATCGCACAACGTCGAGTGTACTTCTGTTTTTCATTTTATGTGATAATTCTATTTATCATCATCCTTCCGCTGCAATATTGTCATTTAATGTTCTCAGGACGACCTATTTCCAAGATAAATAAATCCTATCAAAAAGTCGTCAAAATCTAAACAAAGGTAATTTTTTTTCGGATTGAAGATCATTGAAACATTTTGCAAACCAAGAAACATCAAAAAAAATAAACAAGTCGACATCATAATTACCCCAGCAGAAACCAAGGCCAAACAGTAATGCGTTGGAAGATCACTGGTTCCTTAAATTCTTCTAACACCTTCGTGAGAACAACGAGCGAGAAAAAGAAACTGTCTGTCTTGAAGGCCATCAGAAAACGGCAAAAAAGATGGACCGAAGTGGAGTTTGAACCCGCGACGTCTCGAACGCAAAGTATAAATGATACAACTAGACATTTTGCCCCCGTCTTAAAAGTTCTGAATCTTTGATGAACTGCGAGAATTTCCAAGATGGTCGACCGTCTAACCTGGGCTTCTTTTTCAGGAGAGATACCAGGGTTCGATTTCTTCAGAGATGGAAAGATTTTTGCCGTCCTAGAATGGTAAGATGATGGTTCCAAAACTAAAAAACGTCTCCATAAATAGGTTTTCTTGGGAAATTTGGGATTGTGTACCATGAAAAGGTTAAAGATTAGACAGAGGGTCAAAAGAAAATCATTTTTTCCCCTAAGTACCCTCTTTGAGAATTTAGATCAAGATCCTCCATAAACGAAATTCGTGCAACATTTAATCTAAAGGTGCATTGTTTCCTCGAAAGTATGTCCTAACTAACCAAAAATCCGTCATTTCTGAAAAATGACCAAAAATAATTGGTGCAGCTTTTTAGGCATTCGCCGAAAATGCATTAAAACAGTTGAAAAAGTTTAATATTTGAAATTGGGCAAAAAGGTGCACCAGAGTCAATTTTTTACATACTACTTGCAAATATCGGTTTCAGGCCTAAATTTGTGTTAACTAAAAAAAGTCGAAAAATTAAAAAAATTTAGCCATCGGAGGGATCTTTATATATATATATATATATATATAGGACCTTCTTACCTTACATTTTCTACTTGTGAAATAGAAATCTTATTTTTGACCCAAGTCATAGAAACATGGCCATGAAACCGTAAAATTCATTAATCAAGCATGGGACGATGGACCCGTTATACAAAAGTTCACGCAAAATACTACAGGAAACCCCTTAAACAGAAAGTATGAATTAATTGAGTGGAAAATAAAAAAAGAGTTAGTCAAAGTTGAGACGACGTGCGACCATGCCGTCCTCGAACTTGCGCCGTTTGTTTTTGTTGGCGTTGGGGAGCGGCAATTCTTCGTCGGGACACGAGTACGGCATCGTCCTGCAACAGCCGGGTTCGCATTTCGCGGCAGGACCCGACCTGAAGTATTCCATTTGAAGAGCCTGCGTCGTCGTGCAGCGTTTGGTCGGATCGAATGTAAGCATCGCGCTGAGCAAATCTAGAAGGTCTGGGGTCGCGGCGGTAAAGATTTGGCGCAACTCCGGCGGCTTTTCGTTGTCGGGTCTGAAGAAAAGCGAAACTTCCATGGAACTGCTGAGAAAAGCAGAGAGTTTTCGTTTTCCTACAGTGGGTTAGAAAGACATCAAAACTTGTTTGGCATGAAACTGTTGAGAAAAGTGCTGAGCTCCACACAAAAAAAATCCTATGCAATAAGTGACTCAATATATCGAGAAATTTTCCGTTTCTTCATTAAGCACGTTCCGGCAGCAGTCTTTCGATGCCGAATTTAAAGTTTTTTTTTAAAAATCTTCTCGAAAAAAGTGGAAACTACTCAGCCTACATTCGAACCATCTTTATCTTTTTTGTTCTTTCTCACCTAATTTCAACATAACTCGGCAGTGACGTCATCACCGGCCAGTCTACTTCTTTCGGCGCCCCCAGAACGTTGTAGATTTTGACAAGCTGATCGATATCGCTATCTCCAGGAAATATAGGTTGCTTAAAGCGGATGGTGGTTATTAAAGTTTGAAAAAATGCTGATACTTTATTCTGCGCTGAAAATTATTGTAAAGTCGCGTAGATTTGAGATATGAGCTTGGGATAATATTAAACTATCATAACAAAATTTTAAAAAAACGCACAAAATCTTCAATAAGTCTCAAAAAGCGCATTTCTGTTGATATCTTGTGCTACCTTTCAAAAAAAGATAATATCTTTTTCTGAAGTCAAAAAAATGTCCGTTTTTAAAAATATAAATGGGAATATCCATCAAACTCTCAAGAAACACTTTTAAAAGAAATAAAAAACGAACCCTCAGAAGAAGCTCGGCTAAAATGCAGCCGATAGACCAGATGTCGATTCCGACGCCATAAGATCTCGCGCCGTAAAGAAGTTCTGGACAGCGATACCACCTTGTGACAACCTGAACCGACACTAATACACATAATCGTCCGCATTTGTAGACCTGATGAGTGTAAACCCGATTCGGAGAGCCAAAGAACCGCGCCAAACCAAAGTCAGCAAGTTTCACACGTCCCATACTGTTCATTAACAAGTTATTTGGTTTCAAATCCTAAAAAACTGACATAAAGAACGGCAAAAAAAGTTTAAATAATCCATTCTCATCTCATAATTTACATTTACCTGACCTCGTACTGAAAAAAAGACAAACCCTGTGCAAAATCCAATGAGCATGCAAAAATTCGAGACCAAGAAGCGTCTGCATTGTCATATTTTTGATATGTGCAGGCATTAAAATCGTCGACTGATCTTTCACAACGTGCTGAAAATACCCATTTTCTGGCAATATGGTCTATATGAAACCTCCAAATCCGTCTCCATAAAATCGAAAACCAACTGGATGCTGGTTCGATGTCCAATTACGTCGCGTAACTGCGTTTTTTGATTTTTTGACATTCTCGAAACTCACTCCTATGATATTCTCGTGCTGTATTTCCTTTAAAAGCTTAATTTCGCGCAGAGCTGTTCGATTGATTCCATCTTTGGCCTCTGTCCTAGAGCCCAGTTTGATCTAAAATTTGAATTTACACTTTAGTTTTGGATTATTTGAAATAAAAAAAACCTTCTTGATAGCCACAAACTCTCCGGTCTTCAAGTCTTTGGCCTTGTAAACATTAGCAAACTGAAAATAAACATTTGAGAGTGTTCCAAAGAAAATTGTAACCTGTCCTTCACCTAAATGTTTTATGGTCTCATAGCGCTTGCTCATGCTGGATGCCTCTGAATAAATATTTTGAATCATTCTGGGGGCAAAAAATATACAACAGAAATCAATTGGAGAGAAAAAAACTGTTCAGTTCTTTGGAAAAACTTCAAAAGCATCGAAATTATTTGAAATTGCGAAAGGAGGTAAACTCGCCCCACTGGTCAGCTCCACCGATTTACGGAGCTTCGATTCAGTTTTAAAATTATCGGTTTGTTCGCTGATCTTTTTCATGTTTCACGAACGTTTGTATCGTTTACTAATCTTCTAGACATCATGCGTGCTAAAGACGCCGTTCTGATAGATGAACGACGTCGGGTACTGACGTTTTTCTGTCCATGCAGCTCCAACTGCAGCTGTAAAGGATTTCGACCGAAAAATGAGAACACATATGGTAGAAAACCTTCCAGAGAGACAAAAATGGTTTCGATATATTTTTCGAAAAAAAATACTTAGTTAGTTTCAATTTAGGAACCGAGAGTCATAGACATAAGCGGCAGTTTCGATGATGGCGAAATGACGCCGTTGGAGGTTTTTTTTTTGTTTTGTTCGCTTTTAAATGTTTAAATGCATTTTTCAGATAGAACTGGATAGATTGTTGAGAGTAGAAGACAACGCATGTGCCGCGTGTGGACATTCTATAGGTGATAGTACTTATTTTCAGAGAGTTAATATATGAATATAGGAGATCATTCCGATAAAATCCAGCAAATGAGCGAGAAGGACGTTGAAAAGTTTCACCAGAAGTTACAGGACATAAAACAGTGCTGTTCAATGTTGTCCTATGTTGAACCGGAACACGAGTCTCTATATGTTAGTCTTGAGAAGGCCTCTCATGTCTCCCAATTGAATTTTCAAGGTTCTTTACAACACGATGCAACTGTTAATGAAGTCGCTGCGTTGTCTGGAGGTCAGAACTGGCGTTCCCTCTTTCGGAGAGCCGAATTTCGAGCCAACCAGTCCAAGTCCTTTGAACATTGTCAGCGCTTATCTGGAAGCCGAGTTCAATGAAGCAAACGTCGAGTCGGTTTTTATAAAAATAAAAAGTTGATAAAATTGGTTGTGGAAAATATTTGAAAAGAGGCGGGTAAATCGTAAAAGTTTATAGTAGTGAAATTAATGGGCCAAAAGATTCTGAATATTTTCGGATTTTAATTGTAAATATTGATCAAAAATGCACTGTGATGAAAAAAAAATGTTTGCTTTTAACTTCTCTTTTTTTAAATTGCAAGGACTTCTATGCAAAAGGCTTTCTTCACGAAGAATTATCTGGGTCTCAATGGATGAAAATATCTTCAGCTCCCACAAATAAAAAGTCTGCTTTCAGGGTGAAAAGACTGAAAGCAGAGTACGGATCGATTATTTTGTCCGAAATGAATTTTTGGAATTTGCCGTCATACGACGAGTTCTGCAAAAAAGGTATGGACACCTGAATTTTTAGTTTTTTTTTTTTTGCGTTTGAAAGGAAGACAATCATGAAAGAGTAAAAGTTTGGAAAAAAAGCGCGATTTTCGATTTTTTATTGAAAGTATGGTAATCAATATTTTCTTTGTTTAGCAATCGACTAATCTCGAAAGTCCCAATTTTTTGACGAGTTCTAAATCGAATTGTTTCGGTTATGAGCCGTTGAACCCACTTGATATCGATAACTTTGTTTTTTAAAAAAAGTATATTTTTCTTCAGTGGAAAAAATTGAGCGAAGTCGCTACCGTATGCTCTTCACACGCTGGGAGTATTACATAAACATGCCGACGAAATTTTGCACCCTGACGCAATTTCAAGCCGTCAAAATCTTCGGCAGAAAGGCGCTTTTGCATTTCCTCAACTTCTTGGTCAACACGGCCAACGACACTTTTGTCCCTGTTACAATCACGCAGAAAAAGTTTCAGGAGGTGAGAATAATCCTGATTCGAAAAGAATTAGAAAGAAATTTTCAGATCAAACACTCTATTACGGACTTTGCCGAAAAATTGATGCAGTTTGTGAATGAAGGCGGCGACGTTGATATTTCCACAAAGTCTGGTCCAGTTTTCGAAGGACTCAGGTAGAAATCGCCAGAAATTGCAAGGATTACTCTTTTTCCTGTAGATTCGAAAAGAAGGAGAAGTTATCAACGGAAGATGGTCCGTCGACGTCTTCAAAGGCTTCAGAAGCCGAAGCGAAGCCGTTGGTGCCAAGGAACCGGAAGAAAAAGGAGCGAGGATCGGACGATGAGGTGCTTCGAAAAAGAATCTGTGGAATCAGGCTCATAAATAATAAAAATGATACGTTGGTCGAGTATTTAACCGGCATTTTTTCTCAGTAATTTTTTTCTATGAATTTGAACGAAATCAGCGCACTTTTGAATGGTTCAAAAGGGTTTTCATTCTTCTCATCTCGAACTAAAAATAAGAAAGGAAGTATCTAATTTGAACTAGATGCCAATAAGATCTATACGAAAGAAAGAGACGGTAACTTTAACTATTCGGAAGTCTCTGACCTTTCTGCTTCACTTTTTCCCTAAACGGCAAGGTCATTGAGAAATGAAAATAGCACGTAGAAAAAGTAGTTTTTGTCATTTCCCGTTTCTTCTGATTTGTTAAATTCAAATAGCTGAATTGCGAAGCGGCCACTAAAAGGCAAGGCGGACCAGAAACGAGTCACACGTTGAGGCATTGGAAAGTGCGCGTCAGGTGTTAATCTCAAGTTAGTAATCAAACTCTGTCCGCGTCTTTTTGAGCCATTCCACATGCGGCCATGACGTCACAAATTATTTGAATGATGTATACACTGCACCTAAAACCAAATGAAAGGAAATTTTTCGAAATCGCCTGAAAAAAAGAAAGAATCGCACATACGAGAGTTTCAGCGTTCTCAGAGCGATCCAGACTACACAGCCAAGCTGAAAACGGTCGTTTGGCTCACTTCCAAGGTTTATTTTCCTGTTGGAAACGTTTTAGTATAGCGATTTGTTTCAAAGGAGAACAACGAGATGGAAACGAGTGATACTGTGGATTCGATAGCCGTCGACGTGGAGCGAAGTCGCGCGGCTGTCAGAGAAGAACACAACGGCCTCATTCAGTTCGTTCATTTCCTCTGGTTTTTCTTCTGAATCTCATAAAAAGAGTATTTTATCAAAAATAACTTGAGACATTGGAATAATAATAACAATAAATCAACTCGAACATTCATCGGTATGATTATGTTTGTTGGTAGCCAAAATGCCACCAAGATGTTTCGAAATGGCGAAAATCGCCCTGAAGGTTTTCAGACATTGCGCGGGACCAATGGAGTTTTTGCTCCTCCTTGAGTGAATTTTCTTTTTTTTTTATTATACAGTTCTGCGAGAAACGCCTTTTCTACTGGGAAACGCATGACGAATATTCTATTCATCTAGACTCTCATTTATTGGGCTTTTTTGAAGGTTCCGGATTATCGGCAACGACTTGGATCCTTTCCAAGAAAGAGAAAAACTCGCCTACCTGGTCCAGCTCCAAACTCTTTTCTCAGTTCAACTGCCGAAAATGCCAAAGGAATACATCACGCGGCTCGTTTTCGATGATCGACACCAGAATATGGTCATCGTCAAGAAAGGTATTGGAAATGTTGTGCTTCAACTTTGTGAACTCTTTATGATTTGGAACCATATATTTCCAATCTTTTAAATTGATAATGCGAAGCCGTTAACACTAAAAATGTCAATTATGTTGAAATGTAATAATGTTTAAAAAATATATTGAAAGAAATCATTGAAAAATACACTGCCTGGATAATTAATTTTGAAAAAAACTTCACTAAAGTCTCTAAGGTTTAAGCCCATTTTGAACCAACTGAATGAAGTCAGAAAATGATTTTTTTTTTTCAGACAAAGGGGTGATTGGCGGAATCTGCTTCCGTCCTTTTCCTTCTCGAAGTTTCGTCGAGATTGTTTTCTGCGCTATCACCGCAAACGAACAAGTTTGAGATTTTCTCAGAAATTTACGGCATAAATTGAACTTTTCAGGTCAAAGGGTACGGATCTCATCTGATGAATCAATTCAAAGACTCGCAAATCAAATCGAAAATCTATCATTTGCTGACGTTCGCCGACGAATTTGCGATTGGATACTTTTGGTTTGGAACAATATTCTCTAACTTCCGAAATTTCGATACCTTAAGCAAGCAAGGTTTTTCGAAGAAGCTGGAAATTCCCGAGAAGAAGTACAAAGGCTTCATAAAGGACTACGAAGGGGCCACTTTAATGGGATGTCAGCTTCATCCTCAGTTCGTCCAGCCGCAGATCGGCCGATTCGAATGACTCTTTCAGGATCAGCTACACGAAATTCGCCTCCTACTCGAAAACTGTGCGCGATTTGCACGAGGCCCTTTGCCATTCCAGCGGAATCGCCAATGGAAGCCGCGTTTACGGCGGCGTCGAGCACCTCTTCAAAGGTTCCAATCGAACACTTGCGATAAACTTCCTGAAATACAGATATGCCTTACCCGACTGCCTGGAAGAAGATTCCGGGACTGGAAAATGCGAAAATCTACGAAATGCCTGAAGTCGAGGAGGACTTGGAGGCCAAAATCAGCGAGATTATCAAGAAATTGAGAGATGAAGATTACGCCTGGCCTTTCAGGGAGCCCGTGAAAGCAGACGAGGTAAAATGGGAAAAAATAGAATAAATTCCATCTTTAGATTCTTGAGTAAAGAGTTTTTTCCGACAAAAGAAGCTTTTTTTGAGGAATTTACCAAAACGCTTTCAAAAGAGCGCTATTGTTCTGAATTAAAACTATAACTTGATATTTTTCAGGTCCCGGAATATTACGACTATATCAAGTTCCCGATTGATTTGAAAACAATGAATGAGCGGCTGAAGCGGAGATATTATACTCATGTATTTTTCCAGTTCTTGACGAAAGAAATCCTTCTAATTTTCAGCAACATTTGTTCATCGCCGACCTCATGCGGATGTTCAATAATTGTTACAGTTTTAATGGAGTCGATACTGATTATTACCGTTACGGGTTGGTTCAAAAATATCTAAAAGGGAAACCTTCTTAGCCCCGGTTGAACTTTTGATGAAATTCGGCTGAAATGTAACTTCAGAACCTCCTGAATCCAGGAAAAAACATAATTCTCGCGATAGATCTTGTTTCCGAATTATAAAGCTTCGAATCTCTCAAATCGCGTTGTTTCTTTCATTATTTGTGTAGTTTGCGCATTTTGAAAACTCGTAACTCGAAAAAAAAAAACTATCCTTGTTAGTGGAAATAAAAATTGTGATATAGCTTTTAAAATTATTTTTTTTTTAAATTTAAGTTAGTGCAACTTTTTTTTCTCATAGCCACTCAGGTAATACTAGACTATAATCACGGCGTTTTTTATGATGCCCCGCCCACAATTTTCGTGATATATGACGTCTTTGGTGCATACACAGAACGGCGCTAACTGGCATACTCCATTGAATCGAAAAAACATTTTTGTACAAAAAGTGATGTAATAGATTTTTTTGAGAACTACAGACTTTGAAAAAGTTGATTCTAGTACACAAGTTGGATTATTAAAATGATTAATTCATTCAAACAATTAGCGAAAACCGAAAGTAATGCGATTAGGGAGAAGAAAAAAAAACCTAAAAGCTTTTTTGATTATTCTTTGGCTTTCTCACACTCATGAAAGCTGCATGTGTAGTCTTTCCAGAGAAGAAAAACGCCATCTTTTCAGCTACAACTTGCATGTTTTGGCACGCCGCCTCGTCAATCAACGGTTCCCCGATAGTCCATTGGACTTGGCCCTACCCGAGCAAAAACCCGCCAAATGATTCAATGTAAATTTTCCAACAATTTTAATCCGACTTTGATCTCGTACATATATGTTTCCATAACGCTCATGTATACATTTGTTGAAAATAACTTTGTCAAAAAAAAAACTAATTCGGATTATGAACACTATTTGAAAAAAAAAGTGTTAAAGAAATGCAAAAAGAAAACTATAACAAGTGCTGAAAAACAATGAAGATCAATAACGAACCAAACGTGTTTTTCAAATTTATACCAAAACGAAAGAGTAACTCTGAAAAGATGTAAAATCTGAAAATTTTCAGGAGGCAAGAACACAGCAAAATCTACGATAATCTCAAATCGGTACGAGAACATTTAAATTTTAGAGTAACACTGACGGACCACAAACTTCGCACCGAGGTTTGAACAGTGTGAAAAGATTTGAAAAAAAGACAGAAAAAGTGAAGACAAAGTGAAGAAAAAAAAATGAAAAAAAAAGTCTCACTAAACCCAATTCATTATTTTTTCAAGCAGAGAATAGAACATTAAAAAGGAGGAAAAATCGTATATTCGAATCAAAAAGTTTCAAGTTTCAAAATTAGGGCCTAATTTCATTTTCATACAAACTTAGTAGCTTTATTAGGGTTTGATTCTTGAGCAAGATTTCTTTTTCAGTTCTTTAAAAAAAATTTTTTTACAGTTAGAGATAACTAATTTTCAATTGACTTTATAATTTTCGACTGGTATATCTATTTGAAGAAGATGAAAAGAAAAGAAAAGGTCTTTGTGAATTTTCTGGTCAATGTAGACATTTCGACGTTAGCTTTGGAGATATCCCCCGTTTTTGTTTCCTTTTTAGGGTTTGTCTCAGAAAAGTTCTGAAATGAATGTAGTAGTTATTCACCAGAATGGGATCCTCCGAAGCCGCTCAACTCGTAGATGGTGTAGTCGTCGTTGACGAACTGCAGCAGCTGCTGAACTCTCTTGTGATAACTCGTGTGCTGGGTCATGCTCGTCTCGTCGTTGAACAAGCGGTGGCAGATCTGAGTCAACATGGGTAGAACTGACGCGTCAATTGAATCGCTTTTTTTTAAAAATCTTTCATCAATTCAATTTCCCGCTTTAAAAAATATTTTGAAGTTTGTGAAATTTTCTTTTTAGGCGCGACTCAAAAGGGAACAAATGTGAACTTTTTGAAAATTCGAAAAATATATTAAACTTGTCACAGAATCGTTAAAAAAGCATTTTCATTTCAGACTCAAAACTTTGCGAGCTCTTTCAATTTTTACTGACTAGGGAACTACTCGAACTCGTAATCGCGGATCGAGTTCAAACTTTAGTGGTTAATAGACCCAAAACAAGAGAGAATATCTGCTAAACCCGATAGAGAACTGAGAAAAAATTAGTGAAAAATTTGAAAATTAGGCCTGAAAATTTTCAGAATAATGCTTTTTACCTTATTTTATATTTTAATACAATCCGGCTAAGATCAACTTTGAAAAACTTTTTTTCCAGCCAAAAGAAGGAGGAAAGCAGAAATTTGATGATTCTCAAGCCTAAACTGTTCATTTTCAATAAGGTTTTTCTCAGAAGCCTATAGGGTTTAGCAGATAATCTCTCTTGTTTCCAAGTACTCTTACCCCGGTTTATAAGCCACCAAAGTTTCAACTCGAAACGCGTACCCGAGTCCGAGTAGTTCCCTAGTAAGGAAATTGGCGAAAGAAATGGTTTTATTCAATTATATCGGAGCTTTTACTCACGTTGCAAAAGTTGTGACTTTTGGTGGCGAGGGCGTGTTCGATGAGCTCGTGATCGCGGACATTCGAACGGCTCAAGTAGGAAGAATTGCACAGGGAGCACCCCACTCTTCAAAAACAACACTTTTATCGACTTTTTGTGGGCTTTTATCACGTTTCGAATGGAACGGTTTGAGCAAGGATTTCGTCGATCGTTGAACAGCGTTCCATTTCTTTTTGGATTTGCTCAATCTGAAGAAAAATGATTCTGAAACAAGTTACTCAAAGAAACGGGCCCTGTATACCTTTTTCAAAATTCATTTTATAAAAAATCGTTTAGTGAAAATACGTTTTTTTTTTTCAAGAATCTTTCAAAGCTGAGCTTTCTTTATTAGGTATGCTTTTCTCGCATCTTCTGCTAACACCATATGAATCCTTTATTTAGTTTTTAGATTATTTTTTTAGTTTGAATCTTTTAAAGTTTGCTTTGGAAGCATTGAAGAATCTTTATGCAGTTTTTTAGATTACAAAAAATCAATAAAATATTTTCAATTTCATTTTTTTTTTGTGATGATCCTCATAACACAACTGAAAATTATACTTCAGATATCAGTTGATTCTGAAAACTTTTTACCTTTTTTTTATGGCATCTCGGAATTCTCTAGAATCTGAGTTAACGGAAAAGCTGAGAAATATTTATTGTAGGCAATTATTATGAACATTAACGTAGGAAGGAAGTTAGTTTTCCCCTTTTCCCGCTCTAAATCAATTTTCTCTCGAAGAAACCACTTATCACATGAAATATTCTATTAAACTTTCGCCTTGTAAGATTCTTCAGGTTTAATCAGAATGAAACATGTTTCCTGGCGAGAATCAATTTTTTTTATTTCCTAATACTATTTTTTTTAAATATTTTTTTGGGGGTTCTCGTAGATGACGCTTTTTGAATATTTTTTGCTATTAATTTGATTTTTTTTTTTCACCTTATCTTCAAGAGGCGCCGTGGGGCATATATCGCCACTTAGCACGCGATTCACCCAATAACTGGGGTCCAAGTTGAACGATTGCCGTCTGAACGGAGTACTGTATCTTTTAAAACCCAAAGTGCTCACTTTGGCACGCGAGGGCGAAGTTGTAGTGAGCCGAACCCAGTTTCGAAAGACGAAGATTGCAAAATGACGGGATTTTCAGGAAGTCTCATGGCTGGCCGTCGATTACTGTAACTGGGATTTTCTCTAATAAGAATCATTTTCAACCTAGAAAACGGTTTCCAGGCCTCCTCCAGCTCTTCATTCGTTGACACGTGTGTCCTCATGTGCTTTTTCAGATTTCCCTTGAGTCTGTAGAAAAAACAAAGCTGTCTTTTTGCTGTTAATACCAAGGTGGGATTTCCATTCATCTTTTTTTTTTTGAAGGGCTGCAACTTGAAATATACCTGCACGATTTTCCACAAAACGAGCATTGATAGACCTGGTACCCAGTGTGGATAGACCGGTGTTCGAAGAGATTCGACTTGAAACGGAACTCTTTGGAACAAACTTCGCACTGGAATGGCTTCATGTCCGTGTGAATCACCGCGTGCTGCTGGAGACCTGCAATTTTTTTTTCCTAAATATGTTAACAAAATTCGAGTTTTTTACGATCGGTAAAATTTCCTGGTAACAACATTTTACATGTTTCTTTTTTAACACTGAAACTTTTTCTCACTTTTCCTGTCAACTTTGAATCATGTAATCTTTCCTCATAAAAAAAACAAGCCAACCTTTATACGAAACGAAGATCTTGTTGCAAACGTTACACTGATGAGGTGCGCGCGTGTATTCCGATTCTGAAGGCACCTCATCGTACTGTAAACCGTTTTTCGAAGAAGTCAAATAAAACTGCAAAACGTCATTTAATGCGTCAAACCCTCCGAAAATCATTGAAAATCAAAAAGCTTGAATCACTTTTACTACTAATTGCTACACAGCACATCTTATTTAATGCTAAACCGTAGCAGCTTTATTCACCATTTCGTTAGAGAGTAGTGGATCATCCGTTTCCAAAACAGTGTCTTCTGCGAATTCGGCCTTCATTTTTTCTACCCTGGAAGAGATGTCAATTAAAAGAATGATTAGATCTCTATAGAGAAAAAAAGAAAAACTAATTGGGTTACGGTAACATTTAATCACTTAAAGTTCGTGACTGCTTTTCACGGAAAAAAATACATACAATTTCGATAGAAACAACTATGAAACATGAGAGAGACCAAAACGAAAACATTGATAACGATTAAGGCGAAAAAGCCGGCAAAATAAATCCTCCAATTTCTGGCGGGAAAATGGGCGGAGTTTTTCCCAGGAGCGCACTTTCCTTTCCGTTTTTTTAAACGTCGTTTTTTTGATAATTCTTGCTTTTTTTGTCCATTTCATTTGAACTTGATTTTTTTAAAACTTCCCCTTGTCATTGAAAAAAACAGCACTTTCTTTTTCTTTCTTTTTTTAGCTCATTCACCAAAAAAAAATTTTTTTAGCTCATTTACCAAAAAAATTATTTCAGCTTTTTTTCAAATAAAAAGGGGACGACCCAGTTTAATAGGATCATTCCGCTAAAAAAATATTTTGGTGATTGAACTAGTAAACTTATCTTCATTTATTAATTTTTTAAAAATTTTTTTCATTGCATCATTCGGCTTGTTATTGCGTGTTTTACCTGTTCATTAAAATTTCTCGAAAATTAATTTTTTTAAAATTTAGATTCCTCATTCCAAAAATGGCTTCTAAATCACGGAAAAAGGTTGCGTTTCACTTTTTTCCACAAAAAAATCTCTTCTCAGGGACCTGACGATGAACAAGCCATGTTAAATGCAACACTGGCAGAGTTTCAGCGAGACTTCGGCGAAACTGAGTCGAAAACAGTCAAGTCGCAAAAATTTGTTTTTGGAGCAACCGTTGAAGGGAACACAGGTTTTAATGAACAAAAGGTTTTTGGAAGAATAATTTTCTTTTTGAGTTCACACGGAGAAACTAGCTCCAAACGCTTCGAACGTTTTCAAACAGGCCGTCAATTTTGAAGTTGCCAAGAAAATTGCCGAAGCAAAGGTGAGCTAAGAAAAAAAAGTACCGTAAGAATTCTCTTCGAAAAAAGAGAAGACGCTCTTATTTTTTCGAAGTTTTTGTATTTGAAAAAGGTTTTATCTTTTCACTGACTCTTCAAAATGTAGTTATCAAACTTTTTCAAAAAAATCAATAAAAAAAGGATTTTTCATTTATTGCGAAATGAATAAGAACTTATTATGGTGATTATGAGTCGATAATTAATAGGCTTTGCCAAAATGAAGTAAATAAGGAAAAAAATATATGTTTAAAAACTAAGTTCAGGCGAAAATAATGGTGGCGGAGGCGAAAAAGCTGAAAGAAGAAGCTCCCAAGCAGTCTTCTTCATCCTCGCCGATGCCCAAGCGACCGCCCAAGCCCGGCTCGAGCCACGCCAAAAAACTGAGCAATTTGGAGCTACTCCAGCAGGAGATGAATCTGTTCGTGATTTTTTTTTTTTCATAATCATCAAGCCTCAACTATTCATTTTCAACAAGATGTTTCTTACTTGGTTAGCGTCTTCTCGGGTTTAGCAGATAATATATTTTTTTTTTCAAATATCTTGACCTAGGTCTAAAAACCATCATTGAGTTTTTTGCTTAATAATTATGATTAAACTTTTTTTTCCAAAAAAAAAAGGCGGAGGTAATGTATTTGAAAAGACCAACCCAACATTAATTTCTTCAAGGCGGTTTTCTTGTAGTTCAGTTGAAGTTGAATGGGAAACGAAAACTTATAACTTTTTTTTGTAGAGCTCAACAAAATCGAAGCGGCATTTACCCACAAAGAGATGTCAAGCCGAAGTTTGAGCCGTATGTTTCTCACAATTTATTAACAGATTGTTTCATTTCACTTTTCAGGGAGGAGAACAGCGCTTTGACAACGGATCGAGCACTCACCACCAACATTTACATCAGTCACTTGCCTCATGAGGTGCGCCGAACTTGGAAAAAAAAAGATCGAGCTTCATGAATACGTTCTAAGTATCGCAAAAACTCATAAAAAGCCAAAAATTCAGACCTGTCTTGTAGAACATTTCAAGAAAAGACATTTGATTTTAGGTCACCAAGGAAGATCTTTTGCTTTCTTTCGGATCTTTTGGCCCACTGGCTTCCGTGAAGGTTTTGTACCCAAGAAATGAAGAAGAAGAACTTCGGCCGTTCATTTGCGCCTTCGTCGCTTACATGTTGGTTTCCCTCTTCAAAATTTAAGCTTCCAGCAAAAATGATTTTTTGGCCGTTTTCAAGTCTTTTTTTGAGGCATCGCTCCGATTTCGAAAGAGTTATGGCAGAACTTCCAAACTTGATCATACGTGGGGAACCCATACGCGTGGCTTTCGGAAAAATTGTTCCGATCCCGAAATTGGTATGTTTTTCTTTTCTTAGACCACTTTTAGGATAGAAACTAGTCTTTGGTAAATTTGCCTTTCAAAAAACGCTCTAAAACTTTTTTTCATGTTTGTAAATCGGGAAAAAGGGTTCAAAATGATGTTTCAATCCGCCCTTTTGATAGCTTTTCCTCTTGATTTCCTCTCTCTTAAGCCATTCTACGTGCCGCCGGTGCTTCTCAAACGCGTGTGCCCCGACCCGTTCACAGGTCTTCCATTCAACGCCCGTCCACTCGCCGTTGATGTTGATCATCCGAAAATTCAGTCCATTTCTGCTTCTTTTCAGGCCCTGGCCTTTCTCAAGAAACATGGCTCCTTCCCCAGACTTGCTGAAATGCCCAGTCAGGGCGACCCGATGTTCCTAGACTACCAGAAGGTTAGTTGTCGAGTGAGTACTCAAAAATTGGGATTCTGCATTAGTAACTTTGAAAAAGTAGGCGAATAAACCTTATCTAAAAATAATTTTTTTATATCTTCGAATTTTTCATCTGCAGAAATTGATGTATTTTTTTCCAAGCCTGATTTGTGAGTTTTTTTAATTAAAAAAATCTAAAAAAACATTCATATAAAGTCTGAGATCCGATTGTCGCAAGCGTTTTCGATCGTTTCACGAGAAATTCATACAAAAAAATAGAAAAACCTTTTTTTGAGAAAAAGATATTTTTAATAAGAGCTGTTGTGTAGTATCGAATTTTTGAATCTTTTCAGATGATCCGAAACGCAACTGTTCGTGTAGCAATCCCAACGGATAAGTGAGATTCTCCTAGAAGAAAAAATGAGAAAATAAATGTTTAAGGAAAGTTTTGCGGCTGATAAATCGGATGGCGGCCTATGTTGTGAACGACGGACCCATTTTTGAGCACATGATTATGGCCAGAGAATTCGGAAATCCGCTGTTCAAGTCAGTCTCCTTTCCAGTCAAACTTGGAAGACTCAACAGCTTTTTTTTGAACTTTAGATTTCTTTTCGAGTACAACCACCCATCTCATGCTTATTATCGATGGAGAATTTTCTCACTGATGCATGGAGATTCGGTGAAGGCCTGGAGGAGGCAAAAGTTCAGGTAAAAGTTTTGTATATTTGCATGGAGAAATTTAGTTTCGGAACTTTTGAAACGATAAATGTTTTATGTTGGTCGGAATTTTGTCTAGAAAGTAGTAATTTAGTTTGACATCCGAAATGAGGTCAAAAAAACGCAAACTTCTGAAATATAGAAATATTTTCTGAGCCGTGAAAGTAATCATATGACTTAAAATTCGATGGAATCGGTAGAAATTATAATTTTGAAGGATGGTGGATGACGGCTCTTGGTGGGAGCCGCCGCGGCCTTCGGCGGAACTTCAAGGCGCTATGCCGCCCGATTTATACCGATTTTCTTGCAATAATGTTTATCCTGAACGTTGGTTCCTCAATTACAAGGAAAAGATGTTTCCCAAGGTTCCACGATTTTCTTGATTCCAAAATCTCATCAAAGGACTTCAGAAGGAACGAGAAATTCCGCAAAAGGAGAAACCGAAACCAAAAGTGGCCGAACTGAAAAGAAAGCAACGCGAAAAGCTGAAGAACCGCTTGAAAGAGTTGACACCGGAGAAGAGGAAGGTTGGACAGCATTCTCGGAAGTTCCATGCTTGTAAATGGTTAGATCGGAGAGCTGATGGTCTGGTGTTTGGACCATTTTGCAAAACACGCCAAGGAGATTTGCAACATCATTTGCGACTCGTTTGCCGAGAGTTTGACTGGGCCTCTTTATAATGTCATCGCCAGGTTCCCTTCATTTTCTCTCTCCTTCTGATGTCGAAAATCTCCAGATTGTACTTGATCAACGACATCTTGCACAACACTTCCAAACGAGGCATTCGCGATGCTTTTTATGTTCGATTTTACTTCGAGCAACGGCTTGAGGAGGTAAAATTTAGTTTTGTGAGATAGGACATTTCATCTTCAAGTACAAACTTATTTTCAAGATTTCTGAATATTTGAGTTCCGATATGGCGTAAGTCTCAGTTTCTTTTCATTTCAGATTTACGAACTCACAACTATTGTAAAAACTAGTTTCGGGTTTGATAATATAGCTTGCAATTTCCTTTCGAAAAATATTTATCTTCAAAAATATTTATTCCGAAAAAAATGTTCAGTTCTGAAAAATTTTTTTCTCTGAGTATTAAAGTGTAGAGGTTTTTGATAGCTTTGAAAACATTTTTTGATGGGATTTTTTTTTGAATTTCTCCGGGTCAACCGATTCCGCGAGTGTCCATGGATGGGGAGAACTTGAAGCGATTCGAGGGAAATAAATATTTTTTCATCCTTTTCATATTTTGAGATCATGAAATCAACGAGAAAGACGCATCAATCGATTGAAGCGCGTCTGAAGAAGGAAAACTTCAAGAGTCGCGTGAATAATTGCATCCGGTAACTGGAAAGACCCGAATGATCGCTTTCAACTATTTTTAGAGCTTGGGACGAGGAAAACATTTTCACGAAGGAGAAGCTAATGAACGCTTTAGACGTTTTCCACGGGTTGAGCTTGAAGGAAGAGGTTGGAAAAAATAATTATTATTTTCTGAAATCTGATGATGCTGACGTGACGTGACACTCAAAAAAGCGCCAAAAGACCCAAATAGGAAAAAACTTTCAACTATAAGTTGATCAATTACGTATAAGAACTTCTTCGACTCTAAAAGAAATTTGCAGGAAGAGATTCCCGAAGTTTCGGCCAAGAAGAGCAAAGTCGTTGAAGAAGACGACGATGATGAAGATCTGGATGGCGTCCCGATCGACGACGAAATCGATGGTGTTCCGATCGATATTGAAGTGAGTCAACTTCGAAATTGATTATTTTTCGATAATGTTCCACTTTAAACCCAATTTAAGGCTCCTCCTGTGACTAACGACAAAAATCGCTTTGCTAACTTTTTCAAGCCGGTTTTCGACGCGCCGGCAGCTCCGAAGAAGGTAATTGAGGCTAGTAGCCGTAGTATGAGCAATACGATCAGGAGACCGTCGATCATCACGTCGCCTCCAAGTGGGACAATGACGACGACAGTGACAGCACTCAGGGCCCCGAAGCGAAAAAGAGCAAAACCTCGTCCGATACGGTAGGTTCAAAGGAAGCAAAATTTGAAACATATTGAAACTTCAATAAATGAGCGTTTCCGTTTTTCCGCCCACACGTCACGCTTTGATAAAAATTTGAAGTTTTTCTGAAAAGTTAGAGTATTATTCTTTATTCTGTCGAAAAAAAAAATGAGAGAAAAGAAGTTTTAATAAAGAAAACTTTCCTCAAACAAACGCCGAAAGGTTTTTTGAAAAATAGTGCTAATCATAAGATTGTCTGAAGCACGAATCATTTGAAAACACAGAAGATTTTCTGAAATGAAGGGTGTTTTTCAGAGAAGCGATAAGAAGGAGCGGGATCGAGAGAAAAGACGGTCGTCTCGTGAGAGGAAGAAGAGTCCGGAGGCCAGAGACTCCAGAAAGTCCAGGGAATCTTCCTCCAGAAGTTCCGGCTCGAAGTCGGAAGCTTCCAGGTTTCAATCATGTCTGATATCTTAAAACCAACTTTTTTTTCCCAGAAATGCCAACAAGGAAGACGAGAAGCGGAAGTTGATGAGACAAGTCGAAGTGAGTTTTTCCGAAAGATTTTCTTCTCAAATAAGAAGTTTTCTAGGTTGAAGCCATGACTCTGAGCGATGAGCTGGAGGCCAAAAATGATCCGAAAGTCAAACAAAAGGTATCGAAAGCACGGTTTTCTTCGAATCCTCATTATCTGTCCAGGTCGAAGAGTTCCGCGAGAAGCGCATCAAAGAGGTGCTGAAAAAGCTGGAAAAAGCAGAAAAATCTTCCAGGAAACGGTCGACGTCGCGCAAACGCAAGCGCTAAAAATACCAAGAGTTTTTTTTTACAAGTTTTTTCCCTGGTGTTATTTTATTTTTCCTTGAGATAAGTTAATAAATTACAATTCGTTTTTAAATAATGCTCTTCAAATTTTATTCATATGAAAATCAGGAGTGCTGGCAATAATTTCCTTAAAATATGTTTGGCAATAAAAACGTTTCAAAAAGGCACTGATTGACGTGGACTCTGGACTCAGTTGGAGCCATATTTCTCGATGAGCTTCTCGACGAGGTCGACGTAGGCCTTCTTGGCATCTTCAGAGTTAGTTCCTGTAAATTTGAGATTTTTTCAGTTGCCGGTAGTGTTCCATAAACTTTTTTTTACAAAATTCAAATCTTCGAAGCCTTTCACGGTCAGTGAATGGACTCAGAAAAGCAATATGTTTTATCGAAACTTAATTGAGAAATTGAAGAATATCTAAAATGGGAAAATTGGAAATAGCTTTCTTCCGAAAAGGAACAAATGAATACCCCACTCATGTCCAACGAACAGTGATTCTGGATCACAAAAAAATGACTTTTACAATTGAAAAATATAAGGAAAACTTTGATTTGCAAAGTCAAATCCTCAAGAAATGCCATTATATTGACGCATGTTAGAATCCTTGCAGAATCCTCGAAACCAACCTTTCTTGGCCTCCCAGGCTTCCCACTTGGCTTTTCCTTTGAAGTCGAGCATTCCTGGCTTTGAGGTGTTGTTGTCGCCAACAGTTCCCTTCAATGGAACTGATCTTCATTTTCTTTCTTTTTGCAGCTTTTTTTCGATTTTTGTCAACAATGTAAATTTCAGCAAATTTATACCATTTTGACGCCGTATCTTGAAGGAAAGGCAGAAAAAATGCTCGTTCTTAACAAGAGTCCCACATTAATCGTAGCCAATTCACGATTAGTTTGAGACAATAAGAGGCGGAGCCTGTCTGCGCTCTCCACTAACCAGACACTGTCTCCTTTTTTTTTTTATCATGTCAGAACTTTTTTTTTGGGTGGCTCAAGCCAGCCTCATCACATATAGCGGTAATTTCCGTAATTCCTTGGAAAAACTAACCTGCTTGAAAAGGGCGTAGAGAGCGAGGAGTTCCTCGTTGCTCGGCGACGTCTTCAAACTCTTCACTTTAGATGCTGCGTCGTCGAACTAAACCTTTTCTTTTCAGATTTTCGTTCTCAATATTCAAGACTTACAGAAAGGGTCATTTCCGATGTATGAGGTTTTCTTCTGGAATAATAATTTGATTAATAGAGAAATTATACCAGGAAACGATAACTGTTGAAAGAGGCAAAAACCGTTATGGAGAAAACTAAAATCTTCTTTTTGCACGCTCTATTTAAAAAAGTGTCGTGTCAAGAAATCTTTCCAATTTTCTCAATTTAGCCGTCAATTAAGACTCGTATTGACTAGGGAAATAGGCGATTATTCACGGATCGAGTCCAAACTCTAGTGGTATATAGATTCAGGTCAGAAGAATTGAAAACAAGGGAGGATATCTGCTAAACCCAAAGAAAACTAGGAAGTGAAATTGTAGAAATGGGGCAGATTAGACTTGAAAGTTTTCGAACACTGCTTTCTTACCTTTTTTAATCTTTCAATACAATAGCCTTGAACGCTAAAAAAATTTTTGTATCCAAAAAATATTAGAAAAACAGAAATTTGATAACTTTCAAGCCTAAACTGTTAATTTTCAACACGTTTTTCTCTCTACCTTCTCATGTTTAGCAGATAATATTTCCTGTTTTCAAGTAATATTACCTAGATCTATAAACCAGCAAAGTTGGAATTCAATCCGCGGATACGAGTTCGCCTAATTCCCCAGTGAGAACTTTCCAAAGTCTACATTTTTGGATGGTATTCAGATTCTCAGAATAAACAATAAAACGAGTAGGTTGAGATTAATCGAAAGCAAAAAAAATACGCCGATTTTTTCAACAGAGAAGACACGAGTGGGGTGATTTTTGCTTTCCAGGAGAAAACCGCGCTACGCGTGTAGAAAAAAAGAAAATGAATTGACGACAATGGTCTTTTCTTATCATTTGCAATATAACTGATTAATCGTTCAATGCGTGGCTGTTTTCCGCTCAAAATCGTATATATTACCGATTTCAAAACATCCTGAGTTAGTACGAACTGTACGGTTTTACAGTTTGAGAAGCTGTCGGGAAAATTCCAGAATCGCCCCCCACACTGTTTTTGCCCCCCGCGTTCCAACAAGCCCCCCACCAAGCCAAGTTCCGATCTGCGGGGGGTAAAATAAGAGGACTTCATGTGGGGGGAAGAATCGAACGCGGGGGGTGAATATTTATTCTAGAATGGCCCCCCCCCCGCAGTACAAAACGGGGGGCAATTCTGAAATGCCTAGGCAATCTTTCATATTTGCCCCCCGCACGGCTTTGAAATAGTCCCCCAGAGCTCATTCGAACAAGCCCCCTCCCATTTCAGAATGACCCCCTCTCATTTCAGAATGGCCCCCTCCCATTTCAGAATGGCCCCCTCCCATTTCAGAATGACCCCCTCTATTTCAGAATGACCCCCTCCATGTCAAGTATTTTTATTTCTTTGACGAATTGTTCACTGCGGCTCAGTTTTTTTCGAAGCGAGCCACAGTCGGCTTCGTGCTATGCGCGCTCCGCCTCCGTGTGAAGCCTTAAAAACTAAGCCTATTTTTCCTAAGCAATTTATTAATTAATGTGCATGAAAAAGAAAAAAAGCAAAAAAATTCTATTCCTCAGAACAATTACTTGATTTAAAAACTAATAAAGTTCATCTTAAATTTTTTTCTAAGTGGTCAGCGCCCCATAATTTTATGATATTCGTACGTATCTCGGCGAGACGTACCCGTAAACTTCTTTGTCTGACTTGAACTTCTCATGAAACTCGGTCAGCGACCTAATTTCTTCCATGATCTACAAATCAAATCACAAAAATTATTGAATTCACAAAAAGAACACGAATTTACATGCGAAATTCAAAAAAAAACCATTTGAAACAACCAAGAACGACGAATGATACGAAAAAATTAGAAAATAAATTAAAAAATGGAAGCTCTGACACGTGTCCTGCGTGATCGTTGCGTGACCTTTTTTCGGTGTGGGGGGTTATACTGGACAGTTCCGGGGGGCTATATTGGATAAGTGTGGGGGCTTGTTCGAACGTGTCGCGGGGGGGTGATATCCAACATATGCGGGGGGCTATACTGTAATATGCCCGAGCTCTCGACTTAATGAAAAAAAAATCACTGAAGATTAAAAAAGAAAAAGACTTCAAATAAACATCATTGGGGTCAGAACCAGAACACTAAAAACAAAATGATTATTCAAAATAATTTATTATATCGACAACAAAAAAACAAGAAAATGAAGTATGAAAACGTGTCCAACACAAAAAAAAAATGAAATCAATCAATTATGCGTAACTACCCGATTCTAAAAAAAAACACAATTGCGGCCAAATCACGGGCAAAGTTCAGAAGGTCTCAAAAAGGACTTTTGGAAAAAATGCATTTAAAAGCCTCAAACGCGCCTTTTTTTTAGGCCTTTTAAGAGGTTCTTAAACAATAAGGCGGAAAAAGATGGAAAAAAGGAGATTCCGAGAAAATTTTGACACCTTTTTAGAACTCAAAAAGGGGCTTTAGCCTATTATTTTTAAGGCCTTTTGAAGGTCGTTTGGACTTTGCCTGTGTACGAGTGAAAATCTATCAATTAGTGTTCCTACTAACTGGAAAAAGAGAAAAGAAAAGACGTCCAAAAGTTAAAAGTTGATATAAATGTCATCGATCCAATACAATTAAAATATAGATGAAATTGAGGCAAATTTAAAACTGCAATTCGAAATGAATCAACATATAACATTGACCAAAATGAGAACACCTTGAATAAAAAAGACGGCCGGTTATGATATAATTAACAATTAAAGCTATTCAAGTCATCGAATCATGAATGAGGATCTGGAACTCGTATATATTCAACAGAAATAACTTCAGAAAATCGCAAGAATACTATTTTGTTCACTTTTGACCTTCAGAAAAAGGTTTCGTTTTCGATATTTCATTGGCTATCGATGTGAAGGAATGTCATCTCAGCTTCAAACTTCCTTTCAATCCAAGAAAATATCGCAAAAGCTTATAGTTTCCGTTTTCACCGCAATTCCCTATGTAATAGGCCATTTTGCGAATTCAAATTCTTAAATTGTTGAAAAAAATATAACTAGGGCCAAAGAATGTTTTTTTCGGCTACGGAGAGTTAGTTTTTTTTTAAAGCAACAACCCAATCAACAAAGTGGGACATTGTGGATTATTTTTTGATATAATACGTTTTCCTCTTTTTAATTTTTATTGAAAAACTCGAAAAAGATGGAGAAAAACCAAACTTTGTATTTAAACGTGTTGTCAGGAAAAATGGAAACTTTGCTGTTACAGTAATCAAATTAAAAGTTGAAATAAGTTACAATCGTAAATGGGAAAAGTCGCCGATTGAATAAATCTCACTCGGAAAATCTGATTGAAATAACAGTAATCACTACTTTCCTCTGTATCTCGAAGTTAATTGAAGTTATACAAAAACGGTTTTTTCATGAGATTTTACCAAGAGCGAAGTCGTCGCCAAGTAGTTTCGACTTTTTGCGGACGCGCTTTTCCGAGAGCGAAATCGAAGACGTCGCTGACGGTTCCTTGTGGTTTTTCATGGAAGAAGGCGACGTTGTGGGCGCGATATTCTGTTCTTCGGCCCTAGGAGAAGGCGTCTTTTCTTCTTCTTCTTTCGTGTATGAAGATGAGCCGGGCGAGAACGACGGCTCTCGACTTTCCAACCGCACCTTCGAACATACACTTTAGAGAGAAGTGAATATATAGAACTCAAAGGGAGACAGTGATGAGACTATTTTGCTTATTCAAGGTCATTTTTCATCAATATTAACTGATATTTTCTTCATTTTTCTCTCGAGTCAGTCTCGATTTTACAGGCTCAAGAGCCAAATTTAGCGAATTTTCTATTGAAAAAAATTTTCTTACTAAAAACAGAGCTGCCATTTTAAATATTCTGAAGATGAAATTCATTAAAAATCAATAGAAAAAAAGACCCAGCTGGACTATGAAACCTTTTGAAAATGGTCTCGTTCAAAAAGGTAAGAAGACAATATGAAAAGGGAAAGTCCAAGGAATAACTTTCGTCGAATTCTCATTAGACCAGAGTTTTAGGACCTCACCTTGCTGTAGGAGTTCGTCGAAGAAACGGAATTTGAGCGTGGAACGGAGGACGATTTTCTGACGAACGGCGAGAACTCGATCCGGCGACGTTTCTTCGCCGACGGAGCCTTCGAAGTGCCGATCCCACTCGCGTGTCTTCCCAACTCTGTTCGCACGCGCGAATCCGTTTTCTCGAACAATTCGCGACACGCGGATTCTTGTTCTCCGCGAGGCAGGTGAGAGAAACTGCCCAGCATTGCCTGCAAAATAAAGAAAATAAAAAAAATACCAAGAAAAATCTGTTCGTCAAGTGAAACAGTATAGCGCTGAAATGTAATGATATTGGCCGAAAAACAAAAAAAAAACGCGAAACCTCCCGAAATCCCAGCCAAACTTGCTCGTCTTCAGATGCCGACTCTTTCTAAATTTTGGCAATCAGAACGAAAGCTGTTTGATTTAAAAAAAAAACCTTGGTATCAATTTTCTGTTCGATTTGGTTCACTAACGACGTGCTTCGTTCCACGTACAAATGGATCCGTTCCTTCTGTTTTGAGCTCAACTCCATTCCAAACTCTCCTTCGAACCTTTCGAGATCTTCGATGTACTGAGAGACCTGCAAAACGTTTTCTATGGACAAGTTCAGAAATAAAAAACAACTTCATCGCGCCATCCCGACAAATGATCTATAACCCGTTCTGACGTTAATTTGTTCAATCGATCCTAAAAAAAGAAAATTGAAAAGTCTTTTTAAGATTATTTTTCTGGTAAAAATGTCCATACTTACCATTATATCTTCATCTCTTGTAGTAGAAGACCGTTCGCCAAAAGATTTGACGAAAAAATGGCGAAAACTTGTCGACGGAGCTTTCGGAAAGCCTGGGTAGTTGGCCAAGGCCTCGGGAATGCTCATCAAATCGCGACAAAACCCAATTATCGTGCCTGAAATCTCCACTCAGAGCTTGATCCGAAAGAAAAACGCACTTATTGAGAGATTATCGACGTAAACTGATCCCAGAAGCAATGTTTTCTTCAGCGAATCAATCATCTCATCTTGTTTTTCTTCGTCGGTCGCGTACTTCTTTCGAAACTCCGGAAAAGTCAGATCTAAGTCTTCCTCTGCCACAATATTGTCGTCCTACAACGCATCATCATTAGCATCATCAAAAAAGTAACATTTAAGAAACCTCAAAGTAGAGGAAAAGATCGTGTGGGCGAAAGTTCAAGGGAGAATCGTTCAAATAGTCCGTCACTTTCTTCCTTACATCGTCCAGCAGTTCATCAACGGTTTCCGTCATTTCCCCGGAGTCTTCCATTCTGAAAAAAAAGTTGAGAATGCAACAGTTTTTACAAGAAGTAATATTCTAGACAGAAAAAAAAAACGATTATGTATTTAGAACTATTTCCGTCTGAAGAACGTTTACTAAAACTTTCCGCGGTTTTAGAAAATATACCTGATAATTTACACAGCGTAAAAATATGCAATTAAGCCGTTTTACAAATAATAATATTTCTATCTCTACTAATTCAACACTTCCAGCCCACAAGATTCGCTTACCCGAGAGACATTTTTCCAGTATTATTATTTTATTAAGGTTAATAGCGCGCTCAGATTAAAGCTGAGTGAAGTCCATGCAAAGGCCTCGAAACTCAATTTGAACTAGAATATACGAAAACTTTTGAAAAAGGAAAAAAATCTCATTTAATGTTTGCGCGGGAGAAATTGCGCCCTTTGTGAGCACACGTCTCTATGTGAACAAGACACGTTTAATCACACGCCGAAATCGGTAAAGGAGCTTTCGCAATTTCTGCTTCCGTCTCAAGAGTAAATTTTTCAAGGTTTTTTTGATGTTAGAAATTTTCAACTTCATAACTTTTTGGAGCAAATCATCGATAATCATCATGAGAAATTGAAATAATAGCTTTTTCTAATGAATTCGCGTTTTCAGAAATTAGCTAACGTGGTTATAAACGTTTTTTTTTTGTCCAGTTTATAAGGTACTAATAGGGAGCACTGTTTGAAAAGTAAAAATCATCTTTTTTCGAAAATAAGAAGTTATTTTCTTCAGTCGAAAATGCTGAACCTGCAAAAAAGAATTAACGGCGAAGATGACGACAGGCAGTATCTTCAAACGCGAATCGCTATCCGCGAACGACTTCTAGCTCAAGGTTTGATAGACTTCAGTAAAGAAAAAGTTTACTTATTTTCAAAGCTTCAAACTGAAAGAGAATTGAAGGATTTCATTTTTTCAGAACTAAAAGACCTAGAAGTGAATTTGAAAAATCAAAATCAATGTCGGTTATCGATTCCTTCGACTTCACAAAGACACGAGCTCGAATTACTCGTCACGCCCCAGGTACATACCTTCTTCGACAATGATCGAGAATCATTTTTTCAGGAAGGAATTTACCGCGGTGGCAGATTTCGGTTCTCGATTTCAGTTCCGCCAGAGTACAATAACGTGGTGACCGTTTTGTTTTGCTTATATCTAATTATGCACAAATTAAAATGGAAAAAGAACCTGAGAAATTTGAATCATCGTAAAAAAAAAATGCGGGCAGCTTTCAGCAGAGTGGAAATTCTTTCATTTTCTAGGAGGTGCTGACCATATGCCCAATATTCAAAATTAATGAAGTTGATCATCGTCAGACTTATTCAGAGTCTAGAATTTTCTCAAAAGAAATTTTTTCCGAAAGTTTGAAAAACACTAATGTGCCTCGATGAGCTGCTCTACACTTCCTCACACACAAGTTTTTTGCACCTCCTTTTTTTTCCAAAGTTTCGTAATAAAAATGTTAGAATAATTCTAAATATACTATATAATGAGTTTTTTGATATATAAAACACTCGTTTTCAGCCACCAAATGTGAAGTGCCTGACCAGAGTTTGGCATCCAAATATCAACGAGGAAGGCAGCATTTGTCTGTCAATTTTGCGCCAAAATTCGCTCGACGCTTTTGGCTGGCGGCCAACTCGTAACTTGACCGAGGTCTGCTCTCTATGAATAGAACTTTCTTCTAACCGGTAAAAAAGCAGCTTACGATCAAAAAAAAAAAATGAAACTCAGGTGAAAAAAATTTGAAATGATGAAAAGGTGCATCAACAAAAAATTCACAATCTCAGAGGACTCCACCCCAGACAGAAAATTTTTCACAAACCCTTGCGAAAATCTTTGCAACTTGAGTTATTTTTTATGATCAGAAAAACGTGTTGAATCAGACGGTTGAAGTCAGTTACAGACTGTCCAACAACCTTGACGAAAAAAAAAAATCATTTTATCCGCTTCTATGTTTTGTCAACCTTTTTTATTGTCTTTCCAGTCATTTTTATTGAAAGTTAGCCCAGATCCTCTACTGTTTCTGATTCTCACAGGAAGACTTACACATTGTAAAGTTCAATTTGTCGAAAGTTTCAGAGAACAGAATTTGAAAGGAATAATTTCAGGTGGTCCACGGCCTGACATCATTGTTCACCGACTTGATCGACTTCGACGATGCTCTTAACATACAGGTCTTTTTTTACAGTTGCATCAGAACCGAGATAAGTTCCTTGGAACCATTTTTTTCATTTTGTTGCGAGCTCCATCCCGGTACTCAAGAAAGTGTAGCTTCATTCTCAAAGTTTCAGGCAAGCTTTGAAACATTAACTGATCTCCGAGGGCTAGTAATATTTGCTACAACTTCAAAATTTGCAACTGTCAGAAATGTTTCAGGCGGCTCAGCAGTGGTCGCAGAACCGCGAGGCTTTCTCCCACCGCGCCCGCGAGTATATCCAACGCTACTGTTAACTTTCATGCCTTTTCCTTTGTACTCGGTCTAACAAAAAAAAAAAGTGCTGCATTTGGCCTTGTCTCCCCCCAATAATGGTTTTAGCGACGGATTGTCACAGTGTATATCTCTTTTTACCATTCTTCACAATTTTTTGTCCCGGTATAAAACTTTCTTCTTTTGACACGGTGTCAGTATTTATTGAGAAAGTACAGTATTGAGAATGGAAATGATAACGGAAAAGAAAAACAGTAATCATATAAATTAATCGGATAAAACAGGAGGAACAACAGACGAACTGATAACGAGATCGAGGCTCTAGATGGGCTTGATCTTGAAGTGAAGGCCGATGAGAGAGAAGACGAGACACTTGAGATCTTGCACCAGATAGTAGAAAGAGCGCAGACCGGCGGGGTCCTGAAAACGTTCTTCATTGGAGAAACTCGTCTAGAAAAATGATTTTAGAATTAAATAAAGAATTTTGGACAACTCTTTCATTTAAAAAAGACGAAAGAAAAATTTTGGCCTAAAAAAGTATTTCCCTAATACTTTTTAATTTCGATCATAATAATTCAGATGTGTTGCAGTCGATCTCATCTCTATCTTATAAGTTACTCAGAAAAAAAAAAACCCGAATTTGAACACTTTTTTATTTTGGGCCACATATTGTTTCAGCCCGTTTCCGTTCTGTCGCTAATATTTATCAGTGAAAAAAGAACCTTGCTGCCGTTGACGTCGGCGAGAGCGCCGATCTTGCCTGTCGTGAAAGAAATGTGTTCGTTGTTGAAGAGGATTTCGAGCTCCTGACGGCCGATTTTGTCAGGATCTGGCCAGCTAGAGTCGTCTTCTTGCATGATTTCCGAGTCTTCGACGATCCGCTTCAGCTCCGCCAGTACCGATTCCGACACCACGCACTCAAATTCACAAAACATGTTTTTTTAAAGTTTAAACTTTTTCCGATTTCTTTTTCAACTGGAAAATGAAGCTAAATCGTCTCTTTTGAGTGGGAAACCACCAATCGACGCTCATCCGCTCTCACTTGGATCGAATCATAGGACTAATTTCCTCGAACCTACTTTTTCTATTTATAATTTTGAATTTTTTTGAAACTTCATCAGTTTGTATGAGACTTCTTTCCCATTAAATAATATTATAGAGAATCTATTCTGAATGGTATTCAATTTCAATTCGCAGATAAGCTGCATATCGTTTTTGGTAGAGAAAATAAATACATTTTTTCATGGGACTCGTTTTTCGCCGAACGATTATCAAAGCTTTGTCTTAAACCCAAAAGGGATTCGATGTTTTGGGCATGTGAAAAAAACATTGAAATCTCGCGAATTCTCGACATAATCTGTTCCTAATTATGAAACTCTTTTTGAAATTAATCTTGTTTTTCCCCTCACCTCTTTTCGGATAATCGTATCATTTTTTTGTAGTTCGAATTGTTGGCATAACGTAATTGTCCATTGGGGCGGAACTCAAACTCCAGGAACTCGTGACCGAATTTTCCCTGAAAGTTACATTATATTTTCGGATGAAGTATAAGTTCAAAAATTATCTCATCAAAAAAAACTTGAGTTTGGATTATAGGGTTCAATGAAACTTTTTCTCAGGAAACGTAACAAAAACTGAATTTTACCTTGTGTCCGACATAATAGCGGACGTAAAAGTCGTTAGACGCGTTATCTCCGTTGCTCATTCTGCAAGTATCAACTGAAGTCTGAAAATGTGGAAAACAACTCAAAATATCAGAACGGTGACCGACCGTCAAAAAACAACTCAAAAGAAAAAAAAATGTTATTTTAATTTTAGTCATGTATAACCAAAAAAAGAAATCGAAAAAAAGTGGTTAACAAAAATTTGAGATACAATCGGAAGATAATCACTCATTTCGCCAGAATTAATTCCAAGCATACTGATTAATTATTCAAATAATAAATACATAAATACATCCCGCAAGTCATTTGAAACCTAAAAAAAAGAATAAAAGTTCGTATGAGTGAAAGCGAAAAATAAAAAAGAAAAAGTCACAGGAAAACATCGTAGGAGATTCAAAGAGATCAATTGTACAAATCAAAGAGAATGGCAAAAAAAAATGTAATTAAAATTGAATTCAAGATTTGTCGCTGGATTCGTCTCCGCCCAAGTCTTCGTTGTTTGGTTCACTGACGATAAGTGTTCGAGTGACCTGAAAAAAGCGAGTATTAAACGAAATAATTCTGTAGTTCTCTTGACTGGAATACCTTTGTAAAATACGGTTTTTCGCACATGAATTATCTTAAATCTTTTTTTCGTGAAATTTCATAAACATAACATTTTTCTTTCCGCGCGGAACCTTTCCTGCACTTTCCTGCAACTCACCGTTTCAGTTTCCATTAGCACGACTTGGTCGCCATTCGGCTCCTCAGTGGACAAAACTTTCGTCTTTTTCGCGCTTTCCATTTCAAGAGGTGGACTGGACGCTGTCCTTTTCACAGGTGCCTGAAAAGTCTCACTGAAGGATAAATCGCGCGGGATCATTACCTCGTCGAGCCGCTTCGTCGGCTCTTTTTCGTCGTAGAACTCGGCGACATGTTCCACGGCCTGGTCGATTTGCGAGGTCGACTCCCGTACCTTGAAAAAAGAAAAGCTGTGGAAAACTGAAAGAGCTATCATTTTGAAGATAAGAAAAAGAAAACAAACACAGATAATCTATGAGTAAGGGAGAAGATTTCGATGTCAAAACTGGTGGAATTTCATGTTTTCACCGTTCATCAAAGAAAGTTCAAAAACTCTGAAATTTTTTTCTTCATTTTCAAAAATTCAATTTGCTCCTTTATTGAAAATCATACGAAAAAATAACATTCTTATATTCATTAATATTGGCTAATTTTCAGAAATTATGATTGTTTTTTAAAACAATGTCACAAGATGAAATTCGCAGTTTCTAATAACGTTTCCAATACAAACCTAGACGTGATTACTCCGAAAACCTACATCAGGATCGATGTGATCCTCGACGAGACTCTTGTCGTAAAACCTGACGACGTCGTGCTCCTTCTGCAGAGGCTGCATCTGAACGGACGGCGCGAACGGCAGATTTCGCATGTACTCGAAAAGAGACGACATCGTCGACTCCAAGTACTCTCGAGTGTTCATATTGGGCATGTTGGACGGCATAATGTGCAGCTTGTAGTCGGGACCGAAGTACTCGAAGTAGTCGTTGAAGGGAAGGTCTGAGCAATGAGTAGTGGAGTCGAGGAGGAGGGAAAGGAGTACCGTTGGGAATTTCTTCGTCGACCGCCACGGCGGTCTCGTAACACCAACAACGGGAAACATTGCGGATCGTGTATCCGCCGCCGCCGACCAACATCAGAGGCACGTTGAACGACTTGAGGAACTCGACGCACTGTCCGTGGCCTGCAAACCGATAACAGAAATGGAACTATCCAAAAAATAATCGCGATTATTCGTAGTTAGCATTACCTTCTTTTTGCAGGGTGATTGCTTTTTCTCTATTTCGAACCGATCTTTCTTTTTTTTTTCACGATGTCACTGTGATGGCTTACAATTTGCAGTTATTACCTTTCAGTGTTAAATTGAAACATCCTAATCGGTCTCCCGTCAAGGAATCAGCGCCGCATTGTAAAACGACAGCCGAGGGCCGGAAATGTTCCATCACCCTCGAAATGACCGGCTTGAAAATTTTCTGGAAAATTAATCTTATTCTACCAGTACAAAGCCTTTGGAAACCTCATAGGCATCATCATCGATCCCATCTCTCAAAGGAAAGTTCAGGGCGTAATACATCCCCTTATCAGCGCCAATATCCTGGAAAAAGAACTGGAGATATGATTATTCCACACAAAATAAAGCTAACCTTGGAATCGCCAGTTCCGGGGAAATATTCTCCATATTTGTGGAAAGAAACAGTCATTACACGATCCGTCGTGTAGAAAGCTTCTTCTACGCCGTCGCCGTGATGGATATCAATGTCGATGTATAAAACTCGCTGAAAAATAAGTTTATGTAATTCAAAGAGCAAAAAAAGTTCCACGTATCTCTAAAAAAGTCTGGGAGGTTTTCCAGGAGAAAAAAAAACGTTTTTTTAAAAAATAATATTGCAATAAATTCTTTTAAGTTCCCAAAAAATTATTTTAATTCGAACTAAACGGTTCAGTAAAAAGTTATATAACCGATTCACGGCTAACTTGGGGCGCTAGGAGGCGTGGCTTGTCTGCACTCTCCACCAACCAGACACTGTCTCTTCTTTTATCGTGTCAGGACTCATTTTTCGATGGCTCAAGGTATCCGTGAATCAGCTATAGGCGACAAGCTAAATCTGGGTCCGTGAGAACATACTTTCCAAAGAACACAGCAAAAATCAAAAGTGTAATCTTTTAGAGCACCTAATGTTGCTTCAGTTCAAAATGAATATACCGGGTGAATTTTCAGAAGCTCCAGAATAGCTAGCACAATATCATTGCTATAACAAAAACCGCTGGCTTCGGCTTTTTTGGCGTGATGCAAGCCCCCCATCCAGTTTATACAAATGTCCGAATCGTTGCGATTCAAACGAGAGGCAGCCGCTGAAAATCTGGCTATTTTCTATATTGAGTTTGGAGAACTTACCCAGAGAGCCACCACAAGATAATTGGCAAAACTCATAAACTCCGTCAAAGACTGGACAATCCTAAAAAAAACCAATAATGGGAAATTCAGTACTGAAACGAACTCCGCACCTCGCCAAGGTTGAACTTGTTCAGCGGAACCTTCTGCTCGTGCATTTTCTCGGGACAAACATTTTTCAAAAAGTTGATGTACTCGTCAGAATGATACCGAGTCATTTCCTCGAATGTCGCTGGCCGCGGCCTCTAAAACAATCGTTAGGGTTTTTTGACTTCAGTGCAAACTACTCACAAAAACTTCCATCTTTCGGTACAGACCATAGTTCAGAAGGAGGTTATGAGCCATTCGAATTCTTTGCGGCTTCATCGGGTGCCCTTGACCATAGTAGTAATTTCCGACATCCCCTGAAACAGGAGAAAACCTTTGAAAGAGAAGCTCCTAGTAAAGCTTACCGTCATAGTAGTAGGACACGCGTTTCTTTGAATGAGATTGCATGGCCTCTAATTCTAAAAAAAAGTTATGGCGTTATCATCGGACAAAGCGAAAATTATTTCGAAAAGCATGAAAATTAGTTAATATTTTGGAGCAACTTTAGTGCGCCGATGAACACGCTTTTAAAAAACGTTCCGTATCTCCAATAAACATTTTATTTTAAAAAAAAATTGTAAAAGGAAAAAAACTGCAAAATGATCAGGGGTGAATTTTCGAAATTGAATTCGGCGGCTGGGGTGAAACGCGGGATCGCGTACAACGCGCGCTTTGTCAATGGAGCAAACATTCCACTCAGTTTTACTTTCCAAAGGCCGAAAAAGAGCTTGAACTCTATTATGATGTTAAATTTGATTTTTTAATTCAACCATGTCCAGCTATAAAAATAGCGGGGCGGCACTTCAAAAAAAACTATTGAAATGAAATATCATCGAAGAATAATATTATTAAAGCTACTTAAAACATTTAAAAAAAAATTAAAGTTAGTTGAGAAAAAAAAATGGAAGAAGTACGAAATACCTATAAAATTATATTTGACGGAGGTAATATAATCTATTTGACAGATAATCTAATTGGAAATATTCCTTGTTCACGAAACAATGAATGTTAATCTCTGGTTGTAGAGAAAAACAGAGTTTTACGCAAAAAATTCTTGAAAATAGTATAACGAGAAGAGATCACAAAAAATTATCATGATAAGTTGATTCGAAAAAATAAAATGATTTTTCCAAAGCGAAAATTATTCGAAGTAACTTTTAATTTTTTCGAAAAAACTATGGGGCTTCATGAACACTTCTTGAGTTTGGAAACATGAACCGTTCACCAGTTCAGCAGATTTTAAACAAGTTGAAAAGATCACACCCAACATTATTGCCGATATCGCAGCGGGCCGCAGGCGATATAGCCAAGGCTTCTCGCTGCGACCTCGTCAAAGTCTCGCTGCCATATCGCTCCCTCTCAAAAATTTGAAATTTGAAAACATTTTTTTGCTTTATTTTTGACTTTTATGATGAAATCAATCAAATTCGAGAAAAAAAAACCATTTTTGAAGAAAAATTTTTCAGAGAGCGATATAGCGCAAAACGTATACGAGGTCGCAGCGAGAGGCGAGCGATATTGCTCGCGGCTCCCCCGTGGTATAGCATTACTCTCGCTGCGATATAGTCCATAATATTGGGTGCATGATAAAAAAGAGAAATGACAGCAGCTTATTAAAGGATCATGGGAAAAACTCATCGAAAAATATGACACGAAGAGCATTTTTTAAAGTTTTTAAGGAATCCTGGCAATTTTTTTTCAAACTTCAATTTGAAAATTGTTTTCCTTTATGTCGTGTGTAAAGTGATTCTGCGAAATATAGTCCGTTCACATTTTGAATTTTAAGCAGAATGACGTCATTCGAAAATGCTCTGTGGATGGCTCGCTTTCTGATTGGTTTACCGCGCCATTAGGGGCGGAGCTTGAGCGAGGTCTTGACATTTGATTTCTGAACAGACTGTAGCCGTCAGAGAAAAAAAAAGATAACTGAATTTTGGAGGGTCAGAGACCGTTTTGAATTTCACGGAATCACTATGAACACGGCATAATATTACATTCGAAGGAATTTCTTGTGCTCAAAAATTATTTTTTTAAAGTTGAATTTGGAAAAAGGGAAACATCATTTAAAGTTTGCCGAATTTATTAATTTTCGACTGAATTATATTTTTGAGGTTTTTTCTTTCAGTTCATAAATCAAAACTTTAAATTCATGTGTAATGATTAAAAAGAAAAAAAGTTGTTCCTATGTATACTTTCAGGAGTGGAGATTTGTTTGTTCATTCGATTCTTTTTTTAATGTAATATCCTGTTTTTTTCTTAACTTCTATAAATCACATTATTATAAAAAAATATCTCACTCAAACTTTTTCGAAATTTTATGAATTTTTTTCTCTTATTTATTGAACCGAAATGCGAAAAAAATAATCAAGATTCTTATCTAGTTTGAATGCAAGAGTAATTAAAAAAAGGAAAAAAATTAGCTTTAAACTCTAAAAAAATGTTCTATGGGAATGCATTGTTGAGAAACTTTGTTATTTTATCCTTTTTAAACTCTAGTCTTGTAAAAAAATTCGTTATGTGTCAACATTCTCTTCTTTTTACTTTTCGAAAAAAAAAAAAATGATTTCAAAGCCCCTTTTCAATTGGTTTTTGGAAGTTTTTGATAAATCGCACTCATTTCCGACCCGCGCCGTTCTGATAGGTTTAATCAGAACCAGCGCTAGGAACTATCAGCGATTTTCGATTTTATCATAGGGAAGATTATCATTTCCCCTTTTCGGCAGAACAATGGCCATTATGTGTTTGCTACCAATTCTATTTGTGCCGACTTCGCCTTAATTTACCTTTTTTTGTTTTATTCTGAGCAAATCTCCTTTGTGTAGTGCGATTTCCAGTTGAAAACTAGAAAAAATTTACAGAAAATTTTTACGCATTTTTCAGACACATCCTGAAAAAAATATAATATTAGAAAAAGAACGGTCCAAGTTATTTGAAGGATGGCGACGAGTTCAGATCTCGTTTAAAATTTTTTCCCCAATTTTTTGAAGTGCGGATGCTTAGATCTAGAACCAGGGATTCGTCTCAATTAGAAACCTCTCGAGAAAGTTCTTTTCTGGAAAACTTGCTACTCTGAAAATAACATCGATGGCAAGTCTCAATCTCGTTAAGAATGTAATAGCCTTCGTTTTCGTTTTCTTTTTTTGCCAGCACGAATTGAGTATGAATTATTTTCCGAGCACTTTTCGCATTCCTCGTTTTTCCTCGATTTTGTCGATCTATCAGAAGATTTAATGGATTTTGTCATGAATCCATTGGTTCGGCACCGTTTTGTGAGATGAATGTGTTCGAAAATCAGACGGAACCTTAAATTCTTAGAGAAGTAATTTTTGGCCGCTTGAAAATCGAAAAATGATAACCACTTTTTGATCTTCTGGTAATACCGTTAAAAAAACTTTTTTTAAAAAGTTTTTTTGGATAGTTTCTAAAAAGATCTTTTTCCTGTTTGAAGTCTAATGCTTGTTTCTGGAAAGCATAAGAAGATTTATCGAAGGGAAATAATGAACAAGAGTTATTCAATGATTTTTATTATTTCATTTTTAAATTTCGCGGTTCAAAGTGCCTGAAAACTTTGCTCTCAGAAAAAACAACATTTCTCTGCAGGAAAGACAAGAACACAACTGAAGTGACTGGAAAAGGGGCGTGTCCGACGGCGCACATTCGACGCGAAGGAAGAGCCGTCAATTAGTGGACGCAAGGGACCTGCCACTCATAGGTAACAGGTCCGCGTTTTCTTGCCATTTCCGCCGAGCTCATCATTAGGCAACCGAGCTCCAAGAGCTTCTCCAATTTCCTTTTTTGTTCTACCTCAAATATTTTGTTTCGTCGTTTTCTCTGGACTAACTCCATTCTTTTCAAGCTCTGCTCTCCAGGGTCGAAAGTACAATCTAACGATTACGTTACTGTCGAGCACGAGACGTAACATCTGATAAAAACGTGTTATCGCTTATTTTTCTCTAATTTTCATCTTCGGTCAGCATTTTGAGCCTTATCTGTGCGAATAACCAACGTGATTTACATTTTTTCGATGCCAAACGATCGAAAGTTTTGGATCCCAAATTGCATCGGGAAAAAGTGGAAGGCAATCGATTCGAAGCATTTTCATCTTTGAAGAGCCGTGAGAAAAAGAAAAGAATTTTCCTTAAAAGCTGACTTAAAAACCTCTCCTCAAAAACTTTTTGTTGTTTTTGAAGACAGTGTTTCTTCCATTTGAATGTCCTTGAAGCTTTGAAATTTCCAAAACAAAGGGAAATGCTTATCTTAGATTCTTTTCGGCTTATTCGCATATGACCACGTTGATGCTTATTTTCTAAATTATGACGCTTCTCGGAACAATCGAAAAATAACTATTTCTTCCCTGTCAGAAGAAGTTTTCCATGTTCTTTTCAAATTCGAAATTTCTGCGTGCATATCAACTCCTAATATGCAACTAGTTTCCTGAATAACATAAAACTTAAAGAAAAAAAAATTAAATGTTCAAGAAACAGGATTTCTTTCGAGCTTCTGATAGAATATGTTCTGTTGATTCTTTGGAATAGAATGAAATACATCGAAACGAGCTTTTTTTGAAGGGGAAATTCTCCCTCATTTCGCTTCCACCACAAATCAGAGGAAAATCGCTCCTCTTCCCGTGTTTTTCTCGTTGCGTAGATGTGTAAAATCCACACCATATGTCGTTTATATGTTCATTTCGCGGCTTTTTGTTCTGTCTGGCTTCTTTCTCGTCGTCTTGGTTTCGGTTTTTCAAATTTAGAAAACTGCAGGTATGAGAATTTCAAAAGAATTTCCTGAGGGTGTTGTCAATTAGGTTTCCGCCCACTTTTCAAATTAAAAAGTTCATCTTTAGATGAAATCTCGAGTACTTCTCATCTTCGTTCTACTTTTCGTTTGCTCGCCAAAGTGCTCGAAACAGCTGTTTTTAAGTCTAAGAAAAGACAGTAAATAGATAAAAAATGAAAAGCTCAAATTAGCTAATTGATGAGAATCAACTTTTTTTTTCAAAAATAATTCTAATGGAAAAAAAACCAGCGGACATGAGTTTATAGCTTCTTTTTCATCTTGAGACATACTACAGTTCAAAAAGTCAATCAAGGTACATGTTGGGTTCGGATTTTTTTTTTCTTGAGCACTTCCGCATTCTTCATCAGCTTTCCACATGTCAAAACTGTCATGAAACGCGTTCTTAAACTGATAACGAGGGCTTTTTTTCTGTTGATGCAAATGTTTTTCGATTCTTCTGAACTCTCGAAGTAAAAATTGTATTTAGAAAATAATTAAAACAAAAGGTTGATTTTGGACTGAGGAAGTTAGAAACGAAGGAAACGGCTTGATGGACGCCGTCACTTGTCGGGTAAAATTGATTGCGGCGAATTCTCCGCTCATCGATAAGCTTCGGTGGTCTGATTGCACAAAGTTCACGAATATTTTAACATTTTCTCTAGCGATTGAGCTCCGCCGAGCCGCGTTACTCATCCCTGTCCCAATGAATTTCGACCATTTTTGATCTTTTCTTGAGCTTCTTGCTCTGTTGACAAACTTTGAACTGTGTAGGTTGATTTGTTTGCGTTCGACCGTTGAAATAGACTTGGATTTTCCTGAGCTTTTTCAAATTATCATCAAGATAAAAATCTTCGAAAAAATGATTATTTATTTTTTTTTTCTTGTGAGCAAAGAAAGCTTCATTAAGGACAAAAAATGAAAAAAATAATTCATTCAAACTTTCAGTCATTCTAATACTTTTTCAAGGTGTGAAAACAAAATTTATACCACCACTACCTTATCAAAAATAATATACTTTTCATTCTTTCTGACAGAGTTGGTTTCTGGAAAAATCGGCTTTGTGCGCTGTGAAGTGAAATAATCAATTCTCTTCTTTCTTTTTGATAGTTCTCGTTGCAATTAATAAGCATTATTCTAAACATTTTTAATTATTCAAACAAAATGTTTTGAGATCCCATTAATTGGCTTGGGAATAGATCAAAACAAAACTATATAGTGTAGCGATCAAACTCTCACTTATCAAGTTTCTCTGTGGGTAGGAAATAAAAGTTGAACTCTTCCGCGAGGCTGAAATAAAGTTCTACGTGTGTTAAGTTTTTTTTTCAATTTTCGACTTCCGCGGTTAGATCCCTAGATGACTTGATTAGCGAAAGAGCAAGGTTGCTCAACTGAGCGCAGCTCATTTCCGGCGAGAAAGAAATTGCTTTCCAGTGCCCTTGACAACGTCCTTTTTCCGTTATCTCCTCGTATCATTCTTATCATTCGATTTGATCCCTTCTTTCGAAGATTATTGTTCTGGGATTTATTTTTCTGCTTTTCTTTCTTTGTTTGCTTTTCGTTTTTTGCTCTCTGCCGCACCACAGCTTTGATGATTTTTTTGACTTTTGAGCTTTTCATCCTCTTTGCCCGCGATAATACTGTTTTATGGCCATTTCGTTCAGGTAAACTGTTTTCGTACTATGGTTTTAGATGTTAGGGCGAACTTTAGGATCATTTTTTGTGAATTTTCTGTTTTTCTGTTACATATTTTTATCTAAAAAAACATGAAATGTAATGAAATAATCCAGTTTTTGTAACTTTTTGTCTTTTAACAAAAAAAGGCTTTCATAGAAGCTTCCAAAAACATAAAATTTTGACATAAAAATACAAAAAGACTATTAAATTTTTTTAATATTTTTTTTTTCAAAAAACGGATGGAGGGGAGAAAGTTTTTTGCAACTGTTATTATTGCTGCATAAAAAAAAGAAAAAAAATTGATTTCATAATCATTTTTCAAGTTAAATAGGCCGAAGGAAGCCATTGAAGAATAGCTTCCGTCTGTCTTAAGTAATTGAGATTCTTCTTACGTGGGAAGAATCAGCATATGCTTATTTATTTCCGTCCGTTTTTTCTGTTTACAACCGAAAAATGAGCAACAAAAGACCGCGTGACAAACTCCGCCCATTTTGGCGCGCTCTCCCAGACATGACGTCGGCTTTTTGTTGTTTTTGGTGTCATTTTGTTGATTTTGCTGTTCTTCGAGTACTCTTGTGCTTGTAGTGGAGCTTTTTGCCTTCCATGAAAGATTCCTCGTGGGACTTCTTCGAAATTTCATGAAATGTCACACCGAAAAAAGTCTTGAACTACTGAGAGTCGGGTTTTTCCTTGACTTATCCCGAGAGATCTTACATTAAAGATTAAAGTTGAAGTGACTTCAATCTTTGAAAATAAATCTACGAAAAATTGATTCAGTTTGACTTTACGGGCGAACTTTTTTACAAAGCAACTTGTTAGAAACTTCAGAAGTGAAAAGACTCGAAGAAATTTTTAGTGGACCGATTTTGACCGTGTTGTAGTAATTTCCGGTTTCGCACTACGAGGAGGACGATTTCTGGCGTTTGGTCGAGGTCGATTTTTAGTTTAAAAAATTTGCCGACACACGTCGATTTTCTCTTTTTCTCATTATTTTTTTTACGTCGTTTCAAATTGTTCCATGAGAAACTCGGTCACATATATGTTAATTTCTCCCTTTCGCATTCTCTTTTTTGGCTGAAATTGTGACCTTTTTGATTTTGCCAATCCCGTTTTGAGTCTCTTCTTTGCCTTTTTTGTGACTATCCAAATTTGAAGAAGACTGGTTTCCTATAGGGTATTGTTCGAAAAGGTCAATACACAATTTCTGGTTTTATTTCATATGTCAGAAAACTTCACTTCAACAAACAACCTGAATTCCTATTTCGAATTGATTTGGAAGACTTGAATTGTTGTAAGTGACTTTCGAATACTTGATTCAAATAATTGAGTAGAAAAGTGGAGGGCCACTTGTACAGGTAATTTTTGTTGCAAAAACAAAAATTCAATCTTAAAAGTTAACTCTTAAAATACTCGGAGTTTTGAGTTAACCTTTTTTACAGAAGTTGCTCAGGTTTTAAAGCTAATCAAGAAGATTACAGTACTCTGGTTACAAATCTATGACTCTTTATGTGCACTTCTCCTCAATCAACAAAGAAACAAACCTTTTCAGACGATTATTGAACCAGAAACCTTGCAGGCCTTCGCATCAAAAGCCGCCATGGATTCTTCCAGAATATGGGACAAAAACAAGAGAAGTAATATCCCATTTCCTTCGCTCGCCTGCTTATTTTCCGGCCAACACGCAAAAAGAAAAAACAGACGAACGGAAGGCCAAACGTCGAGAATTATCTTCATTCCGAAGGCAATTGCTTTTCCCTTGGTCATTGGATTTTTCCTTTGTTTCTTTGTTTTTCCTTTGTTTAATAATATATTCTGCGATTTTTTTTCCTGAAAAACTCGGCATGAGGGATACAGAAAAAGATTGAAATACCTAAAAATTTCATAAACCTAAGTTCAAAAATTCATCACGAAAAAGCTTTTATTGTTTCACAAAACACTAAAAACTTTGCCGAAGCCCCAACTCTTGTCATAAACTTGAAGGTTTTCCCTTTATCAACAGTTTTTTCAACGAAAACTGTCTTTTATCAGGCTTCTCACATCGGGGCCAGCAGTTTGACTGATTATTCGGCTCCTCTCGAGGTCCCCAATAAAAGTTCAGGAAGAATTTTTCGCCTTGTTTTTCATCCATCATCTTTTTTTCCCTTCTGCCTAAACCTGTGTTACAATCGCCTCGTTGACATGTTTTCCCTCACGCGATTATTACATTTCGGCTCATTTATTTTGAGTTTTCTTCACTCTTGCCTCTTTCATTCATGACGAAGTGGCATTTTCCCAGCATCTAATCTCGAATTTTCTATGGGAGCGATGTCGTAGACATTGAACTTTTCGAAGAATAGACGCCAAATAGTTATCGTTTCTATTTCTGTTCGGGAAGCCATATTTCGAAAGTTCGAATCCTTCTTTTGCAAGAATGTCTTTGCAGCACGATGACGGAGCCACACTTTTCGTCTTCCGATGAGCCGACGGCTACATGTTACGCCGACTTCGACGAGAAGGAATGTTTGAAACTCGAGGAGAAACGGTAGATTTTCGCTCCTTTTGCTATTAAGATGAGCTGGGCTTCAAGCATTACTTATATTTGAGAATTTTGAAAACGGTTCAGTAAGTTTTCAATAGTTAACGAATTGAAAAATCTCCGTATAGACCTTCAGAGCGTTTTCGAGCTTAATTGTAATAATTCTCGGTGTTAGGAGTTTTGGTATGATATCTATGAGTTGGAGAGAGAGAGAGAGAAGACAATCCGAAGAAATCTTGTCAATGAACTCTTCCGTTCGTCAGTAATTTGAATGATTCTCGCGATCAGTTTTTGATTTTGATTCAATCGAAAAGCTTGTTCTGTTGCACAAGAACCAACATTTCGCTCGCGTCAGGTTCATGTCGCCTGATCCGGCGCCGACGCTCGAAGACGAGAACGACCCGACGCTGCCGTCGATGCCGGAAGACGACCCCAACGGAAACGTCAACCAGGAGATGGGCTGTCCCGTGGCTCGTTGGGGTCCGCAACACGCCGGCGCCAAAAAACTCGCCTCCATGTACAGTCGAGGTATTTTCGTTCAACGAAGGCGCATGTGTACTTTGCTTCTTGAACTCTCATTTGGCGATTTTTCGTGACATTCACCGATTACATTCTGATTGACGTCTGCCTTATAAATATCATTTTCTGGTCGATCACCAGCTGATTTCCTCTCCTCCAACTTATTGACTTGGAAAACATTTTATGGCCATGCACTAAAGTACACTTCAGGAACTTGCAAAAAAGGGATCTTTGCAGAAAAACGAGTACAGGAAATCGTCTCAGTCATCGCTGCCGTCATATTGTTCATAGCTGTTTTATTGAACCTCATTCGCAACTGGAACAGCTCAATATGGGGTGAGTGCATCGAAAAATTAGATTTATTCGGCTTTTGAAAGAAAGAATTGGTACTACGGGCAATTATTGTAATGAAGTTGGCTTTCGAAGTAAATAGCTTTTTTGGTAATCTCAAATGAAAATTTTCATCAAGATGAATATTATCGAAGATAATTTTTCGAAAAAAAAGTCAGTGATCCTTAGACTCATGAGCGACAAACTTCAAGGAAAACAATTACTGCTCAGGTTAGAAAAAAAAAGAGTAGAACTTACAAAAGAAAAAGGTGTTTTTCAGTGCGATGTTTAGAAATTTTCTGAAAATTTTTTAGAAACTCATTTAGAAGTCTAGATAAAATTTCTTTTTTTCCTTGGTTTTACCTATTCAACTTTGACACAATAAATTATTTCAAACTTCCGTTCTAGTTCGAATTCGTATCACCGTTGCCTCTTGAATGGACTTACAATCAGGAAACTTCAGGCTCTGTGTTGTTTTACGCGGTATTGGGAATAACTACGGCCGATTTCGCCTCCGGTGTTGTCCATTGGGGCGCAGATACCTTCGGCAGCGTCGACACCTGGTTCGGAAGGGTAATCTCTCGCCTAGCTCGCGATTCTGAAGCAGTCAAAGTTGTAGTCGTTCATCCGACCTTTCCGAGAGCACCATGTGGATCCCACCGCCATCATTCGCCACGATTTCATCGAGGTTCCCTCAAGTCGGAGTAGTTATCTGAAAGGGCTCTTGAGGTGAACGGCGACAACTTCATGCTGTGCGTAATCCCGCTGGCGTCGATCTTCTACCAGCAGATGACGTACACGTGGGAGCAGCTTCACGACTGGGCCAGTTTCCATTGGTATATCCTTCTCCTCGGCATCTACGTCGCCTTGACCAACCAGGTAGAGTTCGCACTCGGGTTATTCGGAATTCGAAGACTTTGAAGAAAGTTTTGCTCGTGCAAACGTACAACTTCAAGAGTTTGCTGAAACTTTAAAAAAAAATCATTAAAAAAACCTAAAATATTTTTAGATTAAAGTGGAACTTTATCGAAGTGGAGGCAAATATAACTTTCATGGTTCTCTTCCTCCACGCCACAGATCTGTCTGTGAGCGAAATAAACATTTCATTTCATAAAGAGTTTCAGATCGAACCAATAATAAAGTTGATAGAAAAAGGAAGTTAACGTTTTTTTTTAAAATTAGAATCGAAATGCTCGCTACTTTTCATAGAGTGCTCGTAATTTTCAGGTTTCCACTTCTCTTGTCATAAAGTAGACTAAATATTTGGAACCAATGAAAAGGAATAAAAACTGTAGTTTTGAAGCTTTACAAAGTTTGAATGTATCGGTGTCATAAAGAACTTTTCAATTGTTTCACAGGATGTATTAAAAGTTTCATCACACTCCATACAAAATTTCGTAGAGGGACAAAATGATTTTGTAAGATCCAGTGAATAATTCAAAGATATGTAGCGTATATAGCGTTAATTTTTAAGTTTTTGAAGTTTATCGCAATGGAAAAACTTTGAGTTCGAGTATGGAAAAGAAAATTACGCAAAAAAAAGAACGGAGAAAAGATTTTCAATCCAGTTTCTGATAGTGGAGGTAGAACGAAAGTTTGAAAGGAAAAATATTGAATTTCGAAGCTATTATAATACGGTCATTTGACCGTTGGACAATTCTCAGTTATGGTAACGGTTTGAGATTCACAAATGGTCGCACACCTACTTCGGACTGTCTGGATGGGTGGTCTTCCTTCAGAAAGCGCACATTATCTTGCCCCGACACCATCACAAGGTTCAAAAAGGAACTCATCGTGATTCAATTCAACTTTCCTTTCTCAAGATCCACCACATTTCTCCTCATGCGTGCTATTACTGCATCACAACGGGTTGGCTCAACTGGCCATTGGAAGTCATTGGTTCGTTTGATTCCCTTTTTCCGAGGTCGTGGAGAAAACTCTTGAAATATCCAGCAGAGTTGAAGTTTTAATCCGTTCTGTTTTCTATGTAGAACCTTAAAAGTTTTTAAAACCAAAATTAATTTGGCATTGTCCGCACAGAAACTTGAAACTTAAAAAAATATAAAAACACAGTTTTATTTTTCAATTTTCCCATGAAGGGTCTAAAATTTGGCTTTATGTTCGTGGAAAAGTGCGCTCTAAATAGAAAAATCCAGGTTTCTGGCGGAAAGCTGAATGGGTCGTGACGAAAGTGACGGGGATGAAGCCGAGAGAGGACGACCTGAAGTGGGCGACCAAGCTGAGCTGAACTCCTTCCTGCTAAAGCGAGTAAGTTGTGATATTCCCTCGCCTTCTTTTCTTTTTTATTGTACTGACTCACTCTTTCATTCCACAACTTCCTGTACCTTTTTCATGTGTTTCATCGTGTACTTTGGTATTTCTTTTGTAACTTTCTACTTTCCTATCTTATTTCCGGTAACAACCAAATTCTTTTGTATTCTACATCGACTCGAAATTCAGAGAAGCCTAGGTTTTGTCGAGATTTTGCCCAGAACAGATATATTCGAATCGCCTAGTTATTTCTAGCTTAACGAAACGTTTCCAAGTTTTTCTACTGGTTCTATGTCTTTATTTTTCCGTCCTTGTAGTAATCTTGTCAGATTGACATTTTTTGCATCGAAGCTCCTCCATGACAGTTATTCTTGTGATAACCTCCTATTTTAGGCTTTTTACATGCTCTGTCCAAAAAAATCATGAATATTTATTTTTTTTTCATTTTGAAAAGCACCTGAAACGATTAAATAATACTGATTAAATCAGGCGAGAGAAGATTCAAAAGTAAGAATACAAAGACTTTAAACATGAAGTGATTCAATAAGTGAAAGTGAGAAAGACAATGATAAGGCAATGGAATGTAAGGCAATGAAAGTATTATATATTCTCGTTAGTTATTACAATACTTCAGATAAACTTTTTGAAATTCTGGATCGCTTCTCTTGAATAACTGAAATGAACGTTTTGAAAAAGCTTAGAAGATGAAGGGCTAGGCGAGTGTGTAGTCGGTGTCTATCGCAGGCGCCTTGGTGTCCTGGAAAAGCGTCTTGAGTTTTCGGACGCTCCAGTTGATCTCCAGAGGGTCCATGCCTACACAGGCGTCCGTCGCCCTCTCAAAGCGCCGTCCCGCCTTCACCGACGAGGCTCTGAAGCTCTTCGTCTATGAGGTTTACGGAAAGCCCAACATCTGTTCACAATGGACCACTGATTTTCAAAATATGAAATAAAATAAAAATGAGTTCGAAAAACAGTTCAAAAAAGCGGAAACGAGAGAGCAGGGGTAACCTAGAGAGAAGCCAGAGAGGACAATGTCTTTTTTAAACTCCTTTCAAAATGGTGCCGCTCTTTCCTTCTAGTTTTCAGACTGTCACAAAAAAATTGTCTTCTTAAGTTACTGCAACATCAATTCACCTGTGCACGTCTCTAGCCTGAGAAAACGGCGCTGCTCCGCGATGTGAAGACGATCGCTGCAGTTCCACCTTCCGATTGCCCCTTCGAATCGTTTCTGAAGAGTTTTCGATGTTTTCCTGAGTCAACATAAAAATTTTATACCAAAAGAAATCATTTGGCACACATTCGATGCTCCTGCATTTTCGACTCATTTTCGGGTTTTTAAAATGTTCTTGAAGGAGAATTGGGGAAAACAACTAAAAGAAAGATTGTGCGCCAAATGAAGAAGATGATCAAACTATCTGTGTCCTGATCACAAACCTTCCTGAAGATGTTGGTACGGAATTTGGTAGTCATTGCTGACTGGCGTGCTCCGCGCCATGATCGGACTGTTTGTGAGACTTCGAGCGACGTCGTCTCTTCGGAATCTTCTCGTCAGCGACGGCGATTCTGAAGGCTCGAAGCTTGACGACGTCGGCAGGCCTCTGGAGACGTTCGGCGCCGAATAGTACGGCTCTGGCGGGATGTACGACTTTCGCTGATTCCTAAAAGTCAACTTCTTAATTCAAAAAAGAATAAAAGAGGAAATCTCAAGACAAATCGATACATGCACATGCAAATGCGGTTTGAGGTTTTTATTTTGATTTATCTGGTTTCCGCACGCCCTAAAACAGAAAACCAGACGTGAGAAAACTATTGTAATGCAGAAAAAAAAATGCTTGGAAAGCAGAAAGGGTTGATTTTCATCACGTCTCAACTACTATATTTCAATTGATATTTTTGTTTCTTTTCAATTCTTAGTTTTTCAAGGGCGTAGTATGCAACATGTTGAATAAATCGAAATGAGAAAATGAGGAAAATCTCTGACCGCTGACTCTCCGCTCGATCCTGAAGACAATTCAGCCTCAGCGATGCCAAACGTTCATTTATCGTCTTCAAAGACGGCTCTTGGGAGAATGGCGCAACCTGAAACTTTTTTTAATCACCTCCTCAAAAATATTCCTGAATACTTGTACTGTTGGCTTTGTTGGCATCGTTTGTTGCTCTTCGTTCCTGTAACAAGGCCGAAAATCCTTCTCCATCACCAAGTTGTCCTTGTTCAGTACGTGTTCTACTTTTGGAACATCGTTTTCGAAAAAAACAGTCGGGGCTGGATCTGCCGGCACTGGAGGGCTTCCGTTTTTTGGAGAACTTGATGCCTGAAATGAATCTGATTACAACCGAAAGAGCAAAAAGGAATGTCATCCGCAGGATTCGAACCTGCGCCCTCCGAAGAGGACTGCGACCTGAACGCAGCGCCTTAGACCACTCGGCCAGAATGACTGATGGCGTTGGGTGAAGTTTGCTCGCAATAGAGGCCGCGGAAAGGTGATAGCGTGCACTAGCTCTCAGAGAAAAAGGAAACAGAAAGAGAGATGGGAAAATGAGAAAAAAAAAGCGTCAACACTTTGTTCACTGCTGGATGGAAATGAACAAGGTTTAAAATGATTAGCGAAAAAACTTGTGAACTGAAGAGTTCTAGGCTATTTAGTAATTTGTGTCCCAAGCCAACAGTGAGTTGAGTAAATTTAAGCTCTGTTTTCAAAATTTCGTTGAGGTTCTGAATTTAATAAAAAACTATTAGTGTTTCCTTGTACTTTGACGGAGGATATTCTCGGTTTTTTCCACGATTTCCTACGATTCTGAAGAACCTAAAATCATGTTCAAAGTGACCAAAGCAATTTGGAGCTAACGAAAACGCTTGACTATAAATAAAAAGACGTGTCTAACCTCCTCGATGAGGGCGGCGTTGCTCCGGAAGGCGGGAAATCTTTCAGAGATGGAAGGAAGGCCGCAGTCCGACGTCTGCGTCGCCTCTTCCCTCGATTCCTTCCTAGAAGGCGTCGCCGATGAGAAGTCGTCGAGTCGCGAGGAAAGGATCGACTCCGCCGAATTCTTGCGTGCCACTTCTTCCAGTGAGTTCTTCCTTCCTGGACGATGCAGCTTCAGCGCTTCTAGTGTAGAGGCTTCCTGAAGACATTTCTTTGAGGGCTGTTGGCGACGTGGACTCAACCTTGTTCCTATGCTGAGCCTCAGTTCGCTGAAAGTGTATCCGCTTGAGACAGGGCGAGCGCGGCGTGTCTGTCTTCTCGATTTTGGTGGAAACGACGGGCGTCGTCCGCTCCATCTCCTCCGTCGAGCTCCGCAACGTCTCCGACACGAACGACGTCCGCGAGGAGAACGACCGGAAGTTGGGATGTCGTCGGAGAATTTCTTCGTCATCCGAATCCTCGGAGTCGGAGAAGCTGAGCCGTTCATCTCCCAGAGGTTCCGTCATCTCGGAGATCGTCTCCAGATGGGTCGAACTTCGAGGTTCTTCTGGCAGCTCGCTTTCCGCCAGGCTCGACTGTGAGGCGCACTCGTCTGGAAAAAATGTCGATAAAGAAACGCTGAACGGATCAAAAAAGCTCAAAATAGGAAAACAGGATAAAATAGAAGTAAAAAACTTTGAAAAAAAATGAGTTTCAGTAAAAAAAAAACTTTTTTTTGCTTATGTCATTTTTGAAATTTTCTTTCGCCGCGGAAATCGGCTTAAAATCATATTTCGCAACCTCAAAAATAATTTTAGCAGATTTTTGAGTTTTGTAGCGTACTATGTAGAACTTTCATCTCAACTTTCTCAGATTTTTTGAACATCTACCAAACTTCCAAAAAAAAAGATTCGGATTGTTATAACCGCGCAAGGCTTCACCGGGCCTTGACGTGTTATTTAGATGTGTGTAGAACCGACATTGCTCTTGGATCTTTATTAGAGCAACTCAGCACCGCCAGTTGGTATGCGTGCTGAGCGCAAGAGTGACAATACAAGTAGGCGGCGTGCCATTGGCACGCCTACATGATAGTACATATGGCATTGAGGTCAGGTCAACTAGCGTCCTGTCACATCCCTCCGCTCCAAGAAAGCTTCGTCCCGAAGCGTGAATTAGTGAAACTAAGACAACTTTTAAGGACTAGGCAATCAAGGACGGTCTAACAAAAAATACAGATATTAACGCAAGAGGACAATTGCGCTCTAAATCAGTTCTACAACACAATTCTAAGCACTAGCAGACTCTTATACAACGATTCCTACGTCACTTATTTATCTAGGAACCCAATCAAAAGACAAGGTAAAGGACGTATCCGGTCAAAGATTGAATGAGAAAAAGGAAATCGAAGAAAAGAGTTTTTGTAAACTACATCGGGGGCTTACAACAAAAATAAAACGAGACAAGCACGGAAAAACTCTCAACACAATTGAACTAGCGATTGAAGTCGTCATCGACGAGAAAAAGGGCTCACAGGCCAGGCGATATATATCACTCTACACATCCCACCATCCCAACCGTGTATCGCGTACCAACAAAGGGGTCAAAATCGCGGTGAAAAAGTTCAAAAACTTGTCAATGTGGAGGAGTCGACGTTACTTGTGACCGGACTCGTGCGCTGCTTCACTGGAGCGGCTTCAGAAGAAAGTTGTAGCCTCGCTGGAATCCCGAACACGATATGCGAAAACTGCTAGCAGAATAGAATAGGTCGAGTTCCCTGCAGAAGAAGGTAGCTTCTGCAGGCGGCTGATGGACGAGGTAGAACAGATGGAATAGGTGAATTAGTCCAAGCAGCCGGATTCTACGGTGGTACCTCCATATAACCGCGCAAGGCTTCACCGGGCCTTGACATGTTATTTAGATGTGTGTAGAACCGACATTGCTCTTGGATCTTTATTAGAGCAACTCAGCACCGCCAGTTGGTATGCGTGCTGAGCGCAAGAGTGACAATACAAGTAGGCGGCGTGCCATTGGCACGCCTACATGATAGTACATATGGCATTGAGGTCAGGTCAACTAGCGTCCTGTCACATTGTCAATGGCCTTGTTCCGTCATACTCCATAACTTTACGGGGCTTTGAAAAAAAAAAATGGAGTTCACGAAGGAAAAAATAGCTAAAATTTTGTTTTATTAACATATTTTGGATCCTGAACTCGAAATGAAAGCAAACCCATGATCTCCTCGATGATCGGAGTTTTCTGAGAACCGTCGTCCGAATGCGAAGAACTTGGAGTTGGACTACAGACCATATTCGCGTTGTGATCAACCTGAAGTCTTTATGAATCAAGAGAGAAAGAGAAAAAAGGTGTTACCGTCTTCATGATGGAAAAAACATTGTCCGTGGAGAATCCAGGAACGACTTGGACGGCGTGGGTGATCAAGAACTCGATGAGTGGCGGGATCTTTTTTCCCCCTTCCATCGGGTCCGAATCTGTACATTTTTCACTTTCAATACATCTAATATTTCAATCCTGATTATTTTTGTATGGACGATTCTTTTAACAATTATTTTTCTCTTCCTTGGTTTTACCAAAATATGAACTTTGCTCCTTTTTTTCTATTATCAGTGATGGACAAGAGTGAATCTTTAAAAGTTCCGACTTTGGGAAAAAAAAATTTTGTAATTATTATGGCTTGTTCTAATCTGAAAGGAGTCATGATGAAAACCGTGAAGCCACTCCGTACTGAATACTTCAAAAATTATAAAGTCACAAAACTATCTTTTTTTATAAATTCTCTTTTTTCGCTCAATTTTTTCCCAAATTTGCCAGAAGTTTTTTTTAATTGTCACTAAACTTTCAAAATTAATGTTTGCAAGGAACGGAGTACATGTTGTTAGTGCAGCTAAGCGTGGAATACTATAGACTTCCCAAAGCTTCGCAACATTTCTTGTGACGAAATCTCACTATTTTTCACAGCTGCGAGATGCTTTTCTTTTCTCTCGATCAATCAATTTGTCCTTAAGCTTTGCCTCGATCCACCTAATTGAAAACGTTTGGTTGCAACAACCGAAATTTCGGGATGACCCACATTTTGGGCGAATTCGCCGGTCGACAAACAAAATTGGTCTGCGCGGCGGGAGAATCCATGAAAGGCGCGAACCAACAACAACAGCCCGTTCCGTTTTATATTACGTGATAATGAGTGATAAGGGTATCGAGTCTCTGACAGCTGTGTTATGATATATCTCGTTTGATTTTCTCCTCAGGATGGCCGCATTTTTCGCGTCGCGAGACAAAAAAAGTATCATTATAAATTTTTTTTTGAAGTAGCCTTACAATAAATTTCTCCTATGAAGTTCTCCCCACTGGCTGAAAGATTTTCTTTCTGGTGACGAAAAACATCAACAACTCATTGAGAAATGTTTAATTCAGAAAAAAAGCTTCTTTTGTTGAAATTTGAGGCTGTTTTTCAGTTCAAATATTTTGTTCCAGCCTTTGAGTCGAATGAACTCAATTTGCCCGTTAATTTGATAAGGAAACACAGCGGACCTGGGCTTTCAAGGAAGCTCGGCGCCAGACAGACGGACAACGAAGAAGCGGTCATTTTGGAGGTTTCCGAGTTGGAAATCTTGTTGAGGAGCTTCAGCACGTTGGCCAGCAGTATCGAGTGCGAGGTCGGCAGGTGCGACAGGAGACTTCGACACGAGGAGATCTGAACTGTGGGAGGTCTGGAACTCCGTCTTCTTGGGTAGAGACCTTCTTTTCGAGATCGGGCTCATCGGCGACCTCGCGCATCCACAACTCGTAGTTCCCGCTCAGCAAGATCTTTCCAGGGATGCTCCGCAAGTATTCCTGAAATCGACCACTTTCGATATATCTAAAAGATATTTTATTCAATTTTTGGGCTTCGAAACGCCAAAAGGCTGGAATTTCAGTTCTGAAGTGTCTTCGAACTTCGTTGATCAACTTTATTAAGTGCTAAACTTTTTTTACTTTTTTTCAATTTCTACATTTTTAAAAAAACTGATTATTACTGACAAAAACTACTTGAGTGAAAAAAATATTTGACTTTAACTTGAATATAAGATATTCCAATATTTCTCAAAAACCTTGGAAGTTTCTGAGGGAGCAGAAAAACCTTCAAAATAGATGCCAGGACATGGGTGTTGTACTTGTGGAAGTCGGGAACGAGGCCTTTGTCCAGCTCACTTTTGAGCTCTTTGAAGGTGCTTTGCTTGGGAGACTTGCTGAAGACGTCGTTCGGATCGGTGTTGCCAGATTCAGAACCAACCGGAAGATTCCTTCGGAGTCGAAGCCGTCCATCCGGAGATGGTCCACGACGGTCATGATCGGCTGCGGCGGCGTCGGGCCCGTCAGTTCTTTGCCGAAGATGCTGCGGCCGTCGCCTCGTGCCAAAACTTTCTTCCTGATGTTACTGTACGATTCGGAATTACGGTACTTCGACGAAGGCTCACTTGATGCTATTGACGATTTGCCGCGCCGAAGGTCCAGAGTTCGATTTGATCGTCGACAAAGTGAGACGAGCATTGGCGATGGGACACGTGTCGAGAGACTTTTTCTGACTTTCGGACAATCTAGAGACTCAATTTGTGGGAAAAAGAACTGTGGACTCCTACCGTAAGCCCTGCCGTTCGATCTCGCTCATGACGACGACGTAGACGTTCTCGGGACCTTGAAGAGACCTTCCGGAGCCGTCACCTGAGAAATCGATGGTTCAATCAAGTTTTGTTCTCAGCCGCACTGTCAAATCTAATGTTCGTCCTACCAAAACATTGTGATTTTTTCAATAATAAACGACTCAAAACTGATCTTCACAGGGCAAAATGAGTTTTTTCTATACAGAATAAGTACGAATGCTAAGCTATGTGTTTTTCTAGGTTATGCAACAACTTGGCGCCTTTTAACACTACCAAGGGTACTTTATTTGAAATTCAATTTTTAAAAAAATTTTTACTTCAAAGACAGATCGTATCATTTATTCTTCAATTATTTTTTTTTTCTGTTAAATAACGGCAGTGAATAAACTATATATATATATATATATATATATATATATATATATATATATATATATATATATATATATATATATATATATATATATATATATATATATATATATATATATATATATTGGAAAAGTGACTGACCGACAGTTAAGGTCAACTGATAGGACGTGTGGGGAAGGCCCAAATCGCAGGCCGTGTCCACCACGATTTCCCCGCTCTTCTTGCCGTTTTCCACTCGTCGACGGATCGTCTTCAAAATGTTGCTTTTCGGAGGGGTTTCAAAACAAAAAAAACCTGCTTCCTGCCGCGAACGTTGATGTCCATGGAAATGGTGGTCCAAAGCGGACGCATGCATTGTTGGACGCAGCAGGACAACAGTTCAAACCATTCTTCTTTTTCTTCGGCGCTTCTAAAGTTGGAAAATATTGGTAAGAAATTCGTTTCCGTCGTAATTTGTGAAATCTCCATTTTTTACAAAGAGTATAAGTTTGACTGAAAATTCTACAATTACTTGAATTTTTCCGAAAATGCTTTGATGTACTGTTTGATTTGAAATACCGAAAAATCGCGGCCTGAACGAATTTTTTTATTTATTTATTTTTTTATTTTTTTGAGAGCGAATGTTCCAAAGCCTTAATTAACCTGGAAAGATGATTCGTTGCTACTTCGAGACGTAAGTTTTCTAAAATTGTGAAATTTTATCAGATTAGGACTTCGAGAACGGTACTATAGAAAACTAAGAAATCTCCCAGAAAACTTCTGAAACATTAACAAAAATGAAAAAAGGGTAAAAAAGAAACCTGAAATGGACGAGATAATTGGTGAAAGGCCAGCCGATGAGAAAAGAGTCAACAGTGTTGCTGGAGGCGATCCAGACACGCTCCAGCCGGAGTTTCTCCTTCAGTTTGTAAGAGCAAGCGCCTCTGAAACGAAATCAGTTGTTGGAAGATTTGTTCGGTATTTCCGTCACTTTAGCTTCGAGACGATCAAAGTGTCATGGTAGAGGAAGAAGTAACGATGATGGCTGAGGAGCGTCGAGAGTGACGTCAGCTGTACAGAGCCCTCCTTAAGGGGCTTCTTTCCGTGGCTCGAAATGCTCTCCTGCGAGTCGATGCGCTGAACAAAGTTTGATGTGAAAAGTAGAGAATAAGATTTTTTTTTTAGGATCATTTAGAATTTTTGAGAAAAAAATTTTTTTTCAATTCAAACCGAAAAAAAGGAAAGAAGACAAAATTTTAAAGTATAATTGATTTTTTGTGAATCGATGAGGTCGCACTTAAAATGACTCAAAGATACGTAGACATCGGACAGCTTGATCTGATTGATTCCGAAGCGTAAGTCGTTTTAAGTCGGGCAAAAGTTGAAGAACCGTTTTGGAGGCTTACGCGTCGATCCGTTATTGCACATGCGATTTTTGAATTGCAAGAAAAGAAGAAAAGTAAAATTTTAGAATTATAAACTTCGAAAAAATGTATTTTGATCAAAATGAACGTGTTTGTTGATAAGAACAACGAATTCAAAAAAAACCGTTTCCACGTTGAGACTCGTCGAGGAAGAATTGCTGCTGATCATGGCCTATTTTCTTGTTGCATTCGTCCAATAACTGCAATTCAGTGTGTTTAATCAATATGAAGGGTGAGAAAATACATATGAAGAGGACATTACTATGAAAAAGTTTTAGGATTTCTGAAATTTCTTAGAAGAGAAAGGATTTAAAGATGAGAATATTTTATGTCGCGCAGCCGTTTCGGGTCCCAAAAACAATTTCGAAGCGATCAATGTTTTTGAAAATTAAAAAAAAGGTATTTTAGTTCGGCATATAATAACAACGTACAATCATAAAATAAACGAATAATAAGAACGAAAATCAGAAGAAAAACTCTAGTCTTGAAATATCGAATCAAAAGAAAAAAAACGTGCACTTTCAAAAGTTTGAAACAAAATAAATGATAATAGTCTGTACCGGAAAGCTGAGACAAAGAAAAAAGTAGAGATTTAGAAAGAGTAATACGATGTGAAGCTCGACAAAAATCTTGAAAATGAGCGAAAGATACATAATCGTAAGTTATTTTAAAAAAAAGGTTATTTAAAAAAACGAGTCTTGCAAATGCAGGCCTTTAAGAAGATTAAGGTAATTGTTCGTATTAGATTAGTAAATATAAAACGATCTTGTGTAATGTATCCCAGTTCCGGAATATTCAACATAGAATGCATCAAAAGAATTGGCGAAAATAAGTTTGAAACGATGAGAAAAAGAAGGTTAATTCATCAGAAACGGTAGAAAAGAAAGAAAGAGAGAGATGGAAAGGTTCCGAATGGCTGTATAACTCGGCGGATCCAGCGACTTTGCATATTCGTAAAAGTGAACGGTCCGGCGGAGGGGCGTCCGGCGGCTGTCTTCTTCTTCTTCTTCTTCTTCTTCTTTTGCCAACCCCTCCTTTACTATCGTTCGTCCGTCCCAATTTTCCGTCCCAACACCTCCTCATCCACCTCTTCTTATTTTCTCTCCATCACTCCCCACAAATGAACAAGGAAAACTCCATGGTTTTTGTGCAAAGAATGAGAAGTCCAACACATGTCTTTAAGCCAGCTTTTTCTAATTTTGAAAGATTTTTTGAAATAAAATCGAAAAAGTTCGTTCCAAAAGACTCCATCGTGAGAAAACGATGAATTGGATGCATCAGAATAGACCCATTATTGAAAGAGAACGGCGCTTCAAATGTCACAGAAAAAGGGCTCACAAAAGAGAGAAAAACTATTTTCTCGTACAGCGACGACACAAAAAACTTATTTCGATGGAACAATCAAAATCAGACCCAATTATTTCAGTTTTCTTTGACTTCTTGTTGAAATCTTCTTCTACGATGACTTCTCGATTCCGATCGCCCTCAAAGAGAAAAAAAAAAACGATGCGTCGGAGAGATTAATAACGGACACTGAGGAAAGATCACTCAAGGGATTATGAAAAGGGTCAATTCTGACAGAAATGACAAGATTCGAGTTTTATGAGGAAAAAAACTGACTAACACGGAAAACTTGAGGTTTTCAGATATTTGTTGATACTTCTCCGTCAAACGCAATTGAGCAAATCAAACACGGCTGATTCTACTCGAAGAATCATAAATTCAAAGTGTTTTACAGAAAGGAAAATGTTTAGTTTGGAAACTTCCAACATCCTTTGACAAAATATGAACTTTATTGAAGTGCAAAAGTACTCGAAAAAATTAATCTTATTCACCCTTTGACTCTATATTCTTTTTCTATAATTTTATGGCTTTTCGTCTTGTCACTCATCAGCAAAAAAAGTACGCCAGAAATTGTGAAAAAAAAAGTCTGAAATTCGTAGTATATAAGGCCCAAAAATCAGAGACGATAAATTATACGATCTCAAGGTAAAAAAAAATGAAAAGAAAAAGTTGAAAAGGGACGCCGGAAACGATCGCTTGAGATAAATTGGATATCTCGCCACGGCGCGCTGTACAAATGACGCGGATACGCGAGAAATGGCGAGGAAAAAAGGTCTGGAGGCGAAACGAAGAGAAATGATGGGTCGGAACTCGTCCGAGGATTTCCCCTCAACCTAAGCCAATCCCACGCGGTTTACGATCTCCGCAGTGATACGGCCCTAATGTCCTTAATTTCCTCGGGGCCACTCGCCTCTCTGTTTGTTTCCAATCCATGCCGAGTAATCTGAATATCACACCATGAATTCAAGCTCTTAGCAAGTACCAAGAATCGATCTCAAAGTCGGATTCTGCCGTGCAAATTGAGCACCTTGCAAGTGTCTCTAAAGATTTTAGGCTTTCAAAAAATACAAGATTATTGCAAAATTTTTGAACTTTCACATTTTTTCAGCCATTAGTTCAACATCAGAAGCTGTGGAAAGTACCTGATCTTCTCGCAAATTGAGCCAAGTATACAGCATATAGTTCACTAGTACTATATGAACTATTTCAAAATCTTTCTTGAACGCGAATTTTTTTTCGAATCAAAAAGATAGTAGTAGAAAAGTTTTGAGCATTTCTAAGATCAGCTGCTTCTCCGTGTAGAAACAGTACGACGCCCAGCTTGTCCAGGGCTGGCGGGAGTCGGATTAAATTCAGGCGAGAAATGAAGACCGACCACTCGGAACGTAGAAATAGATAATCTCATTTGAAATTGGGTTTTGACAAGAGAAAATATAGAAGAAAAGTTCAAAACTTTTGAAATGTGTCTAAGAAACTTATGACTTTTTCCATCCTCGAAAGAAAGAAATCCAGATTACACATGATAAGAAGAAAAAAAGAAGGCTGCCGAGAATCGGACGGCACAAGCAATGAAAACAACGCACTCGACGCCTTTGAAGTGCCGTCTTTTCTTTCCTTTCCCCATTTTTTGCCCTCATCCTCTTCATTATCATCATACAATTGAAAATTTTAAAGAAATGACAGAGACCAAACCCGTGAATAAATTTGTCAAAAAGTTTTTAATTCTCAATAATAGCCATTTTTTTCAAAATTTTGATTCTCTGAGAAACTCATAATGACTATTAAAAAAACGTTTTTAAGCACCCTTAACAGTTAACTTTTTGTAAAAATAAACCTATGATTTGATTACTCTGTTAAAAAAATCTTCTCATCGGACTTATTCAACAAAGGTGAGAAAGACCAGAAGTTTGAAATAACCCCAATAAATTTCTAATGAAAAAGAATTTCGTGACTCATGAAACGAGGGTTATTTGACCAGCATTTTGTGAGGCGGGAGCCTGAAAGAACTCGAAAGAAATTGAATGAGAGAATATTTGTCGGTGGCCATTGTGTGGACCGCCCGAAACCCGATTCTCGCATGGTTTCACCCATTGAGAAGAAAAAACTGTCGGTTATTAACACTCGAAAGTGAGCACAGTTGAGTATTCCATTCACGTAGGCGGAAATTCGCGAAATGTTTTTTGCGACAGGAAAACAAAATTAAATAGAAAGGATCGCGGTTCTGGAAGGTAAGAATGTTTATGTATGAATTAAATTCCGGAAAGCTCAATAGATAATGGTTAAGGCGTAAAATTTAAAAAAATGTACCGCTGCATTCTTCTAAAATATTCATGTACTTTTTTCGCAACTCCTCAGAGCCATTCTGGTTGGGATCGCTGAAAAATTTATCAAGTGGAATTTTTACGAAATGATAGAAGAGCTGAGTGAAGAGCTTGTGAATCATGACTCATATATATGAGTCCAGTCAAAAAAAAATTGGTAGGGATACTTTTAGGAAAAGTATGAGCGGACTTCTGAAAATGAAAACACCATTATACCAAAAATGATTCAAAAAAAAACTTATAAGAAAAAAACCGAATGAATCGAAAAATAATAATTAAATTAAATCGAGGGGGCGGAGTTTGCGTACTTTACAGTATAAAGCAGGGTTGTGCGTCAGGCCGAGCGGCCCGGGCTTTGGGCCTTATTTTTCAGGAAAAAAAGCCCACGTGGGCTCGGGTCGGGCTTCAAAAAAATTTTTAAAATTTCATTTAAAAAATTTTCACCGAAATGTGACTTTTACTTCTGAAATCATAGTTTTTGTTAAACTTTAATAGAAAAAATGAGCAAAAACGTAATTTTTGTCGTAAAAAAACTTGACATCCGACTAGAAAAAAATTGCGCGATTCGGGCCGGGCGGGCCATTTTTTCTTGAGGCCCGCTAAGGCCGGGCCGGGCCGGGCTTACGAAATGGTCGGAGGGCCGGGAGGGTGACGGGCCGGCCCTCGCACAAGCCTGAGTATAGTCTGTTCAGATTTTGAATGTCAAGTCGTCGCTCAAGCTCCACCCCTTATGGTGCGAAAAACCAATCAGAGAGCGAGCCATCCACAGAGTGTTTTTAAATGACGTCATTGCCCTTGACAGTAAAAATCTGAACAAACTATATAAATGAAAAGTGCGCTAGAGCATCAGTCGAAAATTATTCGAAATTATTATTTTTTCTTTTTGTCGAAAACTTTTTTCAAAGTGTGAAACATTAAAGACTACAAGGCTAGAATCGAATAAAGGATTTAATGGATTGGAGAAATACATTACTCATCGAGTATAGAAGTTGCAAAAGATCAAAAACTTCTTCGCTATTTATCATTTTGTGATTCGGAAAACTCTAGTTTAGTGGAGTTTCGAAAAAAAAAACGCACAAAAAATTGCGGAGACGCAAACAAAAAGAAGTGTTTGGGGTTGGGTGCAGTGCGTTGTCGCTTCTCAAAGCTGGCCATTCAAGGGGGAAACAACCGACGAAAAAGTTGAATGGATGAAATCGAGGTGGAACCTCCGTACAGAAACCACAGGAAACAAGCAAGACGAAAAATAAGTTAACAGGAATCTTAGTTTCAAGAAAATGGTATATTAGGGGCAAAGTTAAAAGAGCATATTGAGAAAACTTTGAGGAAAAAAAAAACTAATTTCTCTCAGACCCAGAAAATAAACATTGAAATCATTACCTAACAAGATTTTGTAAGAGGAGAGTGAAAGTGGAAAACTTACAAAAAAACCGAGTTTTTTTTTCAGGGTGTCCAGGTTATTATCTCGTTAAAGATCCTTTCCTCAATTGTGAATTAGTAAAAAAAATGATTCTGGTCATTTCCAGGTCAATTTCTATTTTTCTTCTCAAACTAAATCCGATTGTTTGTAGCGAAGTTGATACACAGACCGAAAGCCATCAGAGGCATATACTTGAGCAAAAAAGGACAGCGAGAGTCGAGCAATATCAATGGCCGGTGAGGTGAGAACCGCCGCGGAAAACGAGAACGAGCAGCCGGACAAACAGTCGACTCCCTCAGTGGCTGACCCCGCGCTGTTTTCTCCATCTGATAAGGCAGCTTCTCTTTTTTACAGGAAAATGAGAAGGAGAAAAGGAAAAACTGGGAATTTTAATTGTGAGTATGTCACTTTGGCGGTAGACCTGATTGAAACCGCTATTTTTAATATGAATGAAAATAAGAAGTCGCTGAGGGAAGTTACAAAAAAAATAATTTCTGTTTCCTGTTTTGATTTAAAAGCAAAAACCCATAGGCATTTCATCAAAATCGACGAAGGCAGCGATTTGCAACGGACGGCAACAATTTGGAAGCCTCCGATCTGGATATCCTTTCAATGAAACTTTGCGACGACGCGACTGGACAGTGGCTTGCATTGCGTCTTTCGAATCAACTCGCAAAATGAAAGTTTATACTTGAAAACGTAGGAGTATTTTCAGAGAGAAAGCCTTTTTTCAAGAAGAGTGTTTTCAAAAAACAACTTATGAAACAATCCAAAAATATATACTCAAGAAAATCATTCTTGAAATAAACACAAAGTTCACATTTCAAAACTCGGGGACGTTCGAGAAAAACGAAGTGAATCCTTACTATGACGGCACGAAATAATCCCGATTTAGCCTCGTTTCAGAGGATAACCCAAAGCCAAATCGAAAAATGACGCTTGAAAGTTATCTGATGTCAGACTCTACGTCAGTGGTAATCTTCAAGAAAATATGAAAGTCATTGCTTCATATGTGAGGTTGTAGAAGTTTTACAAACATTCTCTGTTTTTACTTTTTCTGTATTGGAGTTTAGATTTGAAGTTTAACTTTGGCAAGTGGAGAGGATTCTGCTGATCTCCAGAAAAAAATAATAAATTTTTTTGTTTCTACGAGCTTTTCAGCTTTGAAGAATCGTTGCTTCGCAAGCTGAATTCCTTCGAAAAAAATATTTCTCCCCTTCGTAAGTAAGTGAGCTCCATGGCAAAAATTAGCTACTGTGCGCGAACCTGGCTGAAAATTTTCAACAATCAACTTTTCCATTTATTTCGTCATAATTTGTAATCAAGCTTATGCTTACATTTTTTTTTTTTTAAACATAAGGTAATTAAGATTAATAACGCTCGCTTAGTATCAACATGAATAGTTTTTTTGATGGTTACTCTTAGGAAATAGAGCACTTTAAAATTTTTTTGACGTTGGATTTTTTTAAAGAAATGAGCCTTTTTCTTTCCAGTTGAAAAGTTTTTTTTGCAAAAGTATAAAATTTTAATTTTGAAATTTAGTTTTGTTTCCTTTTTTCACTTATCGAAAGCAGTGATTCAGCCATCTTTTTATTTTCGGGTAACAATTTTCGGTTTTGCAAAAATCAACTTTTAAGTTTTTTTTTTAGAGCGATTTCAATATACCACTAGCAATCATTATTTGAAAGGCGAAAAGATGATCATGCAAGCGCATTATAATGTCAATTGTCGCTGAGGTGGTTTTTTCCTCGTAATTTATACTTTGAAGCTGCTAGCAGCTTCAAAGTACAAATGCTCTATACTCTTTCGTTTCAAATTTTTCAAATAGAATCTATTTTTTTTTAAATATTTGTTTTTCAAAACACTTTTTTGATGTTGCTTTAGTTTCTTTCAAAGGTGTATAGCTTTGTGCGATATCGTAAAACCTCATTTATCCATTTGCGAAATCTAAAAATCGTTTCAAAGTTCCTTCCATTTTCATAATTGTTTCATGAGATTTAGAACAATCGGAAGACGAGTTAAAAGTCGATGAATCGGTTGCCGAAGCCAGAACGCGGCTCAAGTCCGCCCCGCGTCGCGCTTCTGAACACCAACAATCCGGCTCCTCGAACAATTTGTCAGATTTTCGAAGAAATTCCGACTGCTCAGCTTCAAGAAGTGGTACGTTCCTTTGAAAGATGATGACTTTTCAAACAAGAAAAATGTGATCAGGAATCGTTCAAAAGTTAGGAAATTAATTTCGTTTTACAGGCAAACCAACCAGCTCGCTTTGATGAGGAAAAATTGCCCTTATTTTTGATCAAGCTGTGGAATATCGTTGAGGATCCCAACATTCAGCAAATCGTTCATTGGGATGAGGTAGTTTTACCTTTACCTAATCGACGACTGCGAAAAAAAAAATCATTAGAGCGACTTGGGATGAATAAAATGTTTTTTTATCATTTCGTGTTTTTCCTTTTTTTCCTTTCTATTTTTCTAATCGGGTATGGAAAAGCTTTTACTGTTAAAATTATTCGTATAAGTTTTTTTCAGTCGGGCGTCAGTTTTTCACATCGCGGATCCCTATTCGTTTTGCCGCAATGTATTGCCTCACTACTTCAAGCACAACAATTTGAACAGTTTGATCCGCCAATTGAATATGTGTTCGTTTTTTTTTTTTCAAACTTGCGTTTCCAGATTTTCGACGTCCCTTAGCGTTTTCAAAGGTTTACAAAACTTTCTTCTCTAATTACTGTTAGATTATGTTGTCTTTTTCCGAAGTTTTTGAATTTAAAAAACATAGTGATATGAAAACTTGTCGAACGATAAAAGAGAAATTCGAGACAGTCGTCGAGACAAAAAAAAAGATTGCTCTAATAGTTTCCTTAAAAATCCTCGTTGACTTTTTGAGTGCAAATGTATTGGTTCCAGAAAGATCTCAGCATTGAGACCCTTTTCAAATGTAATACTGAGTTATGCAGGTTTTTACACCTTGAGGCATCAGTTCATTTTTTGAACTATCCATTCAACTATAACAATTTCCTATTTTCACGCAATTCAGTTGTTTAGCGGAGAATAGTCTCTGAGCTTTCATGATGCCAAGTTTTTCAACGATAAACTTAAGATGGTTTCCGGAAAATGACTCCCCTGAATCAAGGCGGCCTCACAAGAACAGAATCCGACCAAGATCATTTGGAATTCAGTCATCCTTATTTTGTCCAAAACCATCCGGAACTTCTGGGGAACATCAAGAGGAAGGTTTTCCCTTGCTTTTGACTGAATATTTTCGTTTCTTAAGCAATCGGGAAAAGGAACAGAGGAGAAGTCTTCGGTACAGACACAGCAAAGTCTCGACATGGTCTTGACCGAGATGCGATCTCTTCGGGAGAAACAGCGCTCAATGGAGACCAAGATCAACGAAATCACCAAGTTTGTGAATATTTCATTCATCAGATTTTCATCAATTTCATTTTTTCTCAATTTAAAAGTTTTAAGGCCATAATAGAAATTTTTCTTAAGACTCAGTAAAAGAGGCAGCTTCAACCTTGATGAATAAACAACTGAAAATCGATTGGGTTAAAAAAATTGTTTTTTTCATATTTTTCTTCTTGTGAGGTCACCTCAAATATTTTTTTCTATAAAAAGTTGACCAATTATATCAATTTTTTTCGTTAAAAGAGTAAAATGCGGAGGTTGTCGTTTTTTTAATAGATTTTCATGATTGTTTTTTTGCTGAGTTTTGTCACAAATTAATGAAAAACATGTGTACATTATATGTTTGCAAATTTAGCGAGACTCAAACATTTATATTTTACCAGTTGATTGAGAAATCACATGAAATATGAAGAAGAGAAGCATGTAAAAAATACTTTTTTAGTATCTTTGGGCATTTCTGCTATCATTCACAGCCCTAAGAAACATTTTTTGAAAATGAAAAAAACGGCGGTATTCCTGCATCGACAGTGATTTCAGGGAGAATCGGACGTTGTGGGACCAGATGCAGAGCATGAGGCAGCAGTACAACCGACAGAATCACATAGTGAACAAGCTCGTGCAGTTCCTCGTCTCGATGGTCCAGCCCAACATTTCGAAGCGCGTCAACAAGAGAGGCGTCCTCGCGATCGACGACTACACGTCGCCGCAGAAGAGGCCGCGCAACGCCGCCGACGCAGGTCCTCCTGTCCCGAATCCCGGGGCTCTCAACCCCATCAACTTCAACACTAGCGCCAACGCCAATCATCTCTCCGAGGTTCGGCTTTTATTCATTGAAATTATCTATCGCCGAGATGTGGGAGGGCCGGCCATCACAAAACTTGTTGCAATCGCCATTTTGTTCTTTCTTTTCGAAGGTTTCGCAGTCTCGCGTAGGCCACGTTTTTACGAAAAATCTCTCGAGCTACTATAATTGAAAGCAGAGAGTAAAGAAAATATCAAAAAAATTAAACGGAAGTGAATTTTTGACCAGTATCAAAAAGGATATGATGCCAATCAAGTCTTTCTTTGAGGAAAAATCTTAAATAGAGAAACGGTAAATGAAGTTCATAGGCCCCTCGAAATAGCTGCGTAAACCTAAATTTTTTGAGCACCTTCTTCTTTTTTTTCGGATAAACTATCAGAAGAGAGTATAAGGCTTGAATATTTTCTCATGAATTTTTCGAGACATTCTCAAAGTTCGCAAATTTTTCAGCTTCTCGAGCTTCTTCAACGGGATGGCAGAGATAGTGCGGCGTTTAGACGAGCGCCAGACGCGGGTCCAGTCATTGCTGAGGTAACTTTTCTTCTATACATCCCAAAGTCTTTTTTGAAGGCTCTTCTATCTATTAGGATATTAGTTCTCCTGAAAAAAGGTTTAATCATCGCAAGTTTTCTACTCAATGACAAGTAAACTTCAAAAAAAAGACTTTGATTCCTGATTATGAAAAAAAATTTCTTGCACTCTTTTGATTATTTTTCGAACATGACAGAGAGAGGAATGAAATTTGTTTTAAAATTATTGCAAACTCCGAAATAATTTCCGTCTGTGCAGGTGACCGACGAAACGGGCTCTCCAATCGGACATTTCTCGTCGCGCGAAGCCTCGCCGCAGCCCCTCATCACGAATCCGAGTCCGCGACGGAGCTTCCAAGCGAATGCGACGCAGCCGGCGCGAGCCGCCAAGCCGACGACGGCTTCCGTTCCGACGACCGCGTACATGGGAAGCGGTGCCTACACCATCGACATGGCTCCCTCTCCGCCGTCTGCGACCAAGTATTCGCCTGTCCCCTCGACCTCGTCGCAGCAGCCGCGGTTCACTACGCCCGCGGCGCCTCGCAAGAATCTGGCTAGGGTGAATGACTTTTTAAGACGATAGAACAGATAGGTATTGAAAAGTTTAAAAAAAGAAATCAAATTTTTGGCAATTCACTGGTTGCTCATTGATCCATTCTTTCAACGAAGATAGGAGCGTTTTGCGCGAAAACTTGCCATAAAAATATATTATCTTTCAATTGTCGATAGAGTTTTGTATTTGGCTATGGAAAATCTTGAAGGCAAAATAAAAGTGATCCTATCAGCTTGAATAAAAAAAAGTCACACACTTTTTTTGCCGTCGGAAGAAAAAGAAAATGAAATTCGATCTTTTCCAGGAGTCGCAGAATTTGTCCGCAATGTCGCAGAATTTGGAGCAGTTGCTGAGTAACAACTTTGAAGAAAAGCCGCTGTTGCCTCCGCCCAACACGTCCCTCCAAGTGCAGCCGAAAGTCTCCGAAACTGAAAATAAGGCGTGGGATCTGCAGCTGCCGGACAGAAGCGACACTTTCTCGCCCACCATTTCCATGTCGCCCTCTCTGGAACGTCAGATTTCCCAGGAGCTTCAGGTTCTTTCAAAGAACATTTATTTCGGGTGTCCGGTTTTTTTGTGTTCCCCCTGTCTGGTGTTTCCAAGAAAAGAAAAGCTTAAAAAATTGAAATATAGCGAATTTGTGCGCTCTGTTGATCCTGTTTTATTTCCAAGGTACACTTTTTTCGTCGGTTTAGAGTAGAAAAAAATAGATAAGGGTTGGATTTGGTTTACGTCTTCGCTATTTTGTTGATAATAGAGAGTCATTTTTGGGTGTGCTTCAAAATCAAAAAGTTTTCAATTTTCGAGGATAAAAAATAACTTTTTTTCCATGAGCGCACTTGTTCTTGTGTTTCTTTTTCTGTGTATCACTGTGGCTTTAGTTTGTTCACAAACATTTTTATGTTCACAGTCTGTTCGAAAACTCTCCAGGAGGTCTTTGAAGGCCCAAGATCTGATTAATGACTGTTTCAAACCAAGCAAATTGTTGATTCTTGATTCTTGGCTGTCGAAGAATTACTAGAAACGTGTTTTTGAGTCCGCAAGTCTTTCAACTTCTGACCCAGCAACCGGTTTATACAGACTGTACTTCACTATTTCCCTCCCTTATATTAATCACAGAATGCAAACTTCCTTTGTTGGCGTGATGTTTCGTGTTGTTTGCAGTCCGGGAACTCTGCAGCAATCGGATCCACTTTACAGGACTACCTTTCCGGCGTCGACTTCTCCATCGACAATTGTCGCGACCTGCTTGCCGCCGCCGGTACTGAATGGAACAACTACGACTTCATGGAAGTTCGTTTTTTTTGGTACCACGATTTGGAGGACTGCTCAACTAAAAACTTGTTCGGGAAGATTGAGATGAGGAAAGAGGAGGAAATTGTAGAAAACAGTAAATATATATTATTGTAGAAACGCTTATATTGTAAAAATTGGAAAAAAATTTCTAATTTCAATATTGTTTTTCACTAAATTTTTTTCGTGACATCTATTTTTTTCAATTTTTTTGATATGCTCCATGTGGTAAAAAAATTCAATTTTAATAGAATCACTTTTTAGGTTCAATGAAAGCATAAACTTGAATGAATACAATCAAATTTCAATTTTTTTCGTTTTATTTTTGGACATTAAAAAGGAAAAATCTATTTATTTATTTTTTTGAATTTTTTTAACCACTTTTTTTGAGGATTTCGGCGACGATTCCAACTATGGGATGAACGGAGGAGGGCAGTTGGCCTTGGAGGGAACTTCCTCCAATCCGCTAGAACTCGAGTACAATCCCACTGCGTCGCCTCAGGTAACTTCAGGAGATTTCTCTGCAAGGAATCCAAAATCGTTCGATAGAATGATTCGACATGAGAATAGAGACCTTGAAATATCATTAAATGTGTTCTTTGTTTTCTTGCTTGCTTCCTCCGGCTAAAAATGTAAAGAAAAATAAAGAAGGGGAAATGAAAATTAAAACAAGAGAAGAAACATGTCAAAGTAAGTTGATATTTTGAAAATAAAGTGAATTGTTTCTTCGATGACCTAGAACTTGAAATGAAAAATTCTTCTAGAAGGTGATACAAGATGGAGAGGTTGCTCATTCCAACATTGCGAATCCAGCTCTTCTCGACAATTTGGTATACTTTCTCTTATTTTCTTCTTCAAAGAGTGAAGATTTGAGGATAAAAAATATCTAAAAATTTTGATGGATTTTGTTTAAGAAACAGAAAATTAACGAACTGATTCTGCGAAAAGTCAACTGAAAAACTTTCGAGAGTTCATGAAATGACATCTTTAATCGTTCATTCTTGTCAGGACGAGACGTTTCCGGTGATTCCGGACCAAGACAATTTGGACCAATTTCCGACGATTCCCCAACTACCGCATCATTATGGCTCTCCGGACGGTCGCAGTTTTGAGCGGAAATAAATACAACTTTTCTATGATCTTGCGATTTTTTTATTGTTACTTTTCTTGTTCTAATTTTATTCTGTATTTTTCATCAATTTTTTCTTTATTACATCCGGTGTATCTCTCTTGTCACTATTTCCTATTCTGAACCGTTATGTTAATTAATATTCATTCTCCAATATCATCTTTTTTTGATATCACAGTGTCAAACAAAGGCTAGTTCCTTGGTTTCGATATGGTCAATTTTTCTCGATTTGGGCAGATTCGCAAGCGTGAAGCGTTGCGTGTGCGGCGCGGCTTTTGGCGGACAACTCGAAGTTAAATTCAATGATGGAAAAATGCAGAAAGAAATTCTAATTATTTTTATGCTTCTACCCGTTCCACTGAATATTTTCAAGCCCATAAAAAATCACGGCTTATTGAAAAAAAATTTCGAAAAAGGAGAGAAAAAAGATAACTCGCGTTTGAATTCGAGTTCTCCGCCATGAGCCGCTTCGCACACGCAACGCTCGCCTATCAACCCATCTCGTCTTTCAAGTCGGGAAGGATTGACTATGAAAAGAAGTCGCCTTAATGAAGGGAAGGATTGACTATGAAAAGGAGTCGCCTTAATGAAGGGAAGGATTGACTATGAAAAGGAGTCGCCTTAATGACTGATTTTTTTTTTTGCGATCTTTCCCTTATATTTCTGTGTTTTTGCGTGTATCATTTTCCGCTGTGTAGAATCTTCTTAGTTTAGTCTTTGCTCTCCTTGTAGTCATATTTCTGTTTTATCGTGTTTGCTTGCTTTTTTCCAGCTTTCATTGCAATTCAATCACAGAATTTGCTTTCCTCTTCGATTTTTCCCGAAATCTGTTTTCAGTGGGCATCAGCCTTTCAGAAGTCAGCCTTGAGTACGGTCACATAAAACATTCAATTTGTAGCCGTCGTTCTGACAATTCAGAACCTGTCTGGCGATTGGGTTTTAAAGTTCTCAGAATTTGAAAAATTACAACATATCCGAAGATTGCTGCGTTGATGATGCCACTTTAAGGAAAAAGATGCTCGATTCAGAGTGAAAATTTGGACTTTTTCCACGCTGATCCTTATTTTCCAAGTAATCGATGAGTGCTCCCATTTCACACCTGGCCTCCTGCCGCCACACGCTATTTTGGTGAGAAGCGCTCTATTGCCGGAAGGAACCCTCAGTCCTCGATAACGCGAATCAGACGTGTCGGGTCACTTCTATTGGACACTTTAACGGCGTCAGCACTCTTAAGGGGCCCCTAGAAACGCTTAGAAATAAGCCGGAGCGTGTCCGGTTTTTGTAACCGAGGTCCGAGCTCCAGTTGAAAAATTACTCGAACGTTGGTAACGCAAATCGGACGTTTCAGGAAAGGGCCACTTTAGTAGCATAATTTCTGAAGTATTTTTTTAATGTAAAAAAACGAGTTTCAAATGCCAAAGAGCAGTTCCAGAGTTTATTAGTCTTATATATATATATATATCTATTTTTTTAGTGAATAAAAGCGAAAAAAACGAGAAGGAACCTAGAAAAAAAGATCAAAAAAACTGAAGAAAACACGGTAAAACGTACAATGTTCGAGGCAATGAGACGAAGGGCTAACAAACATTTTTTTATTAAGTTATGAGTGATAGAAGAGAAGGTCGAGATTTTTTTGAAATGAGCCCGAGTTCAATGAAAAATTATCACATAAACCTTAATATGGAGATATTAAAGCTTCAATTTAAAGAGTATTTGGAAAAAGATCATGGGGTGGTGTGCGTAAGTACAGGAAATGGAATAACAGTTAGGTCACAGGATTAGAAGAAAAAAAATGATTTGAAAGTCAAAAACTGGTCTATTAACCGATTCGTTCAAAGGTTCATCTATAATGCCTGAAACACCGTATCAACAATAATGACAAAGAAAACAAGGGGGAAACTAGGCGTTGATCCTCGAATTCGAGAACTTCGTGTTCCAATACGACAAAGTCTCGGTCATGCGATCGTAGTCGATGGGCGGCGAGGAGTACTCGCCGTTGTGGGGCAGACGCGACATTTGGTAATATTCGCTGAACACTGATATTGCAACATTTCCGAGGCAACTTCCACCCACTTGTAGACTTTCCACATGTTGTTTCCGCGTTTCGCCCATTCATCTGCCTGGAACACCGGCTCCGGAATACTGATCGGCGAATCATTGATCTGAAACGAGCAATTTCATAAAATTTCCATATAAATTTTTTTTCTAGAAATTGGGCAGGTAAGGACTTTCGGAATTTTTTTTCTGGTACACCTAGGACTGGCCTGGCCTGGCCAACTTTCATGAAATTCTCGACCTCAAAGTTAGATGACCTTCTTGTTAGGTCAGGAAATTTTTTAAATCTCATATCGCTTCTTAGTGACGTCATCGTTTCTTTTTTCTTGTACTCTGTTCATTTTTTGAAAATCTTATGGTCTTTTTTCGATTTAAAAGAGGTAGGCTGCCAACTAGAAACAGGCTCAAGCAATGCAAGAGGCCTTATTCAGTGGACAACTTTTCCGTATGAAAAAAGAAAAACTAAACGCGAACTTATACGAAATTACCAGAGCTTAAAGATATAAAGACGATGACGTCACTGGGTATTGATTTGAGATTCAAGTTCTTATGTATTCTTAAGGCTTAACTCGCCGCTTTCCCAAACTGAAAAAAACTTGAAATTTTTTAACTACTCTGCACTCTCTTCACAAACTCTCGTGTTACGAGCAGCTCTCACGTTTCCACGACACCGGTGAGAGTAAAGAGACGCAGACAGGTCAGACTGTTTCAAGTTGTGACTATTTTTGCGTACAAAAATTCAAAGAAAATCTCAAAATTCGTTAAAATAAGCTATTCCGGGGCTCCGAGCCCTTATTTCTCGGAAGCCAGGAAGATGTGTAGGTTAAGTCTCCCAGGAGCTGCCTCTGGTTTATAGAGGAATTTTCTTGGCAAGTTTCGAATTTTTTGTAGTAAAACTACCTTCATCATGAGCGGATTTCTAGACAACTCTCTTTTTCACTGTAATTGAGTAGTAATGAAGTGCCTCAATTTGTCTCTCCCTAAATCGGACCTGATGTGTATACGTGAGGGCAGTAAGCAGCGCTTGAAAAGCGTCCATATTCTCGATTCCGATCTCGTTGACCAGAAGTTGGTAGCAAATCGGCTTGGCGGTCCCTTGAATCGCGTGTGACGTCACCATGTAGACCTCGTTGACGTTGGGCCGGACGACGTCTTGGTCGATGGTCATCAGGGGTTGGACATTCTCGACTCGGCCTGAAACTCGCCTCTTCTTCGCTTCTTTCTACATTTGAAGATTTAAAAAAAGTTTTCCCTCTGGGAGACTTTTTTTGTCCCGTCTTTGAAACCCTACTTTGAGCCGCCAAAAAAACCCTGAAATCTCAAAGCCAATCGCAATTTCATTTTATCGGGAAAATGTGCAGAGGAGCGGATACACCAAGTTTAACGTGTCTCGCAAGAAATACCCGTTAAAAAGCTTGTACTTATCTTGAAAAAAAAGTGATATTTCACGATTCTATCAAAATAGAAAACTTCAATCCCGACTAACCTTATATAACCGAAAACTGTAAATGAAAAGACTGAGGAACTCCAGAAAAGGAAATGAAAAAACTAACGAAACGTCTTCTACTTCACGTTCACATTATTCGTGAAAGATTCTATTGCTTTATTAGATCCATTTTTCAAACACCTTCTTCATTTGGCATTTTTTAAAACGCATTTCCTCATTTTTCGATCATTTTATAAATGAAGTTTAAACCAGGTGCAAAGTAGGCCGAAGAGAATCCGTTGACAAACCGTTTCGCTGGGAGAAGAAACGAGCGGCGTTGCGTTTCGTGACAATAATGAGTCCAAAAGGCGGCGACCAATTCTCCCGACCGTGCAAGTTACCGTACTCCTCACAGCCGATCCGCAACGCTCCGAGTTCTTCTTCCATCGCCTGAACGAAGAAAAAGACGGTTTTTGGCTCCGATTCTTTTTTCTCCGATTTCATTTTCTTTTCCTATTAGGTCTAAACAGCTTTTCCTCGAAAAAACGAAAAGTTATTTTTTACTGAATTTTTTTCAATCGATTTCCAATCAAGGGAACAGGTGTCACTCGTAATACGTTTTTCTCTTCGAAATCGCGCCACGCACGTATTTTTATATACTATTTTCTATTGTTCTTCAAATTATTTTCATTTTTTTTAGCATCAGATATCTGCATTTTTGCGATATTTTTCAAGCGATTTCTCTAATAAAGCCTCGCAACTTTCCTAGAGAATCACTTCTGACAGGACTCCAACTTTTTCAGCTGTTCGCACTGCTCACCATCTGATATTGTCCTTCGGAGACGCCGTCGCGAATCACAAGAATCGACTCGGGCCAAACGCCTCGATTTTTTATGTAGCTGCGAAGCATCCACTTCATCCGATCGATCAAAACTTTGTCCTCGACCTGAAAAATGAACTATGATCGCGGCTAGACGTTCCAGGTCAAACTCTTTCAGATCGAGGCAACTGGAAGTGGAAATCGCCGACAAAGGCTTCTTTATGCACTCCGCCGTTGAACGAAAACTGGAAGATAATTGTAGAAAATACTTTTTTTGCCAGATACTCCTGATTATTTTCGGTCTTACTAGGAAAGAATTTAGAGTGTACATTTCAGGGTTCCAGAAAAAAGTCTGTCGAGCATAATGAGACCGAAAAAGGACTCCATAGAAAAGAAAGCACAGAATGTTGATTATTATGTATGTTGAAGCATAGCGCTCATATAAAGCTGATTCTAGAATGTCTCATGACGACTTGAGGACCCTGCCTAAAGAATTCCCTTCTAGAAATTCTCATATTTTGTATTTTCAATGTGATTCTGCTGGGCTATCCGGAAACTCACACCAACGACAGAAGCCTGCGACGGGGGCAACTTGGCCTGAATTTCTCCCGGAGGCTGAGGTCCGGGATGGGCGACATCGTATCCTATGACCAAGATGGGTTTGTTGGCCATCCAATGGTTTTTCCTGAAAATTCCGATCATTTTCAAGCCTTTCAGACCGGTTCGGACTAACGCATAGGCCTCTGGAATGACTTCGTTGTTGAAGCCGTTGAGCTTCAAATTCAGCTTGCGGATGATGTTCGTCGTCGTCTTCGGTTGCCTGGAAAATTTTTTAATTAATCAAAATAAGTAAAAAAAAATGTAAAGTGTCGTGTGTCATGTGCATACACTACGACGGTCTCGCACAGAAAAATGGCTCTTATTTAGTGAGAAATCGCACTAAGAATAACTGCCGAGATAAACGCGAGACGCTGGCGGTACATTGACGAGCTCGCAAACATCTCGCTTTTCTTCTCGCGCCGGTCGCATTTTTCTGGGCGCAAGCTCGCACTTTTCTAGGCGCGAGCTCGCATTTCTCTCGCATTTTGAAAATTTCCGAAATGCAAGATAAATGCGAGATCGCGCCTAGAAAAAAGCGAGATGTTTGCGAGCTCGTCAATGTACCGTCACCGACCTCGCGTTTATCTCGTCAGTTATTCTTAGTGCGATTCGTCTCAAAGACCCATGAAAGTGCGCTCGCATGCACCTTTCATATGCCCTGTTATTGTCCTGTTATTTACGGTCAGAGTCGAAAACTCCGCCGTTCCCATGACATCACATGGGAACGACGGAGGTTTCGACGCCGCCCCCCGCTTTTTTGTTTTCATTTACTTCCCCTAGCAGAAAACGCCGTGAATTCACGAGGAATAAAAAACTCACTTGTACATCATTTTTGCGACTTCGGTTGTGATTTGCTGGCTTGGAACAAGATGTCTTCTCTCCATTAGTTTCAGAAGATCTTCAACATGAAACTCATTTGAGAGCAAGGAAAAAAGATCTATGAACAATTTTCATATTTAATTGAAGTATCTTTCCAACCTTATTTTTATCAAAGTTCTTTTTTTTTAAATGCTTGAAAATTGAAAGTTAGTGAGATTTTGCTTGAAAGTTTACAAAAAATGAGAAAAAGGAAAGAAACCATGGGAAGGAGAATCGCGATCATCGATGAAGATGACGGCAGATACAGAGGATTCAGAAGCTTTTTCGAAAACCTCAAAAGTTCATTTTGAGTAAAAGAAAGAAAACGAAGCTCCTACAGCATTGAGGAACTCTTTTTGCCGTCGCATCGGCTGCGGAATCGGCCGGGCGAACCATTTTCCCACTTTGATTCCCGCCTGGGCACATGCCTTTTCCAGAACGTTCTTCACATCTCTGTAATATAATCATGGAGTAGTGTGCAAAAAATTTCGAATTATTCAATTTTCGAAAAAGAAAAGTGTCTGAGGTTTTGTCCAAAATTTTATTTTTTGCACATATTTCAGAGAAAAGAAGACTTCAAAACTCACGCAGCAATGCTAGGATGGCAAGTGTGGGCAATGATGATGAGATCCGCCTGGCCATTGATCACCATCTTCTGCCCGCGGGACTCCCAACTCGCCTGAATCCTCATTTTTTCAAGACGGTCATTTTCGATTAGAATCGTGCAATATTTCGAATGCGATCTCCCTTTTCCACTCATTTCCAAACTCACCCTGGCCTGATTGTACTCAGGCTCAACTTTTCCGCCGTAGACGACTCGGGGCATCGGCCGCCGGAATCCTTCCACCATTTTGGGACTCGCCGACAAAGTCACGCCAAACCTGGAATGGCAAACTTCCAGTTCTTTCCGCATGCTTCAAAACCAACATTCTGAGAAATTCGTTCCTCGATCCGCCGGAGTGGAGATTCAGTGCCGCCAGGGACTCCAAAATCTGATTCCACCGCAGTTCGGGCTTCACTGGAGCTGGCTGAAATGCAAAACTTCCTTTTTTGATTGAAATAGATTGGATCGTAATACGTTCATGTACTGAAGCTAATGGTCGCACTTGGAATGGCTCGAGCAGTAATTTCGCCTTAAAAAAGAGCATTCAAATGAAAACGACTTTCGAGTCGACTGTATACCTGATCCCCACCTCAAGATTCTGAGCCATTCCAAGTGCGACAATGGAATTTCGAGTCAGAGCAAGTGGGTTGGATCAGAAAAAAAAATCAAGCAATCGTCACTGAGCTTGTAAAAATTGAAAAATTGGGAATTTTTTCTGTTAGTTCATATGAAGGGTTAGAAATCTTCAAAAACTCGTCATCAAACAAGTCTTTCGTTTCAACAGAACTGGACCTTGATGTCCAACTTCTGGTTGGGAACACGTTGGTTCTTGGAGACGATAAGCTCCTCGATGGGATAGAAGACTACGCCGGTGGCTCTGCGGAAAACAACGGCCGGAAGATTTCTGTCGTAATGACGGTTGGTCAGATCCTCGAACTTCTGTAGAACGTAGACGGGCCGCTGCGAAGATGCGCTTTTGTCTCTGCAAGATGAAGAAATTAGTTTCCCATAGGCCATCCAATAATTGTTTTTTGAAGAGATTCAAGTTTGCATGGCACTTTATTGAAGTTTTCGAGGTGTACATATATCGCAGATCTAGTTCAAACTTCAGTGGGAAGTAGTCTTAGGTATTCTATCCATACATATTCTATTCACACAATTTTTCGACAGGATTTTTCTACTTTTCCTATTTTTTCTACTAGGAAAGTTTGGATCCAGTCGAAAGTTTGACCTCAGACACTTTCCTAACCATATTCAGCATCACAACTTCCAACCCACTTTTTCGGATTGAAAGGCTCTTCGGTCAGTTGGGAAATGGGAACGTCGGAAATTCCACTGGCGATCATCGTCATGTTTCCTGCGAGCGTTTCGACTCGAAGTCCTCCAAAAAGAACGGCTCATTCTGTCTCACGACTTTGATCTCACCCTTCACATATCGATTGATTTTCGTCCATTTTGGATCAATCACACGGCCTCTTTCATCTCTGGCGAACGACATGCCGAGACCGCCGCTGACCGTTTCTAGCAGAGAGTTCGCCAGCGACTGATTTTTGAAAAAGGTTCCGACTTTGGCTTAACACATCCTACATGAGAATTAAAAACAAATGTTCTCCTACAATCCAAAATCATTGCGGCTGAAGCTCCACCTGATTTGCTCTTCTTGTTCTCGATGAATCTGCAAAAAAACTTTATAGAACTTGAATTAAAGGTTCGATTCAATACTACAAGTCGACAAAAAACTTCCATTCAAATTCATTAGAACTTTTTGAAAAGTAAATTTTTCCTGTCGGGTTTCGAGACACTTTTTGGTTGAGCCGATTCACGGCTAGTTTGGGACACTAAGGAGGCGTGGCCTGTCTGCGCTCTCCAGCAGCCAGGTGCTGTCTCTTTTACTATCGTGTCAGGACCCTTTTATGGCTCAAGTGAACCAGCTGTATTTACCAACGAAAAAGTCATCATCTAAGCCTTTCCAGCTCTTCTTGTCCTTGATAAATCTTGTGTTAAGAATTGCAGCTCACTTGATGCCCTTGTCCATTCCTTGGCGTTGCTCGAATCCCTTTCCGATGGGTCGTCCCCTGTCGTTCATGTTATACAGATGGCCGCCACCGAACACGGTCATTCCAGCCCTGACGGAGGCGTCCTGATTCGTCAGGAGGTGCAGGAAATTCTTCCGACTCCGTTTCAGCTCGGCCATGTTGGGATTTGTCTAGAGTCAGACAATTTCTTTCGAAAAATTTCGATCAGTTCTCACTTCGGAATCCAGATCTCCGATGTCGAAACGGTCGCCTTCCTGGTAGCACGGCTGGATCAGAATCTCAATGTGTTCCATGTCAGGGTCGCGGATCAGTTGCCGAATCGTCGCATCCAATTCTTCTACTCGAATCGTGAAAATTCCGCCAGACTGAACTCAAATTTTATTGCGATTTCGGCTATGGTACAAAGAAAATTAGTGTATTTTTGTATTTTTCAAGTTATTTTTTTCATTGCTGTGAATTAGAATAAATAAACTTCAAAAAAATACTGCAACGTGGGAAATTTTATCAAGAAAAGTCTTACAGCAGCCTTTTCAAGACATAAAAAATATTTGCTGAATTTTTTCGAAAAGTTTGTCCAACTTTACTCGGGAAAAGCTAAAATCTTGTGAAATGAAGCTTTTTTTTCTTTCGAAATTGGTTTCGTAAAGAATTGTTAGCGTTCGTAGCGTCTGGCTTTTTTAGATTTTTTCAGACTTCAGTTCCTATTTCAATGAAGATGAGACTTTTCGGCTCAGTTTAGTTGTTCATATCTCTTGGATCGTTAGAAATGTTCCAAAGTTCTTTCTCGCAGCTTCTTATTCCTCAGTCAACCCTCCAATTATTGCTGGACATCAAAAGAGACCTGCTTGAGGGCCTCGGCCATGTCTTCGGAAGTGTAGAGCTGCGCGGCGCCGTCGTACACCGTGGCGGCCATAGTCCGGAAGGCGCCGTAGGCCTGCAGAGCGGCTCGCAACGCGGCCAGACACAGCCGCTGTCGATTCGTCTTCGGACCGCTGAATCCAGTGTCCCGACCCGAACCAGCTTTCCGAACTCACTCGTCTCTGGCTCCTTTCGTGAAGCCGACTTTTCGCTGATTTTTCGTCACGCCGCTCACTTCGACGTCGTACTTGTAGACGATCTTGTGGCCGATTTTGATATCCCAGAAGTTGCTTAGCAGATTGAACTGAAACAGAATCACATGAGCAAAGGTTTAGGGAGCATTCCACAAAGCTTTTTCCAAATTTGGCAAAGATCCTTTCCGCTTTAGGTTATATAGAATGAATCCTTTTTGGACTGGCTGTTGGAAAAAAACATTTTTTTTAAAATTAAACTTGAAAGTTCAGTGACTCAAATAATCATGTTAATCAAAAAAAAAAATTTAAAGAAAAGTTCCAGTTCGGACTCAGTCACAAGCCTTCGATAACATCATTCAAAACTATTCCATTTCTTCTTCTTTCTTTCCATTTTTTTTTCAAAAACACCTTCTGTTTGTTGGTTCGATCAGCTGGCGCCAGCTTGGCGGCGACAACGCTTTTTGGAGACCTCGGATCGATTTCGGCAGTCGGCGGCTGGAAATTTCGAGGGTCAGCACTAAGTTATTGATCTTCTCGGCTGCGAACCGTGCCGATTTGTGGAGGAACTTGGGCCGCCGAGTTGGTCGGAGGCGAAGGAACGGCCGGTTCAGAAACCGCCTCACTCTGCGCTCGGGCATTCCTTTGATTTTGTCGGCGCCGTTGGTTTTTTCCTGAAGTTTTCCATTCTCAGACCACCGAAAAAAACTCAGAAAGTTATCACTGACCCAGTAGGTATTTTGAAATGGAAACCTAATATTTGCCAGAACAAAAATAGTCTGAAGGCTGAATTTGCAAGAGACCGTTTAAAAGTTGGTTTTTTTTTTGACCAGAAAACGAATGTATCAACAATTCGTATCACTTAGGTATTTCCCGTTTTGTGATGAAATCTTGACCATCAACACACAGGAAAACAGTGTCCTAGTTTTCGGAGAAATGGAAGTTTCTTTCCCAAATGAATATTTATTAAAATGATGGTTGTGAATTTTAAACCCATATTTTCAAACAATTTTACCCTTTCTTCCACTGGGAGGTGCTTTCGTATCCAATTGCTTTTGGAGATTGAACATAATTGCAGGAATAAGATCTGCCGAGTTTTATTGTTTTGAAACTGTAATGTCAACTTTTTTTATTGTCCAGAAAGTTAGAAAACGATAAAAAAGGCGAATGATAAGCTAGATAAATAAGTTTCGAATCACTTTACGGCTTAAAAAAGCGCATAAAATTGTTCCTTTGAGAAATAAAATCTGATGTTAACTGTCAGGAAGTGAGAAGATAACGGAAACTTTGGAGAGTCAGAGACTAATTCGCCGAAATTACTCTGACAACGTGGAATCAGATAAGATGGTGCCAATAGTGATAGAAAAGGACAGAAATGAGCTAAATTCACGTTTGGAATTTGGATTCTCAATTTTATATTTCTGAAATGACAAAAAAAGGGGATTTTTTTTCCTAGGAAATAGAAGGTTTTTCTCCTTGAAACTGTGAACCATGCAAAATAACCTCGAATCGATTTCTTCCGCGAAAAAAAAAGAGATCGCAACTTTATCCAACTTCATCAAAAAAAAGGAGATATTCCGATGAAAAAATCTTTACCTATGGGTCAAAAGTGATAAGCGTAAAGGGCTGTGCCATTACCTTTTATTGGTTCCTCAGATGCTGTCCTTCCAGCAACAAGTCTATTATGTTATAGTAAAGAAACTCTCAGGTCATTTTTTGAGACAATTTATACGCAGAAGGAAAATCGGAAGATCCCATTGATTCTTTGAAATTTCAAATAGTGGAATCATGAAAACGAGCAATCATTAGGCACTCAGTTGATATGGAAAAATGATTTCTCCAACAGAAACCCCGTTATTTAAACGCTTAATATGAGCAACGAAGATAAGAGACGTCGCGTTGAGCGAGAGAACGCGTTTCGAAACAAGGGACAAGGAAAAGAGAATTTGTCTGTTCGTCTGCCCAGCCACTGCCCGACGTCTCTTTCCTTCGTTCGCAATAGTATGAGCAATTGCAGAACTTTCAAGATAGAAGCCGTCCAAAAACTTTCAGATGGAGAATGGAATCGAAAAAGTTGAGAAATGGGCTAAAGCCAGTTAGAAAAACATTACTGCAACTTTCAGAAGCGTTGATACGGTCGTTTTAAAAACCCTTGTTGTACTGTTGTTATTTTCAAAAAAAACACGAAAAAAAACTTCAAAACTTTTTCATGCTCCTTCAAACAAAGAAGTTCTGAATAGGATACACCAGAACGTTTTCAACGGAACATATCATATTTTCTGAGTTCTTTCTACGAAAAAAAGGTATCTACCGAATCTTCGCTACGTTATTTCGAAAAGAAAGCCGATAAAAATATTAAACTGACCAGTGAGAATTAAAGTTTAAGAAAAATGTATTGAAGTGGAATGAACACGGGCAAAGTCCGAAAGGTCTCAAAAAGAACTTTTGGAAAAAAAGGCCTCAAAGGCGTCTTTTTTCGAGACCTTTTTCTGAAAACGACTTTTCAAGGAGGTAAAAAAGGAGACAAAAAAAATAAAAAAAAAGGCGATTCCGAGAAACTTTTGACACCTTTTTAAGAACTCAAAGAGAAGCTTTAGGCTCTTCTTTTTAAGATCTTTTTAAGGTCATTTGGACTTTGCCTGTGAAATTGCCGGAAACTCCTACACGACAAGAGGAAAAGATCTTCTTATGATTGATTTTCAAAAAAATTAGAACTCCAAGAGCACAAACTTCGAAAAAATAAAAGATTAAAGAAGTTTCTTTTCCAAGTTTGCGCCGAAGTTCGAAGCAAAAAAAACGAACTAACCATCTTCCTCAAAGCTTTCAGCAGACTTCTGAATTTTCGCAGTCGTCGTCGTCCAGGGTGACGTCACAGGATCGAACTCCGGCTCGACAGAAGCGTCCCGTGGGAAGATTTGCCACGATTCAGCTCCACTTATTGGGTGAACTCCGCGGCTTTGCACCGTCATCGATGGCGGCGGGAGTTCTAAGTCGCGTCGTCTTCTGGAGTTGTCGTCGTACTCCAGACGACGCTGGGGACTGTTCGACCTTCTGAACTGCAACTCGCACTCAAAATCTCGATTGCCGCTCGGAGACCGACAGTTTCTGAAAAATTTATGTCATTCAAAAATGAATTGAAGGTTATTTATAGCGTGTCATAGATTCTGAGCACTCGGAAAAAACAATTAAGAAGGAAAAGACTGAATAATTGAGAAAGTATAAAATTAAATATAAAATTAATTACAGAACAATGATGACTTCAAAACGGCCAGATTCTTGAGTCGCTCTAAAACTGCGGATTCCGGCATTTCATATGAAAGCGATGCTCTCGAAAAAATCACGATCGTCACCATGGTTTCCGGGAAATCGAAAAAAAGTCAAATTCCGAAAAAAAATGTGTCCTACGCTCTCTTTCTCTCCTGATAATAAAAAGATTATATGAACTTATTTCGGAATTTTTCAACCCAAATGAAGATCCCACCTGCTGAGTTCTGCGCGCAATCTCTCGCTCGATTCGGCTTGCCTTTGGTATTCTCGCATCACTTCGAACTGAATTTCCCGACGTTTCATTTCCTCCCGAATCGCTTCTGCAACTTGAAAAAGTACATACCAAATCCCATAGATAAAGCTACTTGATTTCGAAAAATGACGCGTTTCGAAAATGGGCAGCCTTTGTAGTTTTATAGTTTTTTTATCAATTACTTGTTCAATCTCAAAATAGAGAGCAGCGTATCAGAATACGAAAAAATGACGTTCGCGCGCAGAAAAAATTGTATATAAACTAGTTAAACGAAAATTTGCGAAAATGGGGTTTTCTTTTTTTCTCTGGGAAGCCTCTGACTGTAGTACACACTTTCTCTCTTATCGTTTTACATTTTCAAAAAAACAATTTGAAAATATCTCTTCTTATTGGATAAAAAAATCGATAGACAAATACGGTAGAACCCTTCAAAAATCTATATATCCACAAAAAATCAACGAAACTCAAAAAAATCAAAACCAGTATATGACGTTGCGAGCCGGCGTTTTCTCTCGCCTTCATCAAAACCACAAAAAAATACTCTATCTATTGAGCCAAACATGGATTAAGCGAATTTTCCATCTAAGACCCGAAAAATCCAAAATATGAAATTTTGGGTGAGTTTCCCAAATAACTTTTTTATCTTCTGTTTTTTTTTGGCTCGAAACTAGTAAAATCGTGATTAGCACGCATTTTTACATCTACTAAGTCATTTCCAGATCGAAACAAAATAAAAAATTTTTCACAAAAAAAAAAATTCTGTCCGGGAACCGAAAAAATTGTATGCCCTGGGATGAAAATTTTCGAAGTTTTTCGCTTCCCAAATTGTGTGCCTTTCTTATAGTCTGTTCAGATTCTGAATTTCAACCAGCTAACTCCGCCCCTGTTGAGACGGTACCTTTTTGCGTCGATGTTTTATCGCGCGGGACTAATTTTGATCTTTTTTGATCTAAAAGATAGAAAAAGAAGTCAAAATGCAGCCTTATTAAAGGTTCATCGTCCTCTGGATATAAAACATTGACAAGTAAGATATTGTAGCCTTGGGGGTGGAGTTAGCTGCTTGATATTCAAAATCTGAACAGACTATAAAACACAAGCGTTTTTTTTGCACGCAATTTGGGAATGTGTTTTTCAGATTTAAAAATTTTTGATGGATTGAATTTTCAACTTTTGTTGAGTTCAGGTTGATTACATTTTGAAAAACTGCGGGGGGAACCCAAATCCTTTTGTTTCGTGGCTCCCCCACGATGGCGACTAGGGTTTTATTTATTATTAATTTGAGCGCGGAAAAAGGTTATCAATTTTCAATAAAAACCTGTCCTTCTATCAACTTTCCTCATTTTTTCAACAATGTATGCTTCTCCTTTCTAAATTAATACGAAAGAAAATAACCGAGGAAGATTTGAAAATTGATAGTTATCAACGTTCAGATATTCAATTTCAAATTCAGATATAAAAAGGGAAACTTTTGAAAAATGAGAAGAGAACCGTTTCACGCGAAAAAAAAAGTAGTTTTTTGAGAATTGATTTTTGTTTTCAGTTCTAGCTAATAACGACGCGGAGCAAATTGCAAATCGAGGCCAAGAGTGCGAAAACTACGGGAAAGAAAAACTTTCCGAATATTCTTTGAGCTCATACCCATTCGCGCAGTGGAAGACTCGAAACGACTTGTGTCGAAAATCCCTTCGAGACGTTGGAACTCGATGGATTCGGGACTTTCGCGGAGATCTTCTTCTTCGTAGTCATCATACAAGTTCTGAGAAGTTTCCCCTCTCAAAGTTTGGAACGACATGGGCGAGTAGTTAGAAGGGAACACCCTCCTCTGAGATCCGAAGTCGCCGTCGTTCTTTCTGGGAGACCCGTCTTCTTCAGAATGGTCCCCCGGTCCATGCCGTGTCTCAATCGAGGAGACGTTGGAAATTGCCGAAACGAGTCTCAAAGAATCGTCTTCTTTTGACCCATTGAGCGACTTTCCAGAAGACGTTCCGCGGTCGCTGTTTCCTGCTCCGTTGGGATATCTTCGAATTGAGGACTGCGGCTCTTTTTCAGCGTAATAAACGCGAGGAACGCCGTTCTGTGGGACGTTCTGTTTATATGGAGTGTCGTCGTAGTAGCTCGACGGCTGCATACACTGCGAAGAGAGGTTGCGGACGGCGGCTCTCGAGTGGTAGTCGTCGGCCAAGTTGCGCTCCCTCGAAGCCTGCGTCGAGATGGGCGGAGTCACCAGTCCGTAGGAGTCGTTGTTCGATCTTATCAGCTCTCGAACTCCTGAACTATTAGGCATCATTATGGTACATTCAGAACAAAAGTTCCTCACAGCATCGTTGGGAACCATTGAAAATCGTTGAAATATTTTTTTTTTCGAAAAGGCAGAACGAGAAGTGAATTCAAAATGTCCTCAATGAACTTCACTATTTATACATGATTTCTGGATATCACGACTACTTCTAAATGACTGCGAAACCTTCATTCTGATTCCTCCTATTGTACATATCGTTGCCTCGTGTCGGAGTTACGTAATCGGGATTTCTGAACGTAAAATTCTTGGGCTGTTCGTGTAGAAAACTTTGGAAAACCTCCGATTTTGGTTTGTCGGCGTGTCTCGAAAGCTTTGGCCGTGGTAATCACTGAAATCAAATTTCAACTCTGCTTCCAACTTTTTGGCTTACTTCTCGTGAGGATTCCTGCGGTTGAAACCTTCGTTTCTTTGTTCAAACCTATTTGAATTCCTATTGTTATTTGCCGATCTGAAAAACTCCTAGCATTGCAGGTACTAGTTCTACATTGATATTTTTAATAAAAACTCATAGAAATAATTCAAAAATATTTTTTCAGAACTTCTTTTTTTTCCTTTTCCATTTTCTAGAGAATATTCTCACAATTTATAATATTCTCTTATTCCGTCAAGATACCTGTTAGTATAACCATAAGTAACGTTTGAGCGTCTTGGAGCCAGCCTTCAAAAAGAGAAAGTTATGCGGAACGAGGAATTTTGAACCTGTGAGAAGAATAGGCGCCGTTCAAGTTGTTGATGCCATTTTTCGGCAACGTGTACCGTCCTTCTGCCTCCAAAGCGTCTATCGGCCTTGAAATTAGTAGATCAAGAAAACGAATAAATGAATATGGATAGAATAGTTTGATTCCAGGTAAGGTCAAACATGAATCGAAAAATAGTCGAAAAGGCCTCCTTCCAAACTTCATTTCCTGACTCTTTTCATTGCTGGAAAAGAAAAGATGGAGATATTCGACGACTAAAATAAGAAAATATTGAAGCTGAGATCGGGTAACAGAAAAATAAATGAGACTGAAGAGTTTTCAGTTTAAAAAAAAAGAAATAATAACTGAGAGTTTCATACACGTATGTTCATTAGTGGCAACTTTAACCGTTTTTCCTTTTGGGCATTTATTTTCGTTATATTCTCAGTTAGCTTCAAACCATCTGGAATAGCTTATCGGCTGCAAAACGGTTGCTTCATCAATTATCCCAATTTTTCAATAAAAATGGGGAATAAAAAAAACCGTCACATTTTCTAATTAACTTTATCACTTATTAATTTCTGAGAAACACAAACATTTTTTTCAAATATAGGCAACGAACTGAAAAATGTCCTGATGGTCGTCGCCCCTCGAAGTCGTCGAACGTCTCATTATTGTGCCAACTTCTACTTGGAACTGATCCGAAGACTCGGCACCTGAATTCGGAGAATCCACAAATAGGTTTTCGTAGCGCAGCGGTCGTGTGCTCGCCTTCGTTACAAACACTCAAAAGCTCGGTCTCTGAGAAATTCATAAAAGAAGCTTCTTGTATCTTCAGTGCCTTATTTTTTCAAGGAGTTCAATTTAATTAAAAACTATACCCACAAAATGATCTTTTTCCCTCAAACGCTCTGCGATAAAAGAAAGTATGAGAAATGCACCAAAATAAAGAAAAGATATTTTCGAATTTCCGAATTTTTTCACTATTAGGATTATAAGGCTTCTTTAGCTTTTTTTATGACGTTCGATTCTGTCTCAAGCACAAAGAACTCATGAGAAAGAATTAAATGAGAATTTCTGACAATTTTTTTAAACTGGTTCAAAATTCTTTGTTCTCGGCAAGTTTCCCAAAAATATCAGCCTGGAAAAAGTTTTTTCTTGAAAAAGAAACGGTAGGAAAATGTTTTTCTGCGCAAGAATAGGCGATTTTAATAGTTTCCTTTATCAGAACACAGACAAACATACAAATTTTTGAATTTCCGTAACTTTCTTTTAGAAGGGAAAACTTTCAGGAAACTCTGGATTGTCGAAAGAAAATATCTTCTGTGTGTTTGCGACGACTTTTCTTTCAACACTTTTGGAAAATAAACCAACCTTGGCCACAGAGAAACCTCCGATCACCCTGGTAGTCAGGCTCTCGGTCGTTCCTCGGCTGATGGTTGCCACCTCTGGAACCATCCAAAAGGTACTCCAAACATGAACCATCAAAACGATACTCCAAAAAAAAAAAACATCAAAAACACTTAGTGCTGTGTTCAAAGTAGTTTTCCGCGAAATGCAAACCTATCTCTGACTCTCCGAAAGTCAGTTATCTTTTGCTTTCTCTGACGGCTGTTTTGGATTTGGCGGAATCACTTTGAACACGGAATCAGAATAGAAACCTTCTCTCATTGAAAACAGGAACCATTGGCCGCCATTTTCTGAGTAAACACCTTTTTTGATCTCGTTCCATCACTTTTTGACCTTTTTATCTACCGGAACAAAAACTGTCAGAGACATGTTTGACGAGAAAGGTTTCATCTCAGAAACTATCGTTCTCTATCATCGTTTTGGATTGAAAATTGCGTTCGAAAGAAAAATTCGAAAAGCCTTTTAGCGTCTTTTTCTCTCCATTTTCTTCGCTCTAACAGGCGTTATCCCTACCCTTCAATACAACCCTGGTCTCTAGGCAACCAAATATCTTGTTCAAAAAGGTTACAAATGATGAAGCTCAGTCAATGTACTCGAAAAATATATCGAAATGTTTATTTTCGTCTACGTTTTTCGAATTTCTTGTCGTTGCGCACTCTAAAATGCTTAATTTTCCACGAAACCTCTTTCTCTTGGGTCTTCTGCCGGAGTTTCCTCCTCTTGGCGGAATCTCGTGATATGAAGGAACGCCGCGAAATGTCGTCGCTTCGACGCCTCGCCGTCCTCCGCTGAACTCTCCATTTTCTAAGTTCGTATATATAATCCTCTTTTTTTCTTATCATAAGAATAAGATGTAAGATGAAGTCTGAAATCTTTAATTTTCTTCTTTTGACGCAATTTTTAGCCGTATTTATTTTTATTGAAACTTTTTGGTTAAGAAGAGTATATTTTCTGAAAGTTGGAAAAGAAATAATGACAAGAATTCACCCATCGCTTCGGCTGCGAGGGTCCGAATCGCCGTAGTTCATTCACTTATCTTCCTGGAAAACTCTTACACTTGATACGTTCTGAAAATTTTTAAGATCAACGAAAAAAATAACAGAAACATTCTTTCAAGAAAAAAATTACCATAAAAAAACAATTGTGTCATTCAGTAATGAGAAATTGAAGCGACCAGAAATTATTGCTTTCTTTTAAAAAAAATTAATAATTTTCGGTCAATCAAACTTTCTACAGTACCGCTCAAAAGTCTATTAAGTTTTGGTTTTTTGGGGATAAATTTTTTTTGAAATGCGATATCGATTCAAATTTTTTTTCATAGTTTTCTGAGAGAGAAATACGTGTTCTGGCAAAATTTCAAGTTGCTAGCTCAAAGAATAATAATTTTTCGAGAAAAAAACGAATTTTCGAAAAAATCGAACTTTTGCTATTTTCAATTAAAAAATCATAGCTCAACAAAAAAAATTTTTATCAACACAAAACATTGTTAAAACAATATTCGGGACCTAGTACTTGGTTGCGAAGCCCCTGGCGTCAATCACTGCCTGGCATCTTCTCTGCATAGAATTGAGCAAAGTGTCGATGGTAGACATGGGGATCTGATTCCATTCAGACAGCAGTTGAGCAAACTTCTCGTTGCAATTCTTGGCTCTTTTGTTGGCACAACGTCGCTCCAACTCTTCCCAGAGATGTTCGATCGGGTTCAGGTCCGGAGATTGACTTGGCCACCCCATGACATTGACCCGACGGCTCTTGAACCAGTCCTGAGTTTCAAAACCATACGAATTACTTGTCAATTTTTCTCACCTTGACGAACAGTGAAGTGTGTTTGGGATCGTTATCCTGTTGATAAACACTCCCACGGCCCATGGCTCTCAAGTGCGGCAACATCTGGTTCTGGAGAATGTCTTTGTAGACGTGCTTGTCCATGATGCCGTTCACGCGATGAAGCGGTCCGATGCCACTTCCAGAGAAGGCGCCCCACACCATGCAAGAACCTCCACCATGTTTCACGGTGGGTAATTGGTATTTCGGATGATATCTGGACCCAATTGGTCTACGAACCCACTGAATTCCGTCACTCCCGAAGAGGAGGAACTTGCTTTCGTCGGACCACAGAATCTTGTTCCAGTCTTGACGGGTCCAGTTGAGATGCTCCTTCGCCCACTTCACCCTGGCGGCTCGATTCTTTACAGAAATCAGCGGTTTCTTCACTGGACGTCTTCCCATGATTCCAGCAGCATTCAGACGTCGTTTCACGGTCGAGACGGATGGCGGAGATGGCGAATTCAAGAAAACTTCCCGTCTGATCGCAGGGGCGGTGTCTTGGATTGGTTCTAGACGTCTTCAAAATGTTCCTATCGTCATTACGATCAGTGACACGTGATCTTCCAGTGCGTTGGCTGTTAGTAGAGCCATCTTGAGCTTTCTGACGCTTTAGGAACTGAGAAATGCCCGCCTCTGTCACGCCGAACATTCCTGCCAACGTCATCATGGTCAGTCCATTTTGACGACCCACAACGATGGCTCTTTTGTCGTTATCAGCCAAATTCTTATTTCCAAAGGTTCTTCCCATGTCTGAAAAACATGAAAAAAAATCATATGGCAACATTATTAATTTTTAAAAAAATTTAATAAAAAAATAAATAAAAAAAATAAAAAGCATAAAAAAACAAAAAAATGGAATTCAATAAAAAAATGCCTAAAACGCGTCACAGTCATTGCGGACATGTCTTTGTATACCGTATATGTTTCAAAGTATATTTTACATTATCCCTGAAAGTTATATATAAATCGGATAAGTACTCGCTGAGATATCCCCAAAAAACCAAAACTTAATAGACTTTTGAGCGGTACTGTATATCTCTATTTAAAGAAACTTTGCGCTAACCATAAGACGGCAGTTGCAGGTCTAAGAGTATAAATGTGTGTTTTTTTTTTCTCTCTTTCTGGCACAGAAAACCATTATATTTTAAGTTCATCAACGGTATAAACCTTAGTTTTTATAAAAAGTGTTGAAGAGTGATAAAAATTAGAAAAAAAAATTAGTTCCGAAATCCTAAAAGTAGTAAAGTAGTTATTTTTTTTCTTAAATGAAATTATTAATTTCGGAAATGTTGGGAATGTTGTGAATTTGATTGGGTCCAGTTCAAATAGAGGCGCAACTTGTTCTTTTGAAGAGGAATCTACGTGTAACTTGAAAACAAAAAAAAAACGAGAGAGCCGAAAGACAGAAACGACAGCGAAAATGCGCCCCATTGAGACCGCGTTTTTCGATGGTACGACAAAATCTCAAGTCCGCAAATCTCGAGGACCGTAATCTTGTGTACGCAGATCTAAAGTCCCATAACCTTGGAAACCACACTCTTGGAAAGCAGAAATCTTCCTTTTTAGTCTTCTTTATTGCACTTTATCTACTTATATTCTCTTGTTTGGATCACCGAATACAATTTGTGATAAAATCTATTCGCAAAAGCGTTGATTTTTACTTTCCAAGATTGTGGTTTCCAAGATTTTGGTCTCCAAGATTATGGGACTTTGGATCTGTGTACACAAGATTACGGTCCTCGAGATTTGCGGACTTGAGATTTTGTCGTACCATCCGTTTTTCCAAAAAATTCGAGTCCAGTACATCTCTGGGAAGATTAAGAAACTGTGGCGAAATCTGAACATCTAACATTTGAACGTTATTCATTTAATCTTCTTGATAATCCTCTCTTCGGATAGAATTGATTCAAATGCACTGCCAAATTCGGAAGTGCGGAAAACGGGTGCAAAAAGGGAGTGACTGCAAAATGGCCGCTAAAAGGGTCCCTTTTTACGGCCTTTATTGAGCCTTTCATTTTTGGTGGGTTAAAAAGGGTCATAAAAGGGCGAAAAAAGGGAGAGGCCGCGAAAAGGGTGAAGAAAGAGTGGGGGTTCAAAAAGGTTCTGAAAGTCTCTGTTATTGATGATTTCCGATGTTATTACTGTAGCTTATTTCGGTTCATACGCAGTCACTTTTAAAGATTATTCTCAATTTAAAAAAAATTGTATTTCTCAAAAGGGTCTAAAAAGGGTGGATGAAGGCCGATGAAAGGACGCAAAAAGGCAGAAAAAAGGAAACCGTTTAGGAACAATTTCCGGAAACAGACGGATCCGTAACGGACGCTCAAAGGCCCGTGAAGGGTCCTTCCGACTTTGCCTATGTGAGCGCTAAAAAGAATAAATACTTTTTTTGAAACTTTGTGAAAAAAAAAATTGAAATGTTGAAGATATGAAAACATAAGAGCCATCATAAATCAGCTATTCAGTTCACGAAGGGCGACTAATCAAGAAAAACTTTCTCGTTGTTTGTAAACTATAAGAGTTGTCGCAAGAACCACCATATAGACCCAAAACTGTTTGCTGAAATAAACTGCGAGGAGGCGATAAAACCTCAAGGCTCCGTCTAACAAATTTTTTTAAATACAGTTTATTATGAACAGAACAGAATAAGTTAGAATATTTTAGAAGTTAAAAGTGTGAGATCTTTATAATAAAAAAAAAGTTTGAGACAGACTCACCATTTGACAGAGCAATACAGGGAGCGGCAGCCTAAGGCCAAACTATACAATACAACAACACAAGTTTAATACACAGGGATAGGAGATTTTTTTACTCCGAATTAGGCTTTCGATCAAGGACGAATTAGAATTAGTTCTGCTAAAAACGTTTATTATAAAGGTTTTCAATGTAGAAATACAGTAATACTCCACTCACCGAGAGCTTGCGACCAAAGTTACTAAAAAAAAAAGTCAAAAATATTATTTACGCAAATCAAACTTTTTTGCCAGAATGTAAATATTAGTGTCATAAATTTTTTTTTCTTAAAATGCTGTCTCAAGCTATGGTGAGTTATAGCTTAATATTTGGAGAATTTATCAGAGTGCAAAATAAAAAATAAGTGTGAAAATTGTGAGAAACATGTATCAAATGAATGAGAAAAATTCATCAATGTGAATCAATGGCGCTTTTTGGTATCTTTCGAGCTGCGCGTAAGACCTTCAGGCTTGAAGCGAACATGACCATTGACGGGTGGAAGCTTGTTCATGATGATAGCCTGGAAACATTTCATTTTCAGATGGAATCTCCTTGAATTTGAATGAAGGACATCAACGAAAACAACAAACCTGGATAATATATTCAGAAGAAACGATGTCCGCTTTCTTTTTTGACGCGTTCTCGACAACTTTAGGATTCGCACTGTTGTCAGTAAGTAAAACTTCGTATTCGCCTGCAAATGAGCCGTTTCAAGGTGATTTCTTAATGCATCTTCTGAGAATTAAAAACAAACTTTCAGGTTCTTCTTCAAAAAGTTCTCCTCCAAGAAACTTGACGATCGGCTTCCAAATCTCATTAAAAGACATGTTTTTGCATTCACCAGTCAAGGGATGTCGCGAATGAACAAAAACCCTTTTGTTTTTAAGCAAAACCCCGGCTTCTCTTGAACTGAAAAAAAAATAAAACAATTTCTGACAGATAAAAAAAAAACGAACAGTGGATAAAGTTTATGATCCAAAATCGAAACCCCGGCTGGAAGTAGAAACTCTTCATAATCAACCAAAACACCCTGAAAAGAATATTTATTTTTTCTATACACGAAAAAAGTAATCGAAAAAGTGTTGAAAGAAAAATCGGCTTACTTCTTTCAAACATTGTCGCACCCATTTATGTGAAACACAAGGCATTCCACGAGCCATCGCCGCCAAATACTTATGAGTTCGATAATGAGTGTCAGATATCAGGAAAGGCTCCAACTCAGGATGGTCATCGAAATCCTTAAATATAATTTCGTGTTGACCCCAATTCAAGTTGGCCGTGAAAAAAAAAAAATTAAAAACTGGAGAGTAAGCCTGTTTCAACGTTTTATTGGTTTTGATCTTCTACAGGGTATATCTAAAAAAAAGTTTTAAAAAAAGCTATAACATATGCTTCGGTGGTTCTTCGCCAGATTACTATCATAATCGAATATAAATCGCAATAAATGAAAATTTTCAGCTGGACGGCAAGAAGTGAGTCTCTTTCATTACCAGAGAATCTGGTTCACTACTCGTACACCAACATAAAACATAAAATATAGGTTAAAAAAACCTTGAAATCTTCGACAACAGTTCCCATCCGCATGACGATGTGTTCATGCATGAACTTCTTGCGGAATAACGATCCATCGGGCGACGGCCGATTGGCAGAAGTCAAAATGAAAGCTTTACCTTCGAAAAGGTGAACGGCTGCACCAGTTGGAGCTTCAAAAAAAGAATATATATATATATATATAAATATATATATTTCGATTAAGAGGAAAAAAAACTCACGAGGAATCTCTTCTTCGGCCATCAGACTGGATTCCAACTTCGGAGGTGGCGTTCCTCGTTTTGATCTGCTGCCACGGCCTTTACCTGTAAATTTGCAACGATTAAAAAAAGATTCATTAATGATAATATAAAAAAAGCCCAGTAAGAAAAAAAGATGTTGAGTCGCCAGAAAATGGAGAACTGGTGACCGTTATTTTTTTCCTTGTGAATTAAAAATCTTTATTATACTCGGAGGACAAAAAAATTGGAAAAAAATTTTCATATAGTTTTTTTCAAATAAAACTCTAAATTAAAAAAAGATGACGTGAAAAAGCAATAAATTAATAATTTAAGGACAAAAAGCTTTGAATTCAAACGAAACAATTGTTAATCTGAAGAAGAAATAAACAACAAAAAAAAAAAGGTACGTTTTTTTGGAGAGGATGAGAACGCGCTTTGCAGATCAAATTCAGTAATTTTGTTTTTCGCGGTCTTTCATTAAACCCAAAAAAAGGTCAAACGTTGTGAAGAGGACGATGGCGGGGTTTTTTCTGTCGTTTTTGCACTTTTGGGCGTTTTCGGTTGAGCCTTTGTAGCCGTTGGCGTAGCAACGGCCACCGCAGAAGCGGCAGTCGACCTCCTTTGACGATTGTCAATCGAAGAAATATTATCTAAAAGCAAGTTTCGCCTCATCGAAAACATGTATAATATTAACCAGTGATAATCTGAGTGGCTTCACTTGATTTCTTCTGAATGTACTCTTTCCAATCGTTCATGTCAAGCGAGATATTTTTCCAATTTACACTAAAAGAAATTTAATTCTTGTCGAGGAAGAAAAAAAGAACCTCAAAGTCTCTCCGTTTGGTTCCATGTCTTCATCCAAAACCACTATTTTGAACTGTCCCTCCGTCCATTCATCAGCCGAAGCCGCATTAGGACAGGCCAGCACTTGAGCAACATTATCTTCGTAAAAGCACTCAAACCAAGCAATTAAACAGAAATAAAAAATTTTTTTCCGAACCGTTTTCTCAGATACAACGGCCCTCAAAGGAATCACGCCGGCAGTTGGGACATCCTTGACAATTTGGTCAGCCGTGAAGTAAACTTTGAAACGGCCCAGAGCATCACGACTGCAAATTTTTGGATAGTGAAACACCTTCAAAGGATAACTGTAATCAATTGTAATTTAGCAGAAGTTTAAAAATAACGAAAAGAATTGTTATAGTCAATGTTTCTCGACTTGAAAGGCGAGGGAGGCGGGGCAGGGGGCAGGACACGTATCGTGTGCGTTCGCGGTTCTTGGCACGTGTTCAATTCAACCGCCATCGACTTTTTGAGAAGCCCGTTTTTCGCTCTTTTCATTCCTTTTTCAATTATTTATTGATTATATCCATGTGTGCATCAAAAAATTGTAGAAAAAATTGAAAAAGAGCGGCTGCCGAGCTTTTTAAATAGTCGGCGGCAATTTAATTGTACTCGTGCAAAGAACCGCGAACGCACACGCTACGCGTCCCGCCCCTTGCCCCGTCTCCCTCGCCTTTCAAGTCGGGAAACATTGACTATACAACTTAGTATGTTATAAATATTTTCCGCACTACTTCGATTTTTAAAGAAATTGGAAAATCTGAAAACTGCAACTTTTTAACTTGATCCGTTTTTTAGCGTTTTCTTTTTAATGTGAAAAAAGCTGCTCTTGAAACCGTAAAAAAAGAAAAACAAAATGAATCTCCTCAGAAAAACTTAGAAAATGTAGAAAGCTCACTCATCGACGACGATAGCGGGATAATAGATTTTGGCGAAGAGAGCATAAACTCGAGCCCCTTTTTGGTGGGGCGCGTGTTCGTCTTCAGGATGGTCGATCATCCACTGCTGCTCCGAGGTGAACTCCGGGATCTCAACGTGAGGCTTCTTCGCAGAAACAGGCGTCGTTTCCGTATCAGCTCTGAGATTTGGACAATAGAAACAACTTTGAAAAGGGCCATGCGGATGCAATCATAATAATTTTTAAAACGAAAAGTTTCTATTGAAAACAAATTGAACCAAGTAAAAGGGAAACTTTTTAGTGATCATGAAGCACGTTCTTAGCCAGGTTTTACTTATCCTGGAGCGTTCCAAAATTAATTTGAACAAAAAAAAGTTTGGAAAAATTACTTTCTCTTGCGAGCAGTCTTGTTCTGTTCAGATTTAGTAGTGTCGGTATCCTCAAAGTCCATAGGCTCATCTGCGAAAACGTCTTCCTTCTCCGATAGCTTTTGCGGTCGTGATCTTCTGAAATTCAAAAAATTATAACTTCTAAAAAAATTTCAAAAAAAAATTCTTGAAAGATTGTAAACTTGGCTGATGATGTGGCGTGCGATGAAGCTTGCCGACTAGGAGTCATTTCCGCTAGAGATTTTCGATTGGTAGCCTTGGGAGTCACCAAATTTCCAATTCGAGATTCAGCAGCTTTTTCCGTCTGTTCATATTTTCCGATACCAACTTTCTCGTACTTCACTGATCCGAATGACTGAACTTGCATCTGAAAAAAATTTTTATATTATAACTTCTTAAATTTAAAACTGAACATACGTGAATATTTTTTTGAGAGGTTCTGGATGTTCATCGATTTTGGTATCAATATCATATGGGTCCGGTTCTGCTTCAGCTTCAGCCTTCTTTTTTGTAGTCGACTTGGCCCTAGCTTGCGTCGTCGGAGTTTTTGCTTTACTTGCCGACTTTTCAGAAGAAAGTGTTTTCTTGGTTTCAGAAACCGGCGTTTCTGCCGGTTCGGTAGTCTTGACGCCTTGAAATTTGCAAAAAAATGAATAAAAAACTTTTAGAAAAAAGTTAACATTACTTCAAAACAAAAATTGAGAGAAGTCGTTTTCGTTGAACTTTCTATTGTTCATTACCAAAAAATTCAAAGGGCCTACTCAACCTCAAACAAAAAAAAAGAAAAAAACTTGAAAACGAACGTTTAGAACGAGAAGGTGTCTTTTTCAGATCTTGATCGGATTCGGGCGTCTTATTTTTATCGTTTTTAGCTTCATCTTCTACTTTTTCCTCCTCAACTATCTCTTCCTGATCTTTCGTCGATCGCCTATTCTTCGTTGCAGGGCTGAAAGCGTGGATATGATTTAAAAAAAAGAACACTGCTCCGACTTTTTTGAATTTCACACTTACGTTTTGGTTTTGGGTTCGGGAGTGGGAGGGATCTCCGTCGGGGCACGAGCGCGTAAAGAGCGGCGACCGGAAGAGTTCTCCGGTGGAACATGTTGATCTTCTTCCGTATTTGGCGCCTTTTCTTTGCGCTTACTTATTACTGGCAACGAATCGACTTGCACCTGAGGGAATTAAAAAGATGAAATTTACGAATATTGGATCTTGTAAAGGTTATGCTATACATAGCTGATCTTTTTCATTTTGCCAGCGAACTTTTCGAAACTTGCCGTCTTCTTCATTAATTTTTTTTTGTAAACTATTATCTTGTTGAGTTAAATTTTGATGTGCGAAAAAAACAACAACTAAATTCTGGTGATTACCATCAAAGCGAAAATGCATTCACCTGAGATTGTCTTACAGAACGCCGTTTCGTAGGTGGTGGCACATCTTCTCTTTCTCCAGAGTCTTGTTCACTTTTCTCTTCGAGATCAACCCTTTCACCTTTCTGAATCAAAAAATAAATTCACAAAATTCAAAAAGAAGACATACCGACAAAGATTTTCGACTTTTTCCACGAGGAGTTCGCTGTGTTGGATGAACCTCTTCCGGTTGTAGGTCCAATTTTTCCTGATCTTCAGAAGTGCTCGGCGTGCTAGTTTGCTCAGCAACGACTACTTCTTGAGTTGGACTCTCCACCTCTCGATGGTCAGCCACATTTACACTTCAAAAAAAAAAATCGTTAATTCACTGAAAAATAGAAAGAAGAAGTTCATATACCTCTCTTTTGGCTCGCTAGGTACGATCTCCTCGGTAGATGAACTCTCCTCAGCGGATCGTAATTCCTCGCTTCCCACAGCTGTATTATTTGGTTCTTTATCCTCAAGTCCGTCTTTATCAGATTCTTCGAGAATATGCAACGTCGCGTCGGCTTCTTTTTCATTTGAAGTTTCAGGAATTTCTTTTTTTTCCACATCATTTGAAATTCCAAGAATTTGCTCCTCTTCTTTCATGTCGTCCAACTGTTCCGAAACTTCTTTTTTTTCTCCCATATTATCTGAGAATTCAAGGATTCGCTGCTCTTCTTTCATGTCGTCCAAACGTTCTGGAACTTCTTGTTTGTCTTTCATGTGGTTTGAAGTCTTCGGGCTTTCCCCCTTTTCTTTGACATCGTTCAGATTCTCTTCTACCACTTCACTATCTTCGGATACGAGTTCAGGTTTTTCCTGTGGAGGAATATCAATCTAAAAAATACAAGAAACTTAAAAATATTGAATCGAAATTACCTCAGTATCATTCAAAGAGGTGTCCATGGAGAGAATCTTCTTCTCGAAAATCTCAGTTACGTCGCTGCGGGGCTCTTTCTGCTCATTGTCGTTGTCATCTTCCAAAAACTGAAAAAAAAAACTTTCAATATGAAAATCAAGAAATTTGAAAAAAACACTTCACACTTTCACTTACACTTGTGTCTTCCTTGGGATCCTGAGCAGTCTTATTAGGGACGTTCGAGACGTCGTCAGAGCTGCCCGACTTTGTGTACTCATTTTCAACGGCTGGTACGCCGTTTATATTTTTCTCGACCACGGGAATACCACCTGCTGAGTTCCCCAACCTTTCCAAAACAGCGGAATCTCAAAGAGAATGATATTTAAATTGAATATCATCGAACTTACCTTTTTCTTCAACTCCGTTATGTTCGTTTTTTTGTAAGTTACCATCAACTTCCATAGAAGAGATCTCCATCGCCTTCTTAAAAAAAAAAAATATTCTAAATCTCGAAAACCAATTCAACAAACATTTAGACGTCCTCCAGAGTTCCCAAATAAGCCTTTTCTGTTCAGCAAAGACGAAGAAGAGCTTGAAGGACTGAAAATAGAATTTTGAAACATTCTATAAAACAAGAACTTTACCTTCTAAGATCATCGGAGATATTATCATTGAAGGAGTTCCCTGAAAATCCCTTTATCAGTATCAAAAACCCATTTGCATCCGAATTAACGCGAAACACATGAATACGTAATTTTTTCAGGATTTTTTTTTTGAGGTTCGCAAATCTTATCGACTGCTAGTGTAAGACAAGGTAATAAAAAACAAATTTTTTTAATCATGAACTTCACGTTGCATTCTCAGATAACGAGTTCCTTATGCAAACGTACTAATAATTAAACTTTCAACACAGCTATTAGAACAAAAAACAAAATAATTTACCGATTTCCGCATTAGTCACTTCCATAGCTCTATGTACAATTCGATTTCTGAAAAAAATTGATCAAGTGAATGAAACAGATATCAAAGGTTTTCATCTGAAAATAATAGTTAGAAAAAGCTTGAATAAAATTAACTTTATAACTGATTCATTTATTTAATAGAATCTGTGAAGCTTTTTCATGATTTTTTTCTGCTTTTTCTTCTGCTCTATTCATGTTAAAACAACCAAAAAACAATCAATGAAAAAAAGGAAAATTTGAATATCCAATCTTGAAAAAGGAATGAGGTGTAATTTAAAGATTTTGCGACTTTCAAGTATTTTCGAAAAACTCTTTCACTCTTTCATTCTGAACGAATGTATCAAGTTTTTAGCTATCGGAAAAGATCATGCAAAATAAGAAGTTTCATAGTATCAACCTCTATCAAAATGTAGCCCTTGGGAAATATTCTAACTATATTGATAGTGATAATGAAACCGAAGCTCCATCCAAACTCTCAAACATCAAAAGAAGCAATGGAAGTCGCAAAAATATTTTTCAATGAGAATTGTTTTTTCGTGTCTTATTAAGAAGTGCTTTGAAAAATCCTTTTCTTAAAGAACTCAATTTTCATAGCTTCATTATCGAAAACCCTAATTTATACTCTTTGAGTAAAGTTAAAGTGATTTGTAAAACATAAAAATACATTTGAATAAAAAAAAAGAAGAAGCGTTTCACCAGTATTTTTGGACGCGGAGCGTGCAGTTGATGCGCAGCTAATTCGGCACAGTGAACAGCGAGCGTACGGTGGCCGCTAGAATTTTTATTATTTTTTTTTTTCATTATAGAATTTTAAAACTTACTTTAACAATCTCAAAAGGTATCGATAACATTTCTATTTGATAAAATGAGCACTTTATATAATTTTTCATAATCATCGTAACGACCGTTTAATTTTTTAGGATTCTCAAATTTGAATTCTCGTTTTCTTGTTTAATCGCATTATCGAAATTTCTGCCGCGGAACTAATTTTTTTCTTTGTTTATGGTAACACATCCGATAGAAGCCTAAAAAAAAATTTTTCAGGATTGAAAAAAATTTTTTTGGTCATATTTTCAAATTTCTTTCTGATCTGTTTGAAAAGATCTGAAAAAAATTATCGAAACGTTGAGTCGTTTTTTTCAGTGTTATTTTTCGGAATTTTTTTCGAATCAAGACTTTTTTTGGTGCAGTGCCGTGTTCAAAGTCATCCCGCGAAATTTAAAATAGCCGTCAGATGGTGAAAAAGAAAAGATTTTTTTGTTGTAGTGTTGTGTAGATAATTATGAAATAAATAACTTTTAAAACAAAATTTCGAATTTCGCGAAATTACTTTGAACGCTGTATTTCGTCCTTTAAACTACAAACTAGGTTTTTTTAACTGATTAGGGCATTCAAGGCTGGCGTGTCACAAAAAAAATACGGTATAGAAAAAAAAATTCAGATATAATAGGAGATTGTGTAGATTAATTCGCCATTAGGAGACTTTTGGAGTGCTATCTATATAATGGCGTCTATATTTTCATAGTAATTTTATCTCAGAGTAGTGGCAAATGAGTTGCATATGCACCAGGGATGCACGAGAGACGATCTCGTCTCGAGACTTTTCTAAGTGAAAAAAAAGACCTGTCAGATTTTTTGTAATTTTTCTCAATAATGAGAAGTTTTCGCACATTTTTGAGTTGTGGTCGTTTTCCAGTGTTATTTTGGGTGGTATGAAAAAACGCAAGAGAAATCTCAAACGACGACTTTTTTGATTTTTTCATATCACTAGGGAACTTTCCGACGAATCTTTTTCTGATTTTTTTATCTCGATAAAATCTTCGTTTTAAATCTTCTTATATAAAGTAGGTAGTTGGTTCACGATTAAAACACAGAAATAGGAAAAAAAAATGTTAATAGATGTTTTATAAACCGAAAAACATGAGGGAAAAAAGTCAAGAAGGGATGGGATTCGGCGGGAAAGTGGCCGTCGGAAAGTTCCCTAGCGATATGAAAAAATCGGAAAAGTCGCCGTTTGAATTTTTGTAGGTGTTATTTTCATACCACCTTATTTTGAAACAAAATTTTGGGGTTTTTTTTTCATTTTGGATGGTCTCGAGATATTTTTTTTCGTCTCAAGATGAAAAGCTTCGTCCCAAACATCCCTGATTTGCACCCACTAGTACAGCGGCTAGTATGGAAACCAGTCCATTAAAGAAGATTGATTGTCTTCTTTTTACGATTTTCGCTGTATTTTTCTTTCTTTCCTTATTTTGAGACGGATCGAATGGTTATACTTTTATGATGAAAATCAAACATGTTGGTAACGTCGGATTATATTGCTCCGCCTTCTTGGCAAATGTCCAATATGGATTTACAAATTTCATGCAACTTTAACTTTTTGTTTCACTAAGATCGTTCCCTTCCTAGCGCGACCTCGTTACTGTCTCGCGCTAAGGTGCTCTTTAGAAAAATTTCTTTCAGATCCATTAGTTTTTAAAATATGATTTTTTTTTATTATGTTTTTCATTTTCATTACGTAACTACGCAAAATCGTATAAAATTTTGCCTCCTCGGACCTTGGTAACGCGAATCGGACGTGTCGGGGCATTTCTAGTGACCACTTTAGAAGCCTCAGCCCTCTTAAGTGATCCCTAGAATCGCCCAGAAACGTCCGGAGCACGTCCGTTTCGCGTTACCAATGTCCGAGTCGAAATAGTTTCCCATGGAGCATAGTTACTTCTAACTATTTTTTTTCATTTCTGTGGAATATGCCGTGTTCAAAGTAATTTCCGCGAAATGCACACATAAGTTGTCTCTGGGTCTACAAAAAAATAAATTATCTTTTTCAATCTCTGAATGCTATTTTTGGATTTTGCGGAATCACTGAACACCGAATTAGTTTTTCTCTATGAAAGTTTAGTTTCAGTGTATTTTTTTTTTTGCGACGCTGAAAAAAAAGTTTCCTAGCGCCGAATTAAATTATTCTTCAGTGGAAAATCCGTTTATTTTACCGATCTTTTTCTCCTTTTTTTGAAAGCTGATCGAGTGCGTTCAGATTTTTTGTAAAATTTGCCGTGTTCAAAATTATTCCTCAAAAGGCAAAATAGTCGTCAGAGAAAGAGAAAATTTAAAGAGAGTCAGAGATAGTTTTACATTTTGCGGAAATTACTTTGAAAGCGACATATAGAAAACCGCTGAAACTTATATGGAATATGGTAATGTAAAAATAAACGCAGATTTTTTTGGAAAGAGTAGAACAAGAAAAAAAGTCGTTTCGCAGAAATGGAAAAAGATTTCTTTATAAGATTTGAAGATTTGGAACATCTCTCAATCGCGCAGGCAGATCAAAATGTACGGAGTCTGAAATATAGTCAATAAATTCGAAAAAAAAAAGAGGAAAACTTTTTTCTCTGTTTAATTTTTAAGCGCATTCGCAGGGGCATATTTGCAAAACAATAAGTATATTGCCTCAGGCTCGCTACGACTCTTTCCGTTATTTTAGATTTATCGTATTTAAAAAAAAGGAAGAGAATTCCTCCTTTTTCACATTTGATTTCTGAAGTATTCCTGAAGTTTGCAGGTAAAATGGTCAAGGCCACCAGTGTGAAAGACGTTGATCAGCACGATGCTGTCAAAAGCATTGCTTTCTTCTTGAAAAAGAGCGGCAAGGTCAAGGTCCCCGAATGGTCTGACCTTGTCAAGCTCGGTGTTCATAAGCAACTTGCTCCAGTAGACCCCGATTGGTTCTACACTCGCGCGGCTAGCTTGGCCCGCCATTTATACTTCCGACCAGCCGGTAAATTTTTCTTTATTAATAAAGCTTCGAAGTTCACAGGCGTTGGTGCCTTCAAACGCGTTTACGGTGGCAACAAAGGTCGAGGAGTTGCTCCTAACCACTTCCAAACCGCTACTGGAAACGCTATCCGCAAAGCCATCCAAGCTCTTGAAAAAATCAATTGGGTTGAGAAGCACCGTGATGGAAAGGGCCGCGTTTTGTCTAAGCAGGTTTGTTTTTTTTTTTTAGTTTTTCCTTTTCACAAACAATAATATAATTTTTCTGTTGCCTTTCGTGTGTGAATATTCACATCTTTTCAGCCCGTCCGGTTTGGCACACTGTACGTTTAAATTGTGCATACACCAATAGCGGTTTTTGGGCGATATCTTCGTTATTAACGCGCTTTTTGTACGAAAAAATGAACAATTTGGAAGAAAAACACATATAAAACATTCAAAGATAAAAATTTAGTTTTAATAATCAAGTTTTTTTGCGAACGCTGGCAAGCCTTGGAAAATGGCCTAATTTGGGAAATGCGTCTTTAGTAAGTGAGAAGTCTTTTTTTCTGTAATTTTTTTATCTATTAATGTCAGAAATTGCCTTCTTAATTGTATTCAATACAAAAAATGATCAAAAATGGTCTAGTATGGCCAGCGAAGACGGCGCAGTGCAAACCGGACGGGTCCCTTTAGGTCTGAACTGGTGTGGAATTACACATAAATTGTAATTTGAAAAACTTCATTTTTTGACCAAAAATTGTAGTCCGTTTTGTTATTTAAAGTTGCTAATGAGTAACTGATAAAGTGCGCTCTGAAGTGGTAACATCTTTGTAACATTGTAAGCGTGTGACTAAGATTATTTTTCATCAATTTTCAAAAGCTTTTAAGAATAAATTTTTTATGCAGCGTTCAAAGCTAATTTGACGCGCTGGGAAACATTTTTCTGGTTTAACGGTACGAGCCGAAGCGCAGCAGATTCCCACGGCGTGATCAGACGGCTCTACAAGGAGCGTGCACGGTGCGAGCACTGATTTTGCACTTTTTTTGTTGCACGGTGCATGTTGTCGTTTTGAACCGCGCATGTGGTGCAACACCGCACGGTGCTGACACTTCGAATCAGAAAATTGGGTATCCGAACTCTCCTCCATTCAGCCCATTTCTCTCAGTTCTACTGTTTATTGTTTATTGCATATTCAATGTAAGAGTACATGTGCAATTGACTTTGATTGATTTGTCTGTGTTTAAACGGCGGTAGGAGCTGTGGCTTAGGCAGAGAAGTTGTGAATTTCGCTCGTAGAACATCAGGTACAAGAGAGGTCGTAGGAAGAGTTACGGTGCCGGCTTTCCAAAGGCCGATGGCAGAGATTTTTTCTGCATGCAGCTCCCAATTTTATCTACCCCGGAGGGATGAAAGGCTTGGTCGACCTCGGGGGGGATTCGAACCTACGACCTTGCGGACGTTAGAAATGAGCTATGCCGCTCAGTTCTACATGTAATTTTTTTTTTTTTCGTTAGAAAAGTCGGATGATGGAGAAAGTAAAGGCCTAAATTGAGTATCAAAGCATGTTCAGTTTTGTGGTTCAGAGTGTCAGCACCGTGCGGTGTTGCACCACACCCGCACTAAAAAGACCCAAAATTGCGAGGTGCAAAAGGACAACATGCACCGTGCACGTTTCTTGTAGAGGGCTTTGCCTTCTTGTGGCAAATGTTCAATATAAACTTATTTTCAAAATATTTTTCTTACCAGCTGGGCGGGGCCAACCAATCACTTTGGGGGAATCTGTTGCGATTCGGCTCTTAATTTTGAACCAGCAAAACTGTTTTGCTACGCGCGTCAAATTAGCTTTGAACGCAGCACTACAAGCTTTTGAGAAAAGGAGAACCCGTACGTTCTTTACCTCTCCATCGAACACCATTTTTACGTCAAAAAAAAACCAAGGACTCCTAGGACATAATAATACCTCTGTTTTCGACGAAATTATATTTTTCGCTGCCGTAAAATCGAGAGATAGCCTACAGGCGAGTGGTCAAAATTGCAGCGTTTTTTTGATTATTCGAAATTCGAACACGAAAAAAACGAACGTTACGTTATATTTTCGATTTCAAAGTTTTTATTTTAAATCAAGTGGTTACTTCAATGAAGCTCTTCAATGTTTGAAAATTAAACCAGATACGCCGACAGCATTGATAAGATTCTGATTTTCCACGAAAATTTGCATGATTAAGCTATGTTTAGGGTCGCAAAGATCTCGACAGAATCGCTACCGAACTCCGGCAAACTGCCCGACCTGCCGAGTTATAATTTTTTTTTGTTGATTTTATAAATGTTATCATTATTGTTGTTTTGCCAAATCGAAAATTTAACACATTCAAATTATGGACAAAACATGTTTCGTGTTACTACCATTTCTGCGCCAGCTTGTCGCGCTTGTCTTTCCGCCAAAAATACCGTATACCAAATTAGATCAAAACGGAGAATTTTCCCTTCAAGACCTTTTTGCTGTCTTTTGATCTTTGGTAGGGCACGGTGTTTTTTCACTACGTCAGACGCACTATCGCATACTCAGAATTGTTTTTTTTTCAATTTTAAAATTTGCAATTTTAGGATAATAGCTCCTGAAATGTTCGAAAGTTGTCAGTTTGAAGAATATAATGTGAAAAAAACATTCACTTACGTTAAAAAAACATTTAGGAACGATTTCGAAAGGGGAAAAACTCTAAATTACTAAAAAAATATTATGAAAATGAATCAGCTCCCATTGAATAAGCAATTATCAACATGAAAAAAAGATTGAAATAAGGAAAATTCAAGGAGAAAATAAAAAAATTAATATTTTTATATGGTGGTATGAAAAAAACCACCAGCGAAAATTCAAACGGCGACTTTTCGGATTTTTTCATATCGCTAGGGAACTTTCCGACGGCCACCTTTCCGACGGATCCCTTTCCGACTTTTTTCCCTTATGTTTTTCAGTTTATAAAACATCTATAAACGCTTTTTTCCCTATTTCTTTGTGTTTTAATCATTAACCAACTACCTACTTTATATAGGGAGATTTAAAACGAAAAGTTTATCGAGAAAAAAAGTCGGAAAGGTGGCCGTCGGAAAGTTCCCTAGCGATATGAAATAATCGGAAAAGTCGCCGTTTGAGTTTTCGCTAGTCTTTTTTTCATAGCACCTTTTATATACCTTGAAAACCTAGCTTCAGAAAAACAAATGGATAGAGCAGAAATTTTAGAAAAAAACCTCGTATGACACGCCTGTTTAAGGTGGCCGGTCGTGTTACGGTAGTTTGGATAGGGTTTTCAATAATAAAACGAAATCTTGTGAACTTTTTGTGACGTATCTTGCCTTGTAACCTCGAGAAATAGGTCCTCAATAAATTGCAAAAAAAAAAGAAAAAAAATTTCCTGGCTGACTGCGCAATATTGACCGGCCGCCGTAGTACTGTCTCAAACATGCGTGATGGCGAAATGTTTAATTTTGCTTATTTCGCGAAATAATAAGACGAATAACGTCTCAATTTTTAAAACGCCGAATTTACTTTGAACACGAAATTAGAGATGATTTCATCGTCGAAAAGCTGCGTCTCGAAGTTTCTTTTTTCATTTTTTCTCAAAAAGTCCTGTTTTTCACTCAAAAGAGAAAAGTTTTGGTCTCTCTAAGCAGCCAATTTTTCGGATTTGCGAAAAAGCGAAGTTTCCCGTCAGTGAGCAATTATCTTTATCTTAACAACAGTAGATAACAAGAAATGTATTGAAACAATAAATACTTGAGCTTTCATATTAACTATTGATAAAAGAATAAAAAATGAAGATTCGGAAATTCTAAAGGCTTTTTTTGATTTTGTGTACGGCGCCTTCTACGAAGCGTTGCGCATGAGTCGCTGTCTGCAAATAGGGAATATTTTAATGGGGTTATGCAAACTCTCTTTCTTTCTTTTTTCGAAAATTGAGAAACGGTTTCAGAAAAAAAAAATCGACCCATTCTGATAAAATTCGGGATTATATGTAAGTAAACATACAAAGTAGAAAGCATAGAGATACGCGGAGACACCCGCAGCGATTACGAGTTCGAAAACGGCTGGCTTCACCCGTTCGGCTACCACCTTGTTAGCCACTCCGCCGTAGACTTTCACGTCCGAGAACGTCACTTGAGATACCGAAACCTGAAAGTGTGAGAATGAGAAAACATTATTCGAGCAGAATTGAGAGCATATCTTAAAAGTTCTGCGATTTCCTGTTTGGTCTAGAAGAAGTTTTCTCATAGATGGGCGCTTAATCCTTCAAAAAATGTTTGAAGCATTAATACGCGGAAATGGAAAAAAAATAAATAAACTATTCATTTATTGATCTGCGCATATTCTAACAGAAAATACGCAATTCTAGTGAATGCACTCACCGCAAATTGGAAAAATATGTCCATATCAGGTCTATCAGCTCTTTATTTGATTATTTAGAGAGAGACCAATTTGAAGATTTGATTCATTGTCTCAAGAGTTGTAATTTCAATATGCATCGACGGAAATTTAAAAAACATCAAAAGAACTAGTGTAAGGTTCAAATAACTTTCCTGACACTTTTCTAGGAGCCAAATTTATGCTGTTTCAGGAAAGTTTCTCCCCAAGTTAGGCGCGCCCTAACAACTAACATTTAAGGATGGTCTATGAACCGTGTTTTTCTTTCATTACTGATAGAATTACTGCATATAGTGAAGACTTGTGAAAGACCGTAACGGATCCGCTGCAAGATTTTAAAAAAATTTCAAAGCCCTTCTTATTCCTTCTATTGAATTATTACCCAAAAAACTTCACTGACCTTTATTTCCTCAAAAGTGAGGATATTTTGAAAATTTGACTTTTCACCTCTCACCTGTGCGTAGCTGGAAGCTGCGACGGCAATGTTCGCAGACGCGGACTCTGTGGCGACTTTGTCGCCGACCGGGCGAGGCTTGCTGGCGAATTGCCGGACAAAATGATGGACCCGTTGGCGGTCGACCGCGTCGCGCGACAGCATCGTCGTCTCTGACGTCACTCGGACATCGCCAGACACGCCCCCTTCGGGCAACGAGAGCATGTGTCCCAACACAGCTTCGGCAATAGTTCTGTATTTCATTCATTAATCCTTGAAAAGACAATCAACGAGTTTTTTTTTTGAGACATTGTGCCCTTCTTCATAGCAAGATTTAAATATTTCATGTTTCTCATTTTTTTTTTGAATGAATTTTTTTTTTCGAATACCCATGATGGAAATGATGATTTTCTCTCTGTTTTTTCGAACAAAACAGTTCAGAAAAAAAAACAGACCTGATATTGGCCATCAAATCGTCAAGGTTGATATTGGAAGGTCCATCGAGAACCGAGTTTCTCAAACTGTCGGTGGGAGATCCGAATGAAGAAATGGTAACAGCTGGAAGCCGCTTGATGTTGAATCTGCAAGATTCAGAAACTCAAAAACTGAACGTTTCCAAAAAGCTGTTTCCAATCAAATTATTTGTTGTTGAATATAAAAAGGTTGTAAAAGGTTGAAGAATGACTTCTCGTGCTCCCAAGAATTGACGGCGGTGAGGCTGATCTTCTTGGTGACTAGATCGACGGTCTTGTTCGGCGAGACAGAACGGAGACGCCGGAGGATCCGGGCGGCCACAGAGTTCTCCGAAGGCTGCTTTGAAGTGTGCATCTTCAGGTCGCCGTTCGAACCGATTCCCTCGATGCAAAGCGCAATTTCCAGTTTTTCGTCTATGAATTAACTATGTGTTATGATCGTAGACTGATAGGCTGTAAGGCCAAATATAGAAATTTTGAGAAGAGAGTTGAAAAACTTTCAAGAAACTTAATTTTTTTTAGAAGTTTTTCTTCATAATTTCATCAACATATCGAAGACCACATGTTTTTCAGTTATTAGGTCCAGTTAAAAAAATTTTTTTCAATTCAAAATGATTTCGTTTTTAATAAATATTCAGATCTTCGCAAAGATAAAATGAGCTGGTTTTTACGACAGAAAAAGGATGGAAGAACTATAACAAAATGCGGGTTTCTTGATTATTATAAAACAACGTAAATTTTTTTTTCTACTAAGTCGAAAAAATTACGGAAGTTTGCATATGATTTTGAATCAACACCAAAGAAATACGAGTAAAAAAAAAGAGACCTTCGGTTCCCTTTTGATAGTCTTCAATCCACTGACGAGCACCTTGGTAATTGTATTTTCCAGCTGCAGTCCAAATAAAAACCTAAATTTTTTTGAATATCTCTTAGATAATCCAATATTTTCCCACCAAGTTATAAGGTGGGCGAGTGGAAGGTTTTTCGTAAAATTTGCTGAAAACTGCCAAAAGTTCTAGCAACGCAACAATACCACTTCCGTTGGAATCCGAACCGTTGGCAATTCCCTGAAAATTTTTTAAATAAATATTTGCGTGATTCGAAGTTTCCAAAAAGGAATTAACCGGGAAAACAGCGTGTGAGTCGTAATGAGCGACGAAAGCAATGGTCGGAGCGGATCTTTCGCCACTATTAAGGCGTCCCTAAAAGAAAACATGCTCATTAATCGAAGCGAGAGGACTGAAAAAACCACAATATTGTTGGGCTTATATGTGATTGCGTCCCCGGTCTGCGTGTCAGAAGATGTGAACTGCAAAGAAAGAAAATATAATGCTACATTTCAGAAAAAATTAATAGAAAAATGTTTCAATGAATCACCTGAATCGTATTGGCCGCAACAGATCTAACAAGCTGTTGGGTAGCCGTCGATTCTACGCTGCTTGTCGCTTCAATGTCCGCCAACACCGCCGGCCCTTCAGAAGACGTCGGAGCGACGTACACCGCCAAATCTGTCTTCGTCCTTCTCAGACGAGTTTCGAGATCGATGAATAACTTAACTTCTTCGATTATTGTCGAGCTTTAGCATACGATGTGAAAAAGAATGCCGTGTTCAAAGAGATTGCGCAAAACTAAAAATAGCCGTCAGTCAGAATTATTTTTGAATTTCGTGGAAATAACTTTAAACAAGGCATAATGAAAATGGCATTTATTATGCATAACTTAATTTCAAAAAAAAAAATGAAGCAGTTCAAAAGATGTCAAAATAAAAATGATACCGAAACAACTTTAGTGAAATAAAAAAACATTCTAAAAAGGTACTTTTTAAAAAATGTATCGATTAACATTAAAAAAAAGCATTGTGAAAGGGAAATTGCAAATATATACCTTGCGGTCGGCTTCCGTGAGAACATCCAAATCAGATGGGATGAAAATGAGCAACGCTCCAGAGCTCAACGACAACAACTCGTCCAAATCTCTCCTGGCGACTTCTCTCCATGTCGCCACAAAACATCTCAAACATAATGCTCCAAAACATTTAAAATCTGTGTTTTACCTTCTTAATGCTTTAGAATTTAAAGAAACTGCTTCATATTGCAAGCGATAGTTATAACTTCCGTACATATTGCCACTAATTTCATATTGCTGCAGTCGGTATGCTTGGAATTCAAGATCGACCGCGTCTCCAAGCTGGTGTGAACCACTCACCTGAAACGATAAATGAAAAAAAATGATAATAATAACGAACAAATCTCACCACACATACGGTGAGCAAGAAAGACAGAGAGAAAACTATGAACGGATTCCTCAAAACGTCCAAAATTTCTTCCTGCATCTGAAAAAAAGGTTTCTTGGAAAGAAGAATTATTTCAAAAAAATTGAAAGTATTATCCTAATGAAATCTCTTTAATCAAAACATAAAAAGCGTTACTATCAATAAAATAGTAACTTTATTTTTTTAAAAAAATCAAGAAAAATGAATTCCAGTTCAGATAAAAAGTATAGGAAACGGTACGGCACGGGAGAAAAAAATGCATTATAGTTGAATTATACAAAGCTTTGCAAAGCATTTGATATGCAAATTCAAAAAGAATAAATAAATTATTCCCGCGGAATACAGTAATTCGTCTCTTCGTGGTAATGTAAGACGCAAGGCGGGCGCGGGAACAAACTCTCTTTGGATCGCTTTAAATTTTTTGCTCTACTCTTCGTTTTTTATTATCATTTCTTTATTTTAATTTATGGCGTGTTCATCGGAGGAACGGAACATGCTTCTAAACGAAAAATCGTGTTCATCGGCGCGCCAAAGTTGCTCCAAAACAGTAATAATTTTTGTTTTGGAGCATATTCTTGCGTTTCGAAGCAATTTTCGTTTTTTCCGATGAACACGCCATTATGCATGCATTTTATACTTATTTTCAATCCTAACAAGACTAACACCGACCGCATAATCACAGCTATAAAAATATTTTCATAGTTGAAAAAAAATTTTCCACATTGTTTCCCTTGCAAGGTCTTTTTCAAATTCTTCTCGTGGGTCTTTTATAAATCTTCTGATAAAAACTTATATAGGAAATGGCTGCTGTTTTGGATGAGCCAACCGAGGAGCGGATGATAAATGAAGAATATAAAATTTGGAAGAAAAATACCCCGTTTCTTTATGACATGGTCATGACACACGCCCTAGAATGGCCAAGTCTCACAGTTCAGTGGTTGCCTGACGTTATCAAGGTAAAATATCAATTCAGAATAATTTTTTATGGAAATTTTATCTATCGAAATGATGGGATTTCAGAATGAAGGAACAGATAGCACTACACACCGTCTTATTCTTGGAACGCACACTTCCGACGAGCAGAATCATTTGTTGATTTCAAAGCTAGCGCTTCCAACGGACGATGCACAATTTGACGCCTCACGGTACGATACGGAAAAAGGAGGTTGGATAAAAGTAGTCACATGACAGCTCAGTTCATTTTTTTTTTGTAGAATTCGGAGGTTTTGGAGCGATCACTGGAAGAATAGAGCCTGAGATCAAAATCAACCACGAGGGAGAAGTAAATCGAGCTCGCTATATGCCGCAAAACCCAGTTATAATCGCCACGAAATCACCTAGCTCTGAAGTAAAAAAGATGTATTCTATTTATTTCAATTTTACTTTCAAGGTTTACATTTTCGATTACACGAAACACCCGTCTGTGCCAGAAGGAAATTTGTTTAAACCACAAATTCGCTTGCGAGGACATACAAAAGAAGGTTACGGCCTGTCTTGGAACCCCAACCGAGAAGGATTTATTCTTTCGGCTTCTGATGATCACACTGTATGTTTTAAGTTTGTCTGCAGTCGCTCAGATTCATATATGCATATTTTTTTAATTCTTTGATAGTTAAAAAAAATCTGTAAAAATTTATTTCCCAAAAAAAAAGAAAGAAAAAATATTAAAGGAGCATACTGTGCGTAAGCGTGGGCTCCGACGCGGTCGGTTATTTTTACTGTGATTTCATTTTTTTTTTCTTATTTTGCATTGTTTTTTCGAATAATTTTCAATTTTTTTCTTATTTTAAAAGATTTTTTCTTCTCATGGCGTAGTAGCGATAGTTGAATTTAATCAGCTTCGAAAAATGCAGCGAAATTTTTGACATTTTTGGAGTTTTTTTTTCTGGTTTTTGCACACCATAAAGTTATTTCTCCCTACTAGCGCCCAATAATTTTATGATATTCGTACGTATCTCAATGAGACGGATCGAATGGTTATACTTTCATGCTGAAAATCAAACATGTTGGTAACGTCGGATTATTCCGTTATTTTTTTTTTCACGATTTATAAAAATCTTTATCAGGTTTGTCACTGGGACATTCAAGCATCTCAAACGACAGCCGGTATATTAAATGCCAAAACGACGTTCAAAGGTCATACTGCGGTAATGAATGAATAATTTTCCCATAAAATGTCTTCTTTCAGGTTGTTGAAGACGTGGCTTGGCATGTCCTGCACGAATTCCTCTTTGGCTCCGTTGGCGATGACCATAAACTTCTTGTTTGGGATGTCAGAAACAATGCTCCAGTGCATTCAGTGGAAGCCCATTCGGCTGAAGTTAATTGTCTCGCGTTCAATCCATATTCCGAGTTCATCTTAGCTACTGGCAGTGCTGACAAGGTTCTTTTTGTTATTAGAAAATTTTGATTTCAATGTTTGTTTCTAGACTGTCGCACTATGGGATTTAAGAAACCTCAAATTGAAGTTGCATTCGTTTGAATCGCACAAAGACGAAATCTTCCAAGTTCAGTGGAGTCCTCATAACGAGACCATTTTGGCTAGTAGCGGCACGGACCGGTTCGTTCATACTTTTTTTTTGACTATTGTTTGAAACTTCCGAATCTCACAGAAAGTTATCACATATCTTCGTGATGTAAATTTTTTTCCGAAAAATTGTAGGCCGTCTCTAGATAGATGCCATTTTGTAGATTAAAATATTATTGAATTTGAATTCTTTCAAAAAAAAAAAAACCGAGTAATATGGCCAGTCAGAGTTGATAAATGCGACAATGCTTAGTTACACTAAGACAGTGATAACTTTGAAAAAAAATTTTTACTTTTTCGGGTAAGCAAATGTTCGAATTAGTGAAGCACACAATAAAAAACTTTAATTTACTCACGAAGAATTTTTAGTCTTGCTTTGGAGAAATGTTTTCAGTTGAGAGAAAAACGTACAAACTTCAATTTTTAGATCTTTTTTCTTATTAAAAGTTTTTTTAGAAGACTTCACGTCTGGGACTTGTCGAAGATTGGCGAAGAACAGACTGCGGAAGACGCCGAAGATGGTCCGCCGGAGCTTTTGTTCATCCACGGCGGACACACGGCGAAGATCAGCGACTTCTCCTGGAATCCCAATGAACCCTGGGTCGTCTGCAGCGTTTCTGAAGACAATATCCTACAGGTAACTTTCCTCATTGGAATCTTTTCTGATTTGTTTCTTTTCAAGGTTTGGCAGATGGCAGACAACATCTACAATGAAGGAGACGAAGAAGTGAGCGGCGACCAGCTCGAAAGCTGATCAATTCAAACTATTCCATGATTTTAATGCTTGTTCATATTAAGATATTTTCAGTGAATTGATACTAACTTCGCTAATTTATCTATGTTGTTTCAAAAATCTTTTCACGACGCATCTCATCCCTATTATAATTTATATTACCAAGTCTGATGACTGTACAAATAAAAATTTGTCACAGGTTGATCTTTGCTTAATCAAAATTTGTTACGACTATGCGATATACTTGAACGGAAAAAATGAAATATGAAAAAAAGAAAATGAATTTTACGTCTTTCTTAACAGCTCTCTATATGATATCACTAAGAATAACTGCCGGGATAAACGGGAGACGCTTGCGGTACATTGACGAGCTCGCAAAAATTTCGCATTTCTCTCGCAATCTGAAAATTTCCGAAAAGCAAGATAAATGCGAGATCGCGCCTAGAAAAAAGCGACATGTTTGCGAGTTCGTCAATGTACCGCCACCGACCTCTCGTTTATCTCGACAGTTATTCTTAGTGATACAGGATGGTCCAAAAGTATTGTCTCTAAATTTTGCGCCAGTGGGGTGCGCTTTAGCGCATATTCCGTGATAGTTTGAATTTTTTTTGTTCCTTAAGTATTTTTATATACTGCCTTTAAGTTACTTTATGATCGGTTCATTTTCAAAGAAATGGTAGCTCTTACCCTCATCTAGATGCAGTCGTCAAGCTGAGGGAAGAAGGAAAATCGACGATGACCATCTGTAGATTGCTCGCCGCCGGGCGAATAACTGGAAAGAACTATCAAGCTATGGAAGGAGACAATAGGTGTCCAGGACCGTCCTAGAAAATAAAGACCGCGCATTTCAGTCACCCCTGAGAGAACCAAGGCAGTTCAGGTGAGAATTCATCGAAGTCCACATTGAAGCATTCGAAAAATCGCCAGAGACATAAATGCGAGCCGTACGTCGGTCGGAAGGATTGTCAAAAGGGAGCTCGGACTCACCCCTAATCGTTTTCGAAAGACAGCCATTCTATACGAAAGCAACAAGAAAGCACGGCCGAAAAGGTGTGAGATGCTGCTTGCCGGCACGCGCCAAAACAGCCACCTCAAAACTCTTTTCACCGACGAAAAGCTTTTCCACTGTTGAAGCTGAGTTCAACCCGCAAAACCGTCTAGGACTTCCGTCTCTGGATGCCAATGAAAAAGGTAGAATTATTAATCAAGCTGCACATCGCGGAAGCAAACCTCGGTTAAGGAATGTGAAAATCTCAGCCCTGAGTACTTGCGTGCCACCGTTGATGTAGTTTCATTCCATTCGCTCCTTTCTTTTGAAAGTTACATCGTTTTTTCTTTGCGACATTACTTTTATACCATCCTGTACAAGAAAAGACAAGATCTTGATTAATACTAACAATTATCACGAAACACAACTTCGGCATTTATTTTTGGTCCGTATAGTTTTTCTAAATCAAATTGAAAATATTATCGCACAGAATGCTGAAAAGCCTTTGTCGTCTACGACTGCGGCGCAGCTTCTCAACGACTTCGGAAGTCCTCGACCAGGCGACGGCCTCGACGAATCCGTCTGTCGACGTTAGCTAGTAGGTCTTTCCAAAGTTCTCGAATTAATCGACAAAACTATACATGGGTAGAAAATACTAATGGAAAGTGAGAATATCGTGATAAATAACTGAATAAACGTTCTATATTGTTTCCAAGAGAACCTTCCAGAAAGACTTTCCAACTTTTGTTTTCATTCACCGTCCACGAACACTTGCAAAAGTATGAATAACTTTTCCATTCTCACTATTGTCGCGAATCATTCGAAGAAGTTGTCAGAAAAAAGTTGAGTTAGCGGGGAACGAACAAAACTTGAAGAAATGAGCTTGAAATGTTTTTGTTGTCGAAAGGATCGAGATCAATTTCATCATTTGGAGTTCTAGATCTAAACGCAAATAAAACTACCTAATGTGAAAATGCTTCTTCGATCTGAAGCAATTCAAAAAGTTGTTTCACGTTTTTTTTTTGCCTTAGTGATGCCTCGCTTTCCATAGACTTTGAATATCATGTTTTTAACCTTTTCCAGTATGCGGTCCCGACATCGAATATTGGCCGCAGGCGGTATGCCTCCCGTTGAATTCGAATTCGAACGGGAAAGAGCAGCGCGCCGAGAACGTTTCGGTCGTTTCGGACTGAAAAGCGGAGTTCCAGTCGAAGAATTGTTTCCCACTGTTGAGGTTCGATCCGAATTGAACAATATCGGAATATTCTACTCGCGAATAGTCTGACTGTTTAAAAAATAGCATGGTAGCGTGGTTCATGAGAAATGGGCGCTGAAAAGATTTACAAAGTCGTGAAAAAATGCTACAGGAGGCAAAATAAGAATTTATGGAAATTTTTTTTGAAGAAAATCAATTTTTCAGTTTCTTCGATTTTTGTTGAGAGTTTAGTGAATGAAAATTACGCCTTTTAATGTTCATATTTCATTCATCAGGAACTCGAAGAAGAAAAGGCTCTTGGTCTTTATCGAGAGCTGAATGACGTTATGCGGGAACACACAGATTTGCAAGCCAAGAAAAAAATCAAGGAGGCGGCACGGTTTATTTTTTGGTTCAACTTTGTTGTGAAATATTTCAATTCTCAGGTTAGCCGAATTGGAAAAAAACTTGAAAAGTTATCCGCAAAAATTGGCCAAATACGAGGCGAGTTTGGTTAAATCAGAGCGAGAAAAAGACGCCAAGGAGTTGGCTCTCGAAAAAAGAATACGGTTAGTTCTTATTTTCATGACAATCTCTTCTACTTATGATTATAAGAGAAAACGGAAAAAGTATTCGGCATCGCCTTTTTGTTTCAGCTAAAGTTTGGAGTGGTCTGTTTGAATGTGTGATGAAATTTGACGAACCAAAAGTGACTTGAAAGTTAAATTTCACGGTTCGTCAAGAAGACCAAAAAAAGGCCACACAAAGTATGTAAAAAATGATAGTTTTGAGAGACAGTTTGAATAGGAATTTTTTGATTTTTTTTTTTCTCACATTTTGGTTAAAGATTGAGAACATTCTTCTTTCGCAACTTCTTTAATATCTACTTCCAGGGAGATTCAAGAATACTTCGGCTATTGGATGGATCCTAAGGATCCGCGGTTTGAAGTTATGTTGCAGCAGAAAGAACAAGAAGAAAAAGAAGGTTATTCAGTTTTTTTCTTCTTCAAATTATAACCGTCAATACTCAAATTTTTCTCGTCGATCTTTTTTAATTGTTTTTTTCAGGCTGCAAAGATGGCAAAGCGACAAGAAGTTCAGAAGAAAAAAAGTTTGCCGAAAATGCTTGATGAAGAGTTTTTCAGTTTTAGTTTATTCCAGTTTAGGATTTGTTTTTTTTTGTTACGAATGTACATTCATTTTTACAATAAAGTTTTTTAATTGATTTGGTATTTTCTAAACTCTTCTATTGGTTTTGAGCCTTATTTTTTTACCTCGGTTACATAAATGTAAAAAAAATAATAAATGTTTTCTTTCTCCATGTGAAAATTTTTCTTCTAACAACACTGATTGAATTTCTTAGAAATTCCATGAATACTTGAAGAACTGAAAGTTTTGAGGCGACTAGCGTTTTCTTGTTCGCAGCTTTTTTTTCGCGACAAATTGTTATAAAACACATCGGTATGGAATATTCGTTTAACATTCTCACTTTTTTTTTGTCAACTTGATCATTTCGATGAGTCAAACTCAGATGGCGGTGGAATCGATTCTTGAGTACGCTGGCGAATCTTCCAACTCTTGCGGCTACTGCAACGGAAGCCCCCGGAGATCTTCTAAACTAGGTGAAAAGGAAGAAAAAAAGGAGGAAGAGGCTCGTGGCAGTTCGGAAAGCCTAGGTGAGGCCTTTCTTCATGGGCCGTTTCTGCGTCTTTATCAGTGTCTCATGAGGATTTGGAACCGATCCCGATAATCGATATGAATTTTCTTTTCAAAACAAGTTCTCATTTCCAAGATACATTATTTTGCAAGAGCTTGTCGTTAATGTTTTTCGTGAGAATCCAAAAAACCTTATCTTCAACATAAGTGACGCGGTTAGGACGAAATAAATTCTCGTTCCTAACATTAAAGAAGGCGAGTCGCAAAGTTCAATAGAAAACCTAGAGATACCATTATATTTTCTCGATTTTTCAGTTACTCTGCATAAAAATCATGAAAAATTTCCTAATATTTGTCATCATTCCTCATTTTTTTATTCTTTTGTTAAGGTTTTTATTGCGGCGGCCTGAGTCCCGAACATCTGATGAAGTTTTTGGAGTTGGGTTTCAGCGAGTAAGTGGGTGTTCTGGTTTTTTTTTTCTAGGCGCATCTTCAAATTTTCTCACAAGGTTTTGCATTGAAGGTCAGGAAATCACGTTGAATGACTCAAATTTCGCAGTTTGATTCGGAAAAAGTTTATTTTTGAAACATAACAAGATAGAAATACTATATAGCTGGTGGAGAGTGCAGACAGAGCCACGCCCTACTTTCGCATCCCGTAAACCGGCCGTAACCGCTTCGCGACCGCTACGCGTTGAATCATATTCTGCGAAAAAGGACGTTTCAAGCCTTGGAAAACCTATTCTCTTGATATTTTGGCTTCCACTTAATTTTATTGAGTGTGGATCTTCCTTTTTTACTAGCTTTTCACTGATTTGCACGCACAAGTTACTTTAGAAATTTATAGGATTTTTTTCATTTAATATAATTTTTCGGTTTCAACCAAAGTTCAATGAATATAAGCTACTTTTTCTCAAACTTGTTTCGTACTTAAGCCAGAACACCCAAACTCGTGCAAATTCAAAGAAATTGTCTTTCGCATAAAAACGGATATCAAGTTGCAAAGTTATTTTCTTCTTCTTTTCACAATATTCTTGGAAGTTTGCAGGAGTTTGGGCGGACACGCTGAGCACTTCGGATTACCTGAAGCTGCTCGATCGTGGCTGGCGGAGGTTGTTTTTTTATTTGAATCTAGAGCTGCAAAGTATTAAAGAACCATTTGACATTCACGTTGCCAAATGAGAATGTTCTGGCATAATTTTTTTCATATTTTTGTAGTCAAAATGTCGTGCAATTACCTGAAATATTTAAAAATCAAGTATGAGACAGTACAGCTGTTTTTAATTGATTCGCAGGTAAGAAGGGGGGAAAACATAGAATTGAGCTGAATTAAGTTTCATAGACACAAATTTATTTATAACATTCTAACCGTCCTCCTTGATACTTCTAATGGCTTTTTTTTGCTCCGATTTCTAATTTTTTTTTTCAAGATCTGGAAGATATCTTTACAAGCCAAAAAATGAGACGACTTGCTGTCCACAATACACAATTCGGTTCGTTTTCAGTTAAATTTACGGAAAAAATTAATCTGAAACATGGAGTTCCATTATTATCTTCAAAAAGTTCGAAATTGCAGTCTCGATTCGACTCAGTTCTACCTGTCCCGAAGTCAGCGACGGACACTTCAACAAATGAACGATTTTCTGGAAACGGGCAAAAAACCTCGTTGTGGGATTAAAGAAGAGCAAGATGTATCCGAGAAAAAAAGGTGTTCGTTGAGATCAAGAAAATCTAAAAAAACTATTTTTGTAACGAAAACTCGTCAATGTTTTTTTATTTATTTTTCATTTTCCGGCTTTACTTTTTAAAAAAACTTGACGGAAATTTTTTTCTCAGAGAGATATGTACAATCAAAAAAATCTGACTTGGAATTTCAGAGATATTAGTTAAAATTATTTTTGATCTCATGCAATTAAAAAAATTATTTCTAATTAATTTCAGCAATCGAAACATCAGGATTCATCAGAAGCGCATGGAAGTGGAGACAGAAGTGCCAAGGTTTCATATTCATTCAATCAAAGACATTTTCTGATTGTTTCAAGCGTGCAAAATTAATGGAGCCCGTTGTTCACAAGGAAAGAGATCCGACCAGGCCTGTTCTCAAGAAAAAGGAGATTCGAAGGGCCAAATTCGAGGAAAAATGCCGAAAAAGAGGTTTCGACGTGGAAGTTGAGAGAGAGAAAAGACGAGTCAAGGTGAATTTCGAAAATATTGTGGAGGAAGTATTGGGAGAAGTTTTGGAAGAGTGGCTCTAGGAATAAATCATCAAAATCCCAAACAGTCTGACCTTTTTGAAAGCTCTTTTCTATTTTTCTATGACCTTAGCCGCAAGGAAAAGTGAGAATTAGAACATCAGATTTTTAACTCTAATCGTGTTGAATGCTTATATATTTATGCTTGTTTTTCAGGAAGAATCAAGAAGACGTACCATCGAATCTTATATTATTCCGGCTAAGCCCACCGATAAACATAAACTAGAGGCTTATTAAAGAAAATAAAAACTAATTTTTTTTTCTCAAGCTTCAGGTCAAACTAGTGGCGCTCAATTCCGAAGAATTCGAAAGCCGTGCTAAGGAATCTTTTGAGCTTTTCGTCAGATATCAGAGTGAAGTACGAGAACTGAGATTTCCTTATTTATCTACATCTTCAGGTCCACAAAGATTTCGACAAAAGTCAAAGGGGATATCGGCGTTTTCTGTGCGAATCACCGCTCAGAAATACTTCAAGAGGACGGTTGGTTGGAAGAAAACTCTTTTATAATACATTCGGAGGAGAGAATTCAATGATGTTCACAGTAGTCGAAGTGAAATGAAAATGGTTCAATACCCAATTTTTTTGGAGTAGATCGACCCTTTTTTTATAACGATTTGATGGCTTTTTTTATCGTCTTTTTTTAAAAGAAAAAGACACAAAAAAACTGTTGAACTCAAAAAAATTTTTGAAAAAAATGTGAGTGTATTTCAGAGGAATCACAGAGCTTTTTGTAATATATGTTGAAAATTCTTTCTCTCAGTTCTTCGGTGGAACTCGGATCTTTCCACATGTGGTACTTGCTGGACGACAAACTCGTCGCCGTCGGAGTGGTCGACCTCCTTCCCAAGTGTCTTTCTGCCAAATACCTCTTCTACAACCCCGACTTCGCCTTTCTCAGCCTCGGAACTTATACCGCCCTCAGGTTATCTTGAACTTCTCTATTCGATGAAAGAATAAAAAAACAAAGTAGTTGCGAACTCACAAGAAGATCATTTTGCTTCGCGGTTATGAACTTCCTGACAATTGGCCAGGACATTGATGAAAAATAAGCCCTGAAACCTGTACAACTTTAGTTATCGAAAAATGAGGGCTCAAACTCCCGGGACAACTTACTTAAGCAGATTTTGATGATTTTCTTTGGATTTGAAGTTTCTTTTTCTGAAACTTAAAAATTTTGCAGACTTTCAGAACACTCATCCGGCTAATTGAGGAGTTTTCTGGCCATACTATGAAAACTTTTCGAACACAGTGTAAAATGACCTCTTCAGAAGTCTTCGATGTTAAAAATGATTCTGCGGAATCAAAAATATCTTAAAGAGAAACAAAGAGGCAACTAAATTCTGGAAAGTCGGAGATAATTGTGCATTTCGCGGAAATCCCTTCGAACTCGGAATCAGATCTTCCGGCGTTTTCAAAATCCTCAAACTCAGCCTTCAGAGAAATCGCCTTAACAAAAAAGTTGCACGAGCAATCGCCGGACTTCCTATACTACTACATGGGCTACTACATTCATTCTTGTCCCAAAATGCGCTACAAGGCCAAATTCCGACCCAGCGAACTCCTCTGTGATCAATCTTTTCAATGGGTTCATCAACTGGATTCTTTAATTTTCGCAAGAAAAAACTCTTTTTAGGCGCCAATGGAAGTATGTCAAAAGAGAATAGAGGAATCGGAGAAGCCCAACGGATTCGCCGCTTTTCTTCCTGATCAACCGGCACCTTCTCCAGTTCCGATCAATCGGATTAAGGTCTTGATCTCTGAACGAGTTCGTGCAATTTCTCTTGAAGTTCGGTTGATAAGAAGGATTTCAAGGGACCTTTCATGGACTACGGGATGTTCTTGTCGATGAACCCCTCCTTCAGACCGTCTGATAGTTTCCGACGAAGCTTAGAAGGTTACATTTTGATTTTTATCATATGGGAGAAGGATTCAGAAAAAAAAACCAAAATCTACAAGGTACTTGTAGAATATGTAAATAAGCGTGATAGATCACGTTAAAAGATAGACCAAGGAAAAGTATAAAAGGAAAGAATTATCCAGCGGGTCCACAACCGACTTCTCGAGCTCCCAACCGCATCTCCCGACTCCGAGCCTACTTCGCCTCGCGACGAATAGGCACCTCTACAACTTCATTTTTTTCACACCAAATATACCTCAATAATAAATATTTGGTGTGAGAAGTTGTAGAGGTGCCTATTCGTCGCGAGGCGAAGTAGGCTCGAGTCGGGAGATGCGGTGGGAGCTCGAGAAGTCGGTTGTGACCCGCTGATAATCTTTCCTTTTTATACTTTTCCTGGTCTATCTTTTAACGTGATCTATCACGCTTATTTCATATTCTACAGTACTTTTTATAGAAATAATTTAATTTTTAATTGAGATAGGCATTGTCAAATGAAATTTCCCGTCATTGCGGATCAATCTTGGAGCCGCACGTTAACCACTACAGATTTCCTTTGCAGCCGTTTCTTTTCACTTTCGAGAAACTAAATATTCGATTTGTACACTCATATTCCTATTGCCTACTTGCAGATCTGTCGACGAAAATTGGCGACGACCTGCTCTCCGTCGTGTTTTATTTCCAGAATCTGAGAATCTAACTATTTTTCATGTAGGATGTATTAATTTCTGTAAAGTATTTTCCTTGTACATTTAGGGTTTTTGTTTTAAATCGAAACCGGTGCCTAACCCATTGTTTTTTTATGGATCGTTACCTTATTTTTAAATGTGTTTTTATCTTATTTCTGTAAAAAATAAATGTTTGATTAGCTTTTTGTTTAATAATGGAAAAATTCGGCAGTTCAAATTCTGTTGTAATTTTTTTGAAGTTTATTTTCTTTCGAAAGTTTTTTCCTTCAAGTTTGAAAAGCTATGTAGCTCCAAGTTTTTAACCAATTTTTGAAAGTAAAACCTTTAAAGAAGTTTTCTTTGAGTACACAATTAGGCTTAAAGAAACTTAGCATATTACCAGCAGCATAAAAAGCTTCAAATCTCTTTGAAATAGGCAGTTTCTCAAGATTTTCATAACCTATCCGTCGCAAAATTTCGGCGAGTGCTTGCAGCCTTTCGGGCTGACGTGTCCCCTTTTTAGGTGCTTATTTTATTGTTTGCACACCTTTTCATATTCAACAGCTCTCTTTTTATGATTTCAACGTTTCGGTTGATTTTTAGGTCAATGAGCAGGAAAAAACGAGAGCCGTGAGATTTTTATGCATTTCTTCTCATTTTTTTTCAGGCCTTGCGCATTTTATAGTTTTTCTCAGGGTAATAATAATAAGTTAGTTTATTAGTGTGGTTTATTCTATTTCAAAAGCATCAAGTGATTACTGTAACTCAAACTACGATGTATTATTTTTTTAGAAAAAAAGTTATATAATAATTTTTAAAAAAATATATATATAATAAGGGATAAAAGGCATTTTGTAATTCGAAGAAAAAAAGTTATATAATTAGGAAAATGCATTTTTTGGAATTTTCACAAAAAAACCTTGTATAAATTTTTTTCTCATGCATTATAAGTTACCTTATAAGCTATAACCCTGGTTTTAGTTATAGTAAACTTTTTTTTGTGTTTTTTTGTTTCTAATTTCCAATTTTTACCGGTTCAACGGGAATTCTTCTTCATGCTGGTTGCCTTTATTATTGTCCAATTCGAATGAAAACAAATTGGAAAGTTCATAAGGAAAAGTTCAAGTCGTTCCGTCCGGGATTCATGGTGCAACGGAGTTCCGCCCATTTACAGGGGATGACTGCAAAGGCGCTGGCCGTCGTCCTGGCTGCCCTTCTAGGCGTCGTCGTCGCTCAGAACAACCCCGTGTTCAAGAAGTTCGAGTACAAACACTCGTTCAAAGCGCCGAATCTCGCCCAACGCGATGGGTCCATTCCTTTCTGGCTGGTAACACTTTCCTCTGGTTCAACTACTTACTGTTTCAAAAAAACTAATTTATTTGAACCATTTTGAGGTAATCGGTGACTTTTTGGGCAATCAAAAGTTTTCGGTTCTTTGAATCATAATTAGAGTTCAATATTCAGGTGTATCGTGAAAACTAACCGTCCTAAAATCAGCATTTTGTGAAAAATTTTTTTGTTCAAAATTGTCGAAATTTCCATCAAAATGACTTCTGATTAGGATGAACGTAACGTTGAAAATTTTTTTACGACAGAGCGGAATTTGAAAAAATTACTGTTTTTTTTTTCTATCTTTGATCGATCCGTTTTATTTGAAATGAAAGGAAATTATCTCAAACTATCCCATTTTTTTCTTCAGTTCTGTAAATATATTAGGTGACGTTTTGAGAATTTTGATCAGCTGGTCATCAATTATTTGAGGTGAGCGGCGATGCGCTTGCCTCAGGCGAACAACTCCGTCTGGCGCCGTCGATGCGATCCCGGAAAGGCATCGCCTGGAACAAAAGAGCCTTCACGGAGAGCGAGAATTTCCAGGTTCCCCCTTTCTTTCGTCTTCTTTCTCAAATCATTACTTCAGATCGACGTCAGCTTGAAAATCACTGGACAAGGCCGCATTGGAGCCGATGGATTGGGTATTTGGTTCGTTTCTTCCTTTTTTTTTGATAGGATCCTTTTTTCGCTTTACGTCTAACTGGTATATTTATTGAAAAATCCGAAAAGTTTTTTTTTTAATTCAAAAAAACCAAGGAAACGTGTGTAAGTAATTTAAAAAAATTGCCAAAAATGTTTTCTCACTGATTTTTGTTTTCTTTCGTTAACAAATTCAAAAAAAAGCACGAAGAGGAACGAAGAGGAACGAAATGGTGCAGGAAAAAGATAAATGTTCGAATTTCTCAGGTATACATCCCAACTTGGCTCCCTTGGACCGGTATTTGGTGCCAACGACTTTTGGACCGGAATGGGTTTGTTTATTTCATTTTTTCTCAAAATAGATAAATTGGTTTTTTGGATTAGTTTTTCCACTGTGAACTGTTAGAAATTCAAAGTTTTCTCTTAAAGATAAAGGGAAAGAAGTTCCAAAAGCTTCTAAATACGTGAAGTCAGAGAATCCTGGAAGATCATTATGTCTCTTTTCCAGGGCTGTTCCTCGACTCTTTCGACAACGACGGCCAGAAGAACAATCCGCAGGTCTCTCTGATGCTCAACGACGGAACTCGTTCCTACGATCACCACACGGACGGAAGCCAGCAGATCCTGAGCAGTGAGTTTCGGCCGTCAAAGAATGATCCACTCGGCGTCGATTGGCAGGCTGCCAGCGCGACTTCCGCAACAAGCCATTCCCCGTCCGCGTCCGCATCGAGTACATGAAGAACGTCCTCACCGTGCACATCGACGATGGCATGCAGCAGGTCCCCAGATACGAACTCTGCATGAGGTTCGTGGCCAGACCAAGCGGGAGAGGCTTTCCATCGGCTTGAAAGAGGAAAAAAGCCTTGATAAGAAGAAGGAGAATATGGTCGAGGAGAGAAAAAACTGGATATTTAGTGTCGCTTTTGGCGGTTTAACTAGAGGTCAAAAGCACTTTTGGAGAAGAAGAAATTTATCCTCTCCGGCAGATTCTCATTTTTCGTTCCCTCATTTAACTGTGAATCTGAAAACTGCTTGAAGTTTTTGAAGTTTTGGGAAACCTTCGATTAGAATTTGAAAAAGTGAAAAAATTAAAGTTATAAAAAATATGAGATAAACGAATTAAACAAAATTATGAAAAAATGAAAGAGAAAAACTTTCAAACCGGTTGGTTAACACTGAATATGAATAGAGTTTGCAAAAATTTCTAGTTTACATATTTCTCAAAGTATTCTACATAGATTTTTTTACTTATAATAACAAAACTTTTTCCCTTTATTTTTCGATCAATGCTTAAACCAGGTAATATTCATTGAACTATGTGAAACAAAAACACACACAAAAAAATAGAGAACTCGAATCATTTTTAATTTTTAAAATACTGATAAAAGTTATACTGATATAAATTTTTTTACAGAGCTGAAAAACATTTTTCCTGCCTCGCAACGGTTACTTCGGAGTTTCGGCGGCGACCGGAGGACTTGCCGGTGAGAAAATTTTGGCGTTGTCTTTTTTCTCAAATCAAATCAAAAATTTTTTTAAAGAAAGACCTACTTGAGGGTCTGGAATTTGGTCAAAACTCTTTTTATATACCTAATGAAGATACTTAGATTATCAATGTGTCCGAATTTTTATTCTTAATGCGGAAGAGAATCGATTTGACCGAACAAAAAAATTTGAAATTTTGAGAAGAATTACCTCTTTTTTAAATATCATATCTTATCTTTTTTTGTGGAACACTAAGTCTTTTTTCTGCCGTAATTCAAGAAAATGTCGAAAAATGGATGTGATTGGAACGACTTCATTCCAAGAAAAGTGATTCTGAAAGTTCGCTTTAGCAATTTCGAAGTTTGAAATTGAACAATGTTTTAAAGATGAACCTACTTGAGGGTCTGGAATTTGGTCAAAACTCTTTTTATATACCTAATGAAGGTACTTAGATTCTCAACGTGCCCAAATTTTTATTTTTAATGCGGAAGAGATCGCTTGGCTCTACATTTTCATAGAATTTCGAAGTTTTTTCGTAAACTAGAAAGTTTCGAAGGTTGAAAATTTTAGCGTCTTTTTTTGATGCCAAAGAGTGTTATTGTCAACCCTCGGGAAAAGCAGGATGATTTTTTTTTTTGAATGAAAAATAGTCTTAAAATTTCCTCTCCGGCTAAGCGACTGCTTTCAGATGACCACGACATCCTCGACTACTCGGTCTTCTCTCTGTTCAACGAACAACAGAAACCGGCCCAGACCAACACTCAGCTTCCTCAGGCCGAGAAGCAGAAGTACGACGAGGAATTCGAGCGGCAGATGAAGGAATACGAGGCCGAACGAGCCAAGTTCGTTTTTCGGCTTGTGTTTATGGGGATTTTCAATTGGCTTTCACCGGAGAATATTTTCAAATATCTTTGTTGGGCGAGTTTTGTGTTAGCCATGTAGAAGCTCCAAGAACGGCTTTCGATTTTTCAGAGATAAATGAAAGGAATCCAAGAACTACAATTTGAACTTTAACAACAGAAAAGTCATTTCGTTCAAAATTTCATGCTCAGCTCACTCATTTATAGGGTCCAACGTTTTCAAGAAATGGCTTTTATTCAAAGTTTTCCCGTTCTTCTATTCATTTGAACTTATCAGGTTTCTTAAAGGGTAAGAAACTGCAGAATCCCCTTTAATTACTGCGATTTTCGTTAACTTCAACCGTTTTGATTCGAAATTTCATAGAGGCTCTGAAAAGGTGTTAGTAAAGAAGCAAAATACACTTTTCAGAACAAAATCAGCACCACTTCTAAAAGTCTTTCTCGGTTTTTTGTTCTGAAAACTCTGATTCTTCAAGATAACTGTAATTTTTATAAACTAAAATCCTTTTTTTTCAGATTCAAGGAACAGCATCCTGACAAGGTTAAGGAGGACGAATTTGAAGACCCAAAGTAAGCTTTTTTTTTTTTAAATTTCAATCTCATTTCTGAGAGATGAACATTTTTTTCTTTACAATATTTCGATCAGGTGTCAATTCATCAAAAATTCCATATTTTATCGTACCATTAGTGTTATTAACTAGTCGCAGAATTATTTTCAGAGTTTTTCCTTCAGAATAATCCTTTTTTTTCAGCAAATATTACGAAGATGCAACTGCTCGGGAGCTCCGTTTGATTTACGAGAGCCAAAATGCCATTCATCAGGTAGAACTCGTTCCGAATCTTCCTTTTTTTGAAGTTTGGTTGTCAAATAGTTCGTTGGGATTCTTCAGGTTATGCAAAACATGGACCAGCGGCTGCAGCAGATCCAACAGTCGCAATTGGCGGGAGGAGCTCAGATCCAGCCTCAGACGGGCGGACAAGGTTGGGACTTGGATTTTTATTGGTCTTTTTAGTTTGTTAGAGTTTAGTTTTAAATAGCAGTTTTACAGTCGCGATGCCGTCTCAACACTTTTTCGAATAATTTTAATTGATAGGTTAGAGTTTCTACATCTCACAAAAAAATGTTTAAAAAGGGAAAGTTTTATCCTAAACTGTTTCAATTATTGTTGCGAACAGAAATATCTCCCAAATTAAAAAAATAATAATAATAATAATTCAGCAGAGGAAACTTAATTCTGAAGAAAAAAATAATTGTTAAATAATAAGAAAATGAACTTCGAAAAAGATGAGCACAATAATGGAATTGATCAGACTGATCAGGGTTGAGATGATTAGCCGGGAATAAAAATGAACAATGAGGCGATAAACGTTTGCAGCTGTCCCGGCGATCGGCGGCGGCTTCCAGCAGCACGAGAAGAACGAGGTGATGCAGTCCCTCAGAGATCTTTCCACCACGATCCGCGACATGAAGCAGTACGTCAACGAGATCTTCACCAAGACCTACAATCTCGAGCAGCGATGGGGACAGGTTCCTTTCTTTTTCATCCGTTTCCATCTTTTCCGTTTTGGAATAGATTCCACTATGGCTTCTTTAGGTTTATATTCTCCTAAAATTGAAAAGAAAAGCTTTTAAAAATGTCTCGAAAAGGATAAATAAAAAAATGTAAAGAGGTGAGCCAGTAAAAAAATGCAATAAGTCCGGGGAGATTAGTTGACTTACAAAAAAAAAAAAAATTAAAATTGAAATAAACTTTATTTCAGGGAGGTAACTTAACAAAATGACATTAAAGCAATGGTTTTGATTTAAAAATACTTGAGAGGACATGATGGGCGGCCTCTTTGCCCATGTATGGATTTAAATTCACTTCGATTTTGTAATTTACCGAAAGTTTTCTCCATATCTACGATTCTACAAATCCTCATAGTCGCTACGCAAGTTCCTAGTTTATGATTATCAAAATTGGCGTTTAACAAAAAACGGGCTTGAAACCAATCACTTTGTGTATTAATATCTCCAAAAATAGAAGTTTGCGCAAATAGCGACTATAAGGAATCTTGATCTCGACCTTCAAAAAGTGTTTCGGAGAAATTTAAAAAAAACTTCGAACCGCGAATTCACTTCGACATTTTTGAGAAATGCCATGAATCTTTTTTTTTTGGTTCAAATTTCCTTTTCATTCAGCAATTTTTGTACGTTCAGAGTGCCCCAAGTGGTGGAGCAGGCGGCGGCGTCGACAGTTCGATGCATCAGAAAGTGGACAGTCTGCTGAACGAGTTGCGCGCAGTTAGAGCCACGCAGATACAACAGGTGAGTCTGCCGCTTTCGATTGCTGCGTTCGCTATGGCGCAATCGGTAGAATGCTCGACCCACGCCTGCGAGGTCGCGTGTTCGGGTCCTCCGCGCGCCGGTCTATGATTATAAAACTATATTACTGTTCACGTACTGACTGTCAGTGTAGAATCTCCTTCTATGAGACCATTTTGCAGCCCTTTTTTGATTTTTTATTTAAAAATTACGTTTTTTCCAGGTATCGGGAACTGGAGCCGCTGGCGCTGGCAATTGTCCAAACATTAGCTGTATTTCTTCGACGCTCTTCCTGGTGATCATCTTCATGCAGAGTGTTGTCATCGTCGTTGTCATTTTCTTGAGGTTTATTCTCTCAGAAAAAAAGTTTATCAAGCATATAATTTTCAGAGGAAGACCGGAAAAGCCAAAGTTCTACTAGATGTCCGTTTTATTTTGTTTTTTTTAGCTTTTATTGTTCAAGTAGGCTTTTAGAGATTTTAGATCTTATTTTATTTTTATTTATTTTTAATATCGTTTTGCTTGAAACAACGAAATTTTTCATTCGGTGTATTTTTCTTAATTGTGATAGCAATTTTTTTGTTAATAATTAGCTTGAGATTTTCATTGCATTTATTATTTAACACGTTCACTTTCTACTTTTCGCTTTCTACTTGAAACCAAATGAGGATGGCTAATTATTTGTGATCATTTCCTCTACTTTCCGTGTGTCAATGACTTCTTTCTGCTGTTTTATTCGATTTTCACTATTTCCCAGACATTTTTCTTGTCAAAAACAGCAATTTTCCACTGGAAAACTGCTCGTTTTTCGTTATTTTTTCGTACTCCTCCTGTTTTTTTGGGTTACAACTTGGTTCGTGAGCAGCTTTTTAATATCAAACTTCTTCTTCATCTTTTGGGACCGGGAATACTGGTTGAATCGAACTTGAATAATAAGTCTCATTTATTAAAGGTTTTTGTTGACCCGCAAAAAAAAAATAAGCGAGGTGGTTATTCGACATGAAAAGCTCCAATGGCAGAGATTAGTAAAACACTCGGGCAATTTTGAACAGAATTGAAATGTTTCACATATGGCAGAATTTCGGATAAAGTAGGGGAAAAGGAAAACTGATGGAGAATAAGAAACATTAATATTTGCGGGCTCTCATTTTTCCGACAAAATCGTTGAGGATTGGCCGCAGCAGTCCAACTTCTTCAGGCAAATTCTCAATGCTCGTTGAAATCTGGAAGTTTGAGACGCACTTTCAAACTAACTACTGTCCTCAGAGATGAGAAAAAAGGTCCAACTGAAATTTAGCCAAACCTGTTCGGCAAACTTCGATTCGAATACTCGGAATTCATCCAGAAGTCGCAAATCTCTGAACATTTGTTTCACGATGTCTCCGGCTTCTTTTTCAGGCTTTCCATAGTTTTTCTGAAATCAATATTTTTTTTTGTTCTCTGAGAACTCTTTTATCAGAAAAGTTCCAAAACTTGTCAATTTCTTTTGCGAAGTTTTGATGAGAAATATTCACTTTGAACTTTTCGAAAAGATCGCGATTCTGAGCCGACTGGATCTTCTGAAGAGCTCTGACTGTCAGCCACGTGCATTTCCCGTCTTCGATGTCTGTTCCAATTTTGCCGGTCGTTTCGGGATCGCCGTAGACGTCGAGAATGTCGTCCTGAAATGCCGGAAATGCGTTTTAAATTACTGATATAGAGATTAGATTTTTTTTTTGTAATCCTCTAGATGAGATGCTCTAGAATCTTTTTCGAGGTTAAAAAAAAAATTTCTGAAGAGGTTGAATTAACATTAAAAACTCACTTGCGAAAAAGTTTCTTAGAAAAGAAAATAGATGTTCTCACAAGGAAGCTTATAAGATTTGTTTTTCAGTTGCTAGACTTAATTCTTGTCGAAAACTCCTCAGTGAATGTCGTATTGAGGACCTGGGACTGGAACAAAAATCCGATTTGGTAGGCGACACGTTTGACGTCGCCGTGAAAGGCCAAGACGTCGGAAATGAGCAACGCCTGCTCGATCGGATGGAAGACGGAGTAGTGCGAGGTCTTGTTCTCGACGATCAACTCGTATCTGAGAGAATGGTCGTGGCTAACATGAGCAATATCCCCCTCACCTGTCCCAGGTGAACGACTCGACTTGGCCACAGGAAGAGGTGTCCAGCATCTGACCGACCAACGTCTTCTGCTTCGCCTGAGATCCTTCGATCCGTCATTCAGACGGAATTTCTGACCGACCCTTCTGTACGCTTCGCAGACCCGGTCGATATTGACGTGGCCTGGAAGTTCGGCCCTCAGAATGTCCTCCACGACGGAGTCCAGCAGGAAAGCGTCGTTTATCGCACTGAACCCGATTCCTGGCTGGAAAAGTGGGATTCTGACTGGGTAAGTGAGAGAAGCAGTATGACTGAATTTTCTTGATAATAAATGCCACTCAATAAAAACTTGTACCTGAACTTCTCTCTTGGACTACCTACCACGGAAGTTTGACCACATTTCAGACATTTTCCTATGATAAGGTTTTGTGTCGCAAAGCGATCTTTTCTCTTTCCCAAAAATCGATTTGTTCCCATAAAATGTTTATTGTGTGAATGGTTGTTTAAAATATTTCTGGGAACGTGGGTGTTATTCTATAATGATTTCGCATATAAAAGAGAGGCTTTTGATTCGATTTTTGTTACGTCTCTATTTTTGTTTTTAATGCAGGCTTCCTCATAGATTTGTCAAGTTCGACCGTGACAAATAATAGGCTTGTGAATAAGGAGATGAGGGGGTTATTTGTCCCGAAAAAACTTGACAAAACTATGAAGAAGCCTTTGTTGACAGAGGCTCACCTGCTTGTACCAGCAGGGCTTTCCTCTTCTCATCTCAGACTTGTCCATGATGTCGTCCGCGATCAGATAGTAGCTTTGTATCTGAGGAGGAATCATTTCCGAGCTCCGCTGGAGCCGTACCATCTCCATGGTGGAGGAAGCGACGGCGATGGCGCTCATCTCGCGGCTTTCGGGCTGCAGATGCGGCTGCAAGGCTCGCGTCGCGTCGAGCGAAAGAGTCGCTCTCGCGTATTTCCCACCGACGACCGTGTAGTCGAACAGCTGCAGTGTACCTTTTGAGAGGCAGGAAACAGTCAAATTAGAAACTTTCTCGAGTGCAAAAGAAAAAAAAAATGTAGTTTTTAACTTCCTTTCTCAGATCTGGACAATCGAGTTAGCTTTTCAACTGATAAATAGGAAATATTCGTATTTTTCGTAAATTGAGGACTAATTTGTAACTTCACTTTTTTCAAAATTAATTTTAAAAATAAAATCAGTAAGAAAGAACTTTTTAATACGATATATCTTTCAGGAAACCAATTAAAATTCCCCCTTTGAATTGAAGAAAAAGGAAAGGAAAAAGATAAAAATGTACCTGCCTGGTTCGGTATAAGGCCAAGTCATGCTCTGGACCCTCGAAAGGGAGTCTCGAACAAACGACGCCGATAAACCGTTTTTTCAGCGCCGGCAGCGCTTTTTCGATCAACGCCCGGCTGCCCATACGATCTGAGAAATCCTCAAAAAGATGTATGGAATAAAAAACGGCGTATTTTCTGAATTGGATCTCATTTTTGGCATGAAACACCGATAGAGGCACCGGAAGCCGAAAAAAAACATTCTGCAAAAGTCATTCTATGAGCCGATCATTTATGTATTTTTTAGTTTCTTTATTTTCCATCAAGTGTGAAAAAAAAATCATTTCATTTATAATTCATTCTTTCTTTTTTCTTTCAATCAATATTATTTGTTAATCTAACGAGCTTCTTCGCTGACTCTTTTCTAACTTGATAGGAAAATCTTTCCGAATGATATTCATTGTTAAAACGAATTTTAACAAGGCATTCACAAAACTAAATAATAAAATTTATCGTACACGTACAGCATAAAAATGCTCACACTAAAGCTAGGCGTCACAGAAAACGGATAATATTGAAAGCACCACTATTTTCCAGGCAAGGCTAATAAAAAAATAGTCAACTGAATAGAATAGAATAATCGCAAATATGACAAAGAACCAATTTGAATAAAATTTCACAAGAATTAAGGTAAAAAAATACAGGTTAGGTTGAATGATAAGAGCCATTGAAAAGTTCGTCATTTTTCAAATAGGAAGAAATGATCACCGGGAAAATTACCCAAAAAATGTAAAGAGAAACATGGAAATGGAGGATTAGTCGTCCCACTCATCGTCGTCGTATTCGGCCTCGTCGCTGGTGTCGTCGTTGCCCAAGACGTGCTCCATCCTTCGCTTCAGAATCGCCGCGACGTCGTTCATCTCCGTCGCCGCCTTCTCCGCAGCTGCTTCTTCCGCTAGTCGCACCTGCAAGATTACCAAATTGAAATGATAACCTAAGAAAGATTTGAGATTTGAGTTCTATAACCGAAGGAGATTTTCCAAAAAATTGAGTACTTACGAGAAATATTTAGAAATATATTCCACGATACTCTGGTTTATCGCAAAAACTGACCAAATTCGACTTTAACTTGATAATTACTCGCCCTAGTCAATTATGGCTCTGATTTGTTTATCAGATTCTATTTTGCAGTTTATCAACTTTATCTAATACGAAGTATCTAGGACTAACTATTGAAAACGTGACTAGTATAAATTAACCAGGTGAACTAGTAAAACAACTTTTCATGCATTTGAATGAAAAATTTGAATACAACTTTTCGAAAAGAATAATGATAATAATTCATACCTTTTTCAACTTTATGCCACTTTGAATCTGAGCCAACAAATCTCCTCGAGCATCGGGCTTCTTCTCGGCAACCGGTGCGGTCGAACCGTCTGGCTGCGGCTGAAAAAGGACACGGTAAATCAGAAAAAAAACTGAAACTGAAAAAAAAAAATTTATATACAAACTAATTCTTCATAAACTTTAATTTAAAAATCTCTGATAATTTTTACAGAAAAAGTGCGCGAAAGAAACGAGATAGAAGAACTGGAGGTTTTCAATTCGCTCTTATTATAAGAGCTCTGTGCGGAAACAAGATCGTGAAGATTTAAAAAAATTTATTGGAATAAAATTTAAAAAAACTCTACAGAACTTGATTTATTACGTTTTTTTAGATATTGTAACTTTTTTTCTCTCATAATTTTTTGGAAAAATACTCGTGTGTTTCAAATAGTCGCCACATAGTACTGTAAAAGTTCTAGGAAGCTTGTCAGCAAAACTTTTCAGGAAATATATTTAGTTATGAGAATGCGGCGCCTATAGATTGCCACAATTTTTTCTCTGACACACCCTTTTCGTAGTTATCTAGCTACGCAGCTGCGCGAAAAACTACGACATAGCGTCGGAGAAAGAGTTGTGCCGATCTCTAGGCGCCCGGCAATTGTTCGAAGGTAACAAAGGAACCAGAAGCGACATAAAGAGCCAGCAAAGCCCCAAAAAGAAAAAAGAACCTTGGACGCAAAAGTGGCGGCAGCAGGTTGGTTGAAGATCGGCGGAGGCGGTGGTGGCGGAGGAGGAGGCGGCGGGACCTGGAAGACGTGGGCCTTTCAGAAGAGAGCCACGGCACATTAGGAACACAGGATTCGGTTAACAGCGGGGTAAGAAACACAATAATAACTTCTCAGGGCCTTGATATATCCACTGACATGGAGCACCACAAATCTTTCTATGACGCACTGTTTCGTCGTTATCTAGCTGCGAGAAAACGATGGAATAGTGTATGTCAAAGAAAGAGTTGTGGCGCTCCATTTCAGAGACAGAATTCACATAATTTAGTAAGCCGAGAGCTAGAATTTTTATTTTTCTTGCGAAAAATTTTGTGACCTTTTTGTAAAATTTTGAAAAAGTAAAGAAAACTTTCCCGAGTATCAACAAAACATCATCGTTCCGACTAAGTGACGAAAGATATCGATTAGTTCAAACAAGCGAACAAAAAAACCAAGCGAGTGTTGAGTGAAAAAGCTTTTGATAAATGGTCCCAACAAACACAAAACTGTTTATGAAACTTACGTTGGCCGGTTCGGCGCTGGGCTCGACAAATTGAATGGCCGAAGGGACTTCGGCTGGAAGTTGATGGACAATCGAGGAGTGCATGAGCATGGGAGGCGGCGGCGGTAGTTCTTCGTCGTCGTCGTCAATCGCCAGAATAGCCATGTCCGGCAACGGCAGATCATTGTGTCTCTGCAGAGATCAATCCAACTTTTGTAACAAAATAGTTTTTAGTTTTTTGACCGTTTTGAAAAATTAAAATATTAAAAAAAAGAGACAATATAAATGAGCTGTCATTTAGACGCACAACAGGATAACTACAGAGCGTTTCCACACATGGAAAAGAAAAAAACCTTTTCAACATCCCTCTGAGGGCTGCTACGAATGGCCACAGGTGCTTGGCGATGAGACGAAATGGAAGGATAGGGAGCTTCGTTTTGGTGAGTCAAGTGCGCCGATTGAAGAGACATTCCGATAGGTGGCACCATCGGAGCCGAAGATGTCATTCCGTGTTGCTGAAATGGGGAAGGGTCAAGAAAGTCGAAACAGGAAACACAGGACATGGAAAAAAGCAACAGAAATTTTCGGGGAGTGGACACTGGAGAAGCAACTGATCGGCGCACCGCTTAAAATTCGACTTCTTTTCACGAGAATGGCGTGAAGATCTATGCGCTTGGTAGGAGACATTTTCGCGCACCGACAAAAATATTCGATTATTCCATAACAGAATATTCTCTGAAGACTCGAAAAACTTTTGTTTGTAATGCGAGCGTGAATGAAATACTCAAACTGCGTCTTTCTTTCAAATTTATAATTATTTTGAAATTCTTTGATTGATATTTTTAAATTCTAATTCAAATTTTTTGGGAAAACGTTTTTTTTTTACTTTGTTTAAGATAACGTTCTATAAAGAGCCGATTGACATTGAAAATTTCCGTTTTAAAGATAAGTTTCAAAACTTTTCGCTGTAGTATTTTTCAACGTTTCTATCGTTGAAAATTTAAAAAAAAGTTTTGCTGTGAATTATTGTAATGAGTTAAACTTTTTCTTATTTTTCAATTTGAAAAAAATAGTAATTTATAAGGAATTTTTTTCTTCGTTTCCTTTTTTGAATGATAAATACCTGATTTCCGCGATTGAAGTTGATTCCCAACGCTTGTGGAGCTTGATACTCGTCAGGAAAAGAGAAAACTGCAGTTTGTTGATTTCGAAGCGAAGCCATATATCTAAAAAAAAATTTTTTAATAATAATGAATCTGAAACCGACCGATTTGCTTTTTGCCTTGGTACTTCGTCAAATTCTTGAGGAGCATTTGGATTCCGTTGCCTTCTCTTTTTTGGGCTTTTGCTTCCATCTGCTGGAGATTTGACACGACGTGGCCTCTCGGCAACGTCTTTGAGGATTTCACTCTTCCACAAATCGAAAAAGAACGCCGGATCTGTGTACAATTTCAGAGCCGGCTCCGAAGAGTCTCTGGAAAAAAAAAAATTCATATGTTCCTACAAAGCTCCACGAAGGTCTACCTGTACTGGTTCAGCGCATTCAAATTAGGAGGCTGGTCGCACATGGCGTATCTTTCCGAAAGAGCCGTTGGAAGCGTGCTTCTGTCGAAAACGTGCTGATCGACCAACATCGAGCTTTTGAACGCTTTCCTCATGTTCGCCTGGTTTAGGCTTGCTGAAAAAGTTTTTTTTTTAATTGAAACGAGCTCGAGCATACCTTGGTCATTGTTGATGTCCAAATCTTTGATCTTTTCATGAAGTCTACTCACTCTCTGTTCTAGAGTGTTCGTTTTGTGTTGAATCTTCATAGCGTCGTGATAGATCTCTCCGAAAACGTCCTCAGAATGCTTGCTGAGCGATCCCAACTGTCGTATCAAGTTTGCCAGAGTGCCGTTGGCCACACATTGAAGCTCGTCTCTTTGGATGTTCGGTGGAAGAGTTCCTCGGCTTACTGTGACAGGTGATATAGAACGCTTTGTTAGAGGCATTCCCCCTGGAAAATTAATCTGATTCATTCTTTACATCAGTACTTATCAATTAACGAAAAAAATTATTGCATAAAACAATATTACGATTTTATTTCAAACCGTTCTTGAAGATTATTTTATTTAAATAAAACAAGTTACTACATAATATCAAAGCCCGAAAATGGATCAATGAGAACGATCATGAGCTGAACCCAATGAGAATGATTAAAAGAAAACAGAAGAAATACAATTTACTGGAGTTGGATATTTGCCAAACTTTCATACTTATCGTGGCAAGACCAATGGAATGCGCTGCAGCGCTGAGTACGTTGCGGTCAACGCGTCGCGTCTCAGCGTCCCAATTGTCATTCCACCGTCTTCGCGTGTCGCAGCCCGGTTGAATCTTCTCCTCTCCCTTTTTTTTTCAAATCCTAAAATTATGATGGCCACCGCTCGTCAAGGATTCTCAGTTTACGGTTGGTTTCAATAACTGAATATGTTAAGATTTCAATGAAAGAATTTTTTTTAAATAATTGAAGGACTTCTTACTTTTCAATAATGTGAAATAATAATGTGAATTTCCCCTTAAGTTCCCATTAGTTATTATTGTATGACGCTATCGACAGTTTTCATCGGTGTTCTCAATGGTTTCGCCAGCGACGAATTGAAACTTTCCGATATTTCAGGTAGAACCCCCTGGTTAGATAAATAATCCAAGCAACCCACGCGACGGAAGTGCTTCTGCGCAGAGCGACGAAAATGATAAAGTATGGTGAAGGCACTTCTACAATTATTCTCGTAGGAGTCTTAGTAGTGTAGTGTAGGGTGCCTCGCCTTGTAACTGCTTTCTCAGTGCATATATAACTGAGCGGGTTTTGTTTTTTTCAATCAATCGCTGTCAATGTATAACAGTATTTCTTTATAGTTGGAAACATCCCATACCAGACGACCGAAAATGATATCGGTAACTACTTCAGCCAGGCTGGAACAGTCACGAATGTCAGGTTAGTTTCAAGTTTCAGAAACAAATTACCTACTCATTTACATTCAGAATCGTCTACGACAGGGAAACTGGCCGCCCGAAGGGATTCGGATTCTGCGAGTTCGCGGATGAGGCTGGAGCACAAGCGGCAGTAGAGACCCTCAACGGCATGTCATTCAATGGCCGCAACCTCCGTGTCAACTACGCCAACAAGTAAATGACTCCTCAGTCACGATCTCGACTACCATTGTACACCATTCCAATGAATTAATTTTATTGAACATCGTTTGTATCGTTAATATTCTTCATTGTGTTGCTTCAGAAATAAACTTTTAAATGTTATTGCGATTTTTTTGTTATCTCAAACTGTATTCATAAGCTAAAGTATTGCACTCGAAAAGAAAAAAATTACAACCCAATGAGAATTATCGCACCATTTTCCCGACGGTTCTCCTTAAGTTGAAAGCCTTGAGCAGATTCATGCCAAAGAGAAAGGCATCACCTTGTGAATCATCTGTTCCTTCGGCAGAAGCTATTGCGCCAATTTTCACCCGCGTCAAGCCTTCTTTCGTCGCTGATGCAGGTGAAAAAAAGAGCTGGCGCATTTTGTCATGGAATGTTGCCGGTCTCCGTGCATGTGTCAAGGTATTTACTATGGAACGATTAATGATTAATTTGAGCAGTTCAGAAAAATGATTTCGAAAAGATATTGAGCGAAAGTCCTGATTTGATATTTTTGGGTGAAACGAAATGCAACGAGTGGCCTCCGTTGATCGAAACAAAGTTCAAGGTTTAGCAGTTTTTCTTTACCTATGCTCGTCGTTGAAATGAGAACTTGGAAAAAAAAAACGTCAAACTTATGAAGACCATGAGCCTTTCAGTTAGAATACATTTATATAAATTATCAGATATTAAGGACTACAAGAAAACGTTAGTCGCTTCGCAGAAAGGAGGTTATGCTGGCGTAGGACTGTTATCGAAGGTCGCACCAATAAAAGTACGTTCCTGTCTTGATGAAATTTGTATATTATAACTTTTTGACCTTCATAACAGGTGATCCAAGGGATCGGAGACGAGGAATTTGACAAAGAAGGTCGACTGATAATCGCCGAATACAGTCATTTTTTCTTCATCGGCGTCTATGTACCCAATTCTGGTCGCGGACTCGTCAACCTTTCTAAGCGCGAACGTTGGGAGAAGATTTTTTTGGAGAAAATACAGGACCTCGACAAAACCAAGCCCGTTATTTATGGCGGCGATTTGAACGTGGCTCACAGCGAAATAGGTTTTTTTTTCTCTATTTCAAATAATCTTCACGTTGACTTTCTTCATTTCCATATTTGTGCATAATTATGGTAATCAATTTTATAACGGTTCTTAGGAGGAGGTTCCTTATATCTTTTCCTCCTTTTTTTTTAAATTCCTGGAAAAGTTACCGCGTTTGAAGGTTTGCAAAAATTTAATTTAAAGTTAATCCATTGTCGTTTTGAATTAGTCTTTTAAGGGTCAGTAAACTTTGAAAAGTTAAATGGTGTGTTAGTAGCAGAGTTTCATTTTTGTAATTAAAATGTGGTGACCGATTGCGCTAATCGAGAGCGTTGAGGTGTATTTAACGAAACACTGGGAAGTTGAAAAAAATTCTCACATAATTTTTTTAAGAAGTTGAAATACTCTTGAAAGATTTCCTCTTCTTCTAAATTCTTTTCACTATCAATTTTTTGATGAGTTTTAACTGTTATCTCGAGCGTTAGAAAGAAAACGGAGTAAATAATGATCAGCTGATGTTTAGTGCTCCGATAATCAAAGCTGTTCTATGTAAACAGCTGTTTCCTCAATTTTTTTGCCTGTCAATATTTAAAAACAACAGGAAAGTTTTTCATTTAAAAAAATAATTGAAAAATTGAAAATGAAAAAGGTGTTGGTTTTCAGTTTTTTTGAAAAAGGTTGGGTTTCTTCAAGTTTCAAGCCACTTTCAAAGTGTTTAGAGAACGGAAACATGTAATTGAAAAAAATTCGGGTTCTCTCATCTAGTAGCCAATTCAAAAAATATTTTCGGTATGTGTACGTTGTCTTTTTTATCGTGACTCCGCCCCTGAAAAATTTAGTTCACTAGAAAAACTTTTCGAAATTCTAAGATTAACTTCCTCTGCAGATCTACGAAATCCGGAAAGCAACAGAAACAAGACGGCTGGGTTCACGGATCAAGAAAGAGGATGGTTCACAGATCTTCTTGCCGCAGGATTCAAGGTAGCCTGATAATGTTAAAGTACGTGTTAGGGTGTCACCAATTATTGCTTCAAATTTCTATTACATTTGAGCCCCTTCATTTTTTCTTTTTGTTTTCTCACCATTGGGTGTTTTTCTTACTGTCTACTGTGGACTAGTGTCAGAAAACGTTTAAACTTCTTTTTTCAGCCTAATAACTTCTCCAGCTTTCATCCTCATGTGTTTGAAAAAAAAGATCAGGGGTCAAAATTTTCACGATACATCGCTCCCGATCGAAAAAATCTTGACACAAAAATTTAATTGCATATTTCTGAAAAAGTTTTCAGAATGTTCTGTGGCTAAATTTCTAAAAATAAATCTTGAGGACACGTTCCGAACTTTACATCCTGACGAGAAGGCTTACACGTACTGGTCTTATATCGGCTCCGCGCGGGAAAACGACGTCGGATGGCGTTTGGACTATTACGTTGTGAGCAATCGAATCATGGAAAAGGTTCACTTTGGCTTGTGATTTCGAGTTTCACCTTTAAAACTGGATGTTTTCAGAAAGGCTTAAAAATAACTGTTTTTTAGATTATAACTTTCTTGGTTCGCTTCCTCCACGCCACAGATCTGTCTGGGAGCGAAATAAATATTTCATTCATCATCAAAGATACCTACTAGTATAAGTACCAAACAAAGTCTTCTAGCCGATTTTCGAAAAAAATTTCGAATTGCAAAAATAAATTATTTCACATATCAACTATCCGTAAATAATGTAGCCAGCAGAAATCAAAAATTCGAACATGATAATTCTCTTTGAAAAAAAGTAATAAAATTAACAAACAGAAAATTAAAGACTTTTTTCTTTGTGAATTCAACGGTCTTTTTCAGGTCAAAACTAGTGGAATAATGCGCACTGTCACTGGAAGCGACCATTGTCCTGTAATTTTAGATATTACGTTTTAACTTTGTCAATAATCCACTCACATTCCAAGATACTCACGTGTATTATGATTCTCAACGTTATCTCACCTTCTTACCGTTTTTTTTTTCTGTCAGATAAATTGAACTCTTTTGCGAATTTGAAAGCTCTGGTTTATCAAAATTTTTGGGGTTTGAAGGTAATGAAAAAATATTTTTCGTGTCACTTTTGATAAAGTTAACTCTGAAAATAAAAACCGAAAATCGAAGAAAATCAGTTTTTGAGCCTTTTCCGTACATTTTCGACGGGTTTTTTCTCAGTACCCTTTAGCAGAGAACTCTTTCTATTTTCGAGTACTCATTCCACCTTCTTACTGCCCTTATCATCGAAAGTCAAAAAAAAAAACCGACAAGTGAGTTAATTTAGGTGTTGGTTTCGAAACTTTCCAAGAATTTGCTAAGTGACTGAAAATTTTTTACCAGAAACCTTAAAAGTTTCTGTCTCTCGAAAGCTTCTGAATTGGAGATAAGAGATTTTAAGATTACGTTCAACCCAAGTCTGCAACCAAAAGCAACTTATTAATAAAAGTAACACTAAAAAAGGAAGCTTAAGCAGAGATTCTGAGAAATGATTACCTGGATCTTCAAACTACTCGGAAAAAATCATAAGACATTCCGAAGATAACTCTGGCTTCTTGTGAGAAATAGAAATTATTCTTTTCTGACGTCGAGCGTGGGTTTCTGTTCGTCGTATTGCTATTTCTAGCAGTGCTTTTCTCCGTCGGTGGTTGAGCGATGGACGAAGGAGAGAACGGAGAGGTTCGCTGAAAATTGAGGCCGTTTCTAAACAGCTTTTTTGATGAATGGAATTTTTACAGCGAGTAAAAGCATCCGAAAAAACGATCAGAAAGGCAGCGAGCAATACTTCCGTGTATGTTACAGTCTTATTGACACAAGAAATCATGGAGTGTTACGATTTGGAGAAAATGTCTTTTTAAAATTTTTGCGGATTCTTTGTTGGAAATCGAACCGGTCTTGCCAGTTTTGTTTTATTTCTTGAAAAGTTAAGCAGACTTTTTTTCTATATCGTTCCTGGGTGAGTTTTTACTAAGGAAAATTTGAAAAAAAATGGTATGATCAGTCAGTCTTACAAGTTTTTATTAGAACTCTGAAAGTAAAAGAACTCAAAATCAACTTAATTTTTTTCGAAATTTAAATGTTTCGCATTTTTCGGAAATTCGTGAAGTTTCATCTCTCGATATTGCTGTGAGTCCTCGGCTTTGGCCATGCCGAGACTCCATCGGTAGTTTCGATGTGGTCCGAATATAGACTGATCATATTAGAATAAATTCATTAGTCGATTAGAAAGTATTATATAATCAAAATAGGAATCGAGGGATTGACCTCAGGCCGGGAGGATTTCGACCCAGCTGAAGATCGTCCCTGCCTTTTATAGGTAGGAGGCGGTCTTCGCCTGCGTCTCTGGCCTCTGCCAGGGGCATTACTTTACATTGCGTTGAGTTTATGAATTCACAATAGTTTCGAATGAAGTTATCTTTTCTAAAGTCTTTTTACAGTACATAGCGTATTTCTGTTTAGAAGGGGCGAAAAGGCGGTCAAAGAAAAAAAAGAAGCAAAGAAGAGAACGCCGATTTCTAAAAGTCGTACGAGCGTGAGGAAAGTTACAGAAGAGTTAAAATAGATTTTTGTTATTTTTTTATTATATCAGAAATTTTTAGTGTAGTACCTGCTCAGGAGCCTGTTATTGAAATTCCTCTCGAGTTGGTCTGATTTTCAAGTTTGGTCATGTTTTATTAATTTCAGAAAAATCGCGAGTCATGAAGACGTAGGGTCAGTTTTTTTTTTCATGTTCTTTAATTTCCTGAAGATTTTTGAAAATAAAATATGAAATTTTATCCAGAAATGAGAAGGTACAGCGGGAACGTAACGAAAAGGCCGTGGAGCCGGTCGTGTCGCCAGGAAATAACGAAGAGATTTTTGCGGTCAGTTGAGTCGAATCGCAACATAAAGAACGTACCGTTTCCTTCACGAAACTAACTTTATAAGAAACTCAGTTCGAACCTGCAGTGGATAATTGAATTAGATTTTTTTGAGACGCGGCAGCGAAACTAGAATCTGCTCTCCTTTATTCCTGGAAGAGAGCTGAAGAGCTTCATTTTTTGAAAGAAACACAAATTGTATTCTGAGGGAGAGTTTTCAGTCGACGGAAGCGATGAAATGTAGGACGCCGCCGGAAGAACGGGACGTCGAAGTCGGCAACTTTGATAAGAAAGTTGGTTGCAGCCGGATTCTGTCCCGAAAGTTAGATTTAAGTTGGAAGATTTGATGTTGGGACTTAAGGCCAAGAAGTCGAGGGAAAAGATCGACAGTAAGAGAAAGGCGAGAAACGTTCCCCTTTGTTCAAGATCAGCTATTTTTCCTTAGGATGCTTCTCTACACCTCACTGCGTCAAATATAGAGGATCCAAAGATGAAGAAGAGGAAGAAAAAAGGATCTTCGAAAAGAGGCGGCCACGCTGAAGAAGATAACGTCAATGTAATTGGCTTGAATCAATATTTTATAAAACTTAAAGCAGGAATATCTGTGGTGACAAAAGAATTGGTTTTTCAGAGCGGTGAATCATTAGGAAAAGACTTCAATTCTGTGTCGTTTAGAGTTTATTTTTCATTTTTTTGAGTTCGAAAAAAAATTCGCGAAAGGTTTTATTTTTTTGCAAATTTTCAAAATTTAATCAAGCTTTTCCAAAAATCGCGAATTTTTCTGCGTTCATTTAGACCTCTGAATAAAAAAAATAGAAACTGAATAGCAGCTCTTTTAATGAAAATTTGAAGCAAATCATATGTGAGGTAATGAGTAGCTTTCTGTAAAATGTCTTTCATTCGAAGAGAAACGCTTTTTTGATCATTGCCGAGGTGATAATTTCTAGGATGTCCCGACTTTCGCCAAAAAGGGGAAAGCAAAGCCGAAGTCAGATCCAGGCAACGCGGTGGGAGTTGTAGTGGGCGACGAGGAGTTTGGAGCAGAGGAGAAGAAATCGGTCAGTCTAATCCCATTCATTTTTTTGGAGGTGAAAAATTATTATACTTTTCCGAAAAAAAACTGAAAAAAGTTTCCCGAGAAATGTCTTCCGAACGACATTTTTGACGAGTAAAGCCAAAGATCCTGTTTCTTGTTCCAGTTATTTTCATTAAAATCTGAACATGTCTTTATTTCTTTCTTCCTTGTTTGGCTGTTTCGAGGCGCACAAGTCTTGACCTGAAATGACACTGAATTACCTTTAAATGTTTCTAAAAATAATTCCATTCTTTCCGAAAAACCATTCTCAAGGTTTTTGAGTTGACTTTGTTTGCCAACTTTCAGGGTTTTGGAAAAAAGTCAAAGATCAAAAACGATCTTGGCAACACGACAGCCGCCGTCGTCGTGGAGGATGAAGTTCCGACCGAGAAAAGATCGGTTCGTTCGACTTCGACATGCTTCGAATTCATGTTTCTCAGAAATTTGAACAAAAGACAAAAACCGGAAGAGAAAAGACGCCGAAAAAAGTTGAAAAGAACGCGAAGCCGACCTTTTCCTGCGAGAAAGAAGACCCCAAGGTTTCGACCTTCACGGATTTTAATTCCAAAATGTTTTATCTTGAAGAAAGGAAAAAAGCCAACCCAGAAACCGTCTTTGACGCATGCTGCCACAGTTGCAGCATCTCCGGTATCGAAAGCGAAGGGGGCGCAAAAGGTCAATCAGTCGGTAAAACCGACATTCTTGTGAGATACTTAAATGACATGAGCTGTAAAATTTCCTTGAAAATGAAAAAATCAGTGCGCTAGCATGTAAAAGACGATAGTTTCACACTTTCACCGTAACTGCCGCATTTTTCGATTAGTAAGCATCGCAACGAGATTATTCCTTTGAGGATATCCTCAAATAAACTATAAAAAGTTGGGTCTCGTAAGGAACTACAGTCGGTTTTTCACACTTCAAACAAAATCTAATACGACTGCAATTTTTTTTCAGGTAAATGAGCATTCTGAAGTCGATCATAAATCGATAGATTGATTCATTGATTTTCCAGAAAGCTCAGAAAGATGCGAAAAAAATGGTTGATGATAGAATACCGTCGCGGAACGACCCTCTTAAGCAGGAAGTCTGTTTTCTCTTCAATTTTCAAAAAAAAAACCTTAACAATCCGTGTCTCCATATCACCTAGGGAAACAAAAAACCCGAAAATTAAAAACACGAAGATTTATTCGTGATTTGCAGCGATAACCTCCCAATGAGTAAAATATCCTATTACCAAGGGAGAAAATTCATAAAAAATTTTTTCAGAAAAGCATCCGTTTAAAAGGGCAAGAGAAGGTTTTTTTTCTGGATTGAGAAATTCGAAAAAAATTATATAAATTCAGGAAAAACCTGTATCTGTCGCTGTGCCGCCGAACAAGACCGGCAAAAAGAAGGTTCTTTTAACTTGAAAAGAAACCTGTTCATTGAAAGAAATGGACTTTACCTTACGAATATCGTTTTAATTCTTTTTGAAGACTTTTATATGAGCGTATTTCGAAAAAAAAGTTTTGCAGCCAAAATTGCCTTCTACGAAAGCAAAAAAAGGTAAAAGTTCTATGAATTCGAATATCCGCAGGACTTATTTTCCAGAAGGATTTGTTGCAAGTCTGTTCAATAGGGCGAAAAGATCTTTTGACATGACCAAGGTATTTCTCTGAAGTAGAGTAATTTTGATAGTTTTATATTTTATTTAGTTACGGAAAGGCGACGACACCTTCATTGCGTGAGTTTAGCCTTTGTAATAAGAAAAGTGTTTTCGTTGTTTCGAGAACTCAGAAAATTGGTAACCTGGAAAAAACCATTTTGAGCCAAAGAGTTCATGAAAAAGCGAAAAACGAGGCACATTCCCAGTCAGTAGCGAATTTTGAAGTCTCGACGACGGAAAGAACGACATCTGTCCCGACTATGACAACGAACAAGACGCGCCGGCAGAGTCAAACGACACGGAGAACTACGAGAACGACGGCAAACTCTTCGTCAAGGTTCCCCGACTCCGGAGAACTCCTGTTCCGACAAAAGTCTAGGGTCGGCCTTTCTGGGCGTTGAAAGACGAGAAACCGCCGACGATCGCTTTCTACGTCTATTCAGAGCTCATCACAGAAGTCTACCTTGGCAAGTGGCCAATCTCTCCCAAGGAACCTCTTCCGTAGGACTTTTCTTTTTTTGCTGCCAGAACTATACGGCGATCGGCGTTTATCTTTTCCGATCTACGAAGAAACTGATTTTTATTTGAAAGCTGTTTTGAGGAAAAAAATTATCAAAAAAAGGTTGCTAATAGAAAAATTCCTATTTTAGGAAAAATTACGCTCAGAACGTACGATTCAAAAAAGCATTTTTCGAGAAGACTGATTTTTTTTATTGAGTGAATCGTTTTGTAAGATTTTAGTACAGAGGTTTAAAATGCACCTACATGCATAGTTTTTTCGAAATGACAAAAACCATCCTCCGAACTGACTACCTAGTTTTTGTGAGATTTTGTAAATGATCTGACCACTTCTTTTTTTTTTGGAAGTAGGGCACTTTCTTGCGCAACTCTGTGTGTGCGCGATGATAGCCAGCAAAAATCGTCGAATCAGGCTCTTCGACGTCTACGGAGACGTGTCGGCCATGCGACAACGCGATGAAAACTTCTTCTACAAACGGAATCGAGTAATCGAAATCTTGAAAGCGATTCTTCCAAATCTGAATTTTAGCTGATCAGCAACACGGTTCGCTCGCTTCTGGGCATGATGGACGCCAAGGCCGTAATAATGCAGCAAAAAACTCCCGATGCTACGGACAGCGTAAATGAGTCTTGAATGTTCAAATTAGGTCATATCATGTGGTTATTTAAAAAAGATCCGGAAAGCATACCTTTTCAATACGGTCTTATAAATTTTTTTTTTTCATCAAACGCGAAATTTCACATGCCAAACCAAAAATGTAAAAATGAAACTTTTCTTCGCAGATGGCATCAACGGCGCGTAAACCGATGTCGTTCATAAAACCGCAAAAGACGATTATCTACGACAAGTGAGAAAATATCCATTTTGGCTTTTGAATTAGTTTCGCTATTCAGAAAACAGCCCTACGGTGAGAAGAAGACGGTTCCTTTCACGCCTAACTTGAAGAAAAAGAAAGCGAGTTCTTAGAAACACATAGTAATAATAAAAACTTTTTTTCAGGATATAAACGGAAAGTCTGCCGCGACCTACATCTAACTCACTACTAACCTCATCAAAACGTGCGTCATATACTGAAATCCTTTATTTAAAACGAAAAATATTCTCGATTTCACGAAATGAAGCTTTCTACAATGATTATTGATTTAAACGCAATAAATTATTAAAATAAAATTTTCGGCAGGTTCCAATGGCTCTGCTGTCCGCCTATCCTCGAAGCTCTGCTTTTTTTGAAATCATCAAAAGTTCGTCTTCAGTTCTTGAACCAATTGCTGCTCATATTAGCTAACATGAGCAATTATTTTGATCACTGCTTTGATCAAGAGGTTTTTTCAGCAACGAATCCGCATTACACAACCGATCGACACGTTTTTTTCTCCCAACGAATAAATGATTGTGAACTTTCAAATGGAGAAATAGAAATTTTATTCGAAAAGAAAAGTTCGATTTATACATTATATACACTGATTGAAAAGAAAAAAACACTACCGAAAGCTTCTTTGGGCAGAAAAATAATCGGCAAATTATTTGTTAAATAGGAGAAACTCAGCTTCTCAATCGCCCCAGCTGTTTTTCGAGGTCGTCGAGTGATACGTTTTCTTGTCCCATGCTTTTCGGCATCGCTGGCAGCGAAGAAAGCTGAAATTTTGATATAGATATAACCACGCTGAAATTCACGAAATATAGCCTTGTGAGAGTTGTATTTCAATAAATGTATCCGAAAATTCCGAAAAAATTTATCATAGAAAATTTTAACATTATTTTCAAGTCAATATATCGTGAGCTTGATAGAAAGGTTTGGGAGGTGCCAAAAATCAGGAATCTGCAAAACTTTCTCTTCGACTGAAACGTTATTTTATCAATATATCTTTTTAAGTTTTTACTTAATCTTACTTCATGGAAACTAACAAAAGTAACCTACAAACCATACTCGTTTTTTTATACTGGAATTGTTGTTTTCCTTTCTTTGAACTAATCAAAATAGTAGATATTAATTCTAAAACTGAAAAAAAGTTGAAACCTTGCTGTTGGTCTCGATGCCGATCTCGTCGAGGACCTGGTTGACGATGGCGTCCTGCTCGGCCTCGTCGCCGTCGTCCATGATGGCGTCCAACGTGTCGTTCATCATCTGAACCCTTTCGAGTCAATCAACAAAAATGAAGAGAACCTCTTCGGTGAGGCCCATTTTCTCCTGCGCCATTTGGAAATCGCGCATATTCTTGGCCATTTTGTCCAACGGCATCTGCTTCTCCATCGTCTTCATCACGTTTACCGTCTGACCCATCACATTCGACATCTTCGACATGCTATGAAGGTGTCTGAAAAGGAAAATTTCTATCAAAACTGCAATATTAGTTTTTTTAAGAAGAAAAAAAAATTACGTTTGTTGAGCCTGTACGCCGCTGATTTTGGCGCTCATCCCGACGCTTTTCGTCCTCTGATTGCGGAGTTGAATGAGCTGTCGCGCTAATTGCTTGGCTGAGTCTGTGTGACCTTGCTTTGCCAACTTCTTAATTTCTGCCTCCTGGAAACTTTCTAAACTGCAAGAAAACTTATTCGTGTAACTGACCAGTTCTTTCTCTCGCCTTTCCATCCCTCTTCGATCCGATTCCAACTCCCGGTTTGCTTTACGCAAATCACGTTTGTTTTCTCGCATTTGCTCTGAAAAATTAAACCTCTAAACGATATGAAAAGAAAAAAACCTTTTGGGTCGGGTTTCGAGAAGAAGTTCATGATGATTGCCAATGACTGAAAATTTCAAACGAATAGAAGAATAAAAGGAAACGCGATCGGGGCAATGACTCAGATGTAAACAAGTGACGTCAATGAGAAGCAGATTTCGTAACTCTCTCACCACGGAGAAGTGGCCTTTGGAGAATAGTGATACTTTAAAGACATCTTCTGAGCCTTCAATTTTCATATAGAAATTTACAGAAAGTTATTCTATTGTGCTTTGACAACTGCCTTGGCAAATAAGGAAACTTGGTAACGTCTGAATTAATATCACATGCTATTTATTTTGTCCTGTCAAGAAAAGTCTTTCTATCCTCACAATGATTTTTCAAGTCAGACGTGAATTAGCTTTAAAGAAAGCTTTGAAGACCGTTTGCTTTTTTTTACAAAAAAACTTTTTAATTGCGATGTATTTGTCGATTTACGGAGAAAAAAGCATTCGCGCTGCGAGGAGACTACTGAAAAGGCGCCTTTCGCAATAACATGATCACTTAAGTGATTTCTCTCCCTTTTGAGAAAATTTATTATTTTTCTAGTTTACTTATTCCGTGTTTGATCAAATTGAATTAATTCTAAGAAATTCGAATTTTCTCTGCATCTACAAAAATTAATTGTATTCGTCACTCTTTAGCCTTTACGCGAAATCACTTCCATAAGGCATTACAATGATATATATATCAAATATTAATATTTTAATTCGATAACAACCATTTTTGATGAAATGGGATCATCGAGAATTGATTCAAATATATTGAAGCCATTGAATCAATTTAATCAAAGGTACTGAAAAAAATATACGATTTTTTGTTTAACGCAAAAACTATTGATTTGATTTTTTTTGCTCCCTGCAAACTGGAAAAAAAGTTTTATCGTTTCAGAATATATTCGGTGATATGCTTTTTTTGAAAGGGAATCTATCATCTTTGAACAGATTTGTTTCTTGTTTTTACATAGTTTTTGTACTGCTATGCTTCAAATATATTAAGGGCTCATCGTTTGGTTATATTTCTGAATTTGCAGATAACTCGACATGGGAGCCGATGGAGGAACTATTCCCAAGCGTTGCGAGCTTGTGAAGAAGCGGACGAAGAAGGAAAAACTCGATAAACACGTTAAAAATGCGACGAAATGGAGAAATTGTCAGCTTACCCAGAGCACTTTGAAGGTTTCTGGATGGTTTTTACAATTTAACTGGAAATAGTTTTAGAAGCCCATCATTGCATGCCGGTTTGGCAAACTCTACAACAAAAAAGACGTGATAGAGGCGATTTTGACCAAGCAGATTGCCAAATCTCTCTCTGCTTCTCACATTAAGGGAACCAAGGTTTGAGCATTTTCTTTCTAGTTGAAAGACTCGGTTTGAAAGTTTCAAGTCTTGAATAAAAACACAATAAATAATTTTTTATACTTTTGCTTTCAGGATTTCGTTGAGCTCAAACTCACAGAAAACAAGGATTTTAAAGGGGACGACGCCAAGGGAGACGAGTACAACGACGTGAATCAGGTTTTGCAAATTTACATTAATTTTTTCAGTTTGTTGTTTTGAAGACGCCGTACCTGTGTCCAGTTACGGGAACTCCTATGAATGGAAATCACAACTTTGTTGTGAATTGGCAATGCGGCTGCGTTTTCTCCGAAAAAGCCCTTGTTGAGGTCGGTTTTTATGCAGAATAATTTTGAAAGGATTTTTTTTTTGTCCTTTCCAGTATTTTTGATCGTCCAAATTCTTGAATTTATTTGACTGACTTTGGAGAAAGTTACGTTCGTCATATGTTTCAAGGATTTGAAAATTAGGGTTTCCATCATTAGAAAAGCAAATAATTTCTTAAAATTTTCACCAGTATTAAATTTTTTGGCTTTTGGCTTCATATTCCAATTTTCATCTAATCGAAACATAAGTTGGCATGTTTTCTATGAACTACCCCAAATTCGTTGGAAAATTATTTTCGGTGCTTGATAAAATGGAAAAAGATATTTTGGATTTTTTCTAGGCTTATCACTTCATTTTTAAAAGGTTCAAATTTTTTGGGATATAATTTCAATATCCAGTCAAGTTAAATATCATTTTTTCAGTCGATATTCCAAGAAATATCATCGTTAACTGAGGAAATAAATGCTTTTTTCCTATTTTTTTTCTTTAGGAGAGTATGATAAAGATTTCTTGCAGGTGAAAACGGATCGTTGCCACGGCTGCAACGGTCCCTGGGACGCGGAGAAGTCGGTGCAGCTCTATCCAGAGGAGGAGAAACTCGCCGAGTACGAGCGCAAGCTTTTGGCCGAAAGAGCCGAGAAAAAGGCGAAAAAAGAGTTGAAAACGACGAATGGCGAACCGGCCAATGACGTTGCTGCTTTAGAAGCCGCCGAGAAGAAAAAGAAACGAGGTCGGATTTCAACAAAAATTGAAGATGGTGGTGTAGAAACTTGTTGCAAATATATTATGATAGGTCTTACTTACTTACTTAGATACTTAGATGGTCCATCTTCGCTTTCGACCTTTTATTGCCTTTTAGTGCCTTTTTATTGATCGAAGCGTGGACCACACGTTTTTCCAGGAGGTCTTATGCAATCGGTCATCCAGTGTTGTCGTCCTGGTTGACTGGTATTCTTGCGAAAAAAATTCCATCCGTGGTGTTGAACGTGTTATAGCATAATTGTGGTCTTATTATCCTTTTTTTGCCTTGCCAGGGCTAAAAAAAGACCGCCCATTCTGTTAGCAGAAGCAAGCCGAATTGCGTGACCGGTGTACCGTTAGCCGCCATAAATGGCGTTGCCTCCCCATCACCGCGTAGAGGTGGTACTTGAAGGGGTATGATAGGTCATATGAGAAAAAAGATTGAAAGGATTGTTGAATATTGCAAAAAGAAAAAAAAATAAACCAAAAAATGTTGTATCAAAAATGAGTTCTCAATGTTTCACAAGAACATTGTAAATAGAACAACATTTTGAAGATTAATGTTTTTTGTAGGTTTGTTGTGAACCACCTATGAGATTGTCATGATTTAGAAGGAAAGTAACAAGAATCTTAAGAAAGAATTCTCAACTATCTTGTCAAATGACTCACTGTTCTTATTTTTCAGAAGAGATCAAAAAGGAGCTGCTAGGAAAGGATGGCAAAAAGGCGGAGAAACGGAAAGCGACGACTTCAGATATTCAGTCCGATCCGACCAAAACCGAGGCCTACAAACGGTTGTTCACCACCTGCGAGGAGGCCAAAAACAAACCGGAAGGAAATTGGGTCACCTATAATCCTCTCTATTATTAGTCCTGGACACTCTTTTGGAACCTCAACCGGATAAGATCTCAGTCCTTCTATCCATGCTTTTCCCGTCCAGCTCTAGAACTTTCTGAGAATACGATCGAGATTCCTCAGGTCCTCTTTTTGACAGGAATGTCTTGGTTTCACTATCCTTCATTATTATTTTTCCTTCGCTTAAAACGTTGTTCCTCGACTGTAAATACGAGATAAGGGTCATTTGTTATACTAGTTTCTCTCTTTCATTCCTTCATTGTACAATTGATCCTTTCCCCGCCAAAATAAATTCATTACAAAGTTACTGATGTTGTTGAGAGAGTTTTGAGAAGGTTTGCTACCATTCTTTTTCGTTTCATCCAGTCCCAGGACATTGTGATAACATGATAAAGGGTCCAAATGCTGTCGTTGCCGCTGCGGCGGGCGGCGTTGTCCTCTTGTAGGACGGCTTCTGCCGCCGGCTCCAAGTCGCGCATCGCCACGGGTTCAGCTGCATTTTCAGCGCCTCTACAGGTTGATAGTTCGAAAACTTGGATCGTAGGAAAAACCTGTGGCTCAAAGAGAAGTGAAATTACCAAAGGAGATTTTAATTTTTCGGGGGTTCCTCAAAGCGGCCAGAACATATTTACTGTTCGAGAAAAAATCCCTGCTGAATTTTCGAGTTTCCAAATTCTTTTGCTATGAATAAAAAAACTTCTCTTCCTTCAAAAACATAATTTGAATAGATTTTAATGGCTTGATTGAGAAAATCAATATCCGGTTATGGATTCTTGAACTGAATCCTTTGACATGTGAAGATTCGTTCTCACTTATCTCACGAAGCAATTTTTCTGCATATTTGTTGAAAACCTCAAATTTTTGATCTTTAAACCCGAATTTATCGTATTATACTCATGGACTATAATGACTCATACGGCCACTGTTTAGAAAAAAATTTTTCTTGGCTTTCATAAAGAATACAGAAGTTAGTAGTCTTTTCATGTATATATCAGTATTCTGAAAATGATAAAGATTCTTCCGACTATTGTTCCAATTTCATTTTAGGTACGAAATATATCGGCAGGTGACATTTTCCGGTCAACAGATGTACCGGTTCGTTGAGAATCTCTCATCTTGTCCACTTGAAAATTTCTGTTTCTCAGCTATCGGCAGACATTCCACCGCTGCCAGTTCCACCATTACCAGGCCGAACCATTGAAGATATGGTTTCGGTAAGTTTTTCTTCTACAATGGGTTTCGAAAATTAGGAACTCCATTATTTACAAACCTTTTGGAAAAGCTCTCAAATTCTTTTTGCTTCCTATTTCTCATTTAATTCATTCAACCCGTTCAAATAATATTTTATAAAAGTCTCTAGAGCCTCCAAAAAAATGAGAATCTTCTCAAGTTTAATTTCATGTTCAATTGGCTATTAAAAAGAGTAAATTTTGATTTCAAAACATCGTATTGCATTTCGTGACGTTTTCGTTTTTATCAAAAGGGATACCTATCTCTAGAATTGGTGTCAAATTGGTGGGAAAATGCTATATTTCGGTCGTTTTTAGGGTGTATATACGGGAGCGTTTTCTATTTCCGCGTTTTTCTCATTTTGATTTTTATTGAAACTTATTATAAAGAAAGGAAGCGGTAAGCATCAAATATCCATTATAATTTTTTAAAAAGCAAAGAAGCGATTTGATAAAACGCGCCCAGGTTCTAGCACTTTTTTTTTGAAGCGTCCGCGGCAAACACTAGTTATGGCAAAGTTTTTGGTTTCAGGCTGGCGAATCAGTTCTTGATGAGCTGGGACTGATCTCCTGGTGGAAGCCGTCGAGTTATTTCCGAATGGCTCTCGAGGGAATCCATACTTATTGCGACCTTCCTTGGTGGGCCACTATTGTCACAGGTGAATATTCAACCTTGGAAAGAACGAGAAAAAATTCTTTAGACTAAAATTAGAATATGTGGTTTGTTGCTTTTGAAATAACTACTCGAAAGACGTTTTTGAAAAACTTAAAGTTTTTTTTTCTATCATCACTTTCAAATTTTTAGTCCAGTTTCATTTTCTCTTTTCGTTAGTGGCTGATTGTATTCTACTGAGATCCCTACCTTCGAAATATTTTTTTCTCAAAGTTAAGTATCTTTTTGCCAATGTAAGCGCTTTCGAAGTACGACAGCTTTTTTTCATTTTCCAAAACTTTCGTTCTTGGCTTGGAAGAAAATAAAATAAACTGTTTTTATAGGCTCACAGGTAAAACAAAAAGAAAAGAAAAAAAATTATGGATTTTCAAAAAACCCATTAAAAAAAGGGAATTTCCCGCAACTCAAAACTTGAAAGAAAAAATAATAATTTCTCAGAGAATCTAATCTGCTTCGTTGTAGTCGACATTCAATTTCTGACAGAAGTGATCACTGAGAAACTCTAAGTTTTGAAAACTTGATTTCTGCTCACTAGGAAACTTTTTTAGCCCCCCGCTGAATTTTCAATGAAGCTTTGCTGAAGTGTACTTTAGGAGCTCTTGATTTCAGAACAAGGAACAAACTTCTCAAAAAAAAATCTGCGATTCGAGTTAGAACGCTTCAAACGCTTGGAAAAGAACTTTTTTGTCATTATTTGCGTATTTTGCAAAGTTTGAAGATCAAAATTGAGGACAAGATCTATTGTGAGTATTTTTTTTCTTTTCTGGATTCAGGAGGTCCTAACGTACACTTCAGAAAAGCTTCAACAAAAGTTGAACTAGGGCCTAAAAACGTTCCTTCACAAAAAAGTTTTTTAGCATTTTCCAAACGGGAATGACATCTCTAGAGAGCTGCTTGCAAGAAAAAGTTGCAGCGACGGTGGCTCTCCGACTGCTGCTCATCGGGGTGCCGGTGATGTCTCAGAAGCTGGTGGCGAAGCAGAGCAGATACCGCAAGGAGCTGAACGAGTTCAAGAACAGGATCGAAGACGCGCGCAAAGAAGGCAACAACCTCCTCCAGCAGCAGATTTTCCTCGAACAGCGCGACTTTCTCAAGTCGAAAGACATCAGAATGGGCCGCCAACTTGGCGTCCTTCTGGCCAACGGCACCGTCTTCGCCACGCAATTCTTCGCCATCAAGAAAATGGTCGAAGTTGGTTTTAAAATGGTAGATGAGCACGAGATCCGTCCTTCTTGAGGTCAACTACCCTGGGTTGTCCACTGGAGGAACGGCTTGGTTCACCGATTTGACCGTCTCCGATCCCTATTATGCACTGCCGCTGATCTCCGCTCTCACCATGGCTGCCGTCACCAAAGTTTCCAACTTGAAGAAAATTATTGACTTTTTCGGTTAAAAACGAACGTTAGCTAGAGATTTCACGTGTTCCACGGGAAGAATTCACAAAGTAGGTGATTTCGCTTTGCATTTCTTGCTGCAAATTGGCTAGTTTTGCGGTGCTGAAAAATTGTGAAAGATTAACTCTGTGAAATTCACGAGATTTTAATAGAGAAGCTTGAGATCCACAGGTTTCGATGGCTTCAAGATGTCTCTTTCCAGCAAAATCCTGACCGCAAAGTGAAATGACTTTCCTTTGCTATAGAGAACTTAAGGAGGAACACATGATTGTGCTTCCGTCCATAAGTGGAATGAGACCTCAAGTAAAAGTCGAGGAACTCAGGTGGGAATCGAAATGGGCACGTCTTCGGACCAGATGCCCCCGACGATGCGCGTCTTCATGCAGTACGGCCTGCCTGTCATCATTTTCGGCGTTTCCTCTCAATTTTCCTCGGTTTTCCCGTTTCTACTCACTCTCCCGTTTAATATTCATTTTCCAGGCCCTCTGTGTATATTGGTGTACTTCAAACGCCATGTCTTTGATCTATTCAGCTGCATTTAAAGCACAGCCAATCAGAAATGTTCCTCTTATTTCCATTGAAAATTCACAATGGAAGTTTTCAGGTGTTTGGCATCCCTCCAGTAGTGCCAGCGCCGCCGACTGCCGGCAAAAAATCGGCTTTCAGTGAAGCTTTGCAGAATTATAGAGGTTTGTGGGAGAGACAAGTCTGAAATTCTTGATAAAAGGAATATTAGGCTAGCTAGTTTTCAAAAGCTGGCCTGTGGAACCTCGCTTTTCTGCACTTTTTGCGAGAAACTTTAAAATTTCCGTCGTTTAGAAATAGGAAATCGGGCACATTTTTGAATCTTAAAAAAACTTTGATTCACTTCCAGAAAATCCCAGAGTTCAGAGCAAAACCTTCTTACTAGAAAAATGAATAGAAGTTCAGAAGGGAAAGCGGCGCCGCCGTCGCTGGCAGACCTGCGACAAAAAGACGCGACGTCGTTCAAAAAAGCCGGTCGCGGCAAACCCATCACTTAAGTCCATCTCGAACATTTTAGTTTCTATCTCCCAGATTACACAACTGTACCTTTTTTTTACGAGCTTTCAGGTCTAGAATATTTGACTGTTATTTCTCTTGTTTTGTTGTTTTGAATTAAATTGTTATCGATTCGAGACGGAAAATGTTTTGAAATGCCTTTATCTAGTACTACGTCATACACGAGGTGCGCTCCGGAGAGACAGTTTCCTCGACTTTTTCCCATTAGGTCTGAATATTCTTCGGTGGCAGCGGCTCTTAAGACAGAGAACTTACACTTCTGTAAGGAATTTCGTCTTTTCATCACTGCCCGCCGTTGCCTTCTCTGCAGACTCTAAAGTTGAAGTAGGCTCCAGCAAAGCAATACCTACCCTCGGCACGAGGTTTGAGAAGAACCAGCGAAACTGACCCGCTTTTCGACACTTTCAGAATGGCTCCCTTGTTCTGCAACAATATAGTTGGTTTTCGTAGGACGAAGATCAAGATGCCTCGGTTTCGTTGAGATATCTCGGCGCAGAGAAGATGGTGACGAGTTTCCGTTCGGCGTAGAATTTGAAACCATACTCCATCATCTGAAAATCGTAGACACGGTCAAAGTAATGGGTTCAGCCAAGAGTTCAGTAAAAAGAGAGTCTCAAGAAGACTGACCTGATGGGCGCGAACGATAAGTTCGATCTTGAGCCGCAGGCACATTTCTTTGACTGCCGCTTCGTTGAACATGCACGCGAGGCCACGGAGAGTATTTTCCACGTACCTTGGCGTACTGTAAGGCATTATTCCTTACCAAAACGCCGCCATCGAACTCACGGATCGAGGGAACCGCCATTGAACGTATCAATAGGGTCGGCCCACATGAGATCGATCGCCAATGGACATTCGGCAACTTCCATGATTGGACGTTTGATCTGTTAGCGTTACAGTATTGGAAAAGATACAATACGCTTTACTTTCTCAATATCCTCAAGGCAAGTGAGGTGCTTGGAGATGCCTCCGTGCATGCAGAGAATTTTCGAGCCGATAATTCCAGCCAGCGGCATCAAGGCGAAAGCCTGAAATCGAGCTGAAGGAGGTCTGAGGCGTCGGCACCGACCTCGTTGTACAGCTCCCAGACCTTTAGACCTTCCGCTTCGCCAAACTTATCGCACAGCTCGTCCTGAATGTTTCAATTCTGTTTTTTTTTTACGGTTTTTGAAAATTAAATTCAAATTATCTCCCTTTTCGAGTTTTAAATTGGCTGATAATTCATGATATTTTTTTCATTTCCGAGAATTTCAGTACAACCCTGTATAAAATATACAGTATAATTTGAAAACATAGTCTTTTCAACGATTTTTTTTTTGCGTGTTCAGAGTGATCCCGCGGAATTCAAAATAGCCGTCAGAAAAAGAGAACGATAACTGTATTGTGGAGAATCAGAGTAAATTTGGCATTTCGCGGAAATTACTTTGAACATGGAATTCGACTCAAAACTTCTTTTCTGCTAGTTTGCGTTTGTCTCTTTCCAATGGAAGGCCCAATGCTAATTTCCTTTTTTAGAGCCAGTTATAGAAAATTTTTTCTACACTCGGGAGTCTGAAACGCTCAAATGTGAAACTTTTTGACCGTATTATAGAATTGAAAAAAAAAGTTTTCATGTGTCAGTCAACCAAAAAAAAAAAGCAGACTACCTTGAACCCGTAGGCGTGGTTGATGGCTTTGCTCTCGTGGTTGCCGCGCAGCAAGACGTAGTGCGTAGGATACATGATCTACAGATCTGTTTTTCTTCGGGAAGGAGCGACAGGACAGACTTTGAGCGTGAACATGAGCGTGATACACTCGACGGAACGACGACCTCTGTCCACGTAGTCGCCTAGAAACATGAATCTTTTCGACGACAAGGCCATTTTGTCGTCGTTCTTAGCGTTGAGTATTCGGATGAGGTCGAGGTACTGAAAAAAAAAAATTTTCTGGACTCGAAAAATTTCTGACCTGTCCGTGGATGTCGCCGACGACGATACATGGCGGCGACATCCGAGCGAGACTTGGCTCCTTTCTGAACAGTTCCATCGCTCGTTTCACTACTTCTATCAGCTCCTCCGGTGTGTAGTTCACCTGAAAGTCTTCTAACAAATTTTTAAAAAAATTCGTTATTTTCCATGCGACAGCATTTTTTAAACTATAAATTTCGAAAGAAAATGCGGACCGATCTCTCATTGGCGTAGCTCGAGGCGCGGAGATGTCTCTTCAGAAATTCCTGTATGTTCATTTTCTCCATTGACATTTTCCAGAAGCAGTTATTCGATTGATTCAAGTAAAGTGTTGCAAGTCGAGTTCTGCAGGAAAGAAAAAGTCAAGTTTTTAGGTTGCCCGGGCTTTTCACACCGAGCCGACAGCAGCTGTCGAAATTATGAAAATGTCGTAGGTTCATGAAGGTTTCACGTTGGAATGACTTTTTATACGTTTTCTGAACTGATAGAATTTCAAAAAAATTGTTCTGTTTCCCCAAAGAGGAGCCAGGCCTGTGCGAGGGCCGGCCCGCTAGCCTATCAACACCCGGCTATTTCCCATCACGGCCCGGCCCGGCCTTATAAAGAACTATGATTCAAAAAAAGTGAGAAGATTTTTTTCGGTGAAAATTTTTTTCAATGAAATTTACATTTTTTTCTCAGAGTCTGGCCCGAGGCCGTGCAACTTGTTCTCAGAAATGAGGCCCAAGCCCTGGCCCGAGCGGTCGCTCTCAATTACAGTTGGAAAAGAAAAGATTTATCATCGAAAGATTATTGAAGATTTTTCCGAGAAAGCCCGAGTCAGTCCTCATACATGACCTCGAATTTGATTGGGAAAACAAGGAAATGGAGCACCTGGCAGATTTGGGCTAATTAAACAATCAAGGGGAGACTACCCGCTGGCAGCTCGACCTCAGCTTCTTCCAATCCAATGTTTTTCATCTGCTATATCTTTTGATACGTTGGATTTGTTCAGAACGGATCTTGACTGTCCATTTCACAAAAAAGATATCTATAAAGTTTGGATACAATTTAAATTTCTGAAAATTATTTTCACGGCATCGATGGAATAGGATTTGAAATAAACAATTTTGCAAAATCCAATTTTCTCATTTTTTCACCCAAAAACTGAGTTCCCGTGTTTGTTTATAGGTGCCAGATTTTCACACGTTTCTCAATATTTCTGGTTTTTTTTTGCTTGTTTTCTGGGTCGTCATAAAATTAAAATTTGTTGCGGCTCATTCTTTCAATGGATCAGCTTTCTAGATTTGGGGCATACAAAATTTTTTTCGCAGTTTTTGCATAATAATGAAGTCAGCACTGAAGCTCGTCATTCAAAAGTAAACAAAAAAAAACATGAAAGAGTTTTTTTTTTTTTTAAATTAGAACTAGCTGAATTTGTCAGTACATAATCAGCCCGTAAAAACCAATTTTACGAATGACCCTGGTATCAAAAAATGCTCACTAAGATGAGAAATTGTATTATTCATGAAGGAAATCTATCGCTGCGGATTCCTTTTTACCATAATCCACGCAGAACACGAATTTGCACGGTGACCAAGGGCGTCAATTTTCCAGCGAAGGAGCGCGGGTCACCTTTAATATATCGATCGATTTGCGCACACCTGTCTGACTCCTTCTCTTTCTCTCCTCATTGAGGTTTTTGTGTTGTTTGGTGGGAGTGGTGGTCCGCCGCCACTGCCAGTCTCTCTCTCTCCATTCGGACCCACGTACTGTTTCGTCTCCACGTTCAACGACGACGAGGTTCTCTGGCCGTCTGAGGCCTCCTCGGCGACGGTTGGATAATACAGGTGTGGCCAACTTTCCGCGCACTCCCCCCAACGCACACCGATTTACCGCATCTCAACTCCTTTTCCTCTTGTATTTTGGCCGGTTATCGAACTTTATCTTCTTCTCGTTTATGTTAGTGCTAAATTTTAAGTTTTATTATCCATGCCAAAAAAAAACTTTGAGTAAGACTTTGGTTAATTTTTTTGTTCGGAAGAAGATTGAACCCTCTCGTGAGTAAAGAAAAAAATGACCGGCAAAGTTTGCTCCATTGATAATCCCTTTAATCTTTTTTTCTTTAATTCAATTTAAATTGATAAATAAAATATATTATATGTATATCTCCTTATTTTTTTGTTTAACTTCTGCAAGCTCTCATTTTTAAGACGTTCAATTTTTTTGGCGAGTTTATTGGAGAAACGGAGAAACTCGCTAAAACTGCTCCGCAAAAAAAGTATTGTTTAAAAAAATGTTTGGTTCCTCCGTTGAATGCGCGAAATCTCTCGGAAAAACTCTTTTTTTATAAATTCAAGGTTCTGCCGCCGTATATAGATATTATTTTATTAATAATCTATAGAATTATACTAAAAAAATTCTGAATTTTTTTCTTTAGTTTTTCTTTTTTTAAAGCTTCACACCTATTTTTATGAGACAGTATCTAAAAAAGTTAATTTTTGTTATATTTCTATTGCCTGTTTATGCAAGACTTTATTCACACGCCCTAAAGTGACCATCCGAACATATCAATCGCCGTTTTCGCCGCGCATCTTTTACTCCCCCACAGGCATTATCATTTATCGATTATTCGCATTCTATCGCGCTGTCAATCAACATTTTCGGTGGTTCCCGTTTGGAATATTCCGATTTCACATTTAGCCCTCTGATGCTATTGACGGTTTATCGAAAATCTGATAATTCGAGAAATGTTCGACGATTGAGAAAAAAAAAACTTTTTTTTTCAATTGAAAATTAAGAAAATCGGAATGTTTTAGTTTTCACATGTGATTTTTTTTTTCTTTGTCAGGGAGCTGTAAGGTGTATGTTTAAAAAAATTATACTATTTTTAAAAATAACTTCTAATTTTTCAAGTTCATTTATGACTTTCTGATTTACTTTTCCGTAAAAAGCTTATTTAATTTCTCGTCTCACTGGAAAGTTTTTGAAAAAATTCACGATTAGAAAGAATGAAAAAAACTTTTTTAACGAAAACTGCAGTGAACGGTAAGCATGAATTTCAATATTTCCATTGGGGACAGAAGGTGACGTCATCTTTTGTACGAAGAATTCGTCATCGTTCTAATTCACTTTTTGCCCGTGTAACCGTTCCAATCGCTGATATTATGTTATATCTTTTACATATTACTTGGACTCATTTCCACTTTCCGTATATTTTTTTTTTAAAGAGAGACTCAATGTTTAGTTGAAAATAAATAGTTGTCCTATCCAAATTAAAATCTGAGTCTGGAAAAGAAACAAAATAATGAACGAGCTCGAATTCAACGTACTTAGCAACTCGACCACAGCTCTGCCGAATCGCCCATTTATTTATTTGCTCTGGGAAATTAAGGCGTTTGGCAAATAGTCGACCAACCCAGGCGTGGCAATAAGAACGTCAAAACCGAGTCTTTTTTCTTTTCAAACCGATTTTTTTCAATCTGATTCCATTCCGGCGACCTTGTTCCATTTTTCAACGTCCACATCGGTCTGTTCGGCTCGCGAATCTTTTTTAAAATATTTCTCTTACCTTTTTTACTAAATAACGCTTTCGAAAGTTTATCAAAAGTTCAAACTGAAATCAAGATTTTGGCGTCCTAATCATTTTCAAGTATGATAAGAGAAAAGAGGCCAATTCGAGGCTTAAAAAGATAAGCTGTACGAAGCATCAATTTAAATCATTCTAACTGAAAAGCGAAACGGATTTCTTATTTTCTTCAACGCGAGAAATTTATTAAACTTTTGCTTTCTTGTTAAATACAAGGTTTCCATACTCAGGCTACATATTAGAATTCATTTATCGTTAAACGCGCAAAAGATGTAACGAAAAAAGACTGCATCCACTTAAGTGACACCTCAAATTTCTCTGTTAAGTTGTGCGGCGATCTGAAGACATTGGAGTAGCCTGGAATCCGCAGAATTTCTCGACCCAAAATCCTTCCTGCTGATCAGAAATTCAGCGCACAATCTTTTATTAACCGCCGCAAGCTATGGATAAATGGCTTTTTTTAAATAAATGTTTCTCGCAATTCTTTATACAATAAATAAAAGCTAGGAATGGCCAACGTTGCTTTTTCTGGAGGATGAGGAAAAAGGATCGCGACGGCTAATGCAGTTTTGTTTAATTCGCTTCTGCCTCTTCCGTCTTCTTTTGTCGGCTAATTTTGTTTGCGATTCATCTTTGCGATGCATTTTGTTTCGTCCCGGACTTCGTACTTTTTACAAAAAGCCTCTTTACTCAATAAATTTTCAATTAATTAGGAATTTCGGCTTCCTTCTTCCGTCCGGAAGCTTTTCTCCCTTTTCTCATGTCTATTTAGGGGCTGTTTGTAGTTGAGCTTTTCACGCCTATTTTCGTCGATTAATCCATCTAAGAACACTTTTCCGTTGGCTTTTTGTCTTATAGGAAAACGTCATAAAGCGCTAGCAAAAAAAAGAGGTTTTTTTTTCCGTTTTCCATTTAGGGAACAGCTTAGGGTTGGGTATTTTTCCTGAGAATCTTTCTTATTATCCACCTGGAATATTTAAAACAGATATTGTTGCTTTCTCATTCGTTTCTCCTGAATACGTGAAAATGTCGGTGAACATCGATTAAGTGTCGAATTTTTCATTTAGCTGCCGCTCGGCCTGAGTTAATTGAAGCGGAGGCCATTCAGTTTCCAATTATTTTGCTCTTTTCCTTTCTTTCCACCGTCATAGGTTTTTATAAATGAGATCGACAATTGAGAATGAAGTTAATTGCAAAAAAAAATACAATCGGCATTTTTTATAACTGTTTATTTTTTAATTCCAAAGTTTTTTTATTGCAGGCAAAAAAATATTCCTAATGAGAGGCGTCATTAAATATTTCTTAAAACTTGAACGGCGCTCTAGAAAATTTGGAAAATATTTGGTTTTTGTGCGATTTCGCGTGCGGATTTTGTGACTTGTGCATACACGGCCGTTCCTCGGTGACCTTCACCTTTCAATTTTAATTCTTCTCATGTTTTGCTCATCAAATTAATTATTATTTTGCTGTCTTTATCTTATAATTGTCTGGGACTTCGAGCAGAAAACCTACTTGTCCATTCTCTCAATTTTTCTGTAAGCTTAACACTTTCTAAATAGTTGAATATCTTCTATTGAATTATTTTTGTTCAACGTATAACATGAGAAATTATCTTGAAATTATTTTTGAACTTTTTATTTTTTAGTCCTTTCTATGATTTTTTTTGAAAAATCAGAAATTACTTTGTTCAAGTCTTGAGTTTCCAGCTTTCTTTACAACTATCGGAAATCTGAGATAGTTGTTTTCCCTAGACTTGCGCGTTTTCATTTTCTTTTTTTTCAGAGGGTGGGTTATCGTGCTTTTCATAGGCTCATTTACCGAATTTTCTATTTTTCTCGTCGTTTTATTCAAATTTTTGTCTTCTCATGAGTCTGAAAGCAAGAAAATAGGCGGAAATTGCAAATATCCGGCTCCTTTCTATTTCCTTGGCTTTTTGATTGGTCTTTACAAAGCTAGTTAACCATTTTTTAGGTCCTTTAATGTTTGCAAAATATGGGAGCTTAATGGGTTTGAAGCTTTTAATATCGAATACATCTATTGGTCAGGGTTTTTCCACACCTTTTTTTTATCTGATCAACAAATCTTCAATCGATCAATCAATCAATCAATCAATGGAGATAGAATGTTGGCGAGTTGCCAGTGGTGCGGAAACGAAGAAAACTTGTTTTCTGCCTATCTTTTCCACTTATTCTCTGCCCCGACCACAATTCTATCTCTTCGGTCTTTCATATATCTGTTTTCGATGCCTCAATAGGTATTATAAAGCAATATTGGTTTTTGTAGTTCTGCCCTCGGTTAAACACGGGAACGACTTCTTTTCCAGTGTGAAGAGCAGGAGAAGTCTTAATTCGAAAAAAACGAAACGCATCTTTGTCTTCTTTTTTTCTTTATGATGAATTTTTTTCTTTCTAAAATTGGGCGAAATTAGATTTTTTTAAGTACAAAAAAATATACAAAATTGTTCAGATTGCGCAATTCTCTCTTCATTTTTTTCTCTGCGTGAACGTTTTATTTACCTTTCGACATCACCGCTCTCAAATTTAAATATTGATTCATTTTTCAACAAAAAAACTACAGTTTAAACCTCAAACCAAAAAAAGCTTCTGGCAAAACTTTACAGGAATGAACTTCTTGAGAGAAAAAAACATTGGAAGAAGGGGATAAATGAATAATTTACTTTTCTCTTGTTTCAACACTCGAATACTCTTGCATACAAAACGTAGGGAATGTGATGGGCTTTTGGTCTCAAATTTGTCTTTTTTCTCAGTTTTTTCTAACAAGAAAAGTAGCTCGAAATCTGTATACATATGTAATTTTGAATCTTTTTTTTCCTAAAAAATTTTGGTCGGAAAATAAGTTTTTTTAGTGAGGTATTTTTATTTGAACAAAAGTGTTTCATGCTATCCAATCAGTAAATTGATGAAGACAGAGTTTTGTACTAATCAAAAAAATAATATTTTCTTTTGAAAAAACGTGTACTTTTGGCGGTTTTTCTCTAATCTGAGCAATGGGATGAGCTAGGCACCGCCCACACCGAGTTGAAACGATTTCGCCTTTGAGCTCTGAGCCACGAGTCCGTAATACTCAGCGGTGCTCCTCGAAATGCTCTCGAAAATGATTGTTCACTCGAGTTTTGTCTGTTTCGCTCTGTTTTCCTCTACTTTTCATTTTTTCCTACTTTTCTGAAATCAATATTTAACTGCAATGATAGGGACCGCAAAGCCACGCCCCTTTTCGCGATAGAAAAAGTGGCTTTTTTTGGTTTTCAACTTTCATTTTGTTGTAGTTGCAAAATATGTGGAACTGGCTAATAAAATTCGACACACATGTACAGAAAAAGCTTCCTCTTTCGTTTTAAAAAAATATTTCACGCTTTTTTTGATGCGTTCGCGCGGAATGTCGTACAAAAAAACGTGAATGGAACTAAAAAAATTTTTGTCATTTTTTTGCTTTTTTTCATGTGTTTTTCAAGTCGAACGCACTCTTTCTTTTTTTATATAATGATTTTTAATTTAAGTAACGGTAATTTTAAAACAATAAAATAAAAAAATTCGTCTTTGCCAAAAATTTTTAGGGAGTGCCGAAAGTCATACTTCAAAATATCGTTAATAAGCGAATATAATCGAGTTTTTTTGTTTTTTTCGAAATTTAGATCATGGGCTTACTTAAATATTCCTCTACAGCATCTGTGCTTGAAAAAAAGTTGTTTAATACGCAAAAAAATGCTCTTGAAACTAGAGGATAAAATTAGCGGCGTTTATCACACAGAAAACGGTCGAACGCAGGTTTTTCAAACGATTATATGCATTTATTAGTAAAAAAATCTTCCAATTAAAAGAATAAAATAAAAAAATTCGTCTTTGCCAAAAAAATTTACGGGACCGTTTTAATGCAACAATCGTTAAACAAGGCAAAAAGCACTAAAAAAAACAGTTTTTTCGACGTGAATTTCCACGAAAAGTTTGAGTAAAGATTTGCGAACAAATTCTGATAAAAAAATAGCTAAATTACTTCAAATTTTTTTATTTTTTTGAAATAGGCAATCTGTGCTTTTCAAACGGCTCAAGGCTATGGCGGATGGAAGCTCCTCTTGCTGGACTTAACAGCTTGGCGCAGCGCGTGCGCTGCGAATTTTCATTTTGTGATCGCGAGTTCAATGCCCGCAAGCGCCAGTTTTTTGTTTTCTGGAAAATACCGACTTTTTCGGCAAACTAGCAAATTTTTATCATTTTAGCACCCTATTATGATTTGTTACATCATAATAGACCAGTATCGAAACTTGTTTTTATAAGAAAAAAATCGAGAAAAACGTCAAAAATGGATAATACCAAATTTTCAGTACTAAAAATTGGTGCGCGGCGCGCCACATTTTCCGTCATAACTTTTTTCATCCTCAATCTTTTTTGAAAAACTAAACGGTTCTGAGTTTTGAATCGAAACAGCTATCAAATCATACAAAGCTCGATGCTGAAAAAAATTTTTTGAAAATTCGTCTGCGGTCCCTATGCAATGAGTTAAACTTAATCAATAGGACAAAACTGGGCAGAAAATCATTCTCTTCATGTCCTATTACTTCGTTCTTTTCCTTTTTCAATAGAAATATGGAAATTTTTGCAACCAAGGATTTCCTGTCATTATCCTCGAATGCAAAAAGTAAATTTTTTGAAAAAATCCGAAGAATGTGACTAGGATGTTGTTTGCGAGGGCTTTTCTCGCTAGCCTGGCCTCTGGGCCCGAAAAATCTCCGATTATCGGGTCTCGGGTTCGACTCCAAGACAGCTGATAGATTTTCGTGTGGACTCTTTCTTTCTTACCAGAACAATAATATTTTAGATTCATTTTCACGTCTTGAGCTGTTTAAAAACAAGATCGCACGTTTTTCAATCATATGCTAAGTCATGCTATTTTTTTACTCAAGATTCATCCTCGAAATATTCATAAACATGTTTTCAAATTTTCGCTTCAAATCTTGAATTTAAAAAATTCTGGAAAATCAAAACAAGGCTTCCTTATGTCTAGAATGAAAAAAATTGAAGAAAACGAAGTTCATTGAAGCCTGAAAATATTTATTGTCCACAGAGCAACCTTTCCGAAAATATAGCTGCCGTTCTTTCGTTTTTCTTTGTTTTCGGTTTAAAAGAAAGGTTTTTCCTTTTCTCTCTTCTTCATGCGAACAAACTCAAATAGAATCAAAAAAAAAATGCATTGAACCTTGAAAAAGTATTGAGCTAGTTATTTTTGTCTCGGGCGCCTCTTCAAGTAGCCGCTTCGCAGCCGCCACGCGTCTATCCATTCCACGTGCCAGTACTAGGCAGTAGTTTTAATCCAGCCAGTTAACCAAAGCCTTCCTTATTCAGAACGTCGATAATCTCTGGCAATTATCTATATTAATTATTCATCAGATTTTTTGCTTTTTGTCTAAATGACTTCAAAAAAATCTTATGTTCTCCGAGTTTTCCTTTTTCTCATTTGACTGTCTTTTGTATTTTGATCTTTTCCGAAGTCGTTTTTTTGTTCTTTTTATCAAGAGAACCGATCGAGGAATAGCCGCAGGTTGTGTTGCGGATTGTTGCAACAAAACGATGGTCGAGGACGCCCTAATGTGTTTGCATTTGCAGCGTTCGGACCGCCGTTTTTCCGCGCAAGTGTGCTCCAGCGGCTCTCGTTCGCCACCGCATCGGCCGGCGGTTATTGTGTCTTCTAAGGCGATTTTCCTCCCTTTTTTCCATCTTCATTTCGGTTTTTCGCCGCTAATGTGGCTTGCCAAGGGCTGAATTTTGCCGTTCATCCGTCAAGGTTTGCTTTTTTCTGATTTTGAAAGTGTATTTCGTGTACGAGACTAGAAGTTTAGCAGTTTGATTCTGAACATTTTAAAAAACTGGATTTTTTTTTAAAAATTATGTTTTGCAGTAATTTTGACAATGAATAGTAGCTTTATTTTAATACACGTTTCAAAATTTGAAAACTTGAGTACTACTGTCCGATTCTCTTAATTTTTTTTTGCGTTTTTCGAATAATTATCTTAAAGCCAGAACAATTATTTTAATTCGAACGGTTGAGATTCAGTTTATAGTGTAGCTTTTGAAATGGTATGTGGGTCAGTTTTATTCCACTTTCTAAGTTTTCTCTTTCATTTCTTGACTTTACCATAGGATCTTCTTCTGGAACTATTCCCTTAATATCTCAAATATGATTTCTGTCGAAAACTTTATGCCTTATCAAAATAAGTTTCATTTCGTGTTTCCCTATCTTTTTTTCACTTGATATGCGCAGAGATTTTGCAAGCTGTGATTTTGAAAGCTTTATATGAAAAATAGTTTATATTCAACCTGATTTTGTCTGAAAAACAGCATCTCCGAGGAATTTCTGAAGCGGCGGCCGTAAATTAGATGCCGCCGAGAGACCCAACTTCTTGTGTGATTTATGTATCTGCGCTCCGGATTTATCATCCGACATTTTTGGCGTTCCAAAAAGTTTTTCCTTTTTCCCAAGCACCTTTTTAGGTCTTATGAATTTCCGAAAGCCCCCGAAGCAGGTGATTTCGCCGTTTTTAGCCCATCGGAAATCTCATTTTTCTTCCCTCTCTTTTTTGCTCACATTTTCCGCGGCGGCTTGGTCCTAATCGCGTGACACTTTTTTCTGTTCATTTATTTCTTTTTTTTGCGGTTTACCCGTTTCGGAGGTTATCAAGGCGTGAAAAGATTTTCTTTGTTCAAAGTTGGAAAATATCTAGATTTTTTTTAGGGTTTCCGCTTGACTTTTTAATGGATGTAAAAAAAGACAGATTAAAAAGATTTTTTTGGTATAAATTAATAAAATAATTTTTGGTATTAATTAATAAAAATAAAGGAGTCTATAATTGTGCTCTTTCGAGAAACGATATTTAGGAAAACGGATAGACTCATAATGATATTGCAAAAATTAAAAAAAAAGCAGTCAGGAAATGTCTCAAAATGGAGGATAGCTGTTTCAAGACCGGTTCGAAATTTTTATATTTTAAACGGTATATAACTCAAAAATAAAAGCAACTTATCCTGAAGCAAATCTGGAAATTCGTACGATTTCAGTAATTTTTTTTTATGTCGCTCCCAAGTTCGTTCCAACTTATCCTGCTGCAACTTGAAAAAAAAGCAAAAATTGAAACCGGAGGATTTTCGTGTTGGTTGTTTGCACATTGGACCTTCCACTTAATTTGCCATTCCCAAGCGCATCGGATTTTGCCCCGAGCGTTTTTCCTTGGCAAGAGACGTGAAATTTTCCGTCCCGCCGTCTTGTGCATTTGCTTCAAGTTTATGTGTTTTTTTTTTCTCTCTTGGAAACATGCTTCTCTGAAGTTTTCCTCAATTATCTGTACAACCAGCAGCTAGAGATTTTTTTTCAACTTTTTAGAGTTTTCATCGATTTTTTTTAACCATCAAGTGTGCTTGAGTGAATTTCTTCTCTTTTCTCCATAATTTATCCCAATAATTAAGTGATTTCAAAAAAAAATCTTTTGAGTTTGCAATAGGGTAAAAAAAAATTTTTTTCATTCAAACTCAATACGTCTATGTTTTTTGCAATGAAATATGGGAAATATTGATTTAAAAAACTCGTGTATTTAGAAAAAACGACGAAGTCCCGACAGTTTTGCTCGAGGAAGAGGGTAAATTTCTATTTACAAATTGAATCTGTTTTCTGATTATTCGAGAGTTTGACACCTTTGAAAAATTATTCTGTTTTTTTAAATTTTAGATTCTGATTGAACACCGTACAGAAGTAATAAGAATTAATTTTTTTCCTAGGTTTCAGTGTTTTTGATGAATATTCAAGGTAATTTTTCTCATGGAGCACGGTATACTGAAAGGATATCTCTAATATGGGGACAATGTCCAAAAAAAACTGCTTTTTCTCAGTTATTCATCATTGATATCTATAACTGGCGGTTCTTGAGAAACACCAACGTCATGCCCAAACTACGAATTGAACTTTTTTTCTCGTTTTTCTTGTTGGTTCAAAGCTTCTTGGCTTTGTCCATTTTGCGCGGACTTCCCATTAGTTTTGCTCGAAACCCCCCGAACAAATGCACTTTTACGTTCTGTTTTTTTTTCTGTCGGCTCAATTTTCTCTTCGAGTTTTAGTGGTTGTCGGTTCTTTCTTCAAATTACGCGAGAAGTGGCTTTTCTTCGGGATTTCAGCTTGAAAATTCAAACAAATGTAAAAATTTTATTTGAAGATAATTTCAATTTGATTTCTTTTTTCTCTCAAATATTTTTGAAATATTCCTCATTTGATACTTTGACAAAAGTTTAATTTTAACAGCATTTTTTTTTTTAGATTTTCGGATCTCATGTTTGCCTGAAATTTTCAAAAGTTTGTCCGTTACTCTTCTATTAAATTCGATTCACAGTAGTTTATTCTCTCAATTAATCAGTTCCCAGTAGATCTTCCGCGACATTTCATCCCACTCCTACCAGAGACAGTTTAAAAAAAAGTTAAAGTAGTTCTCTAATTTTTTGACAGATAATGTCTTTATTTTATTGTAACTTTACACCTGGACAAAGAAACTTTTATTCTAACTTTACATGAGGAAAAAAAACTGAAACCACGTTGAATTTTTGAAAAAACTTAAAAAGGGTAGGAGGTTGTTAAATGTATCATTTTTAACTTACAGTGCCGCAAGAGGCGTCGCAGTGACTGACCAAACAACGAAATTGAAACTTGGGAGAATTGGGCCGCCCAAGTGCCACAGTAGCCATGGACCACTCGGATCTCATCTCCGAGCTGCCCGAAATCGAGAAAATGACGCCCCAGGAGCGCATCGCACTCGCAAAGTTTGTTCCTTCTTTTGAAATCAGTTCTATCAAAAAAATAAATAAATAAATTTTCGCGTTTTTTGATACTATTCCAAAAAAGGCCAGATGCTTGAAAAATCCTAAAAAGGTTTTATCGCAGCAGTTTAGAAATTCGAAGTCAAAAGTTTCTTTGGGCAAAAATTACCTGAAGAATGAACCAGAAAAGACGTTTCTTGGTTGTTTTTCATCTTTGATGATTTGAGGGAACGCCGACGGCTACAACTGCGGAAAAATGACGAACGAGAACGGGCGCTGCCGCCTCCACGGCCACGTCGACCTCGTCTGAAATTCTCGGCAGAGGTGGCTCTTCTGGAGGCGACGGGAAGGGCCGACGTCGCCGAAGGTCCAACCAAATTCCATTTTCGAAGAAATCCTTGTTTTTCTTTTTCGAGATTATTTTGCAAGGCCGTCTTTGTCCGAACGAATATATTTATTTCAGTCGAGCGGTTGCTCAATGAGGGAGCCAATCCGAATTCGCACAACGAGGACGGACTCACGCCCCTCCACCAGTGTGCCATCGACGACAATCAACAGGTCGGAATCGGTTATTCTTCTCAAAACGCTTTGGAAGCAGTAAAGAAAAATAATTCTTAGAATAAGTTTTTGAATTTTTCAACGTTAATGCTAATATTTTTGAAATCTGGAAAAGTGGTCGATTTTCTTTTAAGCTTCGTATAGTTTTTTCAAGCTTACAAATATTTTCACAGTAGATTGATTTCCAATAAACGTAAATAAGCTCCAAAGAAAAAGATATGGAAAAAATCTTGGAAGCAAATGTTCTTTTGCTACTGTCGAGTGACTCATTTGCACAATTTCTCAATTTTGGTAAAATTTCAAATCATACCGAATAGAGTGCTGAATAAACATTTATCTATCATGTTAAAACTGGGCGTTCTAATGAGCGAATATCTGTGAAGAAGAGCTGGTCTTGAAGATAATGGTGTTGCTGCTGGAACGGGGCGCAAATGTGAACGCCCAGGACACGGAGCAATGGACGCCTCTGCACGCCGCCGCCTGCTGTGCCCATATCAACGTCGTCCGAATCCTCATCGCCCAGTCCGTTTTGTTTTCCTTTCTTTCATCGTCACATGTTTCCTATGTTCTTTACACATAATTAACACAAAAGTATACCTGGACAGATACACAGCTGAATTAGCTCACCAGGAGTGGTTGACTTTTAAAAGTTTTTAAAAATAGCCCATAAAAATAACTGTTCACTTTAAAAAAAGTAGAGTTGGCAAGGATCACGTCGAATTTTAACCTCATGGAAGTAGTATTGATTTCAATTAAGGGAAGAGTTGAGGGTTTTATAAATTGTCCGCCCATGTATGCCGTGAAGCTTTGAAGGCGTATACGCTGAATGTCTCGCAGTGATGAGTTTTTTTCCACCGGCAATTCGGGCCAGAAAAACCGTCCGGAAAGCTTTTTAAATCAGAATTTTTAAATTTTCACGTCTAAGAGAATCAATAAAACGGAAAAGTTAAAAAAAAAAGAAGCAAAATTTGAGTTTTTTCATAAGGAGAAAACGAGCAAGATTTTCGAACCATTTAGAATCCACGGCTTCTCGTTATCTAGATCATGAAAAATAAGACATTTTATTTTTTTATATCGAATGTACCATTTGTCAGTGATTTCACTTGAACTAAGGTTCGAATAAAGTACAAAAAAAAAAAAAAAATTTTGGAGAAAAAGCAGTAAATCGCTTTTTTTTTTTTTCACAGTTTTGCTATATTTGAAACTGCCCTTTTTCGCTCCGAACAAAAAATTTTTTCTCTTAAATACAGTATTCCTGAACTTTTTCATCTCTCAGATGTTAGCAGCTGTGTGAGTAGGGCAAATTTTTGAAGGAAAAAAAATTCGTACGGATCCAACTTTTTTTTTTTCTCCGAATTGAATCGTTTCCCGCAGCTGCGTTAAGAGCATCTGCTTATCCTTTTTTCTCGATCTTGCAAATGTGTAAAATATTCATTTTCGTGCTGTTTTTCCAGCAACGCGAATCTGCTGGCGGTCAACGCCGACGGCAACATGCCCTACGACATTTGCGACGACGAAACCACCCTCGACGCCATTGAGAGCGAAATGGCCGCCCGCGGAATCACTCAGGTACTTCTTCATCTTTTTTCCGTCAGGGTACTTTTTACATTCAAGAAAAACCTGGAAATTAATTTTCAAAGACAGCTTTTTCCTTTTTTTTTTCGTAGAGAAACTTTACCTCAGAAGTTCAAACACACGTAAGTTCACACCTCCTTCGTCAGAATTTTGAATCCAGTTTTCTTCGAAAGTTTGGATTTTTCCGATTCTGGAAATATATTCGAATTGCGGAAAGCTCTCTGAGAGTCATCCCTCCGAAATTATTTTGTTAGTTGATTTATTAGGGAAGATGGCTTTCAAATAGTTCAATACGGAGTTCGAATAGACTTAGAAATACCATTCATTAGACATTATCAACTTTTTTTCCATTCTGGGAAAAAAAACTGAAACAACTTTGGTTTAATCCAAATTTTCGTGGAGAAATTTCGAAAAATTTTTGTTGCTGACTATTGGAATTACAATTTCCTTATAGTCATTTTTTTCTTCACAAACTGTGATCAATCTCTTTCAGAAACTTTTCGATTCAAAAAAAGATATTTTTTTGAGGCGTACATCGACGAACAAAGAGGAGCGCCTGAGAAGGCGATGCTCGACGACATGAAAGCCCTCCATCAACAGGGACGCCCGCTAGACGCCCGCGGATCCGACGGATCTACCTACGTTAGTTTGAAAAAAAAGAAAACGGAAAAAAACGTAAAAAACCGAAATTTTCTGCTTCTTTTTACAATTTTGTGAGAATAAACGCAATTTTCATTGCAATCACGAGAAACTATTCTGGGAATTTCCAAGTTTTTCTTTTTGTTTTTCGAATTAATAGAAAAAAACATATTTCTTGGATTAATAAAATATTTAGTCAGTGGTAGTTTTTCAGCTCCACGTCGCCGCAGCCAACGGCTACTACGACGTCGCCGCCTTCCTGCTGAGGTGTGGAGCGTCTCCTGGCGCCAGGTTCGACCGATCCGCGTCTTTCCGGGACAGTTCCTCTTTCAGAGACAACGACTTGTGGCAGCCGGTCCACGCGGCCGCCTGTTGGGCCCAGCCGGATCTCATAGAACTCATCTGCGAGTACGGCGGGGACATCAACGCCAAGACCAGCACTGGGGAAACCCCTATGGGTATCTTTTTGATCTTAAGCGTATGAAATTGACAATAAAAAGACCCTCTTTGAGAAAAACTTCTAACAAAAGACTGTGCTCTCATGTTATTCGAATAATCTTTTGATTTTCTCCGATTGCAGACCTCTGCGAAGACCCGACGACGCGCTCTGTGATCAGCACCGTCGTTCAGAGCGAAAGAAGGCGTCGGCTGGCCTTCGGCGTCCGGGACAGCCGTCGACAGAGCAAAAAGTCGGTTTTTCGTCTCTTTTGGGCTTTTCCCCTTTTATTTCACGCTCTGGTTCAGTTCTCCATCAACTCGCAAAAGGAAGAAACCTCCTATGATTTCTCGACATCATTCTATGTTCTGATTGTCTGATAAATGTACAAAGCCTTTGTTAATTTTTGTTTCTCCATTGATTCAAATTTCGTAAAGGGTTTTTTTCACAATGCTCAGAAATTTTCGTTCAAAAACTGAGAAGAGTTTTCGGATCGAATTTTCCACTTATTTTCTTAATTCCTGAGAACCTCGAAGAAACTTTGAACAATTTTTTTTTTTAAGTTTTTGCTCACTCGAGCATTTTCCGTCATTTCTTTGCTATTTTGGAATTTTGTGGAAATTGTCTTGATTATTATCTAAAAGCCTATATGAAGGTTTCTCGCAGTACGCACCCGCGCAAACTTCTTGTTTTTGAAATGTCAATTTTGAAGGTCGCGTTTCAATATTTCGACTTAAAAAATTGTTATCTCAAGAACTGGAAGTTTTTGCAGGGCATTTAGAGAGTTTTGAGCAATATTTTTTTCCGGAGAAACTCAAAAATTCATTTGAAATTTACCTTCTTTGTGTTGAGAGAGCAAAATTGATGTTTTTCATTATTTTCTACCGATTTGGACGAGTATTCAAGCTTTTCGAACTTTGTATTCTCATCCTTTTCCATTAACAGTCAATATTTTCTGTTGACTTTTATCAGAGCCGTTTCATCTTTTGTATTTCTTTCAAATCAAGCTGAACGACTTGCAGACGGAAGAAGTTCGAGTCGCCGCAGCAGGGAACAGTCACCGGCGACAATCCTTTCTCGGCGAGAGGTGCGATTCGTCGCCAGTCGCTTCGCGATCGCAGCGGGATGACGCCGGCGCGAATCGAGGCCCAAAAGGAAGGAGCCGACATTCTCAGGCACGTCTCCGCCTTGGCTTCGGAGTCTGATGACGTCATTTTGCAGGTCGTGGTCGAAGGAAGACGTCTCCTCCGACGTCCATCCGACACCGCAGCCCGTCCCTCGCGACTCGCCCAACAAGCGCGTTCTCAAGGTGATTTCATTTGATGACTAGATAAAGAAACTTTAATGCTTCATCTTATTTTCGGAAAAGTGAAATACTTGTCATGCTTCAGAAAATTCGGATTGTATTGAAAAAAAAGGAATTTCATTTTTGTCAACCTCAATGTTTAGGCTCGTGACGTTTCAGATAGTTTTGCAGTTTTTGCTCAAATTTTTTTTCCTGATAAAAATCTGAAGAAGCGATATCTTCTAACAGTGATTAGGAGCAAAAAGAGAAAGATGAGGTAAGATTTAAATCGAGTTTAAAAAAATCATTACAAATTGGGATCGCATCAATTGAAATTTTTATACGCATTGAACCGTGTTCAGATTTGCCAGAATTTCGATTTTAAAATGAAACGACTATACTGAATGTGAAGTTCAAAAAATGGTATGGAGATATGAATCATTTAAAAAAAAATTATTGTAGATGGATCAAATTGTATTATTTTACGAAAATGATCATTGTTGTATTTCTGACACTAATGAAGAAATGATGCTAATCCTTCAATAAACGTGATGGGCTACAGGGATCGCAGAACAAGGCGAAGCCGATGAGCCCCGACGAATGGCTTCGGAAACTCGAGACGAACGGCGACGACGACTTGGACTCGACGCCCAAACGCGCAGGAAGCCAGCGGAGACGGCCCAAAAAGGGTCAAAACGGTGAGAATTTGAAGTTTTGTTAGGTTTTAGTTTCTGCTTGGAGAGGGAAGAAAATCACCAGCCTTTCTTCGAATTAATCAAGTCGCAATTTTTAAGAATTTTTTTCCATGACAGTATGGTGCACAACTCGTTTTTTCAAGACTTGAAAATAAGTTGAAATTCTGCAAATGGGATCAGCCCCACTTTTCTTAAATCATATTTCCTTTCCAGAAAATTTAAAATTTTCTAGAAATCTCTCATTTCTTATTGTTTTTGTTTTAAAATACTTTGTTACGATTAAAGTTTCAAGAACAGTTCAGAAATAATAAGTTATGAAATATCCTGGAAGGTTATCAGTGAAAGAAGGAATTTTCGACCAGTTTATATTCTCAGTATCATCAATCAAAAAAAAAATTGCTCTTTTGAGCGGCACTAACACCGCCTTTGGCGAAAAAGAAGTCAAAACGTGTAGTTGATTGAATAGAAAGCATGGTCTTACGGTCCTTCGCCTCGTTCTTCCACAATTTGATCCCTCAGTTTCGCTTGTACGGGCACGGCGGTGATGGTGGGGCTCGGGCACGGACCCCGTGTACACTCTAGGGTAGCCTTGGCCGACTGAGAGAGCTACCACCTCGAGTGAAGAAAATACACGGAATGAAGAAAATATGAGCTTTATTTTTTCAATTTTCGAAACGATGTTCCGTTTATAGTTTTATCTCCGGAAGGCTTCTGATAAAAATTCATTTTGAAGCAATATCTTTGGAACAAAAGTATTTTTGATGCTTTCCAGGAGACATGCAAGACTTGCGGGTCAACGGAGATTCGAACCGACGACAGAAGAGCACGTGTTGCTGTATCATTTGCTAGGTTTCCACAAAGTACCAAAAATCTTCTTGTGATCGATTGCTTTTTTCACCTTATTCTTGAAGTTCAACCCTTTTCGATACCAATCTACCCTAGAAAACTATAGCTGTGATGTGAATTTCCCAGATCCATATCTTGTCGAATTGATTTTTTAAACTTTTTTTCCATTTCCTTATTGCTGTAAATGCCTTTTCATCATCGCCAAATCAAACATGCAAAGTGCTCTTGTGTGATTTTTTTGTTTCGATATTTATCCATTTTCCCACTGTCATTTCCTCTAGTGATTCGCATCAAAATGCGCTTGTTTTATCAGACTTTTGTGATATTTTGTTGAGATGTTTTGTAAGAATTGTATGTGAAAACATTTTGAGCAAAGAAAGTCAGTTAATTTATTTACCAAGTTTATGCAAGACCCACACGGATTCGCCCTTCTTTCTCTTGTTCTTTTAATCATCTTGTTGTTTTTTTTTCTTTTTTTGTTTCGTCTGTCAACATTACGGTTGTATTGCCTCCTCCCATGCACTGAATACTGAGGAAAAATTCTTTGACACGATGTAATTTAAGTTTTCTCTTATACATGTCCTTCCCACCGCGATTTGCCTTTTAAACCCTCAATATGTATTTAATTTTTTTTTTTCTCCATTCTCTCACGCACAGCATTTTAACTTGCTTTCCTTTTATTTTGTGATTATTTTTTGCACTCAGATGCGACAAATGCGTCGTTGTCGCTGAACTCCGAGAACATTGTGATATGCCCCTATGCACATACATATTCTATATCGTGGCGGAAAAACTTCACTTTCTCAACTTTATCCATTTCCAGTGTTTCCCAACTACTCCAAAACTGCAGCTTTTTCCTTGCAAATTTCTATTGTGTTTTGATTCTATATAAATTGATTTTCGTTTTATAATGTCTAATGTGGCTTCAAAGGAATATTCAAAACAAAACCAGAGAAAAATATTTCGACGAAATAGATAAGTTCAAGGAAAAAAGATTTAATTACTGGCTGACATGATTTACGCTTTGTTTTTTTAAAACTGGCGCATTTCGAGTGCATCCTTTCCGTGACGCAAAAATTATTCAGATTTTGTTTCTCCTAATTTTTTGATTTTTTTACGCGGGTTTGTATATTATCCTTCAAAAAAAGTATTATTTGTGGTCTGTGTTTTTAACAACTGAGCCGCCCGATCAAATGTGTTCCCCAACTAAAGCTTTTTGTGAAAAATAATTCTTCTATATGTAAAGTTAAAATATCCTCGAATGAGATCTCCAGAAGGTCGATAATTTCTTTAACGGTTTGTGTGGTAGCGTATCTAATTGAAGAATGTTACATAAATATTAATATTTTTGTTGCATGATTTTTCCAAAAAAAAAAAAATAATAATTGATTTTTTCATGAGCAAGTCTAAATAGAAAATTTTTTTCTGTATTGTATTTTTATACTTCTCGGACAATGTCATCGAAGTTGATACTAAGGCCTACTATTCAGTTTTCTGATTTTGAATTTGTTGTTTCCTTTTAATAATTTTGTCGTAGCAATCAGGATAAAAAGAGAAGTATTAAAAAATGTTGAAAAGACTTTTTTTTTCAAAGCTTCAATTTTAAGTAGTTTCTCTAGTCTAGCGTTTTACAGAGAGAAAAAACTCCACGTAGATAATTGTGGAAATTTTCGTAAATGAAACATTTCCGCACATGTGTTTTGTTTCGCTGCGCGGACCGATTTGTTAAACTGTGAAATGCATGGGAATAGATGAATTCCAGAGAATTCCACAGAGATGAAGCATTAATAAAGTCATCGCAAGTTTTCAAAGACTACTCCCCATCTTTTTTCACATAACTTTATTTTGAGAACCCAAAATGCTCTTCGAAAACAAATTCAACCTTTGCATTCATAAAGCGGCGTAAAAATACGGATCCTGTCGTTTCTCCTAGGAAACAAATTTGCGCGCGTTTTAACGGTTTGAAAAATAGCCATCTACCTGCCAATTTGAATTCAACTGAAAGAAAATAAATGGACTTCAGTTTTTTTTTTTCTGTATTTAAGGCTTTTTTTTAGCTCAAAACCTCAGAATGTTGCCTTTAATTGGAATTTCACAGCGAAATAATTTCTGAAAGATCTTCCGAATCTGCGTTAACTCAAAACTTTTCGCGAAGTTTTGAACTCTGGATTTTTTCTTTACTCTCATCATTTGCGTGAATGTTTTTTTTTTGTGTTTCCTTTCCACTTTTTCATACTTTTTGCTTTTTCGTAGTTTGGACGAAAATACCAGAAAAAAAGCCGACCCAAGAAAAAAAAATGGGTGGAGTCTGTTTTGAAAGAAGCGTTCCAATCTTTTCGTCGTAGGTGACATATTTATGAAAGATGTTCATTTCAGAACCCGAAACTTCCGGCTCAAAATATCTTGAGAAACGCTCAGAGTTTAGCTCTTCTCTCTTTATTCTCTACTGTAGTGTTTCGTGGTAACTTGTTCTTCACTGTTCGTTCTTACTAATCGGTGGTCATTTGTAAGCTAAAGGTGTTTAAATACTATGTGATGCCTAGTTGATAGAAAGTACTATAGGCAATCTCTCCCGACTTCAAAGGCAAGATAGGTCATTCGAGGCGAGGCCTGTCCCGAACTACCATTTTTTCTAATTTCTCTCTTTTTTCGGTAGTTTTGCAATAATTCATATTTCTATGGTTTTGTGAGAATTTAGTTGAATGGCAAACTTTTTTTCCTTTTTGTCTACCATTGCGTTTGACTTCGAACTTCCCGCCATAATCAGGGTCGAGTACTCAACAAGTCACTTTTGCCAACCCATCTCGCCGGCCAAGTCAGGTAAAATTGATACTAACCTGGGAGCACTCGCAAAAGACAGGTTGGATAGGGATATTATTAGATACCACTTCAATGTACCATAAAGTAGAGATGGTATTTGTGAGCTGATAAATGACCACCGATTGATTTTGGTTTAGCTACCCGGTTGCTACTTAATAAGTTGATCTTTTATTTAAATGGAATGTTGACATGTCGAAAAAACGAGAGATCATAATCATGAGACATGTTAATCGTTCGGTAGCAAGAAATGTTAAACAATCATATTTTGGTAACATGTCATGAAAATATTGGTTGAACGTTTGATCGAACGATCGGTTTGGTGAACTCTACTACTTATGTCTTATTTCCGATTGAATTTAGTCTAAATATTTCAAAGCTTCTTTCAACTCAATTTATATGTACCTTCTTTGTGATGAAATAATAAAAAAAATAGGGAAAATCAAGATAATCGTTCGAAGTTAAAAGTATTTTGAGGAAAAAAAGAAACGTCAAAGCATTCAGGAAACAATTAGGATACACTTGAATGACCCGAAGTTTTCAAAATTTTAGTGAATGCTTGCATGGCCACGCAGATGTAAAATTTTTAATGTTTAACCATGAGAACGTGAGCTTCAAATTGCTGAACTGAATTCCATCTGATGTGGGTTCAGTCTTTAACAAATATAGTTTTAAACTTCTTAATAAACGGTTTGGCCTTATCAGTTTGAGTACTAATTTGGTCAGTTTTTTTTTCTTTTTTTTTAAATTTCCATCCACATAGATCTGCTGATATAGTCTGTTCACATTTTGAATGTCAAGCAGCAGACTCCGCCCATAACAACGCTCTGTAGATGGCTCGCTCTCTGATTGGTTTGATCTACGCATAAGGGGCGGAGTTTGAGGGATGACTTGATATTCAAAATCTGAACAGACTATAAATCTTTTGAATGCATATTAAAAAGCTCTAATATGATGTTCTAGCAAATTTCGGAGGAAAGAAAGAGTCTTTCGAAATTTAAATTCGTGAACACTTTGAACAGGGCATAAGAAAAAAAATGGTTAAATTTTTCCGAAAAAGTTCTTTATTCAAATAGGGTAAAGATCATGTAACGCGTTGAGACGCGCTGGCGAACGCCCTTGTTTTTTGGCTGTCCTTCAGCCCACTGTAACCGGAAATGCATGCTTTTTTTTTCCTCTCGCAGTAGCATTGAATCTACAATTATATGCATTATTGAAGAAAATGTAGACGGGGAAAAACATAAAAGAAGAAACTCAGATTGGGTTCTAGTTTTTTTTTTCTCATGGTTCGTCGAATGAAATTGAGTTTACAGATGCGGTTGCTAATGTTGGCGGCAATTGTATCGTGTTGTGCAGCTACACAATGTTATTCCTATCGCGTGCCCGCATATATGGAATTGAACGAAACAAATCGACGGGTTTCGTTTGATTCATCTCAACTCAAGATAATAAACGCATTCAGCCGGTGTACTGCGGAAAGGCGGCTACTTCCTGTGTGAAATCCTACATTTTTAACATCGACGGCACGAAGCCTTTTCTAGAAGGGCGGTGTCCATTTGAGAAGGAATGCACAGAGAGCCAAAGGAACAAGGTATATTAATGCGGAACATAAGATAAATTAAATCAATTTCAGTGTTTCGGCGAGATGATCGGCTTGGGCAGGAAGCAGAAAAAGTGCTGTATCGATGGACCACTTTCCAATTATAGCCAAATTTTTCACTTATTGCAACATTTTTGTTATTGTGATTTTTTTATTTACCATAAAAATAGTTAATTAATAATAACGTTTTTTTATTGAAAAACAACATAACAAGAAAAATTACTTCTGCGCCTTTTTCAATTTGGCCAGTTCAACTCTGATGATACGGTTGCGCATCTGCTTTGCTCGCATCAGCTTGTACCGGTCGAAGTCAGTCATCCTGCTCTTCTGAAAAAAAGAATTATTATTTGTATGAAAAATTATCATTAAAAAAATTATTTTTTTAAACTGACCAAGGCCTTTTGTTGGATCTTCTTGGCCCACGCGGACTTCTTGAACTGCTCATCGACTTTGGCTTCCTCGACGGCGGCCTTAACTCCCTTGGTGCGTTGACCAACACGGACTTTCACGGTGAATTTGGTCAGCTGAAGTTCCTTCAAATTGCGAACTCCGCGGACGACGCCAGAAGTGGGTCCGTCGATGAGTACCTGAAATTTCTCGTGAGAACTTTTGAAAATTTTGCAAGATTTCGGCTCCAACTATTTTAATAATTTTTACTAATGTAAACAAGGAGAACAATTTTGTTTTCATATTATTGATCGATAACCTGGAAACATGATGATAAAGTTGATTTACAGGATGTTCACCACAATTTCTATATGAGTAAAATGGGTATACCGAGAGCCTTTGCCTTGATCAGATGCCGTGTTCAAAATAACTTCGGCGATTTCAAAATTTACACTATATTCGCTCTCGCGGAAAACCAGTTCTGCCTATTTCTCGAAATCATTTGAATGAATAAGGCGTCAATTTTTGAAATCGTTGCAATTACTTCGAACACGGAAAGAGAATTTACGGCGATTTCTAAAACAACGCAGTATTTGTTTAATGCCGCGTTAGAAGCTAATTAGACGCGCGCAGCGAAAAAGTTTTTCTGGTTCAAAAGCACGAGCCGAAACGCGGCGAAAAGCAGCAGATTCTTACGACGTGATTTGTTGGTCCCGCCCAACTGGCAAGAAAAATATTTTGAAAATAAATTTATATGGGACATTTGCCAAAAAGGCGGAGCCAACCAATCACGTCGTGGGAACCTGCGTTTCGGCTCGTGCTTTTGAACCAGCAAAAATTTTCGCTGCGCGCGCCAAATCAGCTTTGAACACGGCATAAAATGATTTGACGTTATTTGCAAAACTGGAATTTCGGAAGCCCTTAGACAATTTGATCTTAAACATTTTATCGGGATATAGTGATTTTTATATGCGAAATCAAATTTTTGTTGAACAATGCCTAAATAATTTCAAATTTAAGGTTTTTGCACGTAAGTTGTATATCATTGAAGACTCAATTTTATTCCTTTTTCGAAATTCCAACTCTCCTGTCAATGTTGGAATCGCCAGAATTACAGGGTGACAAATAAATATTGAAACCGTTTTTTGTTTGATCGCTGCTTTTTGCACAAAGGACTGGCCTTTGAATTTTTTTATTTATTTCGTTCATTCATGCTCACTTATCATGTGTTTGAAGTTACAGCTCATACTTTTCAGTTTTCAGGTAATGGTGGCCCCATCTCCGTACCGTACCGCAGTCATTGATTGTGTCAAAAGCGGAATGACAAATTCAGAGATCGTTAAAAAGCTGAAAGCGTCTCGTGTTCTCGTTTTTCGAACTGCACAACGCTATCGGCGTCTCGGTACTTCAGATGACATGCAAAGAAAGTGACGTCCAGTCACCGTCACGACTACAGAAGCAGTCAAAGCCGATCGAGAGAAAATCAGACGCACTCCGGAAAGAAGCATGAGAAAGATGTCAAAAGAATACGAAATGAGTCAAGGATCGATGAGAACTATTGTCAAGGACAAGCTGAAGATGATTCCCTACCGTATGCAGAAAGATGCCTTCCTGAATCAAAAAAAAACAAGACATTGCGGATGGAAAAGGCTCGAAAGCTGCTCGCTGGCACGAAAGATGGCTCGCATCTGACGACGCTATTTACCGACGAGAAAATCTTCACTGTGGAGACGAACAAGAACGGCCGAAACCATCCGATCATCGCTACTGACTATCAGAGTGCCTGTGAAAAAGGAAAAAATCTGAATAAAACTTCGTATCCGGCTTCCGTGATGGTTTTTGCCGGAATTACCGCTGACGGCAAAACTCCGCTGATTTTTGTGGATCCTGGAGTCAAAGTGAACCAAGTATACTACAGGGCGTAGATTTTGAAGTTGAGGGTGTTGCCCTGAGCCAATTCTCACTACGGAAACCGACCACGGACCTTCCAGCAAGACGGCGCCCCCGCTCATCGCGCCAAAGGGACTCAAGAGTGGTATCGCGCCAATTTTCCGAGTTCATCTCGGCTGCTGATTGGCCTGCTTCCTCGCCCGACCTCAACCCGATGGACTATGCCGTGTGGATATATCTGACCGAGAAGGTCTCTTCTAAGAACTACCCAAGTATCAAAGCTCTGAAGACCGCGCTCATCAAGAAATCGGACGAAATCGACGACGACTACCTTCGTGCCGTGATCGATGCGTATCCGAAGAGACTGAAGGCCGTTATCAAAGCTAAAGGAGGACGTTTTGAAAACTATTTTTGAATTTTGTTTCTATATTGTATGAATAAAATTTGTTCCAAGTTTGGTGGTGTTTGGTTGACTTTTGAGAAAGTTATAACGTTTCAAACGCGTTTCAATATTTATTTGTCACCCTGTAATTCGAAAATAGTTTCGTTAGGCTCGGTTTTTTTTTTCTTCAGCACTGGTTTTTCCATTTTGGAGTGAAATCTAAGGCCGTATGCACAAAAGTGAAATATGGTACAACTGTTTTCCTAAAACATACTTTATCAAACTGGCTCCAAATTAATTGATTTGTTCGACAAAATTTAATTGTACGGAGACGTTCAAAACGGAAATAGTTTTTTTAATATAGGAATTTTTACTGAAAAAAAAAAATCTTGCTCTTTCCTTCAAATGGCCTCAATTCCCAAAAAAATCTTCAAGGAGCTGGAAAAAAACATAAGTTGAAATTCCAAGCATAAATATATTAAACGTACTTGCATTCAATATCTATTCAACAAAATTCATTTTTTTCAGTATTTTTACTTTAAAGGAAAATTATAGGAAAAAAAGAATAATTAACAAAAAAATCAGAGTTGGGCAAATAGACAGTGACCTATAGAAAATGTTTGTTAAGTTTGAAAAGTTGACAGAAAAAAATAGATTGAAATATTTCTCCGCTACTTGAAGACATGTAGTATTTAAAAAATAAAGTGAGTTCGATGATACCGGTTAACTGAAAAGGAGCTCAAATCCTATAAAATCTTTTTGTTTTAAATTGAAGTTAAAGAAAAAAAAAATTAGTAGTCCTTTTACTAACTCGAAAAAAAAAAGTAGTAACGAATGGAACTTTTATGACGTGTTTATCAGACAAAATGAAAATTGCTCCAAAACAAGAATTAGTTAATTTTGGAGCAACTTTGGTGCGCCGATGAGCGCATTTTTTTTCTTTTCTAAACAATTTCCGCCATAAATTTCCAATAGCTTTTTGAACGCAATTCCGACGACCATGACCCAAGTTAAAAGAGAACAAACGAACCTCGAAAACACTCAATGCAATTAAACCTGCGACCTCTCAATGTTTTTTTTTTTACTTTGTTTATCATTCTGTCAGGCCAGAGAGCAGCAAAATTCTGTGATCTCATTACGTTCAGAAGTAAAAAAAAACATCATAGTGACTTAGAAAAGTTATTTGTCTCTGAGGACTACAAAAAAAAAACCTTTGACACTGGTAGCGCGTGCGTGAAGCTTCAGGCGGGTGAATCTTCTCATTTTTTGTCTTTTTCGTTTATATAATATAGCTAAACTCGTTTTTTTTTCTCACTATGATGATTAGGTTAAAAAATGTAACGCTAAAAACTCCACCGTTTAAAAATTCTAATAAGCCAACTAACTCTGTTTCCATCGATAACGTTGACAATAGTGGCGAGCTTGCCTTCGTCTTTGCCTTCCGAGATAAAGACGACGCGCCCAACTTGAACGACACGGTGGAAAACCATGTTCTGAAAGAAATATATATCCAAAACCTTCAGTCGTTTGAGTCAACTCTGATAAAAGAGCGAAAAACTTTTGAATGCATGTTTTGATGAGAAACGAAAATAATCGAAAATAAAATTTTCTGGGAAACGAAGTATGTACACCTATGATAAGTTGTTCATTCATAGATAACTTTTGTTTCAAAGTTTGTATGAACTTCTCTGACAGAAAAAAAAACCTGAATTGAGCTGTTTCACAAAAAAAAAAAGTTAAACCAGTAAATCATCACCAGCAGCATTTTTTGCAAAAGCACACGAATGAAAATCCCTGTTAAGCTTACAGTTAAGGATTTGGATTAACAGAATTAGAGAAAAATGTTTTTATTTTGAAATTTTTTGTTCTTTCATAGTTAAAAAATTCAAAAGACGAAAATTAAAATAAATTGAGAAAAGCCATTCCTTGATCAAGAAAAGGCCAAAAACGAAAAAAAATCTACAAGCACAAGAAATAAACCATTCTGTAATAAGTAGAGCGAAAAAATTACTATTAAAAATTGTAAAATTCAAAAAATAATAAAAAAAGGACTTTAGGAAATTAAACGAGAACAGCGGCTGAGGGCGCTGCTTACTGTAAAAGTCCTTGCGAGACCTGAAAATCGCAATAGCGCGCCGCTTCCAAGCGGCTTGCATTTTCCCGCATCTTCTCGCGTTTTTTTTCGTTCGCTTCTCTGAATCTTTCTTCTTTTTGTTCTGCTTATTAGCTTAACTCAGAAGAAGAAGGTTTTTTTGAGGCAGTTATTACGCCGCTCTCCTAGTTTTTCTGTAGACTGTTTCCTCGTTAGTTCCCGGTATTTTACAACATTTTTTTGCTATTCATTTTGTTTATTTAAAAAAATATTTATTTTTTTATTCAAGTTTTTTCACGATTGTTGTTCGTCTATATATTTATTTAAGATGACTGAGGAGTTGTCTGCAACGGTTCCAGCAGAGGGCGAAAAAAAGAAGGCTGTCGTATCCGAAGCAGAGAGTAAAGAAAAGACTGCTGAAGTAAATTCAGACACTGCGGTACCTAATGGAAAAACAGAACCGAAGGTAAAAGTTCGAGCGATTATTTCATTACCCCTATCTCGAGTTTCAACAAACACTGAAATTGAAGGAACTCGAAGAAGATGATGAACCAGCACCAGCTAAAAAGCGCCAACAAGTAAAATCGGAGGAAGACGAGGATGAAACAGTGATCGGTATGTCTGCGATTTTTGGATGAAAAAAGTGTATTTTCTTCCAGACAAAGCCGATGCAAAAAAGGAAAAAGAAGGAGGGTCCAGTCAAAACGACGAAGTTGACAGTAAAGATGATGAAGAGGAGAAAGAGAAGCTTGATGACGACGAAAACGCTGAAAATCCTGCTTATATCCCTCGACACAGTTATATTTTAATTGCATCGAGTGTAATGAAATATATTTTACAGGAAGATATTTTATGCATGACGACGATCGGCTGAGTGATGAGAATTCTCAAAGACAGGAAGCTGAGGAGCCAGAAGAGGAAGAGCCGAGGCCCAGCCGCGCGGATGGCGCTTGGAAACACGATCGGTTTGATTTTGTTTTCTTATTGCACAGTTCTTGTCGTTTATTACTGAAATGAAAAATTTATTTTGCAGTTTCGACGAGAAGTTCCAAAGGCCTAAATCTAAGAAACAAATCGTTACAAAATATGGTTTTGACATTCGAACGAATAAAAATGAAACGAAAGAGGAAGGCGATGGTCGAAAAAGCGAATCGGTAAAATTTGAATTCGGAAGTGCGTGATTCCTTTCGATTTGAAGGCTGGGCGAGACTCAACGGAGGAAGAAACCGATGTGAAACAAACATCGCAGAGAAAGTCGCAAGAACGACCGCGGCGAGTACGAAGAGGTTGGAGTTTAATATTATTTTTTTTTTTTGAATTAGTAGATTTCCTGCATCTGAAAAAAAATAATAATAAACAATTGTGTTGCAAACAGAATGAGAACGAGTAAAAGAAGGGTCCGTCTGCTTAATTGTAATTGATAGTCCGCTCATGGATTACACTTCTTGGTGTTTTCATAAAATATTTTTGTTCATATAACTCGATTAATTTTCTCGTCATCAATCTTTTGTAGGTGGGGCCAGAACTAACCGAGGACCTCGGAGGGCTCCTCAGCATGAAGAAGAACGGGTGAAAGACGAAGAGGAGCGCGAAGTCCGAAAGGAACCTCCGCGACACGAGCAGAAACGAGAACCGCAAAAAGAAGCTCCCAGAAAACAGTTCAACGAGCCAGAAGGTTGGTTTAATCGATGATAAAAATTTTCTTTATCTCCAGTTTAATCAAGAAAGATTGAAGTTCTGGTGGCAGATGACAGTTATTAGGAAAATGGTGTTTTTCGATTATAGTTATCTTTCCTATAGATATTCCCTCTAAGGTGACATATCGTCCGATGAGATTAAATAATATTTTTTTTTTTCAGCTCGCGATAGCCGAAGCAGCGACGAACAGGAAGAAAACGTGGAGCGACGTGGAGTCCGAAGAACGGTCCCGTCGCGAAGTCGCGGCAGACTTTCGGGTGGTCGCGGGGGCCCGCCTCGTCGCGAATCCAGGACTAATGTCAATGGCACTGCTCCGCGACTTTCTCGTGGAGCGCCACGGGGTGGATCTGGTCGACAGGAGGTTTCTCACAGGTCTGTTTAAGCTCTATTCGAAGTTTTTGTACAAATAATTAAAAGTATGTGTTTTCGCAGAAAGGTTCAAATACTTGCGAAATTATATGCCGTGTTCAAATTAATTTCCGCGAAATGCAAAATTTCCTCTGACTCTCCGAATTTCAGTTATCTTTTTCTTTCTCTGACGGCTACTTTGAATTTCGCGGAATCACTTTAAACACAGCATTAGGATTTTAAAGAAAAAAAATTGAATCAAACTTTGGAGTTTATTTTCACGCAATTATTTCTTCCGAGATAATTGGAGATTGTACCGCAATTTGCGCATTTAATTGAAAAGTGACAAAGAAAAGAAAAGTTATTATGGAAATTTTTTTTCGCTTGAAAACAGCTCGATTTCGAGGGTTTCTGTATGGTCTTTGTTTCATTTAAATTTTACTCTCTCAAGTTTTTAAAAAGTGATCAATTAATCATAATGAGAGCTTTCAGAGATTCGCGGGAAGGTCCAAGAGGTCGTGGTCCCAGGTATGAACGGCCGCAGCGCGACTACCGGAGCACTCGCCACGACGATCGCGATGAGGATTTCGAAGACAGAAGGGAGAGAGAAAAAGACAACAGCGAACGATTTGAAAATCATCGCCGGGGCGTGATTCGAGGAGGTCGCGGTTTCACTCGTGGTAAGCCTTTTTATTTTCAGGGTTCTAGTAACATGAATAAGCTGACAAACCCTAACAGAATTTTGATATCTTTGTAGAAAAAAAAAGATATTTGTTTTAACTGCACTTTCCGCTACAGAATTTCAGTGCGTGGCGAACTAAGGGTGAAGGCCAAGTGTTTGTTAGAAATACGACTTCTCGAGTATTTCCTCACTTTTTTCCGCTCGTTCTGTACGTATCCAACCAAGAATTTGTTTTGAGGAGTGACTCGAGGAGCTGCAACCGGATACACACGAGGACACAGTCGGGAAGGCGCCTATCGTGGACGCGGAGGGACTTCTTCCACGAGTTTCCGTGGACCTCGCAGAAATAGCAGCGAAAACGATGATCGCTACCAGACACATCAACCACCGCCGCCACAACGAGGTAAATTTCAAATATTGGAAAACCTACTTTGGTCCTGCTCGGGTTTCTAAACGCGAGAAGTTATTTACGGAAGAGAAATTTAAAACTTACTTGAAGGTTCGAACGACTACCGTGGCCCGCCGCCTTCGACGGCTCGCGGCTTTTCTCGTGGCGGTTTCGTCGGTCGCGGAGGAGGCGTCACCAACGGCGTCGCACCTTCTTCGGCTCCCTTCACCAATTCTCAAGACTTCCCCCCACTTCCAAGGGGTCCTCCAGCTCCACAACGTGGCACAGGAGCTGTTCATCCGAGAAGGTAGTGCTTTGAATTGATTTTTTTGTTAAAGAGTCAGCTTGAAGTTATTTTAGCAACAAAATTCTGTTCCAGAGCGTTCATTTCATTCATCGTTAGCTTCGAACGAAAATATAAACTTCTGAACCTTTTCTTTTTGCACACTCTTTCACCAAGTGTGTAAAAAATCTTTTCTCAGGCTAGAGATGAACGAAGTGTAGCCGAAAGGTTTTCTTTCAAGGGATAAATTGACCAAGCCACTTTTGCATAAATATCTGCTTGTTGAAGTATTGATTTCCTGCATTTAAAGATACATTGAAAAGCTTCAAAACAACGAATTCGTCTTGAAAACCCGAAAACCTTCCAAATTTGAGGATGAACGGGCCACCTCCGATGGCGCCGATTGCCCCGATGATGTCGCTGAACATGATGCAGACAAGTGTGCCGCCGCCTCAAATGGCCCACGGCGTCGCTCATCCGCATCACACGCCGCCGCCACCGCTTCACCACGGCTCCAAGAGCTTCCCAGCGCAGCGACAGCCCACCGACGTCGTCTACTTCGATCCTGCTCAGCAGCCGGTTCGTTACTCGGTCAAAAAGCATTTGTAAAGTGTTGAATTGACTAGTAGTTATCACTTGATAGCGAAAAGAAAGCAAATCTCAGAACTGATGCGTTATTTTCTATCTGGATAGTCGTTTTTTCTAGTGATTGAAAAAAAAGTTATCAGGCTGAACTTCAAGAAAAATCACCGTTTGAAAGAACTGAAAGAAATTGGTTTTTTGATGTTGGGGATGCTGCTTTTTGAAAAAATTCACGAGTTATTCTTGCTCGTTCAGGAAAATATATATGGGATGAGAAATCAATACAGGAACGATGAAAACCTTAAAAAATATAAGTATATCTCGTCTCAACATCTTAATATTGCCATTCTCTCTTTGATTATACAATTGCAGGTTCTTCGTCAACCTCCACCGCCTCGTGAGAAAAAGGTGATCCCAATCGTGGCCCCACAACGCTAAGACCACTCGGAACACTTTTCTGAACACCGCCGTTGCTACCGCGGCTTCTTCCAGACGTGCATTCTACACATTGTACGTACCATCTCCATTTTCGACCTAAATATTGAGGTAATATAACTCATAATACTTGATTTTTTTCATCCGCATACGTTTGCAGAGAACTTTCAAAAGCTATAACTTTGTCTTCACTGAGTTTGGGTCAAGTACCAACTCAACATGTTTCACCTGAACAAAAATGAATCGCCTTTTTTGCATGCACTTCGATGAAATTTGCCCAATTCATTTTTTTAAATTATTTTATCTTCCTGTTTTTCATAGCCTAACCACTTTGCATTTCCCCCATCATTATGCTAACGTTTCTGAATTGTGAATTATCCATTTTTTAACTTGAGAGGTTAATGTTAATAAAAACCTTCAATTCCCTTGTACCATTTTATTAATTATTTTTATGAGTCCCAATGCGTTTCGAGCTTTGAAAGTTGATTGTGTTTTTTTTTTGTCATTTTCAGAGTTGATGCGATTAATTCAAGTTGTTATCCTTTAATTATTCTCAAAATTTGAGGATAGAGAAACAAAACCCACGAGAAAATGTTTTGATACTAATTCCCAACTTTTTTTTGGCTCATTACTATAATTTATTTGCTTACATAATGCAAAGTATAACGTGCTACTGTTTTTCGATTGTTTTTCTTTTTCTTTTTTTGTTTCAGTTATTCGATATTAATAAAGAGTTATTTATTAACCGAAAAGTTTATGAAATTGGGAAGGAATAGAAAGGTTCAAAAAAATAAAATATATGGACTCTAGTAAATAGTTAATACCATAAGTTTGGATGTCGAATCGGGACAAAAATTGGGACTATTTTTCAAAAGCTTCTTGGAAAAGAACAAAAAATCCATTTGATGAAAAACTCTGAGTTGACAGACACTTAAGAGAAATATATGAACATTACTGTACATTCGAGGAGAATCGGTTTACTGTAGTTATAATATGTTACACGTGGGCGACCTTATGTGATGGCTGCCGGGATCGACACTCGAGTTGCCATTCGCCTGAATTCGAATTATATTAGGGTGGCATATATCCAATGACGCACAAGGACAAGCCCTTTTCGACAAAAGATACCTTTCCAAATAATATTGCTTCTTGGATTAATTAGAAGCCGACAAAAACGAGCCGCATTTCTTTCATGCCAACCTAATAGAATGAAACATCGGATGGATCAAGACAGCAAAGAATCGAACTGACATTCCACAAAAACATCCTTCGCTCATTTGAAAAATATTTTGACTAGCAAATCTCTGTTGGAACTGAACCTTCGAAAGCATGAGAGCACTGGGAAACAAAAGAGCTTCGAGAGAAAAAGAAACGCCCGCCCTCTCATTTTGAACGCTCCCTAACTTTCGAAAATTCAAACGTAGACTCCACAACCAGAACCCAAAGGGACCATTCTCAATAAAAATGAAGAAGGATTTTTGAATCCAGAAAACTTTTCGGCTTTTAGAATCTCATGCCGTGTTCAAAGTGATTCCGCGAAATTCAAAATAGCTGTCATGCCGTGTTCAAAGTAATTTCCGCGAAATGCAAAATGGTCTCTGACCCTCCAAAATTTAGTTATCTTTCTCTTTCTCTGACGGCTATTTTGAATTTCGCGGAATCACTTTGAACACGGCATCAGAGAGAGAAAAAGATAACTAATTTTTGTAGAGTCAGATAAAATTTTGCATTTCGCGGAAATTACTCTGATCATGACTTTTTCTCGCATTTCGAGTTATTTTAAAAAGCGAAGAAAGTTCAGCGTATTCTTGTGAATTTAAAACTAAATAAAAAGAAAAAAATCAGTTTTTAATTAGCAGAGAAAATGAGCAGTTTGAGTTCTCTGAGGAAAATAGCAGAAACTTGAAAATCCAGAGCTTTTTTTTTGACTTCTTATGAATTTATTAGCTTCTTAAAGATTACAAATCATTCAGAAACAAGGAAAAACCATGAAACGATGTCAATCTTCAAGTTTATCCGATTCTTCTACTCTTTTTTCCAGAGTCGCTCACCACAGGTTTGGCCTTGGCGTCGTGGCCGTTGGCCGCGGACGACGGCACCGTGACCGGATCTTCCTGGTAGATGCTCTGGTCGTGCAGTTCCATGTAGCCGTCGATCGTCTGCTCTCCGGCTGCAAATCTCCGCTCCCTACTTCAAGTCTCCCTCGAACTCACATCTCGGTCGGGCGCAGATCTCCCAGACGCTTTTCCGGTCGTTTCGCTCCAGGAAGTACGTGTACATTATTCCTTTCCCCTACGAAAAAATTCGAAACTTTTTGAAAGAGAGGCTCACCCGAATTTCTGTGTTGCCTCTGTCAGCGAAAACGTAGCACGGATTCGCCTTCAGTCCGTTGTTCTGAACCAAAAAAATTGAATCTCAAGCAATTTTCTTGTTTGGTAATGTATGTGAGGAACAATAGCGGGTTTCAAAGACTTTGATTTTGGATTTTGGGTTTAGATTTGAAAGAAAAGTCAAGCATTTCGAACACCAGTAAAGTTTATTTTTCTTTCAAAAAAACAGTTTATTATTTTGAGACGTTCGAATGATTTTTTATTACTCGTAATCTTCTCAAAGTTTTGGGAATATTTTTAAAAGTACAATCTGCTCTTTTTTTAATTTTTAATCGAAAAAGAAGCTCGAATATCTTATTGTCTCAAGATTATCTAGGATAGTGGGCTACTCTTAATGAAAGTCGTGCATTTAGAGACTCCTAGGATCTTTTTAGCCCATTTTCAAAAGTTTAGGATTGAGAAAAAATGCAAAAATCTTTTAGAAGGTAGGAATGACCTTGGCAGACTCGCTGACGTGGATCTTGCACTGAACGCCGTTGGACTCCATCTTGTTGGCGGTGTTGACCGAGTCGCCGAAAAGACAATACCGCGGCATTTTGATGCCGACGACGCCTGCGACGACGGGACCACTGTGGACGCCGATCCGCATTTTGATGGGCTTGTGGGTGATCGGCGAGAGGACAAGTTTCGACTCCATCAACATTCCTTCAATTTTTGAGCATGGGAATTAGGGGAAGATGTCTGTGAAACGGTTGAAGAATCAATTGTCTCTATATCTTGAAACAGTCTGGCTTCTCTGTTCACAGTTGCCCTAGCATTCATGGAAAATAATAATGCCGTTGAAATTTAATATTAAATATAGAAAGTAAAAAGTTTCAAAGTCACGATAAAAGAAAATATAAAGCCGATAACTTTTCGAAATCGACAACAATCTTCACTCGAAAAGAGCATACCGATAGAAATGTTGAGAACTCGCTCTGCGTGATTGTCGCAGTGTTCAGGCACGCCGCCGACGATCATGTAGGCGTCGCCGATTGTTTCCACTTTGTAGGCGTCGTGCTAGAAAAAAACGTCGAAAAATGAAACGAATGCTTTTTTTTTCTTGGGAACAGTGAATCTTCTCAGCTAGATTGCTCAACAAAAAAATTCCCGCTATGTCTAATCAGTACCGAAAATTGAGCAATTTTCGTTTTTTTTTGCCTTTTTAAAACGAAGAAGTCATCGATAAAATGAAGGACTTCAAAAGAAAACAAACAGACATGAAAATCGCTTTGATTTAAAATTTTTTAGAACTAAATTTCAAATGCACTTCATTTTCTCAAGTATTCGGGGCGCGCCGTAGCGCAACAGGTTGTGCGCTTGTCTACGAGGGTCAAAAGTTCGATCTCCGTCGCGACCCAACCAACCACGGGGCTTAAGAAATGTTGGGAGTAAAAAAAGACGAATATGTCACTAGAGCCAGTTCACTGATTATCACTGATATCAGGATAGCGCTTCGGCCAATCGACTTGGGGCGCCGGCGTCGCTCAAGCGGTACGAAGGCGTAGGAAAAAGAAGGAAAAAGAAGATTTACTTTAGTATTCACCACTTTCAGAATTTTATAGAATTCAATTTTCGTGAGTGAATAGAACAAACCAATCCGACGAGACGATCGAAACGAAGATACAAGTCGTTGAGGAGCGTGACGACGTCGTAGGGCGTGCACAATGCGCAGATGTTCGTGAAGGTGACGATGTCCGTGAAGAGGAGCGTGCAGTCAGAGAACTCTTCTGAAGAAGGCTCCTTTCGGAGAACAGACGGAAGAATTGGACTGACTGGCGTCCATCGTGCGGCCCTGTCTGAGCGAGTCGGCCACAGAGGGCGGCATCAGCTCGCAGAGCAGCTCGTCCGTCTTCTGCTTCTCAACCTCCAGCTCCGCCGCCATCTTCTTCAGCTTTTTCGTCGTCTCTTCAAGAGTTCGGCTGGAAATCAACATTTTCCCCATTTATCAAAAAACTTTTTCATTATATAGGCCATTACCAAAAAATGTACTCTTTTGCAAAGCTTGCATGACGCAAATATTTATAGCCAGTTGAGAGTTGAAAATAAACTTTTGAAAGAAAAGCTCATTTTATCAGAAAATTCAGACTTCCTTCAAAATCGGTCAAAAAACTTCTTGGTGGCGAAAAGTTTCAACTTTCCCGAATTCCTGCTTTGAAAGCTTTCTTCTTACAAGGAGAGTCATATTACTTTGAGGCTCGGCAATGGCTACCTGCACAAACTTCTAGTTCAAAAGATACGACTTATGAGAAAATTCTTAAAAATCGAGCTTGTTTCTATCTCCACTGACTTCAGTTCGACTTGGCTCATTCTGCTCTGATTCAACATGATCAAATCGCGAGTTCCGTCGTGTCTCTGCATATCCGAAAGGTGCAAATTCCTCTCGATCAGCTCTCTGACCTGAAAGATATTTTTCTCTCTTTGAAAAGAGAAAATATCGATTTGAACCGTTGTGACGTTAACTGAGCACAGATAGAGGATGTATTTTCCGTCGTCGATGAAAACCATGGATCCTTGACAGGAGATGAATTATTCAATCAGATTTTCAAACCTTTGAGCAGAACCGACTTCATTTCCTCCTTGTTGGCGTGCACAATATCACCTATTCCCTGGAAACAAAAATCAATTGAAAGTTTAAAAAAGTGACTCAGTTCTTTCTAATTCTGAAATTGCAAACCTTGAGCCTGAACACGAATAAACTGTTCTTGAAGTACTTGATAGAATCGTAAGAAAATGGCACCTAAAATTATTTTTGAGGCTCTTTTATGAGTTTATAAGACAACCTCGGGATGAACGAGTTCCATGATGTCAGTGACCTTGGTCTCCTGTCGAACGGCATTCGGGTAAGATTTCTGGAAACAAAATATAACTTTCACTTCTCAATTCATTTGGTTTTCGTCATGGGTATGTGAGAAAGAAAATGAAAAGTTTCCATTCGGATATTGATTAGACTCGATTTCACCCGTGACCCTGATTCGACTGGCTTTTTAAGTTGCCTTGTCAATATATAGGATAAAGCTGACTTTGATGAAGCTTCCGTAGTGCTCGAGGTAGAGGTCGCGGTCGAAGCAGATGTGGTAGGGAAAAGCCGTCGAAAAGTCCGAAGACGACATTTCGTATATCCCCTGGAATATAGCCAAACAGTCTTGCCACGCCTGTGTGAAATGTTTTACTGCCGAAAGATCGATCTGGGAGTCGCTCTTGGAGGATATCGACTTCTGAATCGCGCTGTTGCCGTTCTCGATCTGGCTGATCACAAAAACGACGTGTTCGGTCACAAAAGCATCTGAATCCGCGAAATTTCGCAAAAGGAGAAGGACAGGAAAAACCGAGATGCTCCTGCTTTCTTTCCTGAACTTTCATGACGACTTCCGTGTCGTAAATTCGCCTTGCCACCTCACGGACCACGCCTAGAAGAGTAAAATATGATTGAAGACTGAGCTTTTCGTTACCTTTGACGATCGGGTAGAGACCGCTTCTCTTGGAGTAGTAGTGGAGAAGAAGGGTTCCGTCGGGTTGGACGTCACATCGGAAGGAAGGACCGCGCAGTTTCGTCTTGTACACGACGTGGTCGATAAAATAGTGCAAAGAATCGAGAGAGTCCAAGAACCCCTTGAAACAAAAAGTCAGCAGTAGTTCCTGTTATTGGAGAGATTATATGAGTTCAAAGAATACCTCAAGATCGGGGGCCATCGCTCGGAGCAATTCGTCCCAACCCGTTTCCATTGTGAACTGAATGAGAAACCCGCCATACGCTTCCCAAATTTCTTCGATAGGTATTCCTTAAAGACCAAAGTAAGAACTATCACTACGAGTATTTTTTGTCTTCTAGGAAAGTCAGACAAACCGATGACATTGGCCATAGCGTTGACGATCCTCATTGTCTCGTCATCGTTGTAATAATGCGCGATTTCATTCTCCGTGCCGAGCTCAAACTTTGCCAGCTCGCTACAACAAAAAAGTATAATAAAAACCAAATTCGTTGTATAGCTACAGTTTAATCAACAAAAAAAGTTAAAAAAAAGAGAAAATAACTTTAATCCACTTACACAATTTTCTGCCAAATATCCTTTCCATACTTGCGAGTAACGAGTTGACGAAAGCTTTCGTGTATCCAACCGAACTGAAAACAAGTATTTCAGAAACAAAAACAGTTTTATACAAGACCTGAAAAAATGTTTGTAAAATTGTAAGATAAGATTCATTCTTTATTAAGATACGACTAAGATCACTCAATTCTTATAAGTCTGAATTTTCGGGATCTGAGGTAAAACCACAATCCGATCGGTTTGAGGTCTCTTTAATGAGAAAAAAAACATACCATGAAATACGGAAGGACCTAAACTCAGTCCAGCACCTGCGCGTACAACTTCGAATCGAATCTAAAAAAAAATCTCAACTCGCCAAAATCAGAATTTTACTATGAATATATCGTAATCGGGTAGTTTTGTAACTCGGACAGTTTGATAGATTATAGGAGTTTATGAAATCTTGAAAGACAAGCCCATTAGAAGGTGGTCCGAGCTCATAAGGGGTGATCTAAATGAAGTTGAAATGAAATTCCTTAGATTAAGAGCTCGAAAATTCCTGACAAGGCTTGTAAAAAGGTTTGGATAGCTCGAGGCTGGCTAAAGTCGAAATCTGCCGGAATTCAAGTGATGCATCAATAAGAGACACTTAGGGCCAAATAATAAGTGAATAAATGGAGAAGTCCAAAAGAGAAGAAAATTCGAGAAGCTACGATGACGAAGTCTGAGGAGGAGGAGGAGGAGGAAATGGCTAGGCGAAACCGAAGTTAAGCGGCAAATGAGCCTGGAAGATCGCGTGCCGCATGAATATTGCATGTCGGCGCCAGGTGATGGAATACCTTTCAGACGATCGCCCCATCCCAAGGCTTCCTCAGTCGGTGGTGAAATCCCCCTCAACATGCTCTATCATTTTTTGGGATCTCTGAACTTGGTTTTCGAAATCAAAAAGAATCTTTCAACATCATTTTAGGTTCAGAAATACTATGATTTTTGTTCTACGAAATTGAGCTTGAAGTTCGAATCCAACAAAAACAACAGATATAATAAACAATATTTTTATTAGGCATACCGTTCTTGAAAAAAAGAATTGATGCAAAAATGTTTGAATCTTCTTTCTTCGAAACCTAACGCCCGACTTCAGGATCGTTGCCGTAGCAAATTAATTGGGCCTCGGTGATGTAGAAGAAGTCGCCCGTCGCGGTTATTAACTCCGTGTCCCGGTGTCGATTCAAGAATTTCGAGATCAACAAGGTGCCCATCGACGTCATTTCGTAGATTTCGAACATAGAATTGCGGTAGCTGGAAGTTGAATGCATGTCAACTTATTTTCTATCCTCTTAATTTTCCCCAAAACGAATTGCATCCAACTGCTCACATTCAAACAGGAGGAGGAAACAATCTGAAAAGAACGAACCGAATTTCGATTTTGAGGAGGGAGCCACGCTTCCAGTTGTCCCGCCACGGGATGGACTGCTCGTTGTTCTGCCAGACTCCCGGCGTCTGAACCAGACTCTTTTCTCAAGTAAGAGGTGGAGGATTGGGAAGGCAGCCTTTGGCTTAGCGGATAAGCCAAGCCATTTATCCAAACGATAGAAATGTGCCGTTATTTACGTGGTCTTGGGCAACTATGGTAGGTCAAGTACGCGGCGATAACGCCCTGAACAAATCATTGTCAATTTTGTGAATTTTGAATTTTTTTTTTCGCAACTCCGTATTAACGCTTTTAACCTACTGTAACGGATGTTTCAGCAGGAAATTTTTTCTAAAACGGGTCAGCAGGCTACATTTTCAATCTCACTTGAGAACTACTCGGACCAAAAACTATTGAGATGCCATGAAATTGATGCAAAAGATTTTCATTCGATTTATTTGGTTTTCAAAAAAGTCAACTTCAGTACAGCTACGGTGTCTGTCAACCTTTTTTTTATATCTTGTGAAATCTATGTGGATTTTGTTTGGAAATGATGAACTACATGATGAAAGTTTCAAAAATTATTTTCGATTTTCGTACTTTTCAAGCTGTTTTGTTCGGAAAAAATCCAAAAAAAAAAACTCGGGCTAGACAGGAATCGAACATACACAAAAAAAAGCCATGGGACTGACCCTTTAATCACGACGCCAGGCCACCTCTTTAAGAAAGGAAGGTCCGGGCGCGTACATCCCTGCAGGTCTCTTCCTGGATTTTTTCGTGTGCTTTCTACACGCCACAAAACTTTCCACTTGACTTTCGTCCCCGAGTCCGAGTAGTTCCCTAATTAGATTTAGGCGAAAATTGTTTTGTTCGTGTTTTTTTTAGCAATTACAAACTCCGATTCCGTTGTGTACACGGGTTTCATACAATGCTCGAAAGAAGCGCTAGATGCTGGGGCGATTTCGCCATACAAATGACTTGCTGACTTTTAAAAATTTACTACTGCCTTTTGGGCGCTCATGGCACGGCAGGCAGAGCGGCCAGGGGCAGCCAGGGGCAGCCATCCTCCACCTTTATCTCAAGTCACGGTAGGAAACAGACGTCATGGGCATTGATGCTGAGACGATTTTCCTTCTCGATGAAGCGCATATGCAGCGTGATGATGTTCTCGTCTAAATTCAGTCTTCTGTCGTACTTCCGAAAGTCGAGCGCGGAGCTGAACTTTTCGGGTTTCATTTGAGTTCTCCAAAGGTGCTACATACTCGATAGAGACCTCACGGCGGAATCCGAAAGATAGTCGGACCCAGTCGCCGTGCTTCAAACGCCGTTCGAATACCATAAACTTTGGCCAGAACAGCTCTAGTTTGGTTATCGGATCTTTCTGAAGGGAGAATCCGTAAGCTTCCGAAAAGGTTTGGAGTTCTCACTTCGGTGCGGGAGCATCGGAGAAGACCCATCAGCTCAGCTTGAGACGTGACGAAAAGCGCCAGTGATAACCATGTTATCGCCAACATTTTTCGATCCAGAATAAGTCACGATTCCTTTTTTCCATTACGTACACGTATATAAATCTTTTTTCTTTGTATATCTTCCTCAACTTTGACGATTCCTTCCAACTTTGCACCAACAAAAACTCAAATTTGAAAACAACTTATGGACTCACTTCTTAACAAACTATATTTATGTACAGTAAATATGCCTCTTACTGCGAAAGCTCTTTGAATATCGCCTGACCTAGTATTATCTTATCGGCTTTGTTCCTTGGAAGTTCAAAGCTAACCAGCATCAAACATAAAGCCTCGAACAGAATGAGGTTAATTATCAGATAGAAGGAAAATAGTTACGTTGTCAAGCGTCCAAAAAACTATCGATAGAAAAAAAAAATGAAAAAATCTAGCAGTGCAAAAATTGAAACGATGAAAAGAACCCCAAAAAATAAGCATTTTAAATTTAAGAGCTCAAAATTTATTGAGAAGGCCTGTAGTTCAAGTTCAAGTTCCAACAAAACAACACCTATAGTCAAAAATATTTTTATTAACCATGACCCGCGTACCGTTATTGAAAAGAAAAAATTAAGGCAAAAATGTTTGAATCTTCTTTCTTCGAAACCTAACGCCCGACGTCAGGATCGTTGCCGTAGCAAATTAATTGGGCCTCGGTGATGTAGAAGAAGTCGCCCGTCGCGGTTATTAACTCCGTGTCCCGGTGTCGATTCAAGAATTTCGAGATCAACAAGGTGCCCATCGACGTCATTTCGTAGATTTCGAACATAGAATTGCGGTAGCTGGAAACCAATTGCTTACATTCAGACAGGAGGAGGAAAAAAATCCGAAAAAAAAACTAACCGAATTTCGATTTTGAGAAGGGAGCCACGCTTCCAGTTTTCCCGCCACGGGATGGACTGCTCGTTGTTCTGCCAGACTCCCGGCGTCTGAACCAGACTCTTTTCTCGAGTCACGGTAGAAAACAGACGTCATGGGCATTGATGCTGAGACGATTTTCCTTCTCGATGAAGCGCATATGCAGCGTGACGATGTTCTCGTCTAAACTCAGTCTTCTGTCGTACTTCCGAAAGTCGAGCGCCGAGCTGAACTCTTCAAGTTGTACTTGACCTCTTGAAAGGTACTACGTACTCGATAGAGACCTCACGACGAAACGCGAAAGATAGTCGGACCCAGTCGCCGTGCTTCAAACGCCGCTCGAAGACCATAAACGCTGGCCAAAACAGCTGCAGCTTGGTCATCGGATCTTTCTGAAGGGAGAATCCGTGAGTTTCCAGAAAAGTTTAGAGTTCTCACTTCGCTGCCGGAGCATCGGAGAAGACCCATTATGTCAGCTTGAGCCGTGTCGAAAAGCGCCAGTGATAACCATATTGTAGCCAACATTTTTCGCTCCAGAATAAGTCATGATTCCTCTTTTCTACTACGTACACGTATAAAATATTTTTTCCTTGTGTATTCCCTCAAATTCGACGATTTCTTCCACTCGAGATCTCTTTGCCACAAAAAAAAAACTCAAATTTGAAAAATAACTTTCAGATGCACTTCTTTCAAGAACAAACCGTATTTTGCTCTACGTTTGACCGCAGATCATAGTTCCTTTTCCATCTCTCCCTATCTCATTAATAATCAATGATATTTTTTCCTTCTTTATTAATTAATTGTAAGTTAGAATTATATGGATATGGTAGGATTTTTTTCTGAGGATGATTTATCTTTTTAACAAAAAAATTCCATTTTTACATTGAAACTTTATCTTCCTGTACTTCGATTCACAAAGTTTTATGAACTACGCCTCTCTTTATGAAAGTTCTCTGAACCTTGTCTTATTCAGTGTTTTGCTTTATTTTTTGAAAAGGTTCTGCTTTATTCTTTAAAAGATCAAAGCTAAAGCTTCGAATAGAATGAGGTTAATTATCAGAAAGAAGGAAAATAGGAAGAGAAGCCGTTCTGCGGTAACTGACGCTAGAACTTGATATCGTCGCCGTAGCAAATCAACTGGAATTCGTAGATCTGAAGAAGCCTGCCGGTGCCGGTTAGGAGTTCTGTCTTTTTGTGCAGGTTTCGAAAGTTTGTGATCAGCAAGTATCCCTCGACCGTCCTTTCGTAGATTTCGAACATATCACTGTGGTAGCTGGAAATTTTTAAATGATTAGTTTTTGGTTGACAAATCATGATAAAGAAACTAAAACCACAGAAGATCCGTCCTGAGAGGTCTCTTTTGTTTTCAGAAAGAGACCGTTCGAACTTTAGATACAACCTCATTCCGTTATATTGAATTTGATACCAACCGGACTTCAACTTTAACCGTTCTGCCAGGCAGCCACCAGTCCCGATAAGCGATTGACTGCTCCTGGTTCTGCCAGACTCCCGGAGTCTGAAACCGGTCGTTTTTCCCTGACTGCCAAGGCCACGAACTTCATGGGCGTTGACGATGAGACGTTTCTCCAACGCGTTGAAGCGCAAATGCAGCGTGATGAGGTTATCCTCTAATGGAACTGTTTTGTCGTACATGCGGAAGTCGATCGACGTGCTGCAGCCTTCTCTTTGAAACTCAAAAAAAAAAAACAACCACGAACTCGGCCGGACGATCGACGCGGAAAACGAAGGAGAAGAGAATATAATCGCCATGTTTCAAAGGCCGTTCGAAGACGAAATACTTTGGCCAATCGGTGAACTGTGTCCTTGTCATCGGACCATTCTGAAAAGAACACTTCTGAGCTGCCAGAGTATTTCCTCACTTCATCGTGGGTACATGGAAGGAGAAGTACACTGGAAGCTTGAACCGAGGCTACGAGAGCCAATGGAAGCCAAAGAGCAGCCAGCATTCCTCCTTTACAATGAAATGAGACCTTGTTATCAATCGCGTGAACGTACATTACTTTTTTCTTAAAACAATCAACCTTGCAAAACTTTTTATTATACGAGTAGAAAAATAGAGAGGAAACGTGCTGTCGACATCAGTGTCCCATGCAAACGAACTGGGCCTCGCTGAAGGTGAAAGAATTGTCCGTGGATGTGATCAGCTCGTGGCGGCGGTGTTTGTTCGCAAAAGTCGCGATCAACTCGGTTCCCTGAGATGACAACTCGTAGATCTCGAAACCTCCTCTTGTGTACCTGAAACAATCAAGAATCAAAACGATTCCATTTACTGTTACGACAAAGTCGTGAGGTAGAACTCACAGAATTTCTATCTTGTACAGACTGTTGTGTCTCCAGTTGTCTCGCCACGGGATGGACTGCTCGTTGTTCTGCCAGTTTCCAGGCGTCTGAAATCGATCTGTGCACATTTGGCAAATAGTTGTTGAACACTGACGTCATGCGCGTTGATTACGAGACGATGTTGGTTCTGGTTGAAGCGCAAATGCAGCGTGATGAGGTTCTGGTCCCATGGAAGATCCCTGTCGTAGCTTCGCAGGTCGATCCCCAAGCTGCATCGTTCTCAGGTTAACAAAAACTACAAATGATAGGAAGAATGGCGCTTCTTTTTAGAAGCATTGCAGATGAATATTATGACTGGAAGACAAATAACCTTGGTGAAAATTTACCAAAATCTTATATTGCCGTTTTCTGTTTCTTTTCAAGGGGTTACGGCGGAACACCGTTCAAAAAGTGAAGTGATCATATGAAATTAATGTTTTGGACTGGCGAAAACTAATGTTTTGTCTGGAAGGGTGAAAAGAACGGAAACTTAAAAATCTCTAGATTCCAAGGATTTTAGAACTTTAAAAGTTCTACTTGCAGGTTAGCCAGCTTTGGATACATATGTGAATTACTGTTATATGTATGGACATAAAACGAACTCGTTGTTTTGAGAATTGAAAACGAAGGAAAACCGGAGACGGTCCCCGTATTCCAAGGGCCGTTCCAAGGAAAGATACACAGGCCAAGAACGGCCCAAGGTCGTCATCGGATCATTCTGAACTGTGGACTTCCTTTTCCGAAGTGTTTTCTCACATAAGAAGAGCAATGGAGTCGACGTATCATGTCGCCTTGAGCCGTGGCGAAGAGGACCGCGGCAAACAGAACTCCCAGCATGTTTCGATCCAGAATGACCCGACTTCTTCTCCGCAAACACACGTGATCATTTTTATGAAATTGGTTTTCCTCTCGAAAAGTCCAAAGTATTGACTACGAGCAGAGAATGAATCAAATACATAGGTGTTCGTCTTCCATACATATCCCATATTTTTAGATTCGAAGTTCACAAATGAAATCGAAAAGGAAATGGAAGTACCAGCGCTATTTGACCACATTGAAGCGTTTCTCTCGACGGCTTCATCATTCATATCAAAAAAGTTGATTCCAGTTATTATTCCAATTAATTCACACGTTTATGTCAACGCAACTGAGAAGAAAAATTTCGGGTCATTCTGAAGCGAGATATGTTGGCCGCTATTTGGTTTTCTATGGCGCTCCTTGCCTCGGCTCAACGTCAGCCGCATCTGGCTCTCCTCAAATGTTCCCCCGATGAAGTGAGGACTTTATTGTGTGAGAACTTCGGATTTTTTTCCAGAAAGCTCAGATGACAGAACTACCCTATGAAAGTTGGCCGAAGATCCTGGCCTTCGAACGGCCTTTGAAACACGGCGACTGGGTCCGCTATTCCTTCACCTTCCGCAACGACGAAGTCACTACCGAGTTCGTGGGGAACTTGGGAAAGAAACTCTGGAGATTTCAGTGCGGCAATCGACTTTCGTAAATACGACAGAAGTCTTAAACTAGACGAGAACACCATTACGCTGCATATGCGCTTCATCGAGAGGGAGAATCGTCTCGTCGTCAATGCCCATGACGTCTGTGTCCTGCCTGTCCATCCAGAACGAAGCCGAAAAGATTTAGGAGGATGGAAAATGGCAGAATCACGAGCAGTCTATCCCGTTCCGTGCATGGTGGTTGCCTGGCAGGACGGCTAACATTGAAGTCCGGTCAGTATTTGATGTTATGGAATCGAATCAGGCTTGTGCAAGGGCCTGCCCGTCAGCCTATCGGCCCCCACGGTCATTTTCAAAGCCCGACCCGTCCGTAAAATTTTTTTGCATGAAATTTTTTTCGGAGCCTGGCTCATACCGACGCAGGCCTTTTCTCAAAAAAAAGGTTCAAAGTCCGGGGCAGACCGGACCAGCCAGCCTGACGCTCAAGCCTGAATCGAGTAGATTCGGGTGATTTGATGGATATTTCAGCTACCACAACACTATGTTCGAAATCTACGAACGCACGGTGGTCGGATACGTTTGGATCACGAACTTCAGAAACATTCACCAAAAAACAGAGTACCTAAGTACCACCGGCCGACATTTCTTCCTCTACAAAGTCCAGCATATTTGCTTCGGCAACGATCCTCAGCCTTAGGTTGTGGAAGACGAATGAAGTCCCTTTTTTTCCCACTGATAATAAAAACATTTTTGTACGTTTTTTTTCTGTTTGGACTACCAGTTTCAATTTTTTTTTTGATTGAAGTAGATAGACCTGTTTTGAGCTGAATTTAGAAAGAGTTTTGTTTTCTGCTGTATGTACGGTTTAAGCAACTTGTATTTGAAACTTTTTTTCTGGTTATTCGACACGAAATAACTAAGTTGCCCAAGCAAAAAATCAATCTCAACTATTAAGGGCTTCAGCTCAGAAAAGCTTTGCAGTTTCATGATCTTGAAAGTTTGGAAAAATGATACTTCGATTCAATTTTTTTTAACTTCTTCAACTAGCTTCTTCAACTACAGTAGTTCGGAACTTTAATATTTATTTGACTCGGCCAAAATGAGAGGTTTCCGGAAAAACGGTAATATCCCAGCGTTTTTGGATATTCATGATAATAGAGTGGAGGTTATTTTTCACCCAATTAAATATAGTTTTTGTGGAACCCAGCCTCCTGAAGCCTCTTTGAAAGAAAAGAAGAAAGTTATGCGAGGTTCAAAAGGTGAGTTAGATGAGACAACCGAATAAATAAATACGTGTGTGTCAACGCGATTCAGAAGAAGAATTCTGGTTCATTTTGGACCGAGATATGTTGGTCGCTATTTGGTTTTCTATGGCTTTCCTGGCCTCGGCTCAACGTCAAGTTCAACTGGGTATCCTCAAATGTTCCCCTAACGAAGTGAGCAAAGTTTTCTAAGAGCTTCGGATTTGTTTTGTTCCAGAGGGCCCCGATGACGGAACTGCCATATGATGGTTGGCCGAAGTTTCTAGCCTTCGACCGGCCTTTGAAACACGGTGACTGGGTCCGCTTCTCCTTCACCTTCCGCAACGACGACGTCCCTACCGAGTTTGTAACAAGTCCTGTGAAGAGAGCAAGTTCAGAGAATTCAGTGCGACGATCGACTTCCGCAAGTACGACAGAGGCGTTCGGCTGGACAAGAACATCATTACGCTGCATATGCGCTTCAAACAGGACGAAAATCGACTCGTTATCAATGCCCATGACGTCTGTTTCCAATCTTCTCATCCAGAACGACGACCTTTAGGAGGAGGGAAAATGGCAGAACTATGAGCAGTCGCATGTGTTCCGGTCCTGGTGGTTGCCCGGCAGAACAGCCCACATTGAAGTCCGGTTGGTGTTCAATTAAATGGGCATCCTTATTGTGAGGCTTCAGCTACCACAACACCATGTTCGAAATCTACGAAAGGACCGTGGTGGGATACGTTTGGATCACGGATTTCCGAAACATCCACGAATACACCGAGTACTTGAGCGCCACCAACGTGCAATTCTTTCTCTACAAGGTCCAGCATATTTGCTACGGCGACGATCCTGAACCTGACGTTGCGGAAGAAGAATGAAGATCCTACACTGTTAATAAAATAGTTTTTGTTGGGATTTTAGCTTTACACAAAGTCAAGCAGAGAAAGAAAAGAAATTTATCGGAACTAGGTAACGCGAATCGGTCGTGTCAGGGCGATGGTATCACATAAGAATGATTACGCTACAGAATTGGTCACTAAAAATGCCCCGACAAGCCTGATTCGCCGGCCGAGTATCGAGCCATTTTTTTTTTAGCAAAAGAGAGAAAGTTTTTGGACAGAAAAAGACAAAACTTTCAACTTTTTCATCAACTTTCGCCAAACTTGAAAAAAAAAAGCACTTTATTAGTGGTAATGGAAACAGAAGTAAAAAAGGACGACATCAGTTTCCGTTGCAAATGAGCTGGGCGGCGTTGATAAAGAAGGGCTGTTCGGAGGCTGTGAACAGGTCGTGTTTGGAATGCTTGTTGGGGAACGTCGTGATCGGCTGAGCCCCGTTCGGATCCAACTCGTAGATCTCGAATCCGGCGTTTGTATAGCTAAACCGATAAATCATGAACGAGTCTGAACCAAAATGGAGAGAAAAGAGACTAAATGACGTATAAACGACTAGAAAAAAGGCGTTGAAATGGAAAACAAACCGAATTTCAATGGTGATCAAGTGGTTAGGAGCCCAATGGTCCTTCCACGGAATCGACTGCTCGTGATCTGACTGCCAGACTCCTGGCGTCTGTGAAAATCTTTTTTTGGCTGGTGAGAAGAATTAGTGAGCCTATTTTTTTGCTTTTAACGTTTTTTAAGGGCTGAACATGTCATTTTCTACAACTTCAAGACAAATCAATCACATTCATAGTCCTCTTCGGCGAATTAAGGAACGTGCAAAGTCAAAAAGAAAGGCTTCACAGACTGCTGACCTCATGGGCGTTGACGACGAGGCGTTTCTCTTGGCTCCTGAAGCGTAAATGAAGAGTTATGAGGTCCTCATCAAACGGCAAACTTTCGTCGTAGCTCCGCAGGTCGACCGTCGAGCTGCAGCATTTGATTTATACATGGATTTAGATATAGCCGAAACACAGCTGGCTTGGGTCAACGAAAAAAGGGTCCTAACACGATTAAAAGAAATACTGTCTGATTGAGACAATGTCACGCCTCTTCGCGACCCAAAACAGCCAACGTCTCAGTAGAAATTTGATTTTGGTAAACCATGGAAAAATGTTGCATCATTTGACTAGTTGAAGGAAACCACGAACTCTGCTTTCCCGTCGGAATTGAAAACGAAGGAGTAACGTAATATGTCGCCAATTTTCAAAGGCCGTTCAAACGCCAGGTGAAGAGGCCAATCGTTGGCCAACATCGTCAACGGAGCATCCTGAACCGAAGATTTCTGAGCTCTTTGGAGAATTCCTCACAGGTCTGGAACAATGGAGTCGACGGATCATAACGTCCTCTTGATGGGCCGCGCCGATCAGAGCTGCGAAAAAAAGGAAAACTCCCAGCATTTTTCGATCCAGAATGAACAGATATCATCCTCTTCGTTCGCGATAAGATACACGTATGATTATTCTTTTTTTAAAACTTTATTCGCTACATTTTTTTCTCAGTGGCCGCTCAATTCTCAATTTTATCTCTATTGCCTTTCGATTGTATGTAATCCTATTTGATGTATATAGACTATCAGAAACTCTGAAGAAATTTTTCCCCCAAGGTCCCTTCTTCCATATCTTTTTTTTCCCCAAATCCCTTTTTCAAATTGTTCCACCTTTTTTGTCGGAATAGTTAAATTCATAATTCTTTTCATTAGTTCTAGATGAGATTTTTTTTAGAATGTCAATATTGTAAAACTTTCTTTCGGCGATCCCTGGAAAAATTACAGTCAGAAAATAACTTTTTCATATTAAACATTCAATCTCGCTTTTTGCGCGTCGCTTTCCATGCATCGTGTTCACTGCGTACAACACATTTCATTTTTTTCGCCGTTGCGGTGGGTGTGCACACGTGACGCCAGGCGTCGATTTGTTTTTTTAAATCAAATTTGGTGTCGCCGTGAAAGGCTGAACATTTTTTTCAAGAAGTAGCCGCCAAAATGATGCCTAAAAGTTTGACGACCTGATTATACAAAAAAACAGCATAAAAAGTTTTTTTAAATTTTTTTCAAATTCTCCTGAACTGTTGTTTTGAATGTTCTTCGGCATCAAAGAGCTCTTTTTTTTCAAGGCTAGAGATTTTTCGAACGAAAAAAATTTGTCAAGTTTTTTATTGATACTGAGAAAAGAAAAAGAATGACGACATCAGACACAAACTAATTGAACCGCGTTCAGAGAAAAGGCCTTTCCAGAGGTGGTGAACATATCGTGGCGGATAACCGTGTTCGAGAACTTGGTCAACAGCTGAGCTCCGTTCGGAGTCACCTCGTATATTTCGAATATGGTGTTCATGTAACTGAAAAGATCTCCAATGAGACATAAAATGGCCTACTGAAATGCGCGGAACAGTTGGCCGAAAAAAGTAGATAACTGTGAAAATGATTAATCAGATGTGGAACTGTTCCCCTAATCTCTGCCCCTGATAAAGATTTAAAAAAACTTTTTTGTGCAAATGAAGCTCCTTATTTATTAATATATTCAGATTGAGTTGAAATGGAAAAATAGAACTTTAATGGAAAAGCCAACCGAATTTCGATTGTGATAGTGGCGTTTGGCCTCCAGTGGTCCTTCCAGGGAACCGACTTCTCCTTGCCCTGTTGCCAGATTCCTGTCACCTGCGAAAATCGCCTTTTTTTATGAAAAGGTTGAGTTCCTAATTTTTGTTTTCTGCGAACGTGAGAAGTTGAAAAAAGATAAGAAGGACCTCGTGTGCGTTGATGACGAGGCGCTTTTCGTCGGACCTGAAGCGCAAATGGAGCGTTATGAAGGTCGGCACGTTGCCGTATTGCTGCACGTCGATTGTCGAGCTGCAGCGATCTTCTTAGTGAAAGGAGTTCCCGATAGTTCAAGTTCAAAGAGATTTCTGTTGAATAATGTGAAAAGAGCGGATCAGACTGGCAAGAGGGGCAATTTCAACGCGAGGTCTAACGACGAGCAGACAGAGCGAAACTCTTTATTGGTTTGTTTTATTATTTAACTTTTATCATTTATCAAGGTTGGAAACTCCCTGGAAACTGGAAAAACTATTTTTGGATTTACAGGATGAGGCTCAACAGATTTGAGCTGTCTGGAAAGAAGTATGTTAAAGCGGTCGAAATAGTAGGAAACACATGAAATTGAACTTATGAATACTTCGAAGAAATACGAACTCGTCTTCGCCGTCAGAATTGAAGACGAAGGAGAAACGAAACCGGTCGCCATTCTTCAAAGGCCGTTCAAAAGCCAAGGAAATCGGGAACTCTTCGGGCAAAATCGTCATCGGAGCATCCTAAACTACGGATTTACTTTTCTCCGAAGTTTTTTCCTCACAGGAGGAGAGCAATGAAGTCGACGGATCAACTTTGCTTCTGCCGTGGCTATAAAAGCCGCAAAAACCACAATTTTCAGCATTTTTCGACTCAAAATGAGAAGACATCCTTCTTTTCATTCGCGACATCATACACGTTTGATTAATCTTCGACAGGTTATTTTTAATTAACGAGCATTTTTTCCTGTAATCGATCCGTTATTTTGCAACTCTTTCAAAGGAGTTTTCCGGATTTTGAACTATCTCTAACCCTCCAAAAGTTAAATATCTTTTTCACCTCTCTTTGAAAAAACAAATAAAGTTAAATGAAAGTTTATTTTCACTTTTTATGATTAAAAAACAATGGAATGAAAAAAAACGCGACAGGCATTTCTATCACTACAGAAAAAAAGTTGAGAGGGGACTAATCGAGAAAAAACACGAAAATGTTTCAAACGAATCGTGATGATGAACAATCATTTCTTAACCCATTACTAGCAATATACTGAAATTTAACCAAGAAAGAAAAATATACCAAAAAAAAAACTCATTACAATAATATACGACAGGGGCCGAGGACTTGGTTATCCTCGACTCAAAATCTCTTGAAAACACTGATAGGAGGCAATCAGGGCAACATTTGAAGGCTACAGTTGGAGAAGTTCCCGAGACGTTTTCTTTCGAGCAACCGAGAAGAAATGCCCAATAATTGCCCGTGGAAACGATCTTCTCTAAGGGAGTTTTCCCAGGAATCACAACGAAAATTGGATTGAACCCGTCGAAATAGACTATATCGAGGATTATTGTTGTTGAGGAGGGCTTTCGAGGCTTCGCGGCGACGATTGCTCCTCCTTGCGTCGTGACGTCGCGAATCCGTTGCCCGGTCCTGGACGTTGGAAGCGGCTGCCGCCTCGGAAAGGCAGCGATCCGTAGGGTCGTCTCGGCGGGTACTTGTAGGGCGGGCGCTCACGGAAGTTGGTCGGGGCTGCCTGAAGAAAAAACTCAATATTTTGAAGAAAAGAAGATAAATGTTTTATGTACTCAAAAATTGAGGAGTTCAACGGGGAAAAATCTTAGTAGTTTTTGTTGCGGGAAAAATAAATTTTCCGGAGATCGAAAAAAAATCGCTGCAGAAAAGTTACAAAAAAAATAATGGAAAAAATATTTACAGATAGCTTTACGATGAAAAGATAAAGGCAGCAGCTTTTTATCGTGATATCAATAATGAATGCTGATTTTCTACTATTCCCATCAAACAATTTATGTATTTTTAAACGTAGTGAGATAAAAAATATGGGGAATTAATGGAAACTGACTGATTCGTCGTGGGCGAAACGGCAGTTCATGCGCTGACATCCCTCAGGCCTGCGGAAGTAGTGACAGACGGCGAGGCTTCCACGACGCGACGCAAATCCTCCAGAAGGTCCCGGAACTCCGTAATCGTCTTCGGCGGACGCCATCGAATGCACATCGACGTTGTTCAAAATCTGAAAGACGTGGAACTTCCGCCTCGACTTGATATTTGAAGACTGTACATCCCTGAGTCTAACTGCGTTTTAGCAAAAAGTGAAATTTTCGAGACCGCTCTGAACGCCTAGGAGGAACTTGGTGAATATATCATGAAGGTCACTAATTTAAACAAAATACCGATAGTTATTCGTATACAATCGACATAAGGAGGTCTCAACTTAAAAAAGGGTTTTGAAGTTCTAGATTTTACATATTCTGGAGAAGTTTTAGCGAAGACCTAAGCAAAAATCGGTTCTTCAGATCAAATACTATCAATAAAATAATAAAATTATCTACCAAATCGTATTTTTTTTTTTGAAAAATCAGCTAAAACGGACTCAATACGAACACAAACCGTGATAGAGTTCTGCGAGTGATGGAGGTCCTGCGACAACGGCTGCTGAGAAGGCCAAGAAGAAGAAGGAAGATCCATCGTCGCCGTGTAGACGTGTTCCTGTGGCGCCGTCGCTGCGAAATGCGCGACGTAGCCTCCGACCTGCGGCTGCGGTTCTTTTGCGACAACGCCGCCTCCGACGAGGCCCTGAAAGAATCTCCGTACTCATGTGTATTCCCGCTGTTCAAGAATCAAGTCCCCCGTGCTTTTAAACTTCAGAAACATCTTCGAAGCGAATATTGACGTAGCTGACAAGAATATTCTGGGTTTTTCTATTATAGACCTAGTTTTTCTAATAAGTTTAACTGAAATCAGTTGAACTTTTTTATGCTAGCGGATTTTTTTCGAATAGTGGGACCTAAAGTGGTAATTTTTTTGAATAAGGATAAATGAATGAGTCTGAGTTGGGACTTTTGCCTAAACAGAGTGAAAATCAATTCCAAAACATGAAATTAGACTTTCAAGAGAAAATGCCGCCTATGACGCTTTTAAAGGGTGTATTTTACTTATCTCTCTCTCTTAGGTATTCACGAAAATGTTTTAACACGATTAATGAGATGTGTGCAAAAAAAATTGGTTCAAACGTCTATAAACTAATCTGCGCAATCTTTTTTTTTCCATTTAATAACGAGTAACACAACTAGCGTCCAAAAGTTAAAATATTCTGAATCTTCACATAATTGTAACTTTGATCTCGTTTCTCTGAGTTAATATCAAGAAATTGCAGGAAAAAAAAAACAATTTAGGAAATATCTTCTGAAGTATCAATAAATAATCAAGTCTGGTAGTACGTAACAGTAAATGTGAAAAAAAAATTGATAAATAAGCTTCAAAAAAAAAAATTAATTCTTCAGGTTCAGCCGCGATTTGCTCATAGCAATCTTCTTGTTCGATGTGTACATCTTGTGCGTAATTTTAAAAAATATGCAGAAAAAAAGACATGGAAAATACATAACGTAGAGAAAAAAAAAGTCAAAACTGCGTCCCTCCGAACATTGCAAAATTTCAAACTGCATCATAAATGATAATAATTCAAACTTACCTTGTAATAGAAAATATTTTCACTCTAGTTTTCAGAAAAGCTATCTCTTTCAACCTTGTCATTATCTCGCAAAAAGTGCTTCATTTCCGTTTCCGAAGCAAATTTCACAAACGGTTTATTAATCGCACGAGAGACACCCGGTAAACTCGACAAAGTACGCACAGAGCTCTTCAGTTTTTCCAGCATGCTCCTCAAATTGTCAGGGAGCTGAGGAGTCGCAGCGGGGGTGGTTGAGGTGGCGACTGAAGGAGGAGGAGGAGAAGTCGCGGGCAATTCTTGGGAAGGTGGCGGAGAGACGGTCGCCGTGGACGGCGCTGGACGCGGACGACCAGGCAGTGGGAGGTCGAGAATCGCCGATTTGCTGCGAATCGAAGACTGGGCGGCCGCGGCGGCGGCCTTCATCGCCGACGCAGAATTCAGAGGAATTGTTTTCGGGCGAACGAACATCGCTTGGCAGGCTTCGTCCATCAGTCGCGAGTCGTCTTCCAGCGACACTTCTCTGAAACGAAAGCCGCTTTTTCAGGACAAGGGAAGTTCTAGTTTCTTATTGAAATATGAATTTATGAAAAAGTATTCCAAATTTCGGAAACTTAAAGCTCAATTTTTTTCTTGATTGAAAAACTTGGCCAAATGCACTCTTTCAACGATTTTTGGACTTCCATTGAGTCTAAAAATTATGGTCGAATACTAGATTTTTATTTTCAATAAACATATTTCTGGAGTGCAAATGATGACTCCTGACTGGAAATTGCTTCTGAGAAGGTATTTTTTTGGGGGAAAGACCAAAAAGTAAACATTACTCGTATGAAAACTATACCTGTAGAAATACAAACGTAGAACAACTTTCCCTATAAAGTTCAATTCACTTTTAATTCTGGATTTAAATGAAAGGACACCCACGCATTGAAAGCGAGAGAGGACAGGGTGCCTTGGACGCGTCGTTCTTCGATAAGTCTCGCCTCGGATTCTCCTTGGGGCACCTTTTTGTTTGGCGCATTTACAATCAGCGGCATGCGCCAGTTACCTCCCTGAAAGTTCCGTTGAAGGCGAAAAACAAAAAAAAGTCTTACATCAGAACTTGAGCTGATTTCATCGGGAAATGTAGACCGATCAAAACGTTCGCAATTCAAAAGGTGGCGAAGTTCTTCGCGAGCTTGGAGGCCTGAAGATCAGATTTTTCGGTCCTTTGTTTAGACCAAAAGCTGTTTGAAGAAACAATCGAGGTGTATGAGACACAAAAAATCAAATCCTATCCTTTGGAATTTTTAGGTAAAGGGTGAGCTTAGAAAAACCTCTAAGATTAGATCGATTAACCACACTGGATCGTGAATAATTCCTAGAAGTTCGTCAATTATCGCAAAAATGTTTGGTGAAGAACTAAAAAGGAACTTTCGCGATATTATGAGTGATAACAGCTAAAAGGCGTAATTTGAATGAAATCGATCTACGAGTACACATTTAGATCAGTTTAAAACGAAAAAAAAACATGCTTAATACTTCATCTGAAATGTTTGATCTTAAACTACTCAAGAGGGAGTCGCAATTTATTTTGCGTTGAGAATATCTGAAACTTGGTTCATACACCAGGTGGATCCCACCCCAGCCCTTTGAGCGCGAAAAAAAAATTTGAAAATGTACTGGCAGCCCTTTTCGGGAGAAGGCCGCACCATGGGGTGGGATCCAGCCGACGTATGACTTAATCAACAAAAAAACAAGTTTTGCATTTCAAGATGTTTAATAATCTTCATCTATTACACCAAAGAGTAATCTATCCGACTTTTAGGACACTCACAAGTAAAATGACCTTTCCTTCCACTCTGTGGCTTCAACTTCCTCGAGTTTACACTTGCTAGCTTTGTAATGTACGATTATAACATTTTGATATCTAAATGATTTAGTTGGTGAGCACATACTGTTGCTGTGGTCGATGGCTGGGATCTCGCGGATGTGCACCAACGGCATTCCATGGTCGTCTGCGAACCGGATCGGCCTTCGTGGAGGTCCACAGCCATAGAGAGTTCGGCGAAGGATCGGTTTCAATGGAGTCTGAAACTCAAGTTTTTTTTCAATCTGCAAAAAAAAAACCCATGAGCATTTAGTGATATTTTGATACGGAAACTCATTGAGTTGAGCACTTTTTTCCATCTCGATAACTTTCCGTGCTCGAAATCTCATTGAATGCCATGAGCGAAATAATTAGTAGTTCAAGGGTAAGTTATCAGGAATAGAGAAGAATAAATGTCCCTTTGAAAGTTAGAAGCTCAAAAATGGAGATGAAACTCCCGACTAACGAGAAATCGACTCCTAACATTGTACATTAAAAACCTATGAAGACTAAATCGAAAAAATGAACTCTCAGAAAAGTCTAAAAAAGAGTGTGTTCTGAAATATAAAAGAGAACGGAGCCTTCTAACCGAACTGTTTTTTTGTCTAGAGAAAATGTTTATAAAATGAACTGCGTCTCATAATTTTAGAAAATCTGGCACGAATAATTCGCTCAAAAAATGCGTTGAAATATGTAATAAATATATGAACTGGAAGGGGACAAGAAACGGCAATGTTTTCAACAGAGAACCGACCCTGTATATAACATGCTTCAAAGGTTTATTGTACAAAAAGAACAAGGCAATTACATTTAACAAATGCGGCAAAGTGGGCCGTTTGCTCTGCGATCCAGGGTCCATCGGATCGTTGGCCACTCGCTTGCGTCGGATTATCGACGAGCTTTTGTAGGTTACCGTGGCAGGACCTGAAAAAGGTACTTGTTTGGAATGAGTCTTCAAGAGTTGCGGTCACTAGTGTTGACGCTGGGTGGCTGAGAAGTCGCCGTAGAAGAAGATGGACCGTCCTCCACCGAACTGCAACACAAATTTCTATAAATTTCTGTACTTTGTACTACTGAATATTTCCTAAGTTAAGTTCAGTTTTATTTAGGAGAAATTTTTTTGAAATGATATTTTTTTCTTCAAATGTATACTCTTTCCGTCAAAAACTTCCATCGCAGAAAGAAGTTTGTACTTCAAAAATTCAGAAAATAAACGTGGAAAAAGATTCCGGTATTTATTGCGGACGGGTAAACTATGTCTAGCAAAAGAAAAAGAAAAACATATAGGAAGAAAAGTTTGAGGAAAAAAAAAAATAGAATTTCATAGTTTTGCAGAAAACAAGCAAGGAAATTCATCCGTATGCTAATTTTTCTTGACCTAATACTTGAACAAAACCGGTTACAGTGTTTTTTTTGTGTTAATTATTCCAATTCAAATATTTATCTGGGGTATCATTAATGCCGTGTTCAATTTGATTCCGAGAAATGCAAAATGATCTCGGACTCTCCAAAATTTACTGATCTTTTCCTTCTTTAACGGGTATTTTGCATTTCGCGTCATCAAATTAAACACGGCATTAGGAAATTCTTTTCGAAATATCGAGTAGTTATCCGTGGAGCGCGCATGAAACCTTCTTACAAAAAATTTCTCACGGCTCCTCGTTCAACGCTAATTCTTCCACGGTAATTTATTCACGCGCGATTTTTATTGGCTCCATTTTTCTTGACTTTTGACAGATTTTCAAATTTTCACCTTGTTTATTGAGATAACTATGTAAATAACACCCTTCAGCAAAAATCAAAATAACGTCCTAAATAGCTCTTTATATAACGTTTCAAAAACGTGGCTTTCTACTCTTTTTTCTGTAATTCAGATAAAAAATATTTATTCTTGTATTTGGTAAAATTCTCCAAAGTATTCTTATCACAAGACTTCTGAAAACTCACGGATTCATCCTGACAAGCGGTCCTTCGCCGTGCATGTTCAAGGCTGATAAAGGATCAGTGAAAGCAGAAATTTTTTTGGAGTGCTCGAAGAACCGATCCTTTCTGAAATGAAACATTCTTCGAATCAACTCGTTTTCGATTGTTTTAACGTGTTGTTTTTTTCACGTTTGCAATTCAAAAAAATTTCTTCTAAACAGCGTCTTTCAATTTTTAATCGTGATTTCTTTCCCATTTCATATGACTTCTCTGATTTCAATGCCAATTCCACATGCGTTCAATCAAAATTTCACGACTTTCTAAACTTTTTTCCACACCATCAAGCCGACTTTGCCGCGATCAGCTGAACTAATTGCAAAAAAGGCTGATTCTTTCGACTTTTCCGAATAAAAGTTTGAAGATATTCTTGCGGCTTCTTTCAAGCACTTACTGACCGTCTCATCGGTAATATTTAGGGATGAAACAGAAAATAAGTAAAATTGATTGAAACTGATTGAAATAACAATTCGATTCTAAAAGCTACAAATCGTTATAAATCAAAAAAACATGTTTTTCCCCAAACATTCACCTATCACACCTAAATAAATTGGATCGCGAACTTTGGTGCATACGGTCCTTGACTACGCTGTCTTTTTCAATATTATCCAGAACTACTCCATTAGCTATTGAACTGACTGAGTGAGAAATTTTCCTTAAAAAGCTTCTACATAATTTCAATCAAAAGAAAGACGAGATTCGTTCAGATTTTTTCACAATTTGAACTGCAAATCAGGAAAAAAACAAAATTATCATATGGTTGCATTCTTAATTTCGGAGAACATCAAAATAGATACAATTAATAGATTCTGCACACACCATATTTTGAGATAAAACACAAAAATAGCGCATTAGTACAGCGTGGAATCCCGCAATTGAAATATTATTTAGAAAATGACCATGAGATACCAAATATCGAGATTTTGCTTTCATTAAAAGTAGATGATGAACAAACAAGAAAAAGGAAAAACGCAGTGAAACAAACGATTTTATAAAGCCAAAAAAACTTATTCATATTGGAAATATAACAGGAGAACTCGATTACAAAAAAAAAAAATGATGAATACTGACAAAAAGAAAAAAAACTTTTCGCTTTATTGAACGCTCAAACAAAACAAAACTAGGAAAAACCCCAAATAATTTTTAGTTTTGACTACTTCGAAAATTATTTAAGGGAAGAGAAGAAACAATAAAATTTTGTTAAACTCGTGTGGGTGACAAAGAGAATCATAGCAACAGTTGAAAAATAAAAGCATAAAAAGAAGGGCAAACCTGTTTCGCCGCCGTTCAACATAGATGAAACGCTTTGCTGAGCGGCCAGCACTCGAATCATGGACGAAATTCGACAAAAGTAAGAAAAGTCAGATTTGGCTCGAAATCGATAAGGAGCTGCAAAAAATTACATTAGACATTAAAATGGGTATGTTATATTCACGGAAAAAAACGTAAAAATAAATACATTGGAGAGCTCAAATTGAAAGTTCACAGCAAAGTACCCAACTCTATCGACTTTTTTTAAAAAAATTTCTTTAAAAGTCCTCATAAAAAAATTTGTCACAACTTTTTTTCCTGGGGGACCAGCCTCGAGTTCGAACAAACTCTCGTCGTGTTTTTTTCAGGACAAATAAATTAACTATATATATAAATCAAAAATTATTTGTCCTCACATCAAACCAATATTTTCAAAAAATGTTATGAAGAATTTTAAAACGGAAAATGCCTATCAACTAAATGTTTTTTGGTTACTATATGATTATTTCGAGAAGGCACCACTTCTTTGTAATATAAAAGACTGGCGCACGAATATTTTCCACGGTCTTCATTATGCAAGGTCAGCTTTAACTGTGACGCAAGTTCCAGGATGGTCAGTGAGCTAGAGAACAGAAGGAAAGGAAAGTCAGAAACGAAAAAATATAGAATCTATCGTTGACCTAATCCCGATATATTGATACCACTCGCAGAAAAACTATAGTATAGAACGCAATTGATTTTCCACGGTTCGTATTTTGATAGGGAAATTTTATTTCGACATCCTTGAGCAAATCAAAAAAATTTATTTTTTTATAAAAAAATTAGTTTTTGAGAGTAAAATGTATATAGTATATAAGCTTACATGCCGAAAAAAATATTTCCCAAAATTTCTTTTTTTATTACGTACTCAAGTTTGACGAGAAGCTTGTGTTTGAGGACTCGAACTATTAGTAAAAAAAGATAAAAAGTAAAATTCAGCCGCCGTTTGCTTTTCAAATTCAATATATATATATATATATATATATATATATATATATGTGATTCGGTGATTGTTTCGTTGCATGATAACCATTATGCAAAAAAACTATGAAAATTTAAGATTATACCAAAATCAGAATTATTTCTGACAAAACCATGCAAAAAAAAGCAAAAACTGATCAACTTGTCAGTATTTTCAAGGTAAGATTTCAGGTGTGAACCTTGCGTTCAAGACTTAAAAGATCTGACGCTATCGAAATCACGAAACTCTGTGAGAAGCGGCTGTGAACATACAGGGTATTCGAGTTGCGCGATTGTTGAGGAAATGAAAGCAACCGCGAGAGCGAGGCGAAGAACCGGCCGGGCGCCAGACCAACAGTCGATCGATATCTCTCTCTGGCGCGATTGCTTATCGCAGAGGTTGGAAACGGAAAACTCATGAACTATGGAACCTCACCTTTGAAATAAAAAGCAACCTTTTTTTCTCACATATATTCAAAGAACCGTTTATTTTTTTCATATGGAATTCATGAAACCTATGTTTTTTTAAAAAAACTCCTTTACATTTCTTTGAAAAACGAAATCTACAAATTAAGTCATGAGAACCTAATTTGAGAAAAAAATGGAAAGGTTTTTCGTCGATAAAAAAAGGAAAAAAATAATTCGATACTTTAACATAGGTCAAAAATTGTATATTACAGTGACTTTATATGGAGCTATAATAATGCGAAAAGACCGCTTAAAAGCCGGTCAAGAATCGCTACTAATGGATAAAAGATGTTTTATTATAGTTTGATGAAAATGAGTGAAGAAATAACATCAACAAAAAAAACTAATAAAAAAGGAAAGGAGAGAAAAGAAAGAGAGTGTTTCGAACGAGAACGGGGACACGCGACGCGGTTAGCCTCGTGGTTTCAGCAGTTTCGCTCGAGTGACAATTGGCGTGTTTTAAAAGCCTCTTAAGGGGCGTTGTTTGTCGATTTACGAGCCGTTTTTAATTTAATTCTTATTTTTTAGTTTCATTTATTCATTTGGTCTTTTTGAGAGTTTGAAACGCGTTCAAAGTGATTTTTTAAGATTTTAAGGAATTTATCGAATAATCTCATGAGGATAATTTACTTCTAGGGCCCTTTCAGTTATAACTTTGATGCTAAATCACTTTTAACTCGTCATCAATCCCTTTTTTCATCGATAATTTTCCCGTGAACCTTCCGCTAAGACGTTTTCATTTTGGTTTGCAATTTCAAAGTAGAATACTTTTATTTTATAAGAAAGATGAAGTAATGAAGCGGTTGTTTTGTGGTATCCCGACGCGAAAGTCCACCGGTATTGAAAAAAAAAAATAAGCATCAAATAAAAAGCAGAGTATCGTGGAAAGTAGCACTGAGAATAGCGCGGAATGAATGCATAGACTAGGAAATTTGGTTTGACATTAATAAAAGAAAAGTTTTCAGTTGGTACGGACGGCTATCAAGTGACAGAGGTTGCAGGTTCGTGCGCAGTCTCGCACCATCGACCCCGGCGATTTCCTGAAGTTGAGGTTTGTCTTGGCTTATTTATCACTTCAAGAACTTGGTCAGTTTTAACTATTCACCTGCAAATGTCTGGCGTGTTACGAACCCAAAATCCGCATCCGCTTAGTTTATCGAAGCATTTTTGCTGCCGCAATCTCATCAGTTCCGACTCTTGTTCTGAAATGAAAAGCTTTTTGCGAATATGAAAATAATAAAGACCGATCCCTGCCAAGTATTGAGACAGAACTTCGTCGAGAACTACCGAAACTCCAGCCCATGTCTCTTTGGCAGTTGGAACAAGCTCTTTACGGTCGAGAATAAATCCATTCCATTCTGTAAAATATTCCTACGTTAGGGAAAAACAAATTGAAAAAGAATGATTCTACTACTATAAATTTGAAAAAAGGAATATGATGCGAAAAATGAACCTATAATACCTTCGTAGGTTGGTCGCAACTCAATAGTGTAGGAATATTTGACTTTTAGAGTTTCTTTTTGCCCAGTCTGTAGAGCCACCAGAAAAGGCATCTGCAAAAAAAGTCGCTTATATTCAAGCCGTCACTTATAATCTTTTTTTAATGCATTTGATTCCGTATAAATTAATTTCATGATCTTCTATATGGAGATGTTAATACTCATAGAACGCAATTGAATTTTTTTTCAATTTTAATAATTTGTGGAATTTATTGGTAAAATTTCGGAAAATTTTTTATGTTGCCGATTCAATTCAGCTCCTTGGGAGTTGTACATTAAGTAGAGAAATGGAGAAAGAGGGCTGTATTGCAGGCGAGATGACAGCGGCGAGCTCGGAAGATCAGCCGCTGGAGCTGCTGCGGATGGTGACGGAAAGAGAGCTGATCCACCATTTGGAAGAGCTCCCGGGGCCGAAGGAGCTCGTCGTGGATCGCTCCTTGCTGCGTCCCCTCGACGGCTTCACCTCGAACACGGAGCTGAAGAAGCACGGCGTGCAGCGCGTCTTCACCCTCAATCCGGACGCCTCGGTGCCTGCCTGGATTGACGGCGTCGTCCATCGCGTCTACCTCGTCCGTCCCAGTCGCCAAAATGCGCGACTCATCTGCGAACACGTCCGTGCGATTCCAGGGAAAAGCTACGCGGCCATCTGGTGCAACGCCAAGCTGTCACACTGCGACTTTGAGTTCGAGTCGAGCGGAATCTATGGGAAAGTGCAGTCGTTCGACCTGGCCATGTGCTTGCTGCCAATCGAAACGGACCTTTTCTCCCTGGAACATCCAGAATCGCCACACGGAGACATTTTCTCGGTCGCCAACTCTTTTGTGGCCTTACAAGGCCTTTACGGCGTCATTCCGACCGTCTACGGTCTGGGAAAAGCCACGAAGAAGATGTGGAGCATCGTTCACAAGCTTTGCGAGAACAACGAGCCGCGCGCACGGCCCGACCAACCCATCAGCCATCTTTTCGTTTTCGATCGTTCCATCGATCCGGTGACGACGCTCCTCACAGCCGGCACCTACGAAGCGTTGGTTCACAACGTCTTCAACATCGACTGCGGCAAGGTCGACTTTGCCGAGGTTTTCCGAGAGAAACAGCAGCCGGAGGAGGAAGCCAAGCCGAAGGCTCACGTCTACAAGCTCAACAACAACGACGGCGTATACGCGTCAATTCGGAACAAGTTCATCACCGGAGTTTCGTCTTTCTTGAGCTCCAAGACGAAGGAGATGCAGTCCGACGTGTCTAAGGCGACCGCCACGGAACAGGTTGGTATTTCGCGGCAACTTAGAAAGTTCGAGAGGAAAATGTCAGGTGGAAATGTATTTTTTTGACCAAAAATAGGAGATCCTCTAATTTATCTTGTATCAGGCCCTCATATTTTCAATTTGCAATGTTTCTATTTTTATTTTTTTAAGAAAGAACGTCTCAAAATCAAAGAATCATCAAAATTCGATCGAGTTGGCTATTCAGAACTTCAGCTTAAGTTCTTGAAAATTTAAAACTTTTAAGGTATTGTATTGAAGTGGACGCTTTAATTAATAAGAAAAAGAAAATATAATCAAGGATATTTCTTTTTTTGTTTTCAATGAACATTTTAATTTGACATTCCATCAAAACGAGCTTAGTCCCGAAAAACATGAATGCCGCAAACTGGAGTTGTTAAGGTCTCCGACATGCGGGTTTTCGTGGAGAGTCAGCTGCGGAACCTGCGAGCGCAGCATCGGCAGCTCGAGCTGCACATATCGGCTTGCGAAGTCATACTCCGGAAAACGAAAGAGTCCGGCTGTCCCTCGCGGAATCTGTTCGAACAACAGCTCTCCGTCGGCGACGTCAACCTCGGCGATTTTGTCGCGTTCGTCAACGAGCGAATGCTGCAGGAGGACCCGCCGTTCACGGTCCTCTCCTTGTTGTGCCTGGCGACGGTGCTGCTCAACGGCATCCCCGACGCTCAGTACGAGTCTCTGCTCGGCCATTTCTACAAGGTCTACGGCTTCGAGTACATCATGGCCGTGTACAATTTGCGAGAGCAAGGCCTCCTTTACTCCAAGAACGTCGCCAAGCAGCGCAGGGAAATCGCCAAGTGCTCTGTTTTGTTCCGCAACATTTCCAAGCGACTCCGGCTGTTCCGAGGTTTGCAATCTCTCTAAATTTAGCACTCTCCCGGTATAAAATTTTCAAAATTCTCCATTTTTTAATTTTTAATTTCTTAATTATTCAATGAACGACGTTCTCAAAAATTTTTTTTCTAATACGCAGATTCATTGCTCCCTGTAGATTAGACTAGTTATTTTTTTATAACTTATCAAAAAAACCAACTTTAAAGCTGCCTTTTGGTCTCTTTTTTTAGAGGGAAAGTTGACTTTTACGCCAGAAATATAAATATAATCATCCACTATAAAATCTATAAAAAAATTAAAAATTGGCTCACTATTGTTTTTGTGAAATTATCTTCTTATAGAAAATAAACAAATTAATTCAAATTGAAACTCTTTCAAAGTAATTATTGAAACAAACGTTTCTAGAAAATATAATCCCATGCTTCTTATTTTGGTTGCTTCTTTTTTTGAGTAAGGTTGATGGTTCCAGAACCAAACGATAGGGAGGTCGACCTCCGGAATCCGAGCTCGATGAGCTACGTCTTCGGCGGCACCTACACGCCGCTGTTCTGCCAAGTCGTCTCCAACACGATGACGCATGGATGGAACACGGAACAGTACGAGCGAGGCTGCGAGCACGTCCTTGTCGAGCAGAACAGCTACGTGCCGCCTTGCACCAAGCCTGACAACCGCATGAAGAAGGTTGCTCATCATTGCTCATCTCACAACTCTTCTCTGCTCTTTGCAGGCCATAATGGTGTTCTTCCTGGGAGGCGTGACTTATGCGGAAGTGGCTGCGCTCCGGCTTCTCGCCGTTCAGAACAACTTCCGGATTCTGATCGCCGCGACGCACATCATCCGAAGGGACGAGTACGTTAGATGTCGTGCCGAGACCCTTGTCGACCGTGTCGAATAGTATTTTTGTTTTTAGATCTTAAGCCTTTCCTGCCTTTCTTCACTTTCTTTTTATTGCAATTCGTCATAATATTTATTGGTCTTTTCAAAAATCCTTGCTGTGATGTCAAAGGCGCATGTCTTGAAACAGCACTGCAATTCGCATGAAAATTTTTCATTATATCAATCTCGAACTCTCCAACAATTCAGCAAGGTTTTTGAATAAGCTAACCGCCTGAAAAACGTGTCAATCGTCATATTTATAAGCGCTTCGAAATATCTACTGGCTTTTATTCACTACCGGTTTTTTATGCCCCGCATATTTGAAGTTTTTAAGTGAACCTATAACTTATTTGCCGATTTCCCTCGTCTTTCTGCTTTTCCATGTGCTATATCTGTAAATCCTGTTCTCCGATTCCACTGCTCATTCCCCGGGTTGTGTAATAAATTATCGATTTTTTTTTGACTCACAGATGATTTCCGGTCCCGTGCCATGACGATATTTCGTCCCGTACAGGCGTCCCAACTCGGCCACGGCCTTTGCCGCCACTCTTCTCTGGAACATTCAATTACCGTTTCAAAATAAACTCGAAAAACCGTCTCATCGATATCGGGGGCGTAGGTGAATTTTCTGTGTGAGTAGGAGTAGATCCAGAGCTGCGAGTAGGAATGGAGGGTTATGTAGGCTTCCATGCGGCCTTTCAGAGATCTCAGGAACTGGGAGTACGCTCTGAACTTTGTTTTGCTTAAGGTTAATATAGAAAGAATCAGAACTCATTCTTTCACATAATCGAAAGAATATCACAGATTCAGCAGAAATAAAACATATTTTTGATGGAAAATAAATAGGAATGGAAATATCTTGAACAAAAAACTGTTCAATTTCTCTTTATGCCTTTTTGAAAGGTTTGAAAGATTCAAATAGTACAGAACTCACTTGGTTTCTGGCTCACTGACAGCTGTTGGACCGTGGTAGATCTCCGAACAAGGATACCGCGAAGCGCCGATCTCTGAAATCATACTATCTGCTTATTGCTCAGGGTAGCTGAGAAACCTCCGAAACGGAACTCAAAGTTGCGATTTAGATCGACGCCCATACAGCAAGCGTCGCTCAGCCCGTCGAACGCACATTTCGCCGCAGACCGCGATTTTCTCCACATTCGCGCCTCAATTTCTCCAGTTAGTTATGTTTTTTTGTGGCGATTCACCCTTGGATTGGTCTTATCTGTTCTGGTGTACTCGTAGCCGTCGGGGTTCAGCACCGGAAAGATGTAGATGACCAGGTTGTCCAGGTAAGAGCCAATTCTGTCGTCCGTCTCTCGTGAGTTGATCATCTTAACTTCTTCCTCTATGACTTCCGAGAACCAGCCTCACCAAGTGGATGAAGTAGGTGGCCGTGTGGATGGCGGCCCATTCTCTGGCATGGATTCCAGCGTCGATCACCACTACTTTCTTGTCTGGAGTGTCGTTTCCGAACTGAAACTCATCGGTTCACGGAACTCTTTCCAGTCAACCTTGAGACCGGTGATTGTCCTGCCTTCCACAGTCGTGCCGATCTCGACGATCGTCGCTATTCCGGGAAGATTCTCGGCTATCCGATGCATCCACGTCGACAGAACGTTGTAGGAATAGTACTCGCCCATTCTGAAGACGTTGAAATTGAAAAGAAGTTGCTTCAAACTTGAGTCGAGAGTGGAAGCCGATGTCGTCGTCATTCAGTCTTCTCAGAAAGGAGCTGTCGTCGATGGCGTGTGTCTCCAAGTCTCCTTCTCGGTCGATCAAGGCTCTGAAGTCGAGGCATGAACTTCAGGAGGGAGGAGCAGGACTGAACTGTCTGAGGTCGTGGATGGCGACTTGGAAGGGGTACTGGTGTTTCTCCAGGAACAAGGAAAACTGGTCCGTGTGCTCTGGACCGACCATCACGTCGATCGTCTGATTGACGACGCTAGGGGCGTGCCAGAAGTCTGCTCTCTGTAGAAAGAATTCAGTGGCGAAGTTTTCGTCTCACAATTGAGATGAAGGGAAAGATTTTAACCTCACTGTCTGCCGTTTCGAAAAGACGAATCATGTGGAGGAGCTGTTCGTTATTGGCTGGAAGGATCCGAAAAACTTTGAATGGTCTGAAATAATCCGGAAAATGGAATTCCAGTGTTTCTCACCAACCCATCTCTTTTAGTTTCATTTTTCGTGTCGAGTCCTGATATGTTCACAATTAATGCCGCCGAATATATACAAAGGATTGCCCGTATTATCATTTATGGTATTACTGTAAAAAGGTTTTTAAGCAAAAAAATGAAGAAAAAGATAAATTGAGGTGAAATCAAATTTATTAGTCCTGAAAGTGTGGCCCAATCAGCGATGTCGGGGCGAAAAAAGGTGCGAAAAGGAAGTTTTGGAGAGTACAAGGCCAGGAAAGATAGAGAAACGCAACTTTCGAGTTGTTCTTGTGGTTTGAGTCGTGTTTAGGGTTGTCTGAAGCGATCGGGTCGTGATCATCGGTAAAAAAGATGCCGCGAAACGAGTTGTTGCGTGCCCTTGGGGCATCAGATCAGGCCAAAAACAGCGGTGATTAACAGATTAAAGCATCTTGGATGTCCCTTTCTTCCGGGTTTTCTAATTGAGCGAAAAAAGAAGAGCTTATTGTAAAAACGATCGATAAAACGTGACCTCCAATAAAAAAAAGTTTGACACCATCGACAAAAAAAATGATTTTGAGCCGAAAAATCAAGGAACAGCTAATTTTTTTCCTTTTTAATTTTAAAGTTTTTTTTAAATATTAAGACGTCAAAGGCTCAGAAGGAACTGGAGAAAACAAGTTTTTTTTTTGTTGAATCTTGAATACTTCGATCTTTTTTTGGGCCATACTCGGATTCAAAAAGTTTGTCTTCTCCTCTGGAAAGTCAGGTCTTCTATAAATCTTTGAAATTATCCTTGTACTAGCTTTAAGGTCATTGGAATGTTCGAATTGTCGAGCTTGCAGTTGAACTTCAGCGTATTTCATTGAATTTGGACATTAATTCGATCTTTCTTATTTGGAAAACAAGTTCATGCTGCGGCTTGGAAGGCAAAAACTTCTTTAATTGTTAAGACTATGATTGAAAAACACGCTAAGTATGAGTAACACGGTATTATTAAAAAAATTTTCAGTAGAGAATTCTGAATTTTACATTTTTTTAGTGGAAAAAAATTCTTTGAAATTATTCAAAAAAATCAATTGAAGTTATCAGACCAAAAGTCGCGAAAATGTTAAGAGAATGCAAGAAAGACATATAATTTGACCAGAAGAAATAATTTTTGTTAGTAATAATAATAGTTTATTCACGGCTATTATTTATCAGTGGAAAATGCTTTGAAAAAAGTGATCAAGAAGAGGATGAGCAGAGGAATAACAGTACACGGGAATGAGTCAACCTTAACGAGTTGACAGGTATTCGGAAATATGAGACATTTATAGTTGAAAGTTTTCTTTGATCAAGAGGCTGTGAGAATAGTTTTTCACAAAAAGAGTTATTGGACTTGTATTCTGAAAAAGGGCTAGAAACGGTTCCTTGAGTAAGAGAAACCAATCTTTGAAATAGTCCCTGTGAGCCTCCAATAAAGTTTTCATCCAATCATTCAAGAGAAAACCGACGTTGTTTATCCAATAAATTAACACGATTGAAAGCGAATCGCTACTGTAACCGTTCAATCTAAACTATTTTTCCTCGAAGCTATTTCTCCGTGGTTGATTGAAGAGATAACGATAGTCGTCGAAATGGCACGTCAAGGTGACGACGAGGCCAAAAAAAGGAAGTGGAAACTGGCCCATCGGGGACGAAAAAATGAAGAGATTCGGCCTCTCAGTCGTTCTTCCAAACCTCGGTGGCAGACGAAAAGTAGTGAGACAGTGAAAGTTCGGTCCGTGGAGGCGGTCCATCACTATGCCCAAACGTGGCGATTTTCAAAGATTCGCAGTTGAGTCGAGACAATCGACAGTTCGTAATTGATCCGATAAGTCTTTGTTTTTCCAAACAGATCCGTTTTAGAAGTAGGGAAATCGTAACTCGAATAAGTACTTGAACCTGTGCGATAAGTCTCAATTTCTTAATGAATTACCTTCATTGCTTTCTTGGGTTCATTCATTCTTCATTAAAAAAATCCTCGAGGTTATACGTTTTGACATGAAACTGCGGGTTACATTTTTAGTTTAAAATTTAAAGTTTTCAAAGTCAGATTAATTGACAAATAGTAATTTACGACTTTAACAGTTCAAAATTTCTTTTTTCAAAACTGGATCTCTGACTACACAATAGTCAAGAAATGAGCCAATTTTTTTACAAAAAAATTATTTTTTTCAAAAAAATTCATCGCCTTGCTAAAAAAACAAAAAAATTAAACGAAAAAAATATTGAAATTAGTTGAAAATATATTTGAAAAAAAATTTTTCCGGAGGGGTTTCAAAAAAAGCAAACGTTCAAACTTTCTCCCGAATTGTCTTGGAAAATAATCATTTTTTCCTGTTTATCAGGAGGAATCAAACAATCTTTTAAAAGATTTTTGCAGTAGCCGGAAAGAAATTCAAGGTTTGTCGTTTTTCGTGTTGAATTCAGAAAAGTTTGGAAACTTTTTCGAAATTCGCCAATTTGAGAAAACCCGTGAGTTTCTGTTTTTTGTTCAATAAAGAATCTTCGTTTATCTCACAAATCTTACGATCAATGCCGTTTCGAACAGCCTTGAAGGGAGAATCTCGGCAAAAACGGCTGTAAAGTAGGTGTGGCTTATTCTTGATCGGCCTTTTTTGATTTGCTGTTTTGTGTCGAAGCCGTTAGAGTTCGAAAAGAGGACAATTCAACCTTTTTTTTTTTTGAATTTTCAGTTTTGCCGCTACTTTCACCACGAAAAGGTAATTTGTCCGAGGAAATTACTGTTATTGGAAGCTTGGAAACCAATTCAAATTGCAACTTGTTCGAAATATAATTGCCATTGTTGTCAAGTTGACGGAAAAAGTTTCGGAGGTTGCAAAAAATGGTACAAGGACAACTCGAATGGAGTCAGGGAAGGTCTTGTCTCGGGTTAGGAATCAGGGGCTTCGAAGGTTCAACTTTTTGAACCGATAGGGAAAAATACTCTCATTTCTTTTCTTTTTTTGAAAGATTAAAAAAATATATATTTCCAAAAAAATAGGTTTTACGAACTTTTAATAGAATTTTTGACACGAACAGTAAGAAATTAATGAAGCTTCACCTTCATGAAGGTAGATCATTTGGTTTTTGAGCGATCGGAAAATGTTCCCAAGTTATTTATGTAAAAAAATATATTAGGCTTACGAAAATATCTGTTGAAAAAAATAATGTATTTGAATTTCATAAAGAATATAACGAATACCCAAGAATATAGGTATATATGATACAAAAAAACTAGAAGCGGAGAACCCAAATTTTGTTTGAAATAAAAAAAAAGGCGGAGTATCCAATTTTAGGTTTTTCTTTCTTCTAGACATTTCCCCAGTTTTTCATGAAGAGCTCGAAATTGTCTAATCGAAAGGGGATATTTATTCAGAAATGGTTTCATTTCCTCGATTTTTCGGTTTTATAAGCCTTTTTTCGTTTTTCATTTAGATACGAGGTGATTGTGAAAGACGAATGCTTTCCTAATAAGGCGCAAAATGTTCTCGACTTGGCCTGAATCGACCGGCTTTAGTCTCAACTGTTCGCATAGCGCAATGGATGGCGCGTCTGCTTACGGAGCCGAGGTAGGCAGGTTCAAATCTAGCCGTGGTCGAAGTTTTGTCGTTTTCTTGCACGTGGTTTGAGACAAGCCTCTGCAGTGATATTTTACAATATGATTTCTTTGCCGGTCACGCTTTGTGCATGGTTGGGACGGTGTTTTCTGATTTTGGCTTCCAACAACGATCGTGAATTCTCGTTCTTTCACTTTCTTTTCACTCTACTATTACGAGTTTTTTACGATCGGGAAACTGATAAGAAAAAGAAACGGCAGAAAAAATTACTTCCTTTCACGAAAAAAAAGTAGTTTAAAATTTAACATTCAGCATTTATTCATTTATTCAAACTCTTTCCTAAAATACACATTATATTATTCCAGTTTGCTTTCTTTTTACAATTCTCAATTCTTGCGGAAGATCGTGCAATGCCGCCGAATTTTTGAGCAAGTACGCGCCACTGGAATCCGTCGCAAAGCACGCCTCGATTTTTAAATTTCTCTTATATTTAAATAAATATATTTAGTGTTTTTTTGTTATAAAGTTTCTGTGTTAACATTTTTGCACTTTAGGGGAGCGATGCCAGAAGAAGAACGTGTTGAACGTCGCTCAATGGTCGGTGCGCCGCCGTCAGCAAAGAGGCCAATAAGTGGGAATTTCATTTATTTTCATTGAGTCTATGAAAAGTTCAATTTAGGACTTAACAAAAAAAAATTGCTCTCTGTTATAAAGATACTTTCTAGAAGCTCCAGTAACAAGCAGTCGACCTCCACGATCGGCAAAACGCCCGAAGCGCGAAATTGAGTCGGACGATGATCAGGAAAGCGGCAGCGAAAAGGTTCAATTTTACACTTTTTTGGGTATTTTTTCGTTTCTAGCCCATAGACAGTGATACTGGCGATTTGGAAGAATCGGCAGAAGACGGAGAAGATGAACCAGCGACGCCTTCGAATTCCAAAAAAGCTCCAAGAAAGGTTTCTCATCTTTTGAAATAACAAAAATTAATGCATTTTTTCAGAAAAGAAGAGCTCCGTTGACCGATTATCATCTGAAGAAGAAAAAGATTTTAGCCAGAAAAGCCGCCAGAGAAGCTGAAAAGGCTGAGGAGAAAGAAAAAGAGGTTTATATTTTACTGCTGATTGACACTTTTTTCTGCTGATTGACACTTGCTTATCGCTTCATGAAGTTCCGGCTAGGAATAAATTTCCAGAAATCAGCGACACCAGAGAAGGAAAAGACGCCGGAACCCGTGATGAAAGTCCCATCACTGACGAAATATTCGCCGATTCAGCTAATGTGCGATCATTTGCTCCGTAAACTAATGTCAAAGGTTTCTTGTGGTTTTTGCTTGAAAAGTGTTGTTTTCTTAAGGACCCGGAAGAATATTTCGCGTTTCCCGTGACACCATCGATGGCCCCAGATTACCATACGGTCATTGCCTCGCCGATGGATTTTTCCACTATGCGGTTCGTTTTCCAATTGAAAAAATATTTTTACTCTATGATTAGAATCTCAGCTAAAGTACTGACTGCGAAAATCACCCATTTCTGGTTATTTCGAGAAGTAGCGGCTGTTCACAGTGTCATGTTGGTGCTATTGTAGGCGCAGGGTTTTTTCTACGAGATCTATTAATTATTGCTCATTTCTTTGTGAAAATTTACACGGTTTCGAAACAAAAGTTACCATTAAAACATTGGGTTTATAAATAATTTTTCTCTCTCTTCGTTTTTTCTTTGTAAACGCTGTCAAGCTTTTTGAACAATAATCTTTGAAATAAGGGGTTAAACGGGATTTTGCAACGCTCTTAAGGATTTTGATATTACTCATTCCGTATCGAATTTTTCTAGAACTCGAGCGTTTTTTTCTCGAGAAGTTTAAATTGTTTTCTTGAAGATAAATGTATAGGCAAAAGATCGAAGACGACAAATACTCAACGATCCCGGAGATGAAAACAGACTGCGAGTTGATTGTGAATAATGCGATGAGTTATAATCCTCCAAATACGGTAAAGTATTCTTCGATGGACAAAATAATTACTTTTTTTCAGGTTTACCATTTGGCGGCATCAAGACTCGTTTCAATTGTCAAATATTATTATTCTGAGCAATATCTACGATTCATTTTCCACACGTTGCCTTTTGCTAATAGGGTTGGTTATTGTGATTAAAAAAATATGAAATAATAGCAAAGCGGCACAAAAAGTAGATATTCTTTTCAAGTTGGGACATAATTACAAAGACGATCGAAAAAAGCGGCTTATGGATCTGAAAAAATTATTTAAAGCGAAATTTCCCACTGGGAACCAAAATCAGTGTAATTCAGCCAATTCTTCAAAATTCCAGAATTAGGCCTGCTCAACTGTTTCTTTTTTTCAGATTCCTCTGGAAAAGGCTGGTTTGGCGCCGTTGTCGCGGGTTCCATCAAAGCCGGAAAATGCACGAAAAGCTGCGATTAGCGACGGAATGACGGCGGAAATTTGCTTGAATTCTGCTGATCCCAAGGTTTTTTTTTGTCTTTTTCAATCCTCAAGCCATGAACGTTCAGATCCGAGAGAAACTGACTCCAAGAAAGCCAAAAGCCAAAATGGGATTCTTGAGCAACAAGGTTTGTTTTCAATTAGAAATCATGAATATTCCTTATTCGCTTTGTTTTTTGGATTTGAAATATCAGTCCTCAAAGCTATTGGAACAAAAAGGAACGTTGAAAGTAGCCGCCATGAGAGAAGTTTATTGGCGATTTTTATTTCTTTGAAATAAATATTTTTTTTTGAATATCTTCAAGATACCTGTAAGAGGCCGATATATTTTTGTCCTTTAAAGGATAAAATCGGACTGATTAACTTATTGCTTTAACCTAACCTGTAATTTTTCTTCAGGACGGAGCAACGGTTTTGAACGTCATTTCGGACGAAGGCGACGCTCCGGACGGCGAGCAGAAGATTCTGAAAATGGGCGATATCGTTGGGACTCTCGAGGAGGGAAATCCTGGGATGATTACGATGAGCGATCACAGGTTTCCACAGATCACAGAAAAACGGATTAATCGTTTTATAGAGAAAGGAGGGAAGATTATCCTTTTTTTTTTTGAGAAAGAAGTTTGAAAGTCCAATTTTTTGAAAGACAGTGAGAATCTAGTCCAATTTTTTTTCGTTATATTTAATTAATTTGCCTCTTTCTTTCAAGCATCGCCATACCATCCCGATGTTGCGAAAATAAACTGATCAAATTGAAATTGAATTGAAGAAGTTGATTTCAATCTTCTTTTCATTGAGAATGCTTGTGAGAGGAAATTTTGCATCGAAGATGAAAAAGAGTTTCTCGGACGAGCAAAACGGTTGCAGATTGTCGATGCAGACGCCCCTCACTTACCTGAACTACGGACCTTTCTGCTCTTTCGCTCCACAGTACGACTCGACGTGGTCCACTCTCAGCAAACGAGATTCCGACCTTCTGATGAGGTTTCTCTGTTTTCTTCCACTATTCCCTATACTTCCCACTTTTCAGAACCTATGGCGACCGGGCAAACATTTCGGATGCGTTCGCTCTGAGGAACTTGGTCAGTTTCGATACTGGCACCCACTTTTTGAAGGTTTTTCTGCGTTCCTTCAACATGTACAAGTACAAATCCTCAGGTTGTTGACGATTTGCTCGACACACTCACTGATGGTGAGCACTCGAGGACGATGAAACAGCTCGAAGACAAGGAAAAGGAAATCAAACAAGATGATCCTGTACGTTTTTAGAGTTGATCTTAGTACTTGGTTAACGGGAAGCAATTGAAAGATGTTTAAAAAAAGAAATGAGCGGTAGAGTTCATTTCCAAGTTTGTTCGGATATTCCATGGAGTGAAAAATTTTGGAGAGAAGTCACTCCATCAATCAAAAAACCTACTCCTTGAGAAATTATTTCCCATCAAATTTTGCCATCGGGCAAGATAATTGTTGCGTAAAATTCAATTTTGGGAACCCAAAATTGTAGTTTTATAATTTTTAAAAAGTGTATCTCAATGTTAACATTTTTCAATCATTAGGATGACAAAAATGAGCAAATTTGAGAATTTTCTCTTCCAAATCTAGATTTTAACCTGAGGAAGCGCAACCTATAGTTTCTCATTCGATCAATCTTTTTGGAGAAAAAAATATTCCTAGCTGTTCACAAAAATAGCCTCTATTTTGAGTTTTGTGAAAGTTTTGTCACCTTTGTTATGTCAGGATCCGGTGGACATATGGAGCTTGATGGACGAGGTGAAGTCTTTGGAGAATCTCGGCATCGACGTCTCTTTCGTCGACGACTTCAAGAAGCAGGCCAACGCTCCCAAAGAAGAACCGCAAGATATTCAGGTTCGTTATCATAAATTTTTATTCAGAGATGTATGCCAATCTAAATTCTCTGCTCCAAATTTTAGAAAAGCAACCGAAATGAAACATGTTATGCGAAAATTACTGATTCCTTGTCACTGTAAAAGATAGTTTCGTTTGGAGAAAATTAACTATCAGAAATGACAAGATTGGAAACTTTTTCAAAAGTTGACAAGGTCATCTCTAGATGTACCAGAAGAAGGTTCTGAAAGTTTCCATCCGAACAACTTCTTATTTCACAAGAAATGAAGGCTGAGTAGCATATTTTAATCGATTTTGAAGGTTTTTTTGAACTTTGAGGTGTTCTTTCTCGAAAACTAGAACATTGTGTAAGCTTAAACTTTAAGAACTTTCATCCGGTGCAATAAAGAGCTTTCTGGCGAATGTTCAGGAAATTTCGAGCCACGTGACATTTCTTATAAGAGTTATATACGTGGGCAAAGTCTCAAACAAAAAGTACTGAAAAATTTTTTTAAAATCTGAACAGCTTCCAAAAGAAAGAAAATGGCTTGGGTTTTCAGTCGCAACTCAACCACACAGGCCAGGCGATCGTTGATTTGGCCTCTTTGCAACATCAACGGCTTTCGATGGCGCCGCCGATCACTCTGTCGAAGGTCCCTGGTCCGGGACCCCTCGAGACGCGGCTCGCCGGTCAGATCCAGCAACAACTCGTTCAGCAGGTCGGTTGCAGTACGGAAACAGCTGGGAAGCGTCAAGATACACTTTTCGATTATCTCAAAATTTGGAGAAGAAAGCTGGTGGTTCATCTCATTTCAATTCTGCGAGAAAAGATAGAAAAAGAGTTAAATCCATCAAAACTGACACATTACAGCCGAGCTTCCCCGAAAAATGGACAACAATAAATATTCTTCTTGTTTCCAGCGTTGAAATTTCATGGCTCTCATTATCAATTTCATACGGAAGAATTCAAAATAACTGAATTTTCTCGGTTTCCCCGTCCAGAAACGAGCTCTGGTTTCAGGTCGCCGCTCACGCCGTACCAGCCGATCTCGTCGGAGCTCCAGCTTTACACCAGGCGATGGCCGTTCAGGACGACTTGGACATGGATCTTCTCGGAGAATTCTTCGTCACCTAACATCTTCCGTCTTGTACATCTCACTCTACTAAATTTAAATAAAAAAGACTTTCAATTAATCAAATATGTACATTATGTTCATTTTCTCTATTGAATTTGATATTTTTTTTTTCATTTTGATATCTTTATCTCCTTTAATTTATTAAGTCATCCACCGATTGCATCCTTTTAGTTACACTTTGCAATTATTTTCTGAATTGATCTGAAAAATGTTACGTTGTCAGTGAGTTTTTCATATGTTCTATACATTTCTGTAGCGCTCGGCGCCTTGATTGTAATATTATTGTTCCCATAATAAGTAATAATTTATTATTGTTTTTTTTTGAACCTCAATTAAGTTGGAGTTTTTCATTTTGACAATAAATTGGGTTTTTTGGCTATCACTCAAGATTTGAAAATTAATTTTTGCTGTGAAGTTTCGTGTGCATCGCCTTGGTTGCTTTCATATTTTGTGGGGTTTTCCGGCTACTAACCCATACTAACTTGGGAACCTCATAATAATTCCTATCCGCTTGGAGCTTCGGAGTCTTCAGACCTTCTCTCAAAATGCTTATGACACAATGCTCTCAACCGGGGTCGGCCCCGAAAAAAGCTTCTTTGAGCACACTTATAGACAAGTTTATCATCATTTCAGTGTCGGTACGTTTGAATATTCTAGAAAGTGAGAAAAAAAAAATCTGAAATATTGAAAAGATTTTTGAAGTTTGGAAGGAAAAAGCTTAATTAAAAGTTAAGTTATAGTTTGTGAAGGAATAACAAAACAGTTTTCTAGGAATATGTGTTCCTACGGCTTCAAACAGCTCAGAAAGCTCTTTCAGAAAAATTATCGTCTCCATTAAAAAAAATTAGTTAGGAAAAATTTAATAAGACTCGCAAAAATTAACGAGAAGGGAACGATTTTTTTTTCAAATTTAGGCAAAAGAACAGAACAATGGCGTGTTGCCGCAGGAAAATTTAAGCGCCATTCGGGAAAATTTCAGATTATTGGACAATGAAGAACGAATGGTTGGTCGTTTTCTCTGCAATACGGAAAAAATAAAAGGTTTTCAGAAAAAGATGAGACATTCTTTTCACGAAACGACGGCTTTAGATGAGGGGAAAAAGTTGGCTGCATTTGCAGATTCTTGGTTTTTGTCACAGTTCGATTAAGGAGAAATGTGTCTTTCCAGGTTTTTCATGATGAGCTGCATCGAAGACGAGGAAATGCGTCGGATTCATCGTTATAACATGCTTCGCGTCATTTTCGACGTCTTCTCCGATGAACCCATCGGCATACATTCGTTTTACGTCGTCTACAACTTGCTCCACGAGCAGGTGCAGGAAAATTGACAAATTAGAAGCTATAAATATAGAAGAAAGTAATCTTTTGTGATGTAAGAGGAAGCCAAGAAGTTGTGGTGGCCATTATGAATAGACTTTGAATGACAATCTGCAGAATCAGACCCTTTTATTCTATTTCCTTGATATTTCCTTCCACCTGATCTATTTCTTATTTAATGAGTCCTCCATGCTCAAAATAATTTTTATTGTTTCTTTCTCTTTATTCCTCAGTTTCCTTTATCTTTTCATGATTATAACTTCTTCAAAAAAATAAAGATAGTTGAAAGTTGCCGATTGCCCCTAAACCTTCTTTTTAGTCAATTTTCGGAGAATTTCGAAACATCTTACTGGACTTCCAAAGGCGAACTTGGTGTTTCCGCTAGAAATCTTTGTTTTTTCAGTTTTCAACGTTGAACCTAAATGGGCACATTAAGAAGGCGAGTGAAGGATATGACTTCTACAATGATAATAATAATAATGATAATTTGTTTTTGAAATCTCAATTTAAAAAAAAATCAAATTTTGAATCAATTTGATATTCCCTAAGGTTCAATACGATTTTAATACGAATATAGAGGTTTTGTTGAATTTGTTACTTTTTAAAGCTCAAGGACCTCGAACTTTGTGCCGTTCTGGACTTGCTCGGCGAATGCTCCAAGAAAATCAGCGATTGTCCGGATTCGCAGGACCCAGACAGACCTCGGGGAGCTCTCGACAAAATATCAACTAGGTCAGATCAGTAGAAAAAAATCATATTTTTTTCAAATTTTTAATCTATGAAAAACAAACCGTTTGGATGACAAAAGTTAGAGTTTGATAGAAGAAACAAGTTTCAGATGGAAAGACTGTGTGATGTCGTTGCTTCTGAAGTTGAGCGAATTTAGAGAAGTTGGTTTTCCATTTGAGAAAAAAAAAAGCTAGAAGAGAATTTGGAGGTGACGCTGACCGGAGAAGTTTCCAGCGGCTCGGAGGCTCGTCGGAAAGTCCTCTTCCAGTGGCTCCTTCATTCTTCCTGCGAACACAACTTTTTGCTCGTTATTTCATTAATCAAGTGGGTAATTGACCCAAATTATGGCTTGTAACTTAATTTCGTAATATTTCAAATAGGAAAAAAGATTTCGATTTTTTAAATTTTTTTTTTAAATGAGAGAATATGTTTTTGAGGTTTGAAACAGATTCTTGAGATTTATCAGGTTTCAAAGTTTTTTGAAAGGTTTTAGTTTCACGAAAGAATTGCTTTTTGTTTTGTACCACGTCAGAAATAAGACCATGATTCGAGATTTCAAATAAGGTTATATTCAAAGTCCCCTACCGCTAAATTTTTACCATCTCTTTAACAATTTTCGATTGGCAGAGGGTTCGACGACTCGAAAGCCGTGATAGCCAAGTACCTGGACGAGTTGGTCGGCGACTTGTTGCTCGACGAGGCGAGAAAACCTGATCTATCCTGGAAGGCGGCAAATATCGCCCCCTTCATCGAAGAGAAAGAGTTCGCGGAGATATTTTATTCGGTCATCGGCAATCTCAGGATATCCCGTACATGGAGAGCTCTCCTGGCGGCGTGGACGCGCGACGACGATCAGAAGGCGACTGGAGAGATGTCGCCGGACGTCGTTCGCGCCGTCCGTTCAGCGTTCGCCAGCATCGATCGCTCCGGTGCCGCCGCCAAGGCGTTCGTCTACTTGATGAAGGTTCCTGCGACTGAAGAGTCTGGAAACTTCTTTTTCAATTTCAAGAATGAGAAAAATCTGGTTCTGACAAGCGAATTCGGTTTTGCTCTGGCTGTTCTGATGTGCAATGATCCCAAAAATCAAGTGAGTCCATTTGTTTTCTTCTTCATTTTGGAATTAAGAGATACTGTGAAAAGAATAAAAATAATGACGATAAAAACGAAAGAAAAATGCCTTCTTCTGCTTTCTATTTGAAAAAAAAGGCTAAAAGTATAAAAAAAAAGGAAGAAAACGAACGATTTTCATGTTACTCGAAGTTATTGTAGAAAAATTTTTGCCCCCAAATCTGAGCATTCTTGCTTTTTAGTAGATATATTTTTGATTGAATGAAATCATGTAAATTAGAGAAAATAAATCAAAAATCAAGACTATGATTCTCGTTGAAAAAATTGGATTTCAAAAAAAAAACTTTTTTTCCTGTGCAGTTGAACGGTGTTCTCAGTTACTAATACACTTTCGATAAGTCGGTATTTCCAGACGGCTTGCACTACGGAAATGAAGAAGACGATCCAGCACATTTGGCGGTTCGGAGACGAGGCGAAGGAATGTGCCTGGCTGGCTGAGACTTCGGCCGGCTCGTTCCTCAGTTTGGTGGAATGTCGGGTGGGAACCTTGCCTCATGGTTCAAAACATATAAAAGTTGCAGATGAATCAGATTTTGAGCAGAATCGTCGGCGACCCGACTACGCGCCAGTTGTTCAGCACGCCTCTGATTAACCTTTTCTTATCGCTTCTCGACACTTCGGCCCATCAGAAGGAGGTTTCTTTTTATTTATAAAGATGAATAAATTTCGAGAAAGGAATAATTTAGTAGGATGTCTGAAAGTTTTAAGTTTACAAATATTTTGCCTGGACTCGATTTTGACTCACGAACCAAAAAACTTGAATATTTTTTTAGCCAAAAAGTAATTGCACAATTAAAATCGGTAAGAAGTTCAATTTGGAAGACTTGTCGATAAATTTCCTGCATACGGCTTTTTATTCATACCATCATCCTTTGCGTGAACATTTGTGAAGCGGCACCAATATTCCAAAATTAAATATTAATCCTAAAAAGTCGTGTTTTACAACATATTTGATTAAGAGAAAAAAAGTTAACAAAACGCCTTTTTTTCCAAACCAGCCTAAACCGAAATGGCGCAGAACAGGTCAGCGCCTAATAAATTTTTTTATTTTTTTATTTAGCAGATCTACACTACAAGATCCGCATATTTTTTTAATTTTTCCCGGTTTGAAAAAGATTTTTAGTAAACTTTTGTTTTTTTTTTTTTTGCTTTATAGATATGAAATTTTATCTGGTTCAAATACTTTTTTCTGTTTTTTTTTTTCCGCCACAGAAAGTTAAATAATTATGAAAGAAGAAGATTAGGTAGCGATTGTGGATGGACGAGTCGCTGACGGCTGTTCATTGTGGATGTTCGCCAAAGACGCTCTCAATAAGGTATAACGAAGATAATTTTTCTGCAAATCGTGTAGAATAATATTTTTCCATTAAAATGAAGTCGATCAAAGAAAATGTATTTTCATTAAATTTGAAGAAAATTCCATCCGATTTTTGTTAGGTTTACGCCGCTCAAAGCTGTTTGGACCGTCATTTGGCCAATCTTTTTCATGCGATCACATTTTCTTCTGGTGGCGCCGCCCTCGTTCTCATTGGTCCCATTTTCTGATTAATCTTCCTGATCTTTTGGTTCATCCCATTTTTCAGACGTTCTTCTGGATTTGGTGAAGAAATGTACTGTGGAAGTGCTCAACAATTCACAGTTACTGAATGGACTTTTCGAGGATGTCTGTAAAATGAGAAAGTTTCCTTTGAAACTCGGAGGAAACTAACTTCTGACCTTCCCAGGGACGTCGCAGTTTCGTTGATTCGAAGTCTTTTGCCGGTGATTAATAATCGCCAAAATTTGCGCCAACTCCTTTTTCAGACTTTGAAGGTGTGTTTCTCATGTTAGCTGAGGTTTGCAAGAAGTTCTCAAAAATAAAACACGGCTATTTTTCTTTCGCAAGAATCTATTGGTTCAAGAATTTTAAACAATTTCTTTTCCGTTTTTATAGTTTTTTCTTTCAATCGTCTGGATATCACAAAGATCCTTGGTTTTTTGAACCAAAAAGATTGAAATAACAGTCCAAAGTTGCTTAAAAAAATACCAAAAAAAGCATTTTTGAAGCCTTTCTGATACTTTTGGTGTTTTTTTGCTGTTATTTATTATCAAGTTTTTTTTCAAATAAAAATGCTAAAAGTCGGGAAAACACAAACTGAAATTGACATCGGCTCTTCTTCTTTATACTTTCTCATGAAAAGTCCCTGCGCCTTTAAACACACCATCGAGGGTTTTCGAAAAGGTTAAACCCGGGAGCTTTGCAGAAAGACGTGATAGCCAGCAATACCGTCGCTTCCGCAGTCCCGATCACCCTTTTGTTGCTTCGAAGTGTCACCAAAAGACAGCCGACCAGGACTGGCGCCGAAGAATTTTCCATGTCGCAGTCTTTCGGAAGCTTCTCGACCCAGGCACCGAAAACCCAGCTTTCCAATCATTTTGGAGCGTTTTGAGGCGTTGGAACACATGGGACTGGAGCGGACAGTTGATGAGAACGTCGCGTTGGAACTGATTGGAGTCATCAAAAGATGCCTCACACAAAGTTCTCCTACGAAGTTTGCCTTAAAATCCATTCATTATTACGAGTCCGCCACTTTTCTGTGTTGCGCGCGCACTGACGGATTCTGTGCGACCGAAAATACTTTGACAAATTAAGGAAAATGTTATTCAAAAAGTTCAATTGAAATTCTTGGCTCTTGTACTAGTGATTATTCTTTGAAAGTCTGTTCTTGTTCAAATAAAAATGTATGCTTTTAAAATGTCTCCTTTCCAATATTTCTTCTCGCAACAATAAACAAATGTTTATAGGATAGCCCTGTACCAAGGCATTTGTGAACTGGCGTCGCGATCCCCGACTTTGGTCGATCAGTGCCTGGATCTCTTGGTTTCTCACGCTCCTACAGGTTCAAATTTGAACATTTCAAAAAATCCGTGACAATAATACATCAGTAACAAGGCCCTCAAAAGTAAAAACAAAACAATTTCGTAGCTTTTCGATCTATGCGCGCACAATTATATTCAGAATGATTGCGTGGAAATTGAAATAAAGGCGCAGATTTTTCAGCCGAATATTGCTAACTTTTCACAGAAAAGGAGTCAAAGAAATAAAAGAATATTTAATTTCGAAATGATATCTTGAAGCTAACTTTTGTTAGAAAGGCTGATTACAGACTTTTTCAGGATTAATACAAGATCTCACAAGTCTTACAGCATAACTTTGGCCTAGTATTTTAAAAAATATTTGAATTAAAAACTTGTCTTCGGAGAAATACTCATTGAAAAAATGTCTACCACGAATGAATCTATAAATTAGTTTTTTTATTATTATTTGCTCAATTACAGTGCCAGATTGGAAGCCCGAAAAGATCGTCTACGCGGGAAAAAATCTCACTGAACTCAAAGAACCTCTGCCTCAGTTCATCCAGGTTGGCGTTCCTTCAAAATGAGTTCAAACACTTTTGAAGGCAATCGACTTTTTGATCTGTGAAGCTGCGACGAGCCAGTCCTTGGCTGCAAATGGACCTGCGGCCAGGGTAAAATTAGATTCGATTGAAATCAGTATTTTCGAGTAACTTCAAAAATATCGAATCGAAATGCTTTTCTCGCCTCAGGAAAGCTGTAGTTCGAGTTTAAAATTCAAAAATTATCTTTAGATGGGAAATAATTTCCAGATCTTTCACCTTATTTTGAGAAATTCACAACATTTCAGGCTCTGAAATTGATGGATGAATGGGTGAAAAAAGCGACAACAGAAGATGTTCATGATTTGGGTGAGTTTATCGGAATCCATACGATTTTTTCGAATCATATTCTTAAATGTTGAAGTTTGCATCTATGGCGCAAACTAAAAATAAAAAAGAGGACGAAAATCCCTACAGAAAACTGAATTAAAATCAATGAACAAAGGTCTGGACAAGGCTTCGGACTGGAGTGGAACAACGAATGCTGGAAGGTCGAATCTCCTGTTCGCCCACGCCATGATCAGCGTCTACGACGTGCTCATCGAGTACGTCTGGCGTCGTGCTTCCACCTCGAAAAAGTCTGCCTCTTCTCGAGAATTCTCATCGATTATCTGCTCTTCAGACGTGAAGACAGCGAGCATCTGATCATGTTGCTGAAACGTCGTCATGATCTCCTGGAGGTATGAGAATTTTCCGAAAAAGCCATCCGAATCTGGTAGTTCCATATGCTTTGATGATTGAAAAAGTCATTTTGTAGGTCCGAAAAGTCCAAATTCAAAGATTGCGAGGTTTTTATTACGACGATTGAGAAGAATTCGCAGAGAATAATAATAAAATTATTTGCAAAATGATGAACTTTCTGGAAATTCCGCCAACAGATTATCTTTCTGGTGTGCTATTCTTCTAGTTGCCTGCAGATACCTCAAGTTTTTCCAAGCCAAATTTTAAAAATAAAATAAAAATCTTTGAACTTTTCTATTGAACTTTCGTCAACAGGTGACTTTTCAATTTTTTTTTTCTCCTCACTTTTGTATCAAATCCTCTTGATTTTGAACAAATTTAGTATACTCAGACACCCACGGGTTATAACCGGGGTTTAAGGAACTTAACGAGAAAACAACGCGAACGAAAGAAGCGAAAAGCGCCGGAAATCAACCTGACGGACCGGGAATCGATGTCTCCCAGGTCGAAATCTTCACTTGCTCCAGAACAATCGCCCAGATATTGTCGAAACTCGTACCGCCGTTAGTTTGAGAACTTCGAAGACATCGAAATGGCCTTTTTCCAGAAGAGAAGACGAAGAGGAGCCAGTCATAAACCTGGAGAAAGAACTTTTGGACGACATCCAAATGGACATGTTCCTTTGGTGTGTCGACCGAACGAGCGCTTTGACTCAGGCAATCGTCAAGGTTTCTTTTTGGTCTTTGGATAGAACGATTTGAAGTTTAGAGAGTAGAGATCTAAAATTTTGATTTTTAAAAAAATGGGTTTTTTTCAGATTTCAATAAAAAAATAAACCGAACGCTCCGAAAAAAATAAAAAAATGGTTCCAGGTTATTGAAAATTTCTGGATAAAAAAAGCTTCAGACGTTGTTTAAAAATGACTTTTAAAAAGTTTTTTTCTATTCTATTTTTTTCCTAAATCATCATCCATTTTTCTGAGAATTATTTCAAAACAGGAGTACCATCCGCTACATTCAATTCTAACTGGAACCCAGAATTTGGTCACGATTGGAAGGTTTCCTCGAAAGCTTTTATCCAATTTGATTGATTTTTTTAGTTATTTACACGATTTTTTTACTATGGTGGAAACGTCGTCAAATGGCTGGAAGATGTGGATGGAGGCGCCCCCGTCAAAACCAAGGTTTTTTTCCAGGATATTTTTGAAATCTAGGCTGATTCCAACAAAAAAAAATATTTCGCATTTCTTTTCGACTTGTTTGGAACAAATTCCTACATTTCAGGCCATTGAGAGCTACGCCAACATCATCAAATTCATGATTACAAAATACCGACACAACTTGCCCAAAATTACCCAAATTTGTGAGTTTTGAGCGTATCAAAGTGAGACGCTTTTGAGAGTTTTTGTTATCGGAAAAATTTTTCTAGCCTGAATGAGGGCTGTAAAACGTGTCTTTATGAGCCAGTAAAGCCCCCTGAACAATTGAACAAGATAAATTTCCAGGGCACAAGGAAGATTTGAATGAAACAGCAGACCGACGGAGAAGCTCCAACGCTTTGGTGGTTTGAATTTACTCAACCTGAAAATAGCTTTTTAAGTACGGTTAAAATTCGGAGAAGTTAATGAAAATTAATATTTTATGTGTTAAATAAGTAATCTTCATTTTTGTTTTTCATTATTTTTTCTCTTACCTTATTCCATAGAGTTTTTTTTCTCAAACTTTCAGGTGACGGTTACAGAAAAAGCAGCAAAAAAATTAAGTTAAGGAAAAAATATACGGGTTGGACACTCTCGACACTGACAGAGAATCATAATTCTTCATTCGGAAATTCTCAAAATTTATTTCCAGGTTCGACATGCAAACCAATTGGCTTGCAAGTATTATCGGACCGTTTTGGGACTCGAAAAAGAGTCGATTGAGGAAAAAAGACCGTGTGCTCAGCACGAGAAACAGGCTCGAGCATTGTTGAAGGTGAGAAATTACTGAAAAAGAATTTCAAGAGGATTGGAAAGGTCGCTCAAAGTGTGCTTTCTGTGACGACGATCCCGAAGGCGTGGTCGGCAATCTTCAGAGCCGTCGTCAAAATGCTGGAGACGGCCGAATTCGGTTCGATTCATGTTTATTATATCAGTTTCAGGTTCATGTAAAAGCTTATATAATGCAAATGTAAAGAAAAGGAAGGCTTGCAAGAAATGAAATTCGAAAATTCCAGCTCTACGCTTTTTTCATTCATACATTTTCTGAATTCTCGAAGTTTTTTTTATAGCAAACTAGGCCTTTGACTGACCTCGGCGCAAGTTCACTGGAACACAATTTGAAGATCTTGTTCCCAGGAAATAATCAAATGCTCCGAGACATGCTCAAATTTCTGTCGACGGTCGCTTTCCACTCCAGCGACTCGGAAATCAACGTGTTGAAGACGATCGCAACTATCGTCGAGGATTTGCTTCAGAGCCTTTCAGATGATGTGAACTTCCCTCGTCTTCTGCATCAACTCCGAAGGTTTTCAGGAAGACGATGTGCAGAAGTATGCTTTCGTAAAGGCAACAACGCAAAACGTCGTCTGCGAGTTTTTGACGACGTTCATCGAAAAATTGATGACGACGATTCGAGATCTCATCACTTTTGCCGCAGAGTTCAGCAGCAAAGACGAAAAATGTAAGTAAAAAATTTCTTTTTTTCGAGAGAGATCTCCATGTAAATTCTGTTTCTTTTTTTTTTGCCATTTTCGGTTACACTCTTTTTTGCTGTTTTTTCAATTTCTTATTTCTTTCAAAATAATCTCAGAAGAGAGAATTATGAAAAATTTGCTGTCTATGTCTTTCAGAGGCCATTGGATGAATATTCTTTTAGACGATTTATAAACTTTATTCACGGTATCGTCTACTTTTATTCCAGTGGATAATCTCCTTGTTTCCGTTTTCGCCAAGTGCGACGAATGCATGGATTTCGTGTCACGGCTCCTCCAAATTCATACTCAGTTCCACGTGCAAAAGGAGCGAGTGACCAGCCTGACGACGGCTCTCTACTGCACACTCGAGGCGCCTGTCAAACTGGTACGCAATGGGCCCCTCTCACTCCCGTGTCATTCTGGCCGAGCGGTCTAAGGCGCTGCGTTCAGGTCGCAGTCCTCTTCGGAGGGCGCAGGTTCGAATCCTGCGGATGACAGTCCTTTTTGCCGTTAAATGAGAAAATACACAAAGGGAAGGTGTTCATTTTTTTTTCCAAGAAACATTGTCGACATGAGAAACTGGGATTTTCGTTTTAGGGATAGAAGTTTTTTTAAATCATGATCATCATCATAATACCTTTTTTTGAAAAACTTAAATTTGATATTTAAAAAAACTCACTATAAGTTTAGCTTCTGCAATTCAACAAAGTCATTTCGGGGATCGGCGAATGGAAATGTATTGAATCGCTGGCAAATTTGATCGATAAAAAGGTTAATCTAATTTTTCCAAATATTATCATTATTTCATAGTTGGCTCCTATGATGGCGATTTGCGACGAAAATATTGGATATATTCGCAGCGAGGAATCTTCTCGGGCCAATAAAAAAACAAAGTCTAAAAATTGCAAAATGAATTATCCTTTTCAAAATCCTTTAGGGAGCAAAAGTCGAAAAAAGACGAGGTGATGTACGTCAAGTACGCCTGGCAAAGAGAGCAACTCCAGAGTCAGATTTTGCTTCTGTCGAATGCTCTGCGCGACGAAAGACTCGACTTGCAAGTCAAGGTTCCTCTCGGCACCAAACCATATACTTTGTAGGAATTTTGTTTCAGGATAACACGATTGGTCATCGGGATTTCCGTATCAACATGCGAGTTCTTCGGGAAAAGATGTCTCGGGAGAACGTCGACGCTTCAGAGCCACAGTCATTTTCAATTTTTTTTTTTTCCGAAATATGAAAGCCACTCATCAAACTACAGCTCTAGGATAAAGAGTATTCAAAGGCCGCATAGTTTTAAGTGCCCACCTTGTGGATGAGTTTCTGAAATTCAAGAGTTAGCTTCCAGTTTTCGGTGTAGGTCAAACAAACAGAGTAGGTTTAAAAAAAGTGAGAAAAATTATTATTAATTAAGCCATATTTTTTTGAATTCAAACAAGTATTTTTCTTTAAAGGTGTCCGTTTCCCATTATTATTCGAACGTGGAAAGGTGAAAAAAAAGTCGAAGAAACCGTTTTTTTCCTTTTTTTCGAAAAAGTTTTCGTGTTCTTTTTAAAGACTATTCTTTATTATTTTGACTCAAAGTTGCTCATTTCTCCAAATTTTTCTTCTTTCGTGTTTTTTTAAGTTTGATAATTTGTGTTAAAAAAATAAATCCAAATTTTTTTCTAAAAATATTTTCATGCGAATTAGGAGCTCTTATTTGAATTGATATGTTGAATAGGTTATTTCCACGTTTCCCTTAACATTTGCAGAAAGAATAGTTAAAAGAAATCCAGTTTCAGGATACATAAAGAGGTGGAACGCCTCGATTGTACACTTTTTTCACTCCAAATGCCAGAATACAATTTTTAGGCTTTTTAATCAGTCAAGGTGTTCCTTGCACGGGCAGCTAGGTTTATGCATTTCTGAACTTAACTTGATAGGGTAACTGGAAGAAATTGATAAATTTCTTGCGGATCTTCAAAAGAAAACGATTTTTACAGGAAAAAGAGGCGTAAGGTTCAACCCACGAAGAGGAAAACGAGTAAAAAAACGCTTGAGCCAGTCGCGAACGATAATGAAAATTCGAATGATTCCATTGAACCGAAGGTCGAACCAGAAGAAGAAGACGAAGAAAACAGCCGACAAAGCGCAGTTTTGTGAGAAATATTTTCAATTTGTTTTTAAACATTCCTGTATATTCAATGAAACTTTTCTTATCTACCCAAAAGTCGTCGTTTTTATTGAAGTAACCGATAGGCCAAAAGGGAACAGTCTCTTATTTGACCCCGAAGTAATCGTCGCTGTGCGGGCCCTCGGTTTTCTTCGAAGATTTTTTGTTTGAGGACTTTGTGTCTGTGGACTTTGTGCCTGTGGATTTCGGGGTCTAAAATTAACCTGTGTTTTTGGCAGAATTTAGAATTTTACCTTGCTCTTGTCGGTTGACTTCTTTGATTTTTTCGAGTTCTTCGATTCTTTCGATGTTTTTCCTCCCTTGGAACCCTAAATATTTCCATCAAACTTCGGGATTCAATTTTCGTCTTTTTATCAGAGCATGATTAAGACTTCTAAATGACGCTTAGTTTTATTTAATAAAATGAGCTCAAAAAAAGCCGCGCAGAATTTTGAAAGGTTTAGATAAAATTTTTAAAAAATGAATAATCTCTCTTTGAGAAAATGTTGAAAAACAATTTGTGCGCAACAAAAGTGACATCTGATCACATGTGTGTTCTCTAGCTATAAATCAAAAGAAAGTTCGTTTGAAAACCTTGACTTTTTTTTTAAAGCAGCCACAACTGTTTTCAATAGACCTCTGCGGCAGCTTTTGAGCTCAGAACCGGCGTGAAAAACTATAACTAGAAAGAAGTTTCATCCAGAACATCCGCTGATTCATTCCCTTTTTTCAAATTTTTTGTCTGTCAAAAAAAGTTGTTTGCTACCTTGGGTTCTTTAGAACGGACTATCCGTGGAGGGCATCCCAAGTTCTTCCGAACTTTCTGAAATATATCGGAAATAAAGTTGAAAAGCGTCGATTTTTCACATCGGGGATCTGCTGAAGCAGAATATTGTCAAAAATCGCACATGAAGACAAAATGATGTCGTTCACCAAAGGTGCCACCTTCAAATCGCCTGTTTTCACATTTTCTTTTTTTTTCTAACTCTCTTTCTCAGGTACAAGAAAACAAGAACGTTGAGTCCGAAGATAAGAGTGTTCCAGAACATGAAAGCAAAGAGGGAATTCAATTCAGGATGCATCTTTTTCTGAAAGTTTCCTGCTTCAGATGGAATTTTTGTTTAAATTTCAAAACCTCATTATGATCGACGCATGGCGAGATACCCATGGCGAAGTGTATTTCGTTTAATCCTGAAAGTCGCAAAAACACATATCTTTGGGGAACTTGAAACTCACCAAGCAAAAGAAGGATAACAGCTTTCATATCTTAGACTGTTTCAAGGAATGATCCTATTTTACGTCCCTTTGCCGTTTTTTATTTCACGTTTTTGTTATCACAGAGACACGTGAAACGCATGTTGATAAATAGCTACCGATAAAGAGAGAGTGCAGGTGTCATTCTGGCCGAGCGGTCTAAGGCGCTGCGTTCAGGTCGCAGTCCTCTTCGGAGGGCGCAGGTTCGAATCCTGCGGATGACAGTTCTTTTTTCCTTTTCTGGATTTTGTGAGAAGTGCGTTCCTGCAAAAATTGAAAAAAAGTCGTTTTATTCTTTTGAAGAATTTCTTTCCAACATTAGATATCCAAATTAAATGCATAATCTTCAATTTTTACCAACTCGGAAAAAAAAACGTTGTTAACTCCTTATAAGGAGGTCCTTGCTTTTTTTTTCTTCGAATAGGTCCTTGTGTACATTTCTTCGATGTTTCAGCTTCAACTAAAGTTCAAATTCTATTCCCAAACTGCGTCTCAACGTAGATCGAGAAAAAAAAAACAGGTTTCGTGAGGAAATTCGTGTCGTTGCAAGATGCGGTGTATTGATTCCATTCCACTGCTTCTTTAGACTGTCTTCAGTTCAAAAAGAATTTTTTCCTGCTTGAAAGTACTTTCGTTCGTCAATGCTGCTTCGAATTTTGTTGTGAGTTCTTTTTTTCTGTAATTTTATCAGCGATTTTTTGGTTTTTCGATGGTCAAAGTTTATAAGGAAAAAAAAAGAAATGAGCTGTTTTTCAGCAATAAATCAGATATATAAACAAATGTAAAATACACTATTTTCTCAACTCATGTTTACCTTTTGAGAGCGACCTCCAGTATATTGGCTCTATGTGATTGCTGTGCCAAAGACGTCAAGTTCAAGGAGGACCACCCACGTCGAAAAGAGCACGACGAACAGTTTCTACACAACATGATGGACCTCAAGAGACACGAGGAAGTCCTTCTCAAGGCCGTGGAGACCCTCAAACAAGCCCGGAAAGCGGACGAACCAAAAAATGAGGTTTCTTCGAATCTTTTTATGTTTTTATATTTTCGAAGTTAGCAAAAATACAAAAGTTTTGAAGTCTAAAAAAAATTATCGTCAAATTATTTCAACTTTTTCTCTTTTGTACATGCAATTCTTATTGCATTTTTTTTCCCGTGTGAAGCAAACTATTTAGAGGAACTGGATCTTTTTTTTGAAATAAGAATAAGGGAAAGATAAAAAAACATCTTCCACGCACGGCGTTCTTTTTGACGACGCCCCTCCCACAATTTCCGTAATATTTGACGTCTTTGGTGCATACACAGATCGACGCTAACTCGCATACTCATTGAATTCGAAAATAATTTTTTTCCTCGAAAAATAGCGTTTCTTCAAAACTATAGACGTGAAAAAAATCGATCCTATCACAATTCCTTTTTCTAGCTGACAAAAAAAACATTTGGGTGAAAGTTTTTTTCTTATTTTTCTGAACACTTTTTATACCTTTCACCCTCAAAATTAGTTAAAGTCCTTTTTTCAGTGAAAAACGTGGAATTTTGTGCCGAAAATGACTTATTGTGGTTCTATGTGTCTTTCCCCAATTATAAAAAATTTAGAAAAAAAAAGTTTTCTTTACAGATTTAGTTTAGTTCATCCACCTAGCGGTATTTTTTCTCCTCTGCAACATCGCCATACCATTCTGATGTTGCGAAAATGAAGATATTGATTGATTCGAATAAAAAATTTAATTTGACACTGAAAATGTTGCTGAAAGGCTTTTTTTTGCTTTAAAGCGGAAATTTTGTCAAAACCCAGCAGTTAATATGGAAAATTGAAAAAAAAAAGTTCCTTCGCATTTTGCTGTCGCAATAAAAAATAATTACCGTGAATCAGAACAAAACAGATAAAGATACAACTGAAACAAACATGAAAAATCACCTGAAGCACTTGAGAAACAAGAAATTCAAATGTTCGCGCGCAAGCTGTCTACCGTAACTCTAGGTGGAGCAACCTTTCAAAGCCGCTCCGCATTTTCAAAAATTTTACATTTTCTTCCACTACGCAGAACGCCGTGCACGTTCAATGCGTCGCTGCGCCTGCCAAACTATGGGTGAAAGCTCACGCTCTCAAACTCGTGTCATTCTGGCCGAGTGGTCTAAGGCGCTGCGTTCAGGTCGCAGTCCTCTTCGGAGGGCGCAGGTTCGAATCCTGCGGATGACAGCTCTTTTTTATTTTTCTGAGACAGAAATTTAGGGAACGGACTACAAAGCAAAAATTGCTCAAATCGAGAAAGAGCTCAGACAAACGAAGGAAGACCATGCACGATTAATGTTTGTTTTTGAAATTCGACTTTTATCTTCCATTTTGATTTCAGTTCTCGGCACGAAAGCTATCTTCGGGACTTCGAGAGGCCGAAAACGTGGAGTGACACGATCAGCAAGTGGACAGGTGAGCCCTTTTCATTATCATAGGATCAAACGTGAAAAGATAAAAGAAAAAACTCCAAAAAAGCAAATCTCAGACCTTCCGAAAATTCTCCAGCCTAGTCGAATGAATATTTCCTGCAAGAAAGAAAACAAAATTCATTTTTTTTTTTTTGGAGTTTTGCTAAATGCGTAGATTTCTTAATATTCAAAATGAATTTCAGGCGACGCGTTTGGTCGGATGTTGTACAACGCGTTTGCGACGATCCTCGTGGTTCTGGTGCCATTCGTGTTGAGACCCATGCAGCGACGATGGCTGCTGCGTCGACAAGAAGAGCAAGAAGGCAGAGAAGCCCTAGAAGAGGCCGACGACGTCAACCGACTGAGCGTCGACGAGGTCCGAAGGCTTGCCGGTGCCGATCGCCCAATCAGGGCTCAGGACAAGAAAAACGACTGAATATTTAGACTTCCAGTCGAAGCCAGGCCAAGATGTGGATACACTGACTAGGGAACTACTCGGACTCGGGTACGCATTTGGAGTTGAAACTTTGGTGGCTTATAGACCCGGGTAAGAGTACTTGGAAACAAGAGAGGATATCTGCAAAACCCCATAGGCTTCTGAGAAAAAGCTTTTCGAAAATTAACAGTTTAGGCTTGAAAATTATCAAGCTTCTGCTTTCCTCCTTCTTTTGGCTGGAAAAAAATTGTTTAGAGTTTATCATAGCCGGATCATTCAAGGCGAATGTATTAAAATATAAAATGAGTTGAAAAGCAGTATTCTGAAATTTTTCAGGCCTAATTTTCACGTTTTCTACTGATTTTTTCTGAGTTCTCTATCGGGTTTAGCAGATATTCTCACTTGTTTTCAAGTATTCTCACTTAGGTCTATAAACCACTGAAGTTTCAACTCGAAACCCGTACCCGAGTAGTTCCCTAGTGAGTGGAAAATATTGTTTTGAAAGGAAAAAATACAATTTCAGAAATCATAAAAAAACGCTAGAAAAAATTTTAAATTCCACAATTGTCCTAGCTTCTGCATGAAATTTTTTTCTTTTACGCGGGTATATGAAGGTCATGTAACGTATATTTTTATTGGTGCGTAATATAAAAAAACATGGATAATGTGGGAAATGTGGAAAATGCAAAAATAAAAAAATTACGGTAATAAATAATAAATAAGTAGATGTACAAGGAAACTTCTTAACAGATGTTTAAAACTTTTGAAGCTTGTATATCGTACATCAAAGCAAGAAACATGTTCAAAAAGTCATGAGTAACAAAAACAGATAATCAACAAAAAAATTGCAAAAATTTCACCATTCTTCCTCATCCAAACCGGCTGCCGAGACACCGACTTGCTTCTCAAGCTCAGTGAGAAACTCTGGGACAACCTAAAAAAAAGGGGGTATACAGTGAAAGAAAAAAAAAATGATGAAGACTTTTCCAGCTTTGGTAAGAACTTCGATGAGCTTCGGAACCATCTCCAGATCCTTAGATCGACAGAAAAATGTCGTCGATGTTCCAGTACTTCCGGCGCGTCCAGTTCTGAGATAAAAATAATCTTTACTCCGTGTTCTTCCGATATAGATTTCAGTTATCAAAATCTTACCATTAGTTCATATAAGTTATGGAAATTTCGCTCTGCACCCAATTCTCATTGATTTTCAAACTAGCATTAAAAAACTCCAAATAATCGGAAAAAAAAACCTTCCTATTCTGTTGATGTATTCTTCAGATTCTCGCACAGGCGGAAGATCGAAGTTGATCACATGATCCAGGTGACGGATGTCCAAACCGCGAGCCGCCACGTTGCTTGCGACAAGAACCTGAAAAAAAATAACGCTTAAAATAGGCAAACGAGTACATGATACGAAAATTCCTATACGAATTCCCATACAAAATGTTCAAATAAGAAGTTTTTCGCGTTAGGGTTCGTTTTTTTGACAGATAATAGAAAATTTCCACGTCTCCTTTTTGATATTTATTGTATTTGGTAATAAATTAAAATTACAAATCCTTCAAATTAATAATTGAGGGTTGAAATGTTTTTTTCTCTACCTTATACTTGCCCTCCTTGAAAGCGCCCAGAGCTTCTTCGCGCTGCGATTGATGGCGCAAACTGTGGATCTGAGCAAGTAAAACTTGAAACATAATTTCAAAATCATTATTCCTACCGAAGTCGTCGGGATTCCGGCTTGCTGGATGAGGGCGGCGAGAGTATCGACCAGAGTGCGGACGTTGACGAAAATCAAAGTTTTCTCCCGGAGAACACGCGCACCTCAAATTAAACACATAACAAGTCAAATAGGGCGTAATCAATTTTCAAGTCATCCTGAAATATTGTGGAACAGTGTGATTAGAGAAAAATAGTTGACTAAAAACAAGGTACTTTTCATGCTGAAATTTCAAATAGTTGCCAAACCAAACCATCTGAGACAATGTGCTTCGCAAAATCAATTCCAAGCAATTCGAAAAGCTTTTCAACTTTTTCTGAAGTTTCCACTTCCATGACTTCCTGAAAAAAAAAATGGTTGCATTGATGTATTTCAACCTGATGAATATCACTGTTTGCCGTGCCGAATTCGGCGACTCCCAACATGACAAAGTTTGGCTTGAGGAAATTCTTCACTTCCAATTGAGCGGCCTCATTGAAAGAAGCGCTGAAAGAAAATCAGTTGTCCTAATCCAAAAAAACTTTCGATTGAAATATTTCTTCAAATCTAGTTTCTACTCTGATGAAAGCGCTAATTGCACAATAATGACCTGAAGGCAACAGTCTGGTGGGCCCAATCCTCAGGACTGCCTTTGGAGATGTGAGTCTCGATCAGATCCTTCAGCTCGCATCCAAAATTATCCACTGTGATCATGCGATCTCCCTCGTCCAAAACTAGATATTTCATCTGGGAATTTGGTTATTCGTATTGGTCAATAATAAAAATAAAACCTTTTTGAGAGACAAAAATTGGGGGAGCATGTCGAGAAAACCTCGCAAACGGCCCATTGTGGCGACCAAAATCCCAAGTTTCTACATTTTTCGACTAGAAAAGTTTCTGAATCGGGAGAACCTTGACGCTAGTGAGTGTCTGCATTTGAGCACCCTGGTTGGTTTCGCCGTAGATGACCCGAGCTGTGACGCCCGTCTTGAAGGTAACTCTGCGCGCGTCTTCGAAAATCTGGACGGCCAGTTCACGTGAAGGGGCCAGAATCAAGCAACTGGACATGAAAAAGTAAAGTGAGTTAAACTCAAAGTATCTATCAACCGAGGAGAGGCAACGTCGTCCGAATCTTCGTCTTGAAAACTCTCTTCCATAATCATTTTTGAAACGATCGGAAGTAAATAGGCAGCTGAAAAAAAGATAAAAAATGTTTCGTTGAGAAAATTCTAATTAGATTTTCCATTAAAATTGGAATTTTAATAACTCGTTATCGCGTGCAACACTGAGTTACCTACATTCGTCTCGTTCGGAAAACTACGAATGTATTTTTTGAACCTCCTCTTCTGAACGGAAATAGAAATCCAACCTGTTTTCCCGCAGCCAGTGTGCGCACAGCCAAGAACATCCTCTCCTGAAACAAAAAAAAATTTAAAAAAAAATGCTCCAGCTGAAATTACCATTGAAAATATGATGGAAAGCATAACCCTGAATGGCGGTCGGCTTGGCGAAATTCATTCGTTTGAGGTTGGCCATGACCTCTTCTGGAATCGCGTACATTTGTTCGAAGTTTCTGAAAAGCTGCTTTCAGAAAAATCACTCATTTTTATAGTCATTGCCAATCGTCTTCTTTGGTTTTTCAACTTTTCACAAGGATACAGACAAAACGATTCTTACTGTTCGTCAGATTTTTTTAAAAATTATTTACGATCTGGAAAAAGTTCTGTCGATATAAACTAGTCCAGAAACTATTTCAAATCCAAACTTCAAATTTCACACCATTTTTTTTCTCTTTTAAAAATTTCATGCAACACTACTTTCGTTTTGTTTTTTGAAATATCGGATTAGAGAATGAGAACGAACTCGAGATGAGGAGAACTTGTGATAGCCGTGCTGGTGACAGTGACTTCCCCGTCGTAGTTCATCGGCGTCGGATTTTTCTTCATGATCTCGAAAAGCTCCTCCTCATCACGGAACTGCGGAATAAGAGGCGGTGGCAGCGGATTCCCAGCCTCTGGATATTTCCTTTCTTTCTATTCAGATTAAAAATTTCTTCGATTAGATTCCTTTTTTTATAAGCCTGATAAGCTTTAATATTTTCGACAAATTCATAAACTCGTATTAGGAGAAAACTTATGAGTAAATATATAAGATAAATTTATATAACTTCCATTATTTATCACTTCAAAGAATGATTACAGGCGGAATATCCGACTCTCTAGTGTATGAAGATTTAAATTTGTCTTACTCCGTCCCTTTCTTCAGACAAAAAATGTTGAAACGTTTTCGGACCCTGATAATCGCATATTTTATTCTATTTAGGTTACTCGTAAAAGAACTGAGCATGATTTTTCAAATTCCAAATGAGGTCAAAATACGGACCATCGAGTCTTGGCGGCTTCTGAACGCAATCGCGCGCCCAGTGGCCTTCCTGGCTGCAGTGGCGACACGGAAACGTCGGCAGTCGGGATAAGTCGCGCGGTTTGGTGCAGCCGCGGGAGTTGTGGCCGGCATCTCCGCAGTTGAAACAGTTGCCGCCGAGCTTCTTGGGCTGCGGACAGTCGCGGGAGAAGTGGCCCTCTTCGCTACAGTTGCGACACTTGCCGTCGTTCTCCCGCGGCGGCTGGTCGCAGTCGCGAGCGAAGTGTCCTTCCCCGTCGCATCGGCGGCACTTCTTGTCGGAAACGTTGCCGCTCTCATTCAAAATTCCTGAAAGATTTCTTTTTCAAAACATCTACGGTACTAATTGAAAGTTCTTGCATAGTTTTTTCTGTCAAAAAAAAACTAACCAGAGTCAAGCGATTGCAAAACACGGGAGAAGGAATCTTTCTCAAAGATCGCCAATCCAAAACTTCCTCCTCAAAATTATCATGGATTACCAGCAACTCAATTTTGAAATACCAGATGAGTTGAACCCATTGCCCGAAGGGAACTTCTTCGTTACATTAGAAGGAAGATCTAAACGAATAAAACATGTTTAAGAAACATATTGTATTTAAAAAAAAGAATAATCTCAAACTGGCAAAGAAAAAAAAAACAAAAGAGGGTATGGTACCACCCATTTTGATTTGTTTTATTTTTTTATTAAACATTTCCCATGTTTCCAACATATTTTTGAATGACACTGACATAAAGTTAAGAAAATTATGACTTACTTGGCATTTGAAGTTTAGAACCAGAAGGACTGGCTATTTCGACAAAGCCACTGGACGTTGTGCTGGTGGAGGGTCCGAAACTCGCGTTGGAAATATTAGAGTCTGAGGGTTTCGAGCCGAATCCGCTACTGTTCACAGTGTCGGACGAGCTGCTGTTCATTTGTCGGGAACGCGAGAAAGTTGACACGCCAGGACCGAACCCGGATGAGGAGCCAAAAACACTGGAGAGATCGGAGCTCGACGATTTTCTGCTGCTCGTGGGGTCGGAATCCAGACGGTGAGAACGTCTCAGATTTTCTACAGACTTGTGCGATCCGATGAATGGAGGCAAAGAAATCATTTTGAAGAAGTCCTGTTTTTCTTCGTTGGGACCAGAAGCAGGGCTGAGATAACTCGAATTCGGGGAGTTCCTCGGGGTAGCAGAGAGTGGCAACTTCGTCGTTCCAAATCCAGAACCCGAATTGTTGGTAGAGTTGAAGAGAGGTTTTGGAGAACGCGTTCCAACAAATCTAACAGTAGCTTCTGAGGAAGAGCTTGGATATGAGCGAATGGAGGCTTCGCTTCCATCACTGAATTCAGAATTCTCTTTCTCCGCCAAACCAACCGCTTTCTGAAGACCTGGAAATATATAAAATTCTTCAAAGCCTTCTGATATAAGGAAAATAAATGATTCTACGCTCGAAAGATGGAAAGCCCTGGTGAATCAGAGGGCGTTAAGAGAAAAAAAAAACCGTACACCCCTAATTTTTGAACCGTTCCTAACTTTAGAAAGTTTGAACGTATACTCAAGAAAGTTTTCAAAAGTTATTTTAATCTCGTAAGGTCTTTACTTGAATTCGTTTCATCTTGAAACTTTTTCGAAAGCTTGCGAGGGAGTATCCATCTGAGTAGAAAAAAGCAAACTACCAAAATGTTCAATAATAACTTGTAAAAAAGAACTTTGAGTATGATCTTCTGGCTCTTCAGGAATCTGGTTGAAATTTGAACTATACGACGACCTTCTTTCGTTCGTCAAAACTGAAGAAAATATATAATGAACAGGCAAAAATATAAATTAATACCGAAGTTGGGAGCTTGCAATGAATAAGAGCGGACCGAGGCGCTAGTGGGAACAGGGCCTGAAATTAAGACTTTAAACAATCACAGAAAAAGTAAATTTAAATGAAACGAACTATCGCCCCATCCATCATCGTCATCAAAAATATCTGCTGAAAAAAATTTTTTTGTTAGTTTATGAAAGTGATAAAAAAAACTAACATCGAAGCTGGCATTTTACTGCGTCCACTTGAAAGTAAACTTTGAAGTTTTTTTCTGAATTAATAAATTAAACGAGCTAAAAACGAGTTCATCGAATGCATAAAAAAAGGAATAATTCAAGTTTTTATTTCTACGACGAAAATTTTCTTCACTTCTCAACTATTGAAGCTAAAAAAATGCTAAATTTTCATAGAAAGTTGATATAAAACTTTATGAAACTGAGGTTGTTTTATAGCGATTGCCCTGCCTTTTTTCCAAAAAAAAAAGGTCGTTTATGTCGAATTAGACTAACGTCGACCTTCAAAACCTTCGAACAAGCAAAATTTAAATTTAAGAAGCCAACTTTGGTTAAAAATTTTCAAAACTCGGAGTTTTGGAAAGTCGCTATCTTGTTTTATACAATAGGGTTTTTTTCACGCCTTCAAAAACCCCAATTTTTTATCGTAGGCGAAATAATTTTAAACGAAAACACGTAAATTTTGAAATCCACGAAATTCATTTGAACACAGCTCAATAAATTGGATTTGATCCTTCGCACGAATTTGTCTCATTGAAAAAAACAAGCAGGAAAAACCACAGTATACAGAGCTTCTTTTCTGCGCTCCGCTTCAAGACCTAAAAGTTTTCGTGTGTACACTTCACGGCTACTGAATAAAAGGTCTACGGTACACCCAGTTTTACGGACGAGGTCGCAGCGAGAGAAACGCTATATCGCGGGGGAGCCGCGAGCTATATCGCTCGCCTCTCGGCGCAAGGTCGCTCACATCTCGCTGCTATGTCGCTCTTTCAAAAAAATTTTTTAGCTCGATTGGGCTTTTTTTTTTTCTTGATTTGCTTTCTATGCTTCATACTTTTATTGGGTTGTACATGATAACATATCGGTCTTTATCAACCTTCTTTACTTTTTTTATTTAATATAAACAATATATTTAAATGAAAAACTTGAGAGCATTAAAGAAATTTCCAAATAATTGATGATACATTTTCGAATTCGAAGTAAACTGAAAGTATGTACAAATCTGAAGAAGAAAAAAATTGAATTGAGGCGAAAGAGTGAAGCTTCAAGTAAGAATAAAAAAAGGACAATATGAGGAAAAAAACATGTGTATCGTTTATTTTTTTCATAGGAAAAAAATGTGACTAGGAAAAAGAGTAGTTTCAATAAAAAAACAGAAAAAGTAAACCGATTGTAAGCTCGTAGATGATCTTTAAAAAGTTCAAATTAGAAAAAAATAAAGGAGGGAGGCTCGAAATGAAAAATGAAAGAAGTTTTTGAAAAAAAGAAAAATTAAGCTAAACAATCAGATTGACCCTAAGTTCCCTTTAAAAAAATGTTACTGTAAGCTTTGACTTGATAGTTTTTCGGCATATCCTTCATTTGCTGCGTCAAGAACTTTTTCTAAATGATAAAACCGGTAAAAAAAGAGAAATACTGAAAAAAAGTCCAACCTTGAATAAGAGAATAACTCACAGGAGCGACTGTATCAAGACAGCAGTTCGTGCTTTCTCGAAATCATGCCTCATTTCTTCTTTTTCCTTACCCATCGACGCCAAAGTGCAAATCATATCTTCAAGCAAAAAAATGGATATACTGTTTCAAAAAAATAGTTTACCAAGAATCTTATTGATTGTATCCAAAAGCAAAGTTTCGGTGCCATCTCCCACGGATCTTTCTTGACTTTTATTGATCGAAAAATGTTAGATGTTTTTTTGAAGTACTAATAACCTGAAATTATTGGTTAAAACATGAAAAAAAAATGCGAAAAAAGGACTTTCAAATTCAAGAAAGGTGTGCAGTGCCGTCAAAATATATACAAAAACGCTTTTTTTAAATCACAACTTTCTTTAATGGGATTTCACCCTTTTGAAACTCTCTGGAAATATGATGACTGTTGATTGTAACACCGTGGTGAAAAACTTAGAAACACAGCTGAAAAAAAGTTTCAGAAAGATTGAGCTCTATACGAGGAAGTTGTGAGCGAAAAAAATATTTTTTTCCTCTTCTGACGGTACTGTATGAGCGTTACATTAGTTGTAAAATTAACATTTTAGAAATATTAAGTGAAAAAAAATAGACATAAAAATCAGAGAGAATATAACACACGAAAAAAAATTAAACAATTCAAGTAAAAATTTTGATGGCACGTAAATAGTGACCAATCGATAATCCGCGACCTCGCGCCGATATCGCGCCGGGAGTTTGCTAGAGCTGAGCGAGATGGCAGCGAGATATGTCGCTGCTATGTCGCGCCACTCTCGCTGCGATATAGTCCACGAAACTGGGTGATATTTCGGTCAGAGAATAAACCTTTTTTCATTTTGTAAGTACCTTACAAAATGAAAAAAAAAAAAACAAAAACGAATGTCCAACACATGATTGAATTTTTTTTGAATACTAGAGAAGAAAAAAAATTAAACAAACAAATTACCATCTGTATGCTGTATTCAAAGTAAGAGATTTGCATCTCACGGCATATACTTCAAACGCATGTTTATTTGAGGAATACGACATATTTGAGAATGTGGAAACACGGCCTGATTTTCTGAAAAATTTACATTCTAACTTTCTTAGTTGCCATAAATTTACGAGTGGCAGACTGAATAGTTTCCAGAAAAATTTTTAAAAGAAAAAGTGTCTAAATCTACCTCTATGAAATCATATTAAATTTTGCAATCTTTTCATCCATATCTGTACTTCGCTTTCCTGTACCGCACCTTCGTTTTCACCTTAATGTCATTTCTGTCAACGAATTTTCGAAAGTCTTTCTTATCCTCAAGAAGTGTAAAAAAGGCGGCCGTCCTTCTTTTTGTATCCGGCTTGCTCATAATCCGGGCGGAACAAAGTATTGGAGGCGTGGTCAGGAGGAAGCGGACACGAAGAGATTATCACAAAAAAGAGAGACTTGAAGTGCCGTTCCCAGGGCGACCGGCCGCTGTGTTTTTTTCCGTCGTAGCTCATCGAAGAATTCCGCCCGACAGGAAGCTTTTCACAATGAAACGTTTTATTTTGTTACTCGCCTTCGTTGCTCTTTCCTGTACTCATCCAGTTGCCGACAGATTCCAGGTAATTGTAATTGTCACTTGGAGTCAAAACGGCTCTATAAGAAAGTGTTTTTTTTTCCATCCTAATTGAATATAAATTTGTTTCGAAAACATCTTTCAGACTACTTTTTTCAGTATCTTGACCTGGAGTCTGAGAAACCGATGCAACACATACGAATCGGTGCCCATGGCATTATATCAGAAACAGATCATATGGACGGCCAGCCAACACAGCTGCAGAATCAGTGAGTCAAAATTTGTAGGTATAATTTATATACCGTATAAAGACACCTTTTTTTCTTGTTGGAAGATGATGTTTTTTTGTATTAGTAAGCGTAGCATGCGCTGCGTTTTGTTTGCGTCATCAATTTTTCTCAGAAGGTTATCTGGAATAAGGAACCTGTGACGAAAGACTGAGTTTGTCCTTTAGTCATGATCCTTTTCGCAGAACTCCCAATCGAACGAGATAACAAAAAAACATTCAACTTCTCTTGGTATAGGGAAAAGTTGATACACAAAGTTTGATGGTCTGAAAAAGAAAAAGTTCCGTTTCAAAGTAGGCTGTATTTAACTGTTGTGATTCTAAAAAACCCGAATCTACTGTGAATTTCGATGAAAAGTTTGAGTGATTCAGACATTTTCCACTCTCTTGAGAACTGAAAAGCTCAATGAGTCAAGCAACTAATTAGTTTTAGGGTGAGACTCGAGATTTTTCTCAAGAGCAAAAATTTTTTCTCATTTTTTTCCCAAATGCAGTCGATAAGCTGAGGTCTTTCCCTGATAAGGAGTTCGGTGGCAATTTTCGTGATATCCGGTGATTAGAAACGGCAAAAAAATGACCACTCCAATTATTCTCGAAAGGTTTCTTGCGTGAGAAGCGGAACTGAACTTTTTCTTGTTTCATGATGTAGTACTGAAAATTGAAGTTCGTCGGGGCAACTTTTCTTTTTTGAAACAAAAGGAAAATGGGAAATAAACAGATAAGCAAGAAGTAGTCTAATGAACTATGTCCCTGATTAGCTTTACTTTGAATAAGTTATAGTTATGAACAGAATAGAGGTATCAGAATTGCAGTGAAAAAAAGATTTGTTGAACCATCACGCCTGAAAAAAAAAACTCCTAAAACCAAAAAACGTTACAGTCCGCAGTTGGTGGACGACTCGGTGCTAGCTCAACGACTGCAAGTGATCGAGCTGAGCAGCGAGGAGGACGGAGACTCGGCTTCTGAAGACGACGTCCTCGCCGACATCGCCGAAGTCGTCGACGAGCCACTGACGACGTCGAAGCCGGAGGAAACGCCGCCCGTGGCTCCCGCCTACACGGGCTACCGGATGACGCACTGGCGAATGCACGTCGCCGTCGTCGCCGTCGTTCTTCTGCTGCTGTGCATCGCGCGTCTCATGCACAAGACGCTCAAGACGGAGGACGAGTGCCGCGGATCCCGCTACTATGATCATCCTTTCTCCCAGATGCACGAAGAAAAGTAATGACCAAGACGCCTCCGTTTTGAGTCAACGACCGCTTCTCGCAACTACAGGTTTTCTTCAGATATAGTTTTTACGGATATATCATAATTGATTTTTGATATATCATAATCGATTTTTTTTTATTACTGTATACCCTTGATCTCGGTGTTAGTTTGAGAAATCCTTTTTCAAACCTTGTTCTCAAGTTTTGTCGCTCACTTTGTTTCCCATGTTAGAGTCTTAAATGTCCTCACAAAGCCCTCAGATTCCATCCTGATTTGGAGATAATGCTCCACGCGATGTATTCCGAACAATTAATTCGATGATTTTCATCCTTTATTATCATTCCAAACATAACACTTTTGCGAGGCAAGTATGTACAAATTTCAAAACTTCAAATGGTTATCATGAGTTGTTTAACTTATTTTTTTTTTTCTGTTCACATGCTCTCCCAATGGTACAGATTTCTAAAATAAACAGAAGGCGTCAACAAAAAATCCTGGGTAGTAGCAAGTTTTCTGGAGACAAAATACACGTGTTCTTTTCAGGAAGAAATTCTTTCGAAATGAAAAAGTTGGGTTCCTGGGGTACAATAAGTTATGTGGATGGCGGGGATCAGTTGTAAAGCTTGAGGGAGAGCTGCCGACCCATCTGAGCTGGAGCTCCGAGATAAGTCTGGCCGTTGTCGACGACAAGCAGCTCTCCCGGCTGGAGGACCTCCGTCGTCAGGTTCTGGTAGCAGATCCGGCTCAAGGCCTTCATGCTCCGATAGAGCATGTCGAGGCTCGCCGTCGTGATTTCGGCAGTTCGGAGGGCGTTGTTGAACACCGACTGGAAAAATTGTTCATTCATTTCAAAAATTCAAAACTTCAAAATTACAAAAGGAAGATAAGCCCTATTCACAGAAAATCTCATCCTCACAGGAAGAGAGTGTTATTAAATGAGAAAAGAGAACAAAAGAACCAAAAAAAGTCACCATCGAATAAAAATTGTTTTACAGCCAGAGCACATATGAAAGCAGAGACAGTACTTTTTAAGCTTATGTTTGAAGTTTTCTCTTCTTCTGTGAAGGCTATTCATTCGAAAAAAAATTCTCCCATAATAATTCTAATTTTCCCGAATTAAAACGAACCGTCATGACTTGACCATCGTAGACCTGGGCGACATTGTGCGAAGAATTGAAGAATCCTTGTTGATATTCGAGAGGCGTGTTCACCAGAAATCCGAACTCTTCAGGATTTGTGTGCGACATGATCTCCAAACACGTCACCGCGTCCACCAGATGCACTTTGGCGTTTGGAGTTCTAGCCTCGACGCCGATGATCGACGGAACCTGCAAGAAGTTCCGTACTATTTGACTAGAAGTGAGTCGGGCTACCCGCTGGAAGTGAGGCCAAACGGTGCCGAGCTCGGTGGCAAGTTCTCCCCAGGAGACAGTAGCCATGTGCGAGTTGTCGGGCTTTTCAGGAGTATCTTGGAACCTCCAAGGCTTCGGCAATACCTAAATGTCACACTCGTACATCAGAAAGAGAGGATTCTCTATACCCGCTTCGGGATCAGGTTCTTCTGAACGGGAGGCGCTTTTACCGAAGTATGGTCTCGCAGGAACTTTGAACTGTAGCAGGAGCTGAGGAAGGGAGGCCAGATGAGGTTCAAGTTATTCTCGTTGTGGTCCACATTCTGGAAAGTGAAAAATGAGCTGAGATTCTTTCAGAAGTAGTTAACTAACCCTTGGGGTGGCGTCAAGGTCAAGGTGGACGAGCGAAGGCCGTCGGTTGCCGTTGTCTCGGAGCCAGACGTAGGTGAAGTTGGCGCAGACGCCGTCTTCCCACTCGACGCGGACGCCGCGCGACAGACGCTGAGCTGATTTCAACGCGTACATTTCTTCAGTTTCGGGTTTCTGTGGCTTGCAGCTGTGCAATGAAGTGTTGCCAGCTGAATAAGGTTTATTTTTCAATGAAAACTGAAGTAGTAAAAATTTGTTGAAGCGATTGTCCAAAACCAAATTAAGCTTTATGAAGGTTATTCAATCTTTGAAGGCAGGTTCAAAGATGTTGATCAATTTTTCCCTGCTTTTTCGAAAAATTGATGGATATAAATATTGATGGAAAAACTATGCACATAGAGATGAACGGAGAAAAAAATTTCAAAAGAAAATGGGATAAGATGTAGAATATTGTTGAAAAGACATTCTAACAAATAAAAATTTGAGCAAAGAATTAGTACCATTGATGAAAAAGACTAAAAACTTTTCACTTTAGAAATATATTACTTGAAAGATTTTTTAAATAAAATTTTGAAAAAAAGAAGAGCTCAAACTTGAGAAAATATGCAAAATTATGATCAAAAAAGGAGCCTTGAAATGAGAAAAATGGCGAGAAAGACGTTCATTCAAAACGACTGGCGGCGCTATCAACAAGTCGTTATCAACTGCGGTCGTCACGCGGGCTGCCAACTAAAATACACGCCAGGAGTACTTTGACTTGGAGCGGATGGGATTCCCCGACGGAAAACAAGGCCTCTCCACAAAACAATGAACTTTGCGCGTTCTAAAGGGGCTTCTCCGTGTTGTTTTGTCCTTTTGCAGCACAAGTGCGCCGGTTTTTGAGATTCTCATGACAGAAAGGTCGATTTGGCATGTCCTTCGTTTTTCGTTCTGTGGTGCGTTTGAGCAAAGTACACAGAAACAAAAGTGGAAGTGAACTTTCTGCAGAAGACTTCCATAACTTTCAAGTGTTTTGGTTAGTTCCAAAAAAATTCCAATGTATTTCTAATTTCCAAGATTTTCTTATGATATAATCGAGAAAAAAGCCAGGATGTCAGTTGACGCCTTCTACGATATGATTTATTTGATTTTTTTTAAGTACTAGAAAAATTAAAACAAAACTTTCTACAAACTAATTCGAAATATTTCATAATCTCCACCCCTAAGTTCTGATTTGTTTGCATTTCTATGTACGTTACCACTAAAATAATGATAAAAAAATAGAGAAATATGCTTAAAAAAACCTTAGGTTATAAAAAATGTTTAATTTAATAAAAAGTCGAAGAAAGAATCAAAAGAATTTCGTTCTGATGGCAAAAATGTTGATTTGCTTTAACTCTCACAAACAAACACCTCTTAATAAATATTAAACAGCGTCAGAAATGTCATCTGATTCTAGAAAAATTCCTGAGAAATTATGGGAAGAAAAAGCCGTCGTCTCGTGAGAATCACGGGAAACTCCGCTGTCGGACAGATGTTGTGGGGCAAGAACAAGTGAAACGAGTATCACAAAAACACGGGGAACCCCATACACACTATAATGCCATGTTTTATTGCTGTCGGTTGTAACGTGAAAATATTCCCCTTACATCTTTCTTTTCTAAAACTTACATTTCCCTCTAACATCTAACAGAAGTTGAATGAAAAAAAAGTTCAGTTTGATAAAGAAAAAAAGTAAACCTTAGAAACATTTATACGTGAAATGAATAAAAGTTGAAAAAAATTTTTTTAAGATAAAATATGGAAAAAAAATATCAAAAAAAGGAGCCTTTTAGATAAAAATATGGAAAAAAATATAGAATAGCATTAATTTGAAAATGTAAAGTCTGTCTGGATGAGAAAAATACTGTCAAACAATACCGATAAGGCTGCTTCTGTCGCGAAGCCTCAAACTGATTTGAGAGGTGAAAATATTTTTTTGAAGGCTACCAAACATGATGAATGGTTCCTCAATATTTCTTTTTTTGTTTTTAATTAAGTTTTACTCTGAAAGTTATTCCTTTTTGAAAAACGCTTCGCCGGAAAGGAGATCCGGGAAATATACCTAAAAAAAGTTATGAAAATAGCTGTTCAGTAAGAAAAAAATATAGAAACAGAGTAGCGCTTTGTAGATTCAGAATATGAAAAAGAAAATCAAAATTCCAATGATAGAATTGAATTCGTTAAGGACTTGTAGAATTAAAAAAAAAGCGAACTGAATCCTATCTTGTTCATCATTCATCTAGCCAGCGAATCAAGAGGGAAACTTTGAGCAGTCGTGATCAATTAAGAAAGTCGCGAACAGTAATGTTCATGAGCACGGCCAAGAATACGAAGGTAACTGAAAGAAAAAAAGGAAAAAGTAAATGGATTGGAAGGAAAGGAACTGGCGTCGGTCGGCAGTCAGCTGGTCTCGGGCCACCGTCCATGCCGCCGCCACGTGCTCCTTATCGCTTTTTTCGTTCAACCTTTCCTCTTTTTTCAACGCTTTCTTTTGTCTCGCTACACTCTTCTGGTGTAAAGTAATAGGGTGGATTGGAATCTTCAATTTTAAAAAACGAATGAAGAAATTTATAAAAAAAACGGTTGAAATTATGGTCAGAATAAGGTATACATTTTTTTTTTCTCTGTATAGTATGCTTGGAAACTTTTGCCTCCTTTAAGTTGATGTTCAGCTCGAAAATCTTTCCATTTTCCTTCTCATTTCACGTCTTAAATAATCACTTTGAAATCAAAAGTGCGCGAAAGTTTCGAAAATATTGACTTGTAATAAAAGAGACAAAATAAAAACAAGGTGATTTTTGAAGACGCTTTTGTTGCAGACAACCACGTGAAAATCTGTTTGTTTGCCTTTGCAGCTGAAGTGATCTCATATCTGTTATATTGCTGTTCTTTTTTATTTTCAAAGTTTGACTGATGGTTAAAAGATCAGAAATCCTTTGTACAAAAGTAAAGTAACAGGGGTTGAGTATTCTCGCTCTCAGAATTTCAACAAAAAATCTTCGTTTTTATCAAAAAGTTGAATAGACTGGAACGAGAGATGAAACCTGATATCGCGGTACTCATGAACAAATTTTTTGTCAGAGCATCACTGAGAAATTAAAATAAAGTTCAATGAAGTATTGGAATCTTTCAACGAAAGGATTGGGCGCACAAAACGCTGCATATTTTAATAACTCAGAAAGCTTACGGTAAGTGTTCAAAGAGAGAGAATAGGCATGCGGATCGCCAATAGATAAAAAACGCAAAAATAATTCGGTTTTGGTAGGAAACTACTCGAATCACAGATATGCCGAAGTGTGGGCCGGGGACACACCGAAAAAGTGGGCGTGCCCACAAGACTCCGCCTTCATTTCTTTGACTCGGACTTCCCCGTATCAAAAAAAGGTGCATCGAACGAGCAACACGTGATTATCACGGATACCTGATAAAAATTAATTGATTCTAACATTAAATCCTTTTTTTCTTCGAAAGTTCGCAGTAATATAACCTCTTCCCAATGTTTTTGGCTAAAAAAATTTTCGGACCTTGTGCGGCGTTTCTTTTGCTTTGAAAACGTTCTTTTTTTAGATGCATTATTTCAAACCTTTAAAAAAATTTTCGTTCCTTCAAGTAAAAATTAGGGAAGTCAACTTTTTCAAAACTGTCCTAACGGCCAAAAATCTTGCAATAAACCTTTGAGAAAAAAAATCAAGAGAACGCGAGAAATGAAATACGATCAGGTTGAGACAATCAGAATTCCTATTGGTTTCGACGAAAGGGTCCGGAAACTACTGAAAAACCAGTTTCGGAGGTTCATGGAATGGTAAAAAAAAGAGGTTTTTGGTGTCACTCGTTAAATTATCAACAATTTTTTTGCAACACGATAATCAGTTCAAAATTGATTGAGGGAATTTATATCTATTTTATTACTGAGATTATTAAAAAAAAACTCATGATAACTTCGCTTATTGGAAATTAGTCTCCCGTTTTTTAAACGTTTTTTTTTCGAAGGCTTTCTAAATTTCAAAGTGTGTTTTTCGAACCAAAACTGAAGTTTGAAGACGACTGAGCACGAAAAAGTTGCACAATAATCTTTCTTTCCCATTTCTCGTGTACTTTGATATTATATGAGATCGCCTTTATTTTATGACTTTTGAGTATTAAAAACGGAAAGTTCACAAATCTCAGTGAACTTCATCAATTAAGAAGAGCAGTTTGTACCCAATTCTTCTCTGATAAGAAACTGATAAGAGGACAACGTGACTTCTTTGTGTCTCGCAACCAAAAGATTTTTTGATTGATCACGGGTTTCGAAGCGGTGCAATTCCTTATTTCCTTCTGCAAAATTTCAGAAAAAAAGGTTAAAGAAAAGAAAAATAGTTCATGAATCTCTTCTTTGATGTCTATGACTTCTATGAAAAGATTGAAGGGAAGACAAATTTTTACAACATATTTGAACTCAGCCTAAACCCAGGCGCAGAACAAGTCTGCGCCTAACTGACACTTTGTGGACATGAAAGTAACCTAATTAAAAACAGTCTGCCAATTTTTTTCATCAATGAAATTCAAAGAAAACTTTTAGGAAAAAATCTCGATGAATTGAGGTCTTTTCTCGTTGCAAGCCGAATAGAAAGTCAAAGTGCACCGAGTGACTGATTACCGTGTGGATCCGATGGTGCAAAGTACAAACTTTGTGTAAATTCGAGCGGAGTATGTTGGGAGACAAATAGATAGAAGTTAAAAATTGCGGAGAAACACCGAAATATTTCGAGTTTTAAATATGAAACGTTCCAAAAAACAGGTTAATCTGCTTTCTGCTAATAGAAAAAAAAAAAATCAAATAAGACTTGAAAACACATTTTTTCCACTTTTCATTGATTGCAGAACGTGCAACAACGATGGTCACATGTGTATGTTTCCGTTTCCTTTTCTATGCCAAAAAAAAAATATTTTAGGCCATAGTTCAGTATGGGATTCGCCCTATAAACACGCTTTCTTTCCGAAAATTTCCTGATTGAAAACAAATTCTTCGATTGTCAACAGAACAAAGTCCAAGATATGGAGCAGCATCGCTTTACTACAGCGAGTTTTTTCGCATTTGTTGGCCTCTAGTTTATCGGCTCTTTGCAGTTTCAGGACTTGCTGACAAGGAAAGTCAACAAAGCTTCAGGGCAAAAAGTCGTTCTCGTGACGGTTGGCGTATCGAAAACCGATTTTCGCTGGAAAACAAAGATCCAGGCGGTATTGCGATAGCGAATTGCCAAAAATGACATTATCAAAAGTGACACATTAATGGGAAAGTGCCAACAAAACTGGTCTTGAATGTTTCGGGTTGTTTTCAGATTTCCTTTTGAAAAATAAAGATTTGGCAGGAACTAGAGAAAAGAAAGCCGACACAGTAAAGAGGAAGGTAGTTGACCTTTTTGTGGAAGGTCAAACCGGCGGATCTTCTCTGAGTCTCTTAATAAATGAAGCTATTTCTTCTGGGGACGCCGTTTGCAGCTCACGTGAGCGACACGTGGGAATTACTGATGGAGGGGTTCCCCAGTCCGCTATTTTCGATCGAGATTCAAATAAACCACTCTGGCGATTAACTAAAATTAAAATTGCGCCATGGATAAGAGAGACGGAAGAAAAATTAAAAAATTTTCGGACAAAATTTTTTTTCATTTTCAGTCTATTCCCAAGTTATTTCATCCAGCCCTGAGAAAATTGAAGCCGATGGTAAAAGGGAGTCAGTCGCCAAACTGTTGCAAATTAGCAATAGAACTTGCAGTTTGAAGGATGAGTCCATTGATCTGGCTCCATAACACAAGAAAAAATCGTTTTTATATTAGATGTAAAACCTGTGCACCACTCTTTCAGACCTAACCAAGATTCATGAGTCGGGCCAAAGCGACTGTTTGTGAAGGTAAAAGAATCAAAATTAAAAAGAATGAAACCTGTCATTCTCGTTGTTTTTGAACATTTAGAAGGAGCTTTTCTTTTGCATTTTCAAAAAAAAGAGAAGAGAAAATGAAAAACAATTTCAGTTGCTTTCAAGAACTTCAAGTGATACCTGGTTACGGCTGAAGCAGCGGAAGTTTGAAGACAGTCGTACGGATCGATTTTTTATTTAAAAGCATCCTGAAAAAAAAAATTAAAAGAATAATATCATTATTAGCTCAATATTGAAAAATTGAACAGTATTTCAAAAATTAGAAATATTCTAGCAGACGATTCTAATTGTTCGCATCTGAGCATTTGCAGTTTTTTTCTATTCTCCGCACTCCAATAAAAAAACTAAACTGGCATCAAGTTCTCGAATATATACAGTTTTAAAACTATTTTCACTTTTACCAACTTTGCAATGGCTGGCGGGAACGATGTGCTTTTTTTCGTTCTATGATGCTATATTATTTTTATATTTCGAATTGAGGTCTTGAAATAATTGATATTAATTATAAAAAAATAACGTACTTTCGATTGTTGATGTATTCTCTTGTTCCTTCAAAGATTTTTTTACTGAAGCATGAGCGCTTCAATATTTTCTTCGGCAATATTAGAGCTCCTGAAAAAAATATTATAAATTCGAGAAAAAAATTGTTAAAAAATAATAAAGTCTCTCTTTTCAATAAAAAAACTATGTGTATTTTTATAGTATATCAATTAATTTGGTGTCGCCGTGCGATAATTTATTCAGATCTTTCGAATTGCAAGACTGTTTTTTTAAGAGCGTCTCGAATGGTGTGAGAGCCGGTTTCATGACTTTTCTTGAAAATGAAAGTGCCTAACGAAACGGAACTTTCAGAAAATCTCTTAAGACGTAAATGCGCTGTTAACAGCTTTCAACTAATAACATGTTATTAGTTGAAAAATTTATTTGTTTCGAATTAGCTCGTCGAGTCTGTACTGGTGACACCATATGTGCTCCGCGGCGAACGCAGATTTCCTTTTTTTTTTTTCAAATTTCTCGTCCTTCTCTTCACTTGATTGCTTTTTTCTATGCCTTCTTCTCGGTTCTAAACGCAGGGAAAACAGAAAATTTGTACGATAACCTTGTAGTCAACACAATTTTGCATAAAGCTCACATAATGTTTGCTTCCAGATGCAAAATAGTCTACTGGAAATCCTGGTTTAAAAAAATGTATTCCGCTAATGAGAGTTTTCTAGTTTAAATGCTTCCCATTATGAGTTTGCTTCAATAAGATTTTCCAGATTTTTTGTCTCAGAACTCTGCAGAACCCGAAGATTTTTCGGGTCAATCATTTGAACAAAAAAAATTTGAAATCTTTTTTGCAGAACTTAATGGGTCGAAAAAGCCGGACCTCCAAAAGTACAGACGATGAAGAGAACGTGAGAAGAAGAAGCCGTTCAGAACGATCAGATCGACGTCGGCGCTCTGATCGCAGCAGAAGCCGCTCGAAGTCCTCAGAAAAAGTTAGTTTTCAAGTCAATAGTCTTGAAATACTTTTCACAGAAGAGCACATGGCGATTGACTGAAATGGCTCGGAGTTTGTTTGCAAGCTCGTCTAGCTCAAAGATTCCTGAGGCAGAAGGATCTTCGCAAGATATTCAAACGGTTGATCCAGAAGACAACGTCTACGTACCTTTCACACCATTTCCACCCTTTGAAACTTTTGTCGATGTGGACAGGGAAAGGTAGTTTTCAATAGAAAATAGCTTTTATTCGATAAAAAATGGAAAATTTTTTGGCTTTAATTTTCAATCCGATTTGACTCTGAATTAAGCTCAAAGAGATTTTTTTCAGCGCCCGACGGAAATTTGAAGAGGAAAGTCGGGTCGGTGACGTCCTCTATGTCAAGGTCTGAGGAAAATCTGGAAAGGGTTGAAAAAAACCTGAAACTTTGAGGTTTTGCGATGTGACGTAGCCGGCGCTTATGTCAAGCCGTTGTGTTACGCGAAACGTCTGAAACGTGATTTGGAATGGCTGAGACTCGAGGTTTTCTTTCATATTTCTCCAATAGTATGAAAATTTGACTTTTTTTCAGCTGCCGATCCTTCAAGCTTCCATGGACCGAAGAGTCAAAATAGACGATATCATTCGCGTGGGCGTTTTGTCCACAAATCCACCGAAATATGCTTTTGCCCAGGTAATACTTTTGTTGGTTTTGCCTAGTTTTTGAGGTATTTTTCCTTTTTTCTTCCCCTTGCTCAATTTTTGATCGTTCTAATCGCCAAAAATATTGAGGGCGCTGCGTCGGTTGCCGAAAATGAGTTGCCTGAGTTTTTCAGGTGAGCAATTTTCACCTCGTGAGGTTGATTTTGAGCTATTCATCTTTTGTTTTTCATTTGAAAAGAGGCGGGATAACAAAAAAAAAAAATTGTTTACAGCAAAATGCTGGTTTTTACATGTATACAAACTTTTTGTTTTCAAGTTTTTTTGAATTAAAGCAAAAAAGACTAACTTATAAAGGGAAAAAAGCTGTTCTAAAAAGTTACAAAGAAGTAAAAAAAAAACCCATAAAAATTTTCAGTGTTATTCGCGTTCGAGTTTAATTTCTTTTTTTTTGATGCTCACTTTTATTTTCAGAGCGCAGTGAGTTCACAAAAGGTTTTCAAACAAAAAAACAAAAAAAAGTTATTGATATAATCAAATCAGAAGATTCCCAATTGAGATTTTTTTCAGAGAAGCGAGAAAACTGGAGGACACGAAGTTCCGCGAATTCGCCAACGAACGACCCGACCGTTGCAATCCTTATTTGGCCTCGCAGTTGGGCGTTTCAGAAATCTCGCTCCATTCTTTCCTATTTTCTCCTCACACAGAGGTTTTATCTTTATTTTTTTTTCCACTGAAAGTAGTTTTTCTAAAAAAGAAAAAAAAAACCTATGGCGTGTGTTATTGGATAAGCGAAAAATGTTTCAAAAAGGGAAAGTGTTTTTTTGGCGCACCAAAGTTGCTCCAAAACAGTTCTACTTTTTCTTTTGGAGCAATAATTTTGCTTTTCAGAACAAATTTTCGTTTTGTTCGATGAACACGCCATTTTTTAAAGATTGTCGTTGTTTTCTTAACTAGAAATCGTAAATATGAAGTTATGGGAGAACATATTGGCTAGATTCTCGTTTGAATCACTCTTTCCACTCAATTGAGTTAAGCTCAAAAAAGTTGGAGTTGAAACATTTCCTTTTGAGGACATATCTGAGCCAGCATCTTCGATCAGAAAGAAGCAGGATAATTTGATGGCCGAAAACGATGTCAATCGAGTCGGTTTCTATAAAGTTTTTGGAAAGATGAAGGCGTGTTCAGGGGATATCCGAAATGAAGTCGGGAAATTCGAAAGCCGCGCTTGTGCTGTTCGACGACGTCATATCGAAGTTTCCAGAATTCGTCGATGCCTACGTCTCTCGCGGCGCTTTGTCAGATTTTCAATCTTTGCACATCGTTTCTATAGAACTAGCTTAGTATTGAAAAAAAAAACAATTTGCGATGACTCCAGAAAAGAAAAAAAATAATAAAAAAAGAAAATTTGTAGACATTGGAACATGGGCGATTATTGGCGAGCGGAGCGGGATCTCAAAAAAGCGATCGAAATGCAGCCGGATCATCCAAACGCCAAAACTTACCTCATCGAAACTCTAATTAGCTACGCAAAAACGTTGGTTTTCCATGTTTCATCGGATGATAATGTTCAGCTATGAAAAAGATTCCCCGCATAGCTAAAAAAACACGGCAGACTTTTAAGCGTATATCTATAATTCTTCTATTCTAGTTTCGAAGTGAAAGAGGATTGGGAAGAAGCCAAGGCGAAATACGAGAGCGTTCTGCGACATCGCGAAGATAGGCGTGCCCGTTCAGGATTAAAAACAGTCAGCGAGAAAATTGAACGACGAAAACGAAACCGAAGTCCTTCCGCGGAGATTGGTAACAAAACATGGGACATTCTAACCAAGGTGAAAGATTGTTGCAGTTGGAGAGATGTCAGCGAAAGACAGAAAAAAGATTCGGGCGGAAGATCGTGAGAAGAGGCGGAGTGCGCAGGAACGCGAGAGGGAACTCGCGGAAAGAGAGAAGGAGAGGGCGGAGAGAAATCGAAGGATCGGCGAATTCGAAAAGTTTTTCGCCGGGCTCCGAAAGTAGTCTGGATATCTGCCAATCATTTTTTCATCTTCAATCTAGAGTTTCAGATGCTATTTTTCAGTTCATATATCCACCTCTGATTGATTTCGATTTTAAAAAGAACATGGTAAATTTGAGATCAGATGTCTACAGTTTAATATCAATCATATAGGCATTTTTAATTTGAGTTCAAGAAATTTGATTTTTTTTTCTATGCTTAGCACGGGTTGCCTCTTTTCATTTGGATTATCCGCAAAGAAGATTTTTTTTCTTCTTTTGTACTCCAATTTTTCACGGTTAAACTGTGAAAGGCCTAATTTTTAACTTAATAACTATCTGTAGGATATACTATGCGCATTGTCTCAGGTTCAGATAATTTGAAATCAAAAAGGGCGAAAGAATCATTGAAATATACCCTCATCAGCGAAAATTATATACAGGGCTTTCCTTAACTTCTAATTACTTCCTATAGTTCCAAATTGAAAAGAAAAGAAGATGTTCTGAACTTTGATCATCTCCTGTTCGCAACCGAAAGATTTTTTCTTCATCTTGGGAACTTTTCCCGCGATAAAATCACAAAAAATCTTTTTTTTTTCTTCATTTCAATAATCAAACGTTTTATCAAAAGCCGATTATGTGATTTACAAACCTGTCAAATTATTAATTCCAGACGTTGCTCCTCTTTGATTGTTTTTCAACCAGCCACGTTGTCGTCTTTTTCTTCATCGTTCATTTATTATTATTTTTCAATTGTTTTGTTTTTTATTCGATTGTTGCCTTTTTCGTTGTCTCATGTTCATTGCCCCGATGAAGCCCAGTTCCAGTTGCCTTGCTTTTTATTTCAAATAAATTTTCCCTTCATTTTTGATTAGTTTCGATTTTCCTCAATTAGATTTGGTTTTGCACCAAGAATATTTGAAGCAAAGTTCTATTCTACTCACCGAAAATTTTTTTCTATTTTTTTCATTTCAGATTGATTTTTTTCTCAAACGAAAATTCAAATATTTCCCTGATTATTTTTAATACGAAATTTGTTTGACTAGGAAATGCGGACGGAGCCACGGGGTCTTTCAAATTCTCACCACGTTTCGTTGTCCCGGTCCGTCTGCATTCATTCTTCGCTTCAGTTTGTCGATTTGGTCATCCAATCGCTCATGATAAGGTTTTCCTCTTCATTCTCATCGTGATAGTTGAGAAATCTCATTTTAGACACGGGTTCTTGAACTGCCCGTTGACGTTGATCCCAGATCCAGCACCTCAAGGCTTGATAAAAACGCTCAACGGATTTGAAAATGTGAGATTCGAAGGGTTTTACAAGTTCATTATATTTTTTAGAGTTTCAAGACTTCTTGAGACGAAAAAAAAACAAAGGAGTTTTAGTCTTCAATTAAGCATTCTGCTGTTTCTATTTTTGTCATCTTTTCCTACTTTCAGATACGAAAAGAACTCCGCGACCTTTTTCGATCGAAACACCGATTGACGGTCAGAGAAGTTGCTGTTTTTTTGTGGGCAGCTCCCCGATCCGGACTTCTTTCTCCTATCGTTAGTTTTTTTGGCATGTTTTTTTCAAAAAAAGGAAAGGAAAAGTAGAAAGTTAAAGTTTCTAAACGAAAATAAAGTCTAGGAACTCGTATTCTAACTTTAACTTTGATGACGTTCTAGTTCTGATTTTGGACATTTTTTTTTCAAGAAGTAATTAAAAAACTTGTTCAGATGTAGGCAGGAAGCGCCTTTTGTCTATTTCAATCAGTATTAGTGAGCATTGAGAGGTTCAAAAACTGGAAAAAGGACAATTTTAACGTCCTTCAAAGCTTAATGCCACTAAGGCATAGATAGAAATCAATTTTTGCTTCATTCAACACATAGAAAGACTTTGTGAGACTTTTATCAATCATCTCTTACGATTTTTTTAAAATCATCTCTTACGATCTCTTACGATTTAAAAAAAACAGTTCGATGAACGATTTTGAAGAGGACCTTCTTCTATTGGTTTCTCTCCGAGAGAAATAAATAAAATTGAAATTAATTTTTTTCCAGGGATTCCGATCAACGTGTGCGATGCTCAGGATTCCACACACGAATGTTGCGGATCGCCATGTGGAGAACTGAACGACGTCGACAAACGCAAAATCAACAGACAGTTGTTCATGGTACTGCTGTCCGTCATAATTCTTTCAAACTCTCTGATCGAAACCCATTAGGCTCTTCCAATCGAACCAATCAAGTCTCACAACCAGCGGCTGTTCGTCTATCTCTTGGGCTCCGACGGCATGGTTTCCGAGTTTGTCGAAGAAGAGTTGGTTTTTTTGTTTATTGCGTACTGTTCGCATTTCGTAGAGCTGTTTGTCGAATATAATGAAAAATTGCCAAGAATAGTCGCGCCACGGTCGCAGGTGGAATGGCTCGACGAGCAAGCTTCGAAGAAACCGCTTCGCAGCCATTCCGCCTCGAACCATTCCGCCTCGGACCATTCCACGTGCGACCATTTGCTTCCAAAGCAAATTAAGTGAAATAAAGGGATATATCACAGATTTTCACTATTGGCTAGAAAAAGCTTCGCTCACTCGGCTTGATTCGGAAAACTAAATGAATATCAGTTTTTTTCCAAGCTCTGTTTTTGAATTTTTTTAATATATTGAAATTATCTTTGAAACTTGAGTTTCCAGCGAAATCGACTGGAGTTCGAGGGCTTGGAGCGACGTGATTCTGCGCCACGACGGCTGCAATTGTGACGAAGGACCGGATTCTGAGTTTCGGAAAGAGTTTGATGACGTCACGGCGGCTGAGAAACCAAGAAAATGGCTTCGCCTCGTTCCTTTCATGGTTCAGGCCAAAGAATGAAAATTTTTCCGATCAAATCCAATATTTCTCTGCGTTACATGACATAAGCTTTGTTAAAAAAGTGTTTTCTACTTAAAAATTATTCACTTTCCTTATTCTCACTGGTTGGGTCAAATTTTCTTTTTCCACTGTTCAACAGTTCCAGTTTATTTCTTCTCACTTGACTAACTCTGGAATGACGTTTTGATTATATGTTCTGCGATCTTGTTTTTTCTTATTCACTTATCTTGCAATTTCTTGGATCTCAAATTCCTATAAGGTTACTTCATATGCGGCTTGAACGTTCTTGTTTTTTTTTTGTTATCGAATAAATTTTTTGTTTTTTATTTGTTAAAGGTTTCTCTTGGTTTAAATTCCAAGATTGTATTGACGTTTTGGAAAAAATATAGTGTAGTTTTGTTGATTTGGGTTTGAGCGAAAATTCGAATGATGTGAATTTATAAAAAAAAAAAGCGGAGTCATATATTTTTGTGCAAAAAAATTCACTTTCACTATCTTGAAGTTTTTTTTTACTGTTTTATCGAACATTGAGTTAACTATGGACCATAATGTAAAACACAGTTATAAGCAATAGGCAAAAAAAGTTTTCAAACTTGAAAAAATCTCAATGTTTTTTTTTCTTGAAGGATGGCTGGTTAAGACATGAACAACAGCTTATGAATGTTAAAAAATTTTTCCAGAAATTTTACAAACTAAATATATAACTATTTTCTGTTTTTCAATTGAAAATTACAAGCATTTTGCAGCCCCCGATGCATCGTAGGTGAAGATATTTGGAATGCTTCGGCTTTTTCTGCTTCTTGGCGTCCTGCCAGCTGTTTTGATTTCTGGAATGTGAGCAGACTTTTTTTTTCGATTGTCCACAACTTTGCTGATTTCTTGAAGTTTGGTGTTCAGCGGCAGAGACTGCGAAAAATCGCGACTTCACTGTCGTTTCCCGGATGATTGTCGCCTCGGAGAAACTGTGACTGTGAACTGCACGACAGGGAAGGAGTGCGGCCCTCAGAAAAGCCTCGTCAAGAAGGCCGAGTGCAGGTTCAGCAATTTTCTCGATGTTGCCCATTCCGCGCCAAAACAAATTGACAGGTTGTGAGGCTCATAGCCTATCAAATTACAATTTGGACGAAAAAACTTGGCAAATTTGTACTGATTTGCATAATGGTATACCGCGTTAAACTTTTTTCAAGGCTCTCAATCATTTCTCCGAGTCTTTCTGAATTAAAATCAAAACTTACTCCGGGCTGAAAAATTATTTTTCATTTTGTCAACTCTGCCTCCATGCAGTCCATGCAATTTCGGCGTGCGCTCTCAAATTCGAACCCAAATGATGATATCATCTTTTTAATAGATATTTTGTTTCCCTTAGACAGAGGTCTTGACGCGCTTTTCATTTTTGTTTGGTAGCACGAAAAAATTGATCTCAAAAAAATCTCAGAATTTTTGAAATCTCCCACGGCCGTGCTCGAAAAATATCGAAATTGGGATCTCATTTTCATCTGCGTTCACTAGACCGTCTTTTTGAGGTTTTGTTGGCAAACGCGGCCCGAAGATCACGACTGCAAACCGGTCACCAACTGCTCGACGAGCAGCGGCCGTCTGCACAAAACCTTGTGTCGGGTTATTTTCCACGCTTCCAATCTGAATTTCTCATCTTTTTTTGCAGGTGCATTCGAATGTGATTTGTATCGGAGTCCGAAACTTCCACAAGAAAATACGGTTTTTTTGAAGTTCTTTTTAATCTGAAAACGGTAGATTTTTCAGTTGTAACTGGTCGTCGGGCCACAGTTGGTCGCGCACAATGTTTCTTTCCGTTGTCGTCGGTCAGTTTGTAAAATATTGTATATTTTTCATTCTGGGCTTCTGAGGATTTGTCTATTTCAATTTTTTTCACTCCACTCAAAAGTTTGCTCATAAGCGAGAAAAAAAAGAAAAAAGAAAAATCTCTAATTCTAAAAAATGTCGTTCAAAAAGTAAAATTTCTCTCCAGCAACTGAATTGGATCCTTTCACTGATTCTACACTTTCTAATTTTTTGGGCAAAAAAATTATTTTATTTATTTTTTTAAACTTGAAAACTTCTCTGAATAGCTTTTTGAAAAAAATGGTTTCAGATCCTTCTTTAAAAGTTTTTTTATCACTTTTTTTATCACGAATTGCAAAAATGTAAGAGCAGAAGCTTGCTAAATTTCATGTTATTTGAAGCAGATGTTTCAAATAAAGTACTGCGAATTCATTCATGTCCGCTGGATATCATAATATTCACCTTTGTATAGTCAATGTTTCACGACTTGAAAGGCGAGGGAGGCGGGGCAAGGGGCGGGACGCGTAGCGTGTGCGTACGCGGTTCTTGGCAGGAGTTCAATTCAACCGCCAGCGAGCATTCAGAGAGCTCATTTTTCGCTTTTTTCATTCCTTTTTCAATTAATTATTGATTTTGTTCATATGTTCATCAAAAAATAGTAGAAAACATTGAAAAAGAGTGGTTGCCAAGCTTTTTAAATATTCGGAGGCAATTAAATTGAACTCGTGCCAAGAACCGTGTACGCACACGCTACGCGTCCCGCCCCTTGCCCCGCCTCCCTCGCCTTTCAAGTCGGGAAACATTGACTATAGTAGAGAATTAACGAAATCAACGATTGTAGCTTTAAAAAACTGACGAAAATGTCGAGAATGATAATTTGAGCGAAAGTTGTCAAATTTTTGTCACGTTATAAATACATTTGGATTACAGGCGGCTTCGGGGCCGACCGTTTCTACCTGGGACTTTGGAAGTCGGCAATCGGGAAACTGTTCAGCTTCGGCGGCCTCGGCGTCTGGACGATCATCGACGTCGTGCTCATCGCCGTCGGCTACATCAAACCCGCCGACGGCTCCATGTACATTTGACTCTTCTCATTTTGATATCCACCAACGGTCCTAAATCATATCTTCCTATCTGAACAATTTCCCTTTCTTCGGGTACGTTCTTGTCTTCACAAGTACTTCTAACTACCATATTTTCCTACTTCGACAACTTTTGATTGAAAAACGAATTTTTTAATAGTTTATTCGGTTAGAACCAGAAGAAAAATCAACAACAATTAACGAGATGATACGCCTCCGTCATCTCCTAACGAAATAGTTAGCAAAAACAGTAATCCAGAAACGGAGAGGAAAGAAGATAGATTTCGGTTATTTTCCTTACCCAAAAACGTATGAAGAGAGGCCGGAACGTAAAATTTCGTCTTTAAAAAGAGCTCCGAAAAAGAATGCATGATGAAGGAAATTAACGGGTGGATGAAACAGAACTCAGCGCCCGATCCTTGCCCACGAGTTTCTCGTCGGCGATCGCCTCTGCGAGGAACAGTTTCGCCAGGTTTTCGCCGGTTACCTGAACTTTTTTATTAGAAAAACTTTATTTAAAGGCTGAGGTTACAGGAAAATTATTCAATATGCATTTTTAAAAAAAGCATTTCTACGACTTGAAAAAGTTTCTTCTTCCTCACAGATTATCTTGCGTTCACGTTTTTTTTTTAAATATTACCTCACTAACGAGAAGAGAGGGCACATACAAATCAAACTGTTTCAAAACTTTTCATACCGTATTGCAAAAATCGGAGAGCGTGTGAGAATCGCAGCTGGCAAGCAAGGAGTCGAGCATTCCGTTGCGGGTCTGCAACATGGGCGGCTTCATCTTCTTGATGTCCTCCATCGAGATCGGCGGCTCTCCGCGTGCGACGCGCGCTTCGTTTTCTTGTTGCTGAAAATTTGAAGTATAATTTGTTTCTCCAACGAAAGAAGTATTATTGGAAAATTGAAATGAAAGTTAACAAAGTTTTGAAAATTTGGGGAGAGAATTGAGAAAATAACATGATTATTTCAATCAATATCGCAAAACGTGGATCTTTCTGTGGGAAAGAAAAACTCTTAACTTTTTTTTACAATGAGCATCTTCAAAGTAACGAAAGTGGAGCTTTGGCAGAAATTTTTGAGAAGCACACATTAGTTTTTCAAGCATTAGAAAAAGTCTAATGCGAGAGAGAAAGTGCGAAAAAAACTGAATTTATTAAAGAAAATCTAAAAATTTTTGTGATGAAGATTCATATTAAGAAGCAGATTCAAAGAGCACTCTTAAAGGTCCAATTTTTGCGATACCAGACATTTTCTAGCTCAAATAAACTTCAAATCGTGTTCCAATAAGAATTTTTTCAAATCAAAACTGTGCATTTTAAAGATTATTTCATGCGATTTTACTCTGAACTTACCCTCTTTTTGTGTCAAATTGAAAACGACGTTCTCATGTCTCTGCTTGTCTCCAGTGTATTTCGTGAATGCAGAAATGGATTTGTTGAGTTCGTCAACGTTTCCCATCAACTGTCGGACGCTCTTTTCGAGTGAACTGAGAAAAAAACACATCTTCACAGAGCAAATAATTCAAAAAGAAGAAGCTATCTCTTAAGAAAAAAACAGAGAGGGAATATTTATTAGAAAAGTGAGATAAAAAATAATAACCTGATGACACTTTAGACCTTGCTGAAATCAGATAAGTTCCAGTTACTTATAAAGAAAAACTTCATATGCCGAAGAAGCTTATTTTCAATCAATATTTATTTAACATTCAAGTTTTTTCGACATATTTTTATAAGAAGACAACTTACCGCTTGGTGCCGAGCTCCAGATGAGCAGATCTTTTGTCGGCGACGCGACTTGGCGCCAGAGCGAGTTCGGCCATCATCACGTTGACCAAATATGAAGATTTGATCACGATTGGAAGCTCTTCGAACATGTTCTCGTACGTCAGATTCGCCCCTTTCACACTGAATTTCAAAAATTCTATCTCATACTCAGAAAATCGCAGTTTCGAAGCATTTGACCTGTTATGTGAGGAGATAGAAAAACTAAAATACTGGAAAAATTAAAAATAGACTTGTAATAGAGTATAAAAAGCAGAATACAGTACAACATTTTTGAAACAAACGTATATTATCATTTAAAAAATTGTGGCCAAATCCATTTGAAGATTTTCGCTTTTAAGACTTATGATGACAAAAAAAATTGTTTCTGGTGTAAATCATTATTTGAACATTGATTTGACTAACTAACCTTCACAATATTTCGATAGAATACATAATAATCTCATTTTTTGAAACTATTTCAACTTTTCTAACCGTTTTAATTCACCTGGAAATTCGAAAATCGAAAAGAAATAAATTTGAATCGATCTTATGAGAAAAAGACATTCATAACGACAAAATACATACGATCGTGGAAAACTGCTGTAAAAATTGGAAATTAACATTGATAATAACACTCTTTTGAAATTTACTGTTTTCAAAATATCTTCGGAATCATAGAAATATTTTTAAAGAGAAAAAAACAAACGCTTCGGGACTCCAGTCGTTCTTGGCGGCCAATTCGAGAGCGGGCAAAGAAAGGCGATAGGCTCTGAGAGAAAGTTGACCTTGTCGAGTTTTCACGGGGTCGTAGACAATCACGACGTCTTCTGGCCCGTTGCTTTGGTAGTCGAACATCGAATCGACAAGCTCCTAAAAGTTTCGGAACTTCAAAGGAATTTTACCTTCCTCCTACAACGTCAGATGTACGAATAGCTTGATAACTATGAAAATTTCGAGAAAAATTTCTTCTATTATGAAAAGACGAAGGAATTCCCTTTCGCAAAAAATAACTCTCGAAATGATAATTTTTTCAAAATTTTCAAAAAATTACTGAAGATAAGTTAACGAGAACTGAATATTTGTTTCAGGTTCGCATGATCAAGCTCAATTTTTTGATATATCTTCTCCACTCACCTGTGTGAAGCAAGCGCCGAATGGATGAGCTTGGTAGAAACCAACAATTTCGTAATCGATGTTCATGTTTCTGAAAATATAATGTTTATAATAATCCAATACATAATTATTTTGTATGAACTAAGAAGCCTACCTGAATTTCCGAAGCATATCGAGCATTTCTTGCTGCTTCAGTTCTTCATATGCTTGGTTGGCCTGAACGATTCAGATTTTTCTGATTTTTGTCAAAAAAAAAACCTGAGAGGAGCTTTCGTCGTTGTCCATGATAGGTTCAGTTCTCGCAGTTGGGAAGCAGTTGGTAATTTCAAGGCGATTCTCTTCCATAGAAACGAGACCGGTCAGAAGGCCCTGACATGCTTCCCCAGCAACCTTGAATGCTTCGCACTTTTTTTTAAATTAATCTTCAGCTTTACAAAAACTTTTAAACAGAGAAATTTAAAAAGTTAAAAAAACAATGTAAATAAAGGCAACAAAATATTTTTTTATAAGTGTGATATCTTTTGAATTCAATCAGATGAAAACTACAAATTAAGACCAACTGATAAGGAATATAAATTACAAATTTGCAAGAACCTCGCTCATTCCGGCGTACAGCTCGCTGTCGACGTGCTTCACGATTTTCATGATTACCAACGAATCCAGCAAGACATACTTGACACTTGCCGGCGTCAGCGTTGCGAGCGACATTTTCTAACCCTTCAAAATATCAAACACACTATATCAAAAGCTTTCAAAAAATAGTGAAAGTATATAAAATTTTTTAAAAAAGTAAAACAAAAACGCGAAAAATTTAGGCTGCATGGGAAATTGCGGGCAGTGCATGCGTACCACATTCAAACAGTACCTGCGTGGGCAAAAAAATTCGCGCGCCTCTTTTTTTATTTGAAAAATTTAAATTTTTTTCTCCGCTTCTTATTTATTCTCATTCTTGCTTTTACTTGATGCCGTGTTCAAAGTAATTTCCGCGAAATGCAAAATGATCTCTGACTCTCCAAAATTTAGTGATCTTTTCCTTTCTCTAACGGGTATTTTGCATTTCGCGGAAATTACTTTGAACACGGCATGAAGTAAGTAAATTTATAGTTAAATTATGAGCGCAACTTCAAGCGGCAACGGTGAAATGGGACATTCGTCTGTGGAAAGTTATTCTGAGGTTAATTTAAAAATAAAATAATAGGTTTTGAGTCCTCGATATTTTCAGAGTATTAAACCTTTTGGAGCCAAGCCAATGATGACTAGAAGCTCTTCGAAATCAGATGTTGCTGAAGTATGGAATTTTCATGAATAATTAGGCAACAGGTTTTTTAGGTTCCGAATCTATCAAAAAGCTCTGGAGGATTAAAGCGAATGACGGGTATGGCGAAACTCGAACCTATGAAGGATATATTTCCGGTATACATTACGTTTAATTATGGAAAATCACATTGATGGATGTTTTAACCTGTTTCAAGACCACTTTTTTTTTGAGAAAAATACAAAGTTTTCGTTTCAGGAGACCGGGGAGTTTTCTCCCAGTCAAAGAAAACGCGCTAAGCAAGAAAGTTCAGAGGCTAATTTTGAGTTAAAGGTATGAAAATTTTCAAAAAATCAGAGCTAGATTGATTTTTCTACCATAGAACGGTATGCCATCAAGTCCCTTGAAAAGAAATCGGAAACCCGAAATATCTTCCAAGGATCCACAAGTTGCAACTTCGAGTTCTGTGGATCTTCATTCTATATTCAACATCCCTAAAAAGGTTTTTATTTTGTTACAAGTTCTAAGTTGAAATTAATTAATATTTCAGTTTTTCGATAAAAGTCCCACGAAAAAAGTTAGAAAAGATGTCGCAGAATCCTGCAGCCCGAAAAAATTCCTTGCAAGTTCATGCAGCTTGTCGAATTTTGCAACCGGTTCTTTCCCTAAGAAGGTGGAAATTTTAAAAATTGTGGAAAATGATAAATTTTCAGCCTCTCGATTTACTACCGCCGAGCCCTTCCAAGAGGATGCGCAAACCTTCAGAATTATGCTCTTCGAAAAACTTGAATCGACTTGAAAAAGTGAGATTTTTCAGATTATTTCCAAAAACATCGCGATTTTAGGAGTCACATGCTTTACCACGAAGTCCTACGAAAAGAACTCAGAGACAAGCTGCGGATTCCCTCGGAAGTGGCCTTTCTTCTTCCTTGAGTGTTGCCAATCTGTTACCTTTTGATTGCGGGACGAACATGGTCAGTTCGAAATTAATTGATATTTCAGTTTTTCGATAAAAGTTCCACGAAATCATATTTTCTGTTCAACTGCGTAGCATTTTCGTGAATAAGAGCTCTGAATACAAATAACTTGAGATTTTTGATGAGAATGAGAAAACGTAAAATTTGGATCGATCAACGACTTTTTCGTATATAAAGTATGGAAGAGAACTTTTCAGATGCACAGGTCGATTTCAAGACAGAAGCTGGCCCCGTTGAAAATAGAACCCGCAGGACCGAACGACGAATCCAACAAGAAATTTTTGTCTTCAAGCAAAAGCGTCGCCAATTTGGAACGGACATCCAAAGTCACGCCGCTTCGCCTTTTTATCGACGAAAAGACGCCCGGCGGAACTATTTCCAAAGTTTCGCTTGTGAGGAAGGCGAGGGATGAGGTCGGTTCTATCATGGGAAAAATTACACGTCTAAATTTTTTCAAGCGTTTTAAAACAAAAAAAAAAAGCATTTCCTAGTGAAATTTTTAGTTGTATGCGATCGAGTGAATTATGGAAAAAAAATATTTAGCTATTATATTACAAAATACAAAAGCTTTGAGCTAATATATCCTGTGAGGCGTTTTGTCAAATAAAAACCGACGGATGGGGATTGAATTCGAGAATACGGTCTTTTGCTAAACGGAGTACTGTGAGAACTTTAAAAAGGGAGTTTGTTGAAATCTATTATTATCCTAGATTTTGTGATATCCATCTTTTTCCGCTGAGAATCGCAATAATCAAACTTTTCTCAACAAAATTTTTCTACTTAACATGTCCTCAAGCAATAGCTTTGTAGTGAGATAACAACGAGGAAAATAGATAATTAATTAAATGATCAAAATGTGTAGAGATTGAAAATCTTTTAGGAATAATCCAAGGTAAAATGACGCTTTTTATTAAAAAAATGTGTTCATTATGGACGTAAGCGACTAGTGTTTCTTGAGAAAGTTTTTATCGAAGTATATCTCGAAACATCTTTCCGTTTTCAGGAGATCAAACCAAGAGTTGTCCGTCGGCGTTCTAGTAGCGTCTCGGCGTTATGTGATCGCAAAAAAGAAGAAGAGCCGCCAAAAATAGAGGAAGAATCGGAGCGGAGGTACCCGAAAAGGATACGGAGACAGTCGGAATCGGTATTTTTCTCAACAATAATTGGATAGAAGATCTTTTTTTACAGTTTTCAAGTTTGTATGTTTTTCCTGCGATGAGACGCAGCGTCAGTGTCGATTCTTTGGCCAAGTTGAACCAAAAGAAAAAGCCGAAAGAGAAATCGGACGCCAAGAAAAACTCCCCGAAGACGATAGAAAACGCGTCGCCAGCAGAGAAAAAGACGATCAGGACGTCGCAAAAGAGCCAAAAAGTTTGATTCCTGAAGATTGAATCGAAAGTACGAAAAAGGGCTTTTTAAGGCTTCGTCACCAGTGAAGTCGAGATTCGGACGTTGCTCGCCTCTCCTCGAGATTCCGACCCCGAAAGTCAGTTTTCTATTGATCTCATCTTCTAAAGTACAAAGCAAAAGTTAATTTCATTACAGGCGGATTTTTATTCTTTAGAAAAATGAATTTTTCTACATTTTAACTAATTTGGAAACTATAAGGAGACATAAATTCCAAGTTTTTCAATAATCAACGTTCTAATTCATATTACCCTCCTTAAAGACCATCAAAAATGACCGTATTCAGCAAAAATTAAATTTTCAATTTTGGCTCCAGGAGCCGCTCAGCGCCACTCCTAACACAAGACGACGAGCTCGCGCCAATTCGGAGACTTTGGGAACGCCGAAAATAGTTCAACGAGATGAAACTCCAACACTGGCGAAAACGAAAAAAACGCCAAAGTTGAAACGAGAATCGCCGACTTTGAAAAAAGCCAAACTTAGGACTCCATCTCCATCAAATTCGGTTAGTTTGAATTTATCGAGAATAGTTTGAAAGAATCTGAAGGCCAAAGGGATTCCGTTTCATAGAGCAAGGAAGTCCATTTCACTTTGCGGCTGAGAGTTTCCGGAACGGCCTGAATCCTCCTTGGTATACCGGACAAAGATTCTAAAAGTCCTAACCTGCAAAATTTTCTAGTTTTTGAGAGAGAAAACATCAAAGTCAATGAAACCCTTTAAAAACCGGGGAAAATACGCCATTTCGGTGATTGGAGTCTTTGTTTATCGAAGGATAGAAGGTTTTCAGGCGGAGGCTTCCTAAAATCCTTCTTTTGGTACAGCAAAAAGTATTTCGGCCAATTTTCAGGAAATTCCCAACCGCAAAATTTTTTATATATTAAAGTTTATTTTTCAAATTTTTTTGAATTTTTGATTCATTGAGCGTTTTTTTCAAATCAAAGGGAATATTTTTCAAGTTTGAAGTATTTACAATTTTCATTTCCGAAAAGTTTTTGAATCAAAAGTTCATTATCAAATTGTTCTTGTTAGTCAAACCTCATTAATTAGTCACTTTCTCAGCTTCTTTCTTCGTTATTACTCATTATGTCTCACCGCAATTGTTTTATCGAGGGTTTGTCCGGCCGATTAGCTTTTTGTAGCTTTTCGACGTCTGCGCGAAAAAAAACCGGGCGTCCGATGAGTCATCAATTGTTTTGATTTGTTCTGCGTGAAAAAAGAAACCTTCGAAAATTTCAAAGGTCGTGTGTCCATTGAAATGTTTTTGTTTGGGACCAAAGTACATGATTCGAAACGTTTTTTGGAGGTTCTCTGGCTCTTTTCAAGACTTCGCTTGGCTACACTAAGGCTTGATGGGAAGATTAGTCATCGTTCAAAAAAAGTATTTAGAAATTAAATTATGGAAGGATTCTCCTTGCAAAATTTCAACTTGGAGAAATTTAAAACTTTTTTTGTCCAAACGGTTCGAAACAAATTCTTCGAACTTTCAGCACAGCAATATTTATAATCCATTTTTGGTCCATGCCAAATAGCTCAATGCGAAATCCGTTTTCACGCCTTTTTGAATGAAATAACAGTTTTGCTTCAAGTGGACAATAGGCTGCAGAACGTGTATTGTGATCTGGGCGGGAAATCGGAAAGAGAAGGCAAACAAAGCGAAAATTTTCGCCTGGAGGCTATTCGCCGTCGAGCATTGTGCATTAATGAACAACCGTTATTGTTGTCGTCTCATTGGATCTTCTTTTGTCTTCAGTTTTGGCTTTCTTCAATTCTTTTGGTTGTTTTTTATCAGTTTAGAAAGTTTCTGAAGGGATCTTCTGTTGCTAGAAGAAATCGACTTGAAAGCTCATTCATCTGAAAAATAACGTTGCTCAAAAATAATCTAGCGTAGGTTGAATTTCCCGAGAATGATTCAATATCTTCTTAAAGTCATAGAAACAATATTGAAATAATTTTTCTCAATCTGGACTTAGGAGACGAGATTATCCTTTTCAGTTGTAGTGTGAGCATTCCTTCACAATTTTCAAAACTTCCCTTTTTTATTGGTCTGGCAGTTTGAGAGAATTTTCTTCCGTCCAGGTCTCTGAACACTGTTGTCCTTCTGATCTTTGTTGCTCATGCTTGACCACTCGAGTCGTTCCCGGGTGTTCGGCTTCTGGAGTTTTTCTCGAGTGTTCCGCGGGAATCATGATCTTTCTTTTGCCTCCTCCTGTGCTCATTTTCTTCCTTTTACGAGGTCGCTTCCTATTTCTCGGCTGATTTCGGACTGTTCTCTTGTTTGTCTCGCTTCAGTGTTAGATCTCTGAGAAATATCCTAATGGATCTTTTTTCTTTGTAGCCTGTCATTCTAAACTTTCCAAGAAACCGATTTTTGTTTGTCGGTTCAATGTACCGACGACGAATCCACCTTCCTCCTATCACTTTAATCCATCCGTGTTCTTGTACCTTTTTGATTGATGGCGAGCGGTTTTTGCACGGATCCTGCAGCTTTCCGCCGACGTTGACCGTTCTCTTCTCTATCATTCTCTCGAATTGCATCATTCACGGAGAAAAGTGTTGGAAAAGTCCAGAATAGTTACCGTTCATTTCTGTTTTCCTTCCTCTTTTTCTGCGCGAAATTTTTAAAAAGTGTTCGAAAGCCATTCCGGGGATCTCCTCTGAACACTAGGGTTTTCGAATAATGTTTTTTTGTTCAAGTTTTAAAAATAATAGTAGGTACTTTTTGAGCTTTTTTATCGTTGTGGAAAATGCGAACAGGTTCAACGGAAACTTTCTTCTTCATTTTTGTATTAGTTTTGAAAGTGAGTTCTAAAATGTTTACACATCATAAAATACCACGGAACGTGATTATCCGTCTTATATTTTCAAATTCATATTTTTTTGCGAATATGATATTTTTGTATTATGAGGGAAGTGGGAATCTATTCATTGTATTTCATTCTTTTGGACTCAAGAGAGAAATTAATTAGGAAATTGGCAGCTAAGAACCTGTTAACTATATCGCGTTGAGAATCTTAAGAGGGAATTCTGTTTTGTTCTCGGAATTTTTCTATAACGTACTTTCCAGAAATTTTCAAACGACAGAGGAAGAAAAAACTTTGTTCTTGAATGCGTCTGCAACTGCCAAAAGAGTAGAACGTTTATATTATTTTCCGCGTTTTCAGGCTCGCTCAGGGACGCCGAACGGGATGGCGACAGCGACGGTGCAGCGGACGACGCCGTCGTCGCGACTTCTGGAAACAGACGTCTTCTTGACGCCTCTGGCCGCCCCGATCACTCGCGCCAAGAGGAATCCGCGGCTTCTCAAGGCTTTCGAGGAACGCTGGAACATGGAACTGCCAGTCGATGTGGCCGTTGAGGTGAATCAAATGGAAAAAAAAAGTAATTTCGAAGGAAGTAGTTTTTGGTGAAGAAGTCTTAAAAACAGTCTTTATAAATAATTATACTTTTTCTGATTCTGTTTTCTCTCTATTTTGCGTTGTCTGAGAAAAAAAGAGTAATTGAATCTTGATATCATTATTAGATAATAATTTAGTCGTGATTAATCAAGTTTATCAAAATATTAAAATATTCTTCTAAGAAGCGCATGTTTTCTTTGCATTGATTGGTCTCAAAAAAATCAAAGTTTTTTTTCAATTCAAGTATTCTCTCTTTACAGCCGCCCGTATCCGAACTCAAGGACTGTGAAGTGAAAAAGATGGTTTCTGGCTCTTCAGAAACCGCATATTTTTCTTGTCTTTCGAAAGAAACCAGTGCAGAATCGCAAGAATCCGTCGACGTCTTCGTGACGCCGAGGGAGTCGCTCACGATGGGATTTGATATTCAAGGTGCGTTATTTCAGAAGTCGCTCAGAATACGTTGAATATCTCACGTCCCCAGAATACTTAGAAAGTCTTCCTGTCAAGTTTTTCATTTTCTCACAGTACGTATTTTTTCCATAGTTCTCTTGTTGAAGTGTCCCTCTGACAAACCTACGAATCCGGTTCGAACTGAAGGAGAAAAAGTGGAGACGGCAAAGAACGCCGGGATTTTTTGAGCCGGAAGCTGACCGTTTAACGAAGGCGACCGTTCTTCGGTTGCCTGTTTACCTGACCTCGAAAGTCGTCTTCAATCATTCTCACCTGGTCACGTCGTCTGTGCAAAAATGTGCCTATTTCAAGTTGTTTGTGGGCCGTTTGGAGAGATTCGCGGCCATCTTCTCGAGAAAAAACCATCTTCGGAAGTTGTGAATCTGTCATCGACAAATGGCCAGATGTCGTGGCAGTGGTGTGGAATTCGCTCTCTGTTTTCCGATCTTTTTTGATCGTTTTCTTGGAAGATGAAGTTTTTCGATCGAAAAAGACTTTGATCCAAATAGACACGAGAGTCTCAAATCTGCCGTTTCAAGCTGTTCACAGTTATACACAGTTCTCGTATTAAAAGTAGTTTTCGGAATTTTTCCTCATCTTCATGAAGTTTTTGGCGAAATCCGTATGAATTCAGAAACGAGCTCCAGTTTTTTTTTTCCTTTATGAAATTCTCAAGAATTTCTGTTCACCTAGGACTGAAACTTGTTTGGCAAATACTATAGTATAATTTTAAAAAAACCTAATTTTTCAAAAATGAAAAAAACATATTTTTCCCTCAAGGCATTCGTGTTCCGAAGAGACAATTAAATCATCGATGACTCCATGGGAACCAACAAATTGCGAAACCGAGAAATTTGTCCTTCGACCTGAATTTTCTCTCCCAAACCTCGTGGTTCAGGTCACTTGAACCCTGCAAACTACACTTCTACGGCGCAAGAAAAAGAAAAAAATCACATCGAATCGAATCGAAGGAAGACCAAGACGAGCTTCCGTTTTTTGTGACGATCGCGCTTTAGCCTTCTCTCTTTATCAAAGATGACGCTTTTGAACTGTTACACCGGTCTTTGCCGGCTGATTTGTAAGCTTGTTGGAACCGCCGAACAAATTTCGAAGGATCAGGCTGCGCGAAGAAGTGAAAACAATAATCGAGTGAATCACTGGCGGTTTTTTCACAATCGAGAAATCATCGAGCCGCGACTTCCCTTTTCGGCGAGCTTTGTCATGTCCTCTGTTGACGATTGATTGCGTCATCTTTTTGAGTGTTTTCCTGTGTTTCCAGTTTCTCTTCACAATGGTGTTTATATCGTATAGCAACTTTTAAAGAGTTTTTGATGATCTAAAAAAGATTTCTTGTCTGCCTGAAACTTAGCAACCTTATTTAATAGTTTGTCGAACAACTCTATTGCATTATTTTTTAGGTCATTAGTTTGTTTTTTCGTAGACTTTCTCGAATTTCCTAGTTGTCACTGATACAAGCTTCATTTGGTGATTGCCGGTTTTCTCGGGCGAAAAAATGGCCGCGTTCCTTCGGTTTGTGTCACGTCGTATTTTTCGGTCCCACCAATGGAATCTACGTCATCAGACGTCTTCTTTGGCGTTTTTCTTTGCTTTTTTTGGTCGTCCGCTTCGATAATGTGACACGTCTTCTTATCCTTTCGTCCTTGTCCGCGAGTCTTGAAGCCTATCCTTTTTTCGAGGATTTCACAGAGAATTTTTCGAAAGATGTTAAGTCATGGATTCGGCAAAGTACCATAATCTGCACCAAGAAAAAGCTGAAAATTGATTTTTAAAAATAGCGCATTTTTTTGTGTGACATCTCTAATTCGTGTTTTCTTGAAAGGACTTCTTGTAGATCCTTAGATTTCAGCGTTTTAGGATTTCTGAGCGGGTGATCTTTTGATCTTTTTCTGACCACGATGTGAATGAGAAAAGAGTTAACTTATCGAAAGAGAAAGGTTTGGGGGCGAAAATGGAATCGCATGGTTTTTTTTTTTGGCTAAGTTCATTCTTGAATTTGAAGTCGAACTGCTGTTTTCGAAAAAAATTTCGAAGGATGTCATGAAAAGTTGAAAAATCAATTTTTTATTGTGGAACCAACCTCGCGTTTTTTGAAAGGCGCACGTTTTTGGTCTGAATTCGGTTTTATAACTTTGTGTACCGAACATCTTTCGGTCTTCTTAATGTACTGCAACGGAAACTGACTCCATACATCAAATGCAGCTGATTTTTTTTATTGTTGACGTTGACCTACGTTCTAATGAATATTTTTGTTTTCAGTCTTTTTTTTTGCTGTAATGTGATTCGGACCGTTCTGAATCTCGCTTTTTTATATTTTTCTTAACATTTTGAACATCTGTTTTCAAAAGCGGAAAAAAAAGACTTCATAATTTTCTTGAGTTATCAAAAGACGTTTTTGAGCAGTTTCTACACTCAGCTAAAAAAAAAGCGGAATAATTTATTAGCGTTTCTCCTCGATCAGTCGAAAATAGCGCGGATTCACATCAAAAATGGCCAGAATTATTTGCAATTCAATATGCTTTCTGTTGGGTTCCACAACCTCACGATTTTAAGGGAAGGAAAAGAAGAAAAAATCATTCAAAAAGCTCTTCAATGTGGTCAAACAAAAAAAGTTGATTTTCAAATCTTTTTTTTGTGGTTTTTTCTGGCCGAAACCAAGTTGAGATTAACCAACGAAAACTTTGAAGAGAGAATTTAATCCTTTTCTCGTGGTTTTTCGGCAACTGCTGGAAATAGTTCTCCTTTTGACTGAACTTCTTTCATGGTTCCATGAATTCTGATATGTTTTTGAACCTTTTCTCGGTCAATAATGAAAGCCTCAGTGACTTCTGGTTCCGTGTTTTGTTCTCCTTTTCCATTCTTTTTTTTTCCGAAGAAAGACGCGTTTTTTTTCTTTTATGTTAGGAATAATGGCTTGTTTTAATACATTTGTTTTCACACCCGGAGGATTGTTTCATTCAATATTTATGGAATAGAAGCGTTCAGATGGTTTTTTGAGCTATTGAAATAATCTTTTTTTTTTGGAAAAATGCTGCTAATCAAGTTAGAAAGGAGCTGATCAAGTTTAAAAAAAGCAAAACCATTTTCAATATAGTCTTTATTCTGATCTTCGATATGTGAATTTTTTAAAACTTTTCTTATTCAACTAATTTTTTTTTTTTGAACTTTTCCTACATCCTTTATCCGTTGATATCATCCCTGTGGTTGTCTCATGCGCCATGGGAATATTTCTCTCCAAAAAGGAGTCCTCGTTTTTTTTGTGGATGTGGAACTATGAGCAGGGCTAATATAGGCATTTTTCATTGCGAAATATATTCGGAAATAAATTATAGTTAAAAAAATATTTTTTTCAAAGATTTTTTTAGAAATGAACAGTGATTTCAAATTGATGGTAAATTTTGATAATCAAGTTCCAGTGAATGTTCTTTGGATGAGTATGACACAAATTATAGTTTTTTTCTGCCTAGGTACACTAGAAACTTCTGTGTTTTCTGATAAGATAACTGTACTTTCTTCCCATTTCGAAAGAAAGACACAGTCTTCCAGGTAGGAGAACAAAAAAGGTTGGGAGATCCCTTCTCTTTTTTTCGTAATCGTGTCTGGACTGGTTCTGCAGGGCGCCATTTTTCTTTCTGTGATCATTGAAGCGGGAAAAGAAGTTGTTGGCGACGATAAGACGATAACAACTTCTCATTTTTCGGACTTTTGAACATATTGCCAGGAAGTGACGGATTTTGATTGCAAAAATATGACAAAAAAGAGAGATTTAAAAAAAAATTGAGCAATTATACAATTTTTTTTTTTTTGGCCTTGATACTATGTGATAACATAAAAATATGGAGATGAGGTTTGTTTCATGATAGAATATAAAAAGAAAAAATTTTCCGAAAATGAATTTAATATAACGAAATAATAGAACAAAATCGATCAGAATATAAAAGCTTCTTTTTTCAATTGAACCTCAAATAATTTTTCTATTTCTTATTATATTTCTCACTAGAAATGGAGAAGCACTGCCCATGTCAGAGGGTCTTTTGAAGTCTGCAGTTTACTTTTTTTCAGAAAGTTTGAAATTTTCAAAGGTTGTGAGCTAAACTATTTTTCTTTTTTTGGTGTTCCAAGGTCAAACATTTACCGATCAGCAAGAAACCAGATGGAAAAAGAAGAATCGACAGTGCGGCCGTTTTCCACGAAGAACGTAGACCAACCACGTCACATAACAACTCTCGGCTTACCTTTTTTGGCACCTTTTTCCCGCCCGTTTTCATCTTTTCCAGCAACACAGATCACTCTGGTTTTTTTTTCGGACAGCGTCCCAGTCTTCGAAAAATACCAAAAAGTTTTTTTGAGGGTTGAAAAATTTTTTTGTTTATGTTAGAGTAAAAAAATGTATCAAAGCAATTGCCTAGTCATTTTTCTATAATATGAGCAATACTGAAAGAGAAGTATTCCTTAAAAACTATACAGTTGCCAGGATTAATTCAGTCTCCATTGGGAATATGATAGGATATGACACAAATCATAGAAATTCATTATTTGATTTCTTTTCTCTGCAAATACTGCTTGGGAATTGTGAAAAGTATCATATTTTTCCTTTTTTTACTGGATGAAAAGAGGGACAATCTTACAAGATTGGCTTCTGAAACTGAATTTTTGAGCTTCTCCATGTTGTTTTTATCGAGCCCTGGAACTCATTCCGTCGTGACGTCACAGGCTTCAACCACCCAAGTAATGGGTCGATCGGACCAGCTGTTGCTCTCGGTTTCTGATCAACTCCACTGAAAGAATTTTTTCTCTTTCTGTGTTTTATGGGGCCGATCCTAGGTTATAAGGTTTACTGCGGGGAATCGCGTGGTTTTTCGAGACTTCAGTTATTACAGCTGAAAAAGAGTTGTAGCCTAGAATATGGCTGAGAAGAACCAAGAACTGAACAGATACAAACACAAAAGAACAGAAGAATAAAAAAGACATCATTCACGTTTATTATTTTTTTTTTCTCAAGACAATAATTTATTCGTGTTCAAAGATTACGGTAGAGATTTTAGGATGTCATTTTAAGAGTTTTATCGCCCCGTGACTGACGCAATTTGTAGAAATTTTACATTTTCCTTTTCTTGGCCATTTCATCCCTTCAAAACTTATTATTTTTTACGATGCACATTTTTTGTATTTTTTTTTTTCTTTCTTAGCGCCAAAGCGGAATAGCCTGGTTACGCTTTTGCAATTATGCTTTGGCGTCGTAAAAAGAACGTTTTTCTTTTTTCTTGGCGAGACATGTGGCAGCACAGCAACGACTAACAAAAAATATATTTGTATATATCGGTGGAATCCGAGTTACTTGAGGTTTTTGCAAGCTGTTCCGGGTGAATTCAGCTTTTTTTCCTCTCTGTTTTGAACTTTTTCCTCTCCAGTTCCAAACGTTGAAAAGGAATTTGATCGTTCTCTGCCAACGCTTCGATGCAAGTGCCTTTTTCTGGACATATTGTTTGGACAATCCATTATTTCGGACCGTTTCTGTTTATTTTATTTCACGACTCCCGTCGTTTTGCAAATTTTTGCGCCTTCACGTTGGTTTTTTTTTGGTCTTTTCAAACTCGGCGCTTCAGGAAACAGTTGTAACATTATTATTGCGGGGTGTTTCTCAAGGTTAAATATAACAGAAGGATAAAGGCATTCGATTTCTTCGTAGTAATGAAAAAATAATTTACGAAGTTCTCAATTCATCTTCAGTTTAAAGATTAAAAGAATAATTTTCCAACAACTTTTAGGAGATTAATGCAGTATAATATAGGGAACAAAAAGAGAACATCTTTATCAAAATTAATGTCTTCATTGAAAAAAAGAAACGGAAAGTAAAATTCAAATAAGGAATAAGTAGTGAGCCGAGTGAATCTTTTCGCGATGGATTTTCTTTAATCTTGGTTTGTTCTTCAAAATCTCGTGTTTTTGCTATGTGTCGCGTTGTGTTTTAACTGTGTACACGGAGACGGCTAGACAGAGGAGCAAATAAGCTTCTTGAGGATGCAAATATTGTTTCGGGTGCTTTTGGGGCGAACTTCAAAAATCGCACTGTTCTTTTTTGTTCTTTGATTTATTTTTCCATCTTTTTTTTTTCGAGAGAAGCTGACTTCAGTAGGGTTATGGGAATCGCAAAAGAAATGCGTCAATTTTCACTCTGAGTTGTTATAAACTCTTGTTGGTTTCAAGTCATTCAAGTAAGGTGGTTTTTAAAGTTTTTGAAGGCCGTTTTGTGTTCAATTCCACTCGCCTAGTGTTCAATCAAACAATATAAAGTTGAATTCAGAGGACTAAGTCTCTTTTGCAACCTAGAAAAGCCGGAACTTCGAACCTTCCGAGTTTTACAACTGTCGACGGCGACTTGTACCAGGCAAAGTGTAACTTTTCCCGAAAATCCTACGACTTTTTCAAAACTCAGCTGATAAAAATAATAATAATCAGGCTGAGAGGGTGCCTGGCAGTGCTCTGTTTTTCTGCGAGTCTGTCGTCGAAAATCACTTTTTTTTTTGCTTCTTGAGCTTTAATCTTTTCACTGATCATCACAGGCTCTTGTTAGTCTCCTTGAATCAATCAATAGTTTTTGTCCATGGCTGGAATTGTTCAACTTTTGCACCCTGACCTCCGAATTATCAAACACAACTGAAAGTTTAGACGTGGTTGAATTTTTGATGCGACAGGACTTTGAAAGAAAACAGCTGTTTGAACGTCCGGAAGTAGTTAATTTTATGGCAGTAAAAATCTCTGAAAAAAGAGAGCAACTGTTGGGCTTCTCATTACCTTGCAACCCAAAAAAGTGAGACTTTGGCTCGTCGAGATTTATCGAGTTTACACTGGAGAACTTGGAGCATATCGCAACAAGTTGAAAGTCCGCTAACTTTGATTTGTCAGTGAAAGGAACACATTCTCACAAATTGAGTTCAAGAAATTTTCCAATAGTTTTTAGAATTTGGAAAGCCATCAAATTCGAAAAACGCAATTGTTTTTTCTCATAGTTTTCACGTTTTTAAAATCCAGTCAGATCTTGTGACAATTTATTGAATTTGTCTATATTTCTTAACGTTTTTTTAAGTGTAAGAAATCACCAAATCATGTTGTTTGCTCTTGATTTTTCAATACTGCTAAAAGAAGAAATTGGCGTTCTTCGAACTGATGTCGTCGGCCGCACTATTTTGACCAACTTTGTCGCTCTTTTTTCGCCAAATTCACAGATTTTTTCGTTTTTTGGGTCGTCTCTGGTGATCAGTGACGTCGAAAGACATTCTAGGGATTTGCAACAGAAAATGATGAAGTATAAACTCCGTTCGAAACGAAAAAATTTCTTTATTGTTGAAGATTGCGATTTCAAAATTTGAAAACCCTGAAAAAGTCAGTAATTCATCCAAGCACTTAATTTTTTTACGGCTGAATTTGAAAAGATCAGATTCACAGGAACTTCGAATAGTTCTTCCCAGAAAAGGTTTTTTTCAGTTTGAGTAGTTATGTCGAAGCTCATTTGGACGGTCCTAAACAGTAAGTCAAAGTATTTTTCAGCCGCTTCTACGACTATTGACTTTTGATTATTTTTCGAATGCAGTGGAGTCTCATTTCTGTTTTGATAGCTGCCATGTTGATTCAACGTGAACGGAAAAGGTTAAGCAATCCGACGAGCTTCAACTACGGCGAACCTCTCAAGAAGAGCCGCAAAAGACAAAATAAAAGTGAATTGCGGAACAAAAATCGTTCTCAAGTGTTTTCGAGTTTCCGCGAATTTCAAAATCTCAAAGTCAAAATAAAAAGGCCTTCGATTTTATTCTGAAAGATTTAATTGAAATTTGATCGTTCGGCCAAAAATATGAATTGAAAAAGAATATTTTTGTTATGCATCCAGCCTTTTAAAATCCGAAAATAGTTTTTGAAAACATGCTCTAGATCAGCTGGTCTTTTTTTGGTTTTGAAAATTCAAAATAAATTTTAAAAAAATCAGAAGTGAGCAGAAAAAGTCTGTTTTATCGATATCTGTTCTTTTTGATTTTGACGGTTATTTTTTGGAGTCGGTGGCGCCGGATAGACTGGCTCATTTCCTGTGCAAATAACCCGCGCTTCTGGTTACTTTTTCGTCTTTTCACGTATTTTATTCGACTCCTCTTTGGATAGAAGGCTGACGTCAGCAATTTTTGATCTCAGACAAAATCGGAGCCGCCGCGTCTCCGCAAACATTTTTTGCATTTTTGATCCACTTGATCTCATCTGAACTCTTTAGTAACAAGCTAAGACTTCAGTCCAGTTGAAAAAGCTGAATTTTTCTCTTCTCGCATAAAATCGATCACCCTTCAAGTTGAAATTATGGGTATTAACTATTGAAAGAATGGTCTTAAAAGTTCTATTGTTCAAAGAGTTTCCTCCTGATTTCGAAACTTGGAACAGTTTATTTCCCACTGTCGACCTTTTTATTCTATTTCACCTATCGGTGGTTTTTTGACTGTTTATGTTCCAAGACAGATTTTGCAAAAGAACGAATAACTTGATTTTTTGCTGTTTCAAATGGTTTTTGTGTTTTAGGTGTGACCGTACTCCATGAAGAAATTAGAATTAAAGATTCAGATAATTTAGAAAAAGGTTACATTCGCTAAATTCTAGTTTGGTCTCGCGCTTCAATCTGACCACACTACAAAATACTTTTGTTGACCTCTCAACAGGATTCGAAATTGTTTGCAAGGGAAAAGCTCGAGGGAAATGTGGAAAAATCAGCGGCGTACCACCAGATTAATCGTTTTCCGGGTGTTTTCGTGGCTCGAGCCGTTTGTCCTTTGAAACATCAAAAAGCGCGATTTCTCTCTTTGCCCGCTTCAGATGAACTTTCAACTATTTCCGGTTCATTCTTTCGGCTCAGAGTAAACGATGCGAGAGTTTCATATTAATTTCATAATTAGTTATTTTTTCACTCTACTTAATTTATAAATCTTGAATAAGAGATTTTGAGCCCATACCTAGATAAAAGTCTTCAGGAGATAGCGAAGATTACATCTTTTACTAGGGTAATTTTGATGTGAAATCAAGTTCTTTTTGCTGAGACTTCGAAAAGCTGATGTTTCCAGTGTTTCATAGAGGTCCTGCGATTAATCAGAACGTTTTGCTATAAAAATAGTATATTTTTCCTTTTTTGCTGTATATAGTGAGTGAGGAAACGTACTGGTCGCTTTGAAATCCGAACTGCTCTTTTAGCCTTGATGAGTGCGCCTTTGCCTCTCTTGAAATACGAGTACCCCTGATGTTGGTCAGTTTTTTCATAGCATTGTCGGTTCATAAAAATTTAAAAAGCTGAAATAGAATGATAAGGGTTATGCTGAGGTGTCAAAGCTCCTCCTTTTTTGCCACACCGATCTTTTTTCTGCCATCAGCAGTTGGAGGATACGGTGGACATGTGATTCCTCTTCAGTGGTGAATAGATGAAAAGATAAGACACGCCTCTTTTTCCGGCCACGCCCACAATTTTCTTCAAGTGTCGCCTTTTGTGGTTCCATCGCTGAAAATGATCCACATTCTTATTTTCTTAGTTTTATGGTTTTTTTTTATTTGAATCAAAAATCAACTCTCTTTGTCGTGAATTTCTTAATCCTTTCAGCTTCTTGTATTACTAATCCTGAAAAGAAGGATCAGGTTTTTTCAAAGGTATGTGAAGGACAAAAGAAACTCTCGATCCGCCTTTTCTTTATCCTTCCTTATCATTCTCAGAGAAAGCTCGACGAACTATATTTCCTTTGAGCTCAACTGCTTTCTTCTGTTTTTCTCCGTCTTTCGGCAGTTAATTAACTCATTTCCTCGGCAATCTCTCTTCTGTTATTCGTTTGTGTGTGTTTTGTGAGGCGATCAAGCTTGAAAGGAAATGCCTCGGGTTTGCGGCCGTCAGTTTTCCTTCCTTTCCATATTCTTTGGTTTTTCTCGGAGCCTCGCCGGGTGTGGTCGAATTGGGTTACATTCACCTTGTATGCTTTTGTGCTCAAGGTACGTCATGCGATGGAATTCGCTTGCTTTTCATACTTCCTTGATCATTTTTGAAGTCTCTCGAGTTATCCTAAAATCGACTTTTCAGTCTTGCCGAGTCTGATTGGCATTTTTCGATGGCTACGTGGATCATTCGACGATAGTTTCCTATGGTTTTCGATGTTTGTTTTCAGTTTATGCCATTCAAAAGAGGCTTAATTCATGTTTGTAAGCATTGAGAGGAAAAACATTTTTTTCGTTGGGAAATTCCGATATGAAAATTGTTTTGGCGATCTTTGGGATGGGTTCATGTGTTATGGTTCGATTCGTACTGGAGCAAGCGTCTTTTTCTGTCTTTCAGCTTCGATTTTTGATCTGTTCGGCGGGGCAAAATCGTCGCCGTCTTCTTTTGTATCTTTAGGCCCGTGCGAAGTAGAATGGCAAACACCCGCGGGAGAAACGGACTACGTTGTTTTACAACTGTTTTCGTAGGCTTGCAAGATCTGATTGAAAGGGAAATCTGTGGAATCTTCAACCTTCTCATGATCTTTGTATAAATTTGACTTGAATATTGAAAGTTTTCCTTTTTTTAGTTCTAAATGCTTCAACTCAGTAGGATTTCTTTAAGAATTTCGGTTTACCGTAGTCTATTTTTACTAAGGATACCAAACATTTGAATTTGAAGTAAGTGTAAAAAAATTTTTTTTCACTTTTTTTCTTCATTTTTTTGTGCCTCTTACAAATCTGAAACGCTAATAAAAAATGTCTTTTTTTTTTTGATTTCATTGTCTTGACATTCAACTTTTTTTTGAAAATATTCTATATTACCGAGTACTACAGAAAAGTCCTAACTTCCTGGTTTTATCAGTACCTTTCAAAAGTCAGATCAGCATCCATGATACTTTCACGTGCTCGTAGCCCTAAGTGAATTTTGATCATTTTCGGCGGAAAATAAGTGTCTTTGGTACCAAAAGTGTTGCGATTTCTTGCTTTCGAGTGTCCCCGGTCAAAGTGATAAAAAAGGCGCTGGACTCTGATTGTCGCGGTGATTTCGGCTTCGTCGGGGCTGTTTGCGCGCTTTCTCATTTCGTTTTTTGTTTGGTTTCTAGACCTAGGCGTTTAGAGCGCAACGACGTAAAAGTACACAGCGGCGGCGATTTTTGCGGTCGCAGCTTTTTCGGCCCAAAGTTGGCTGATTTCTTCTTTCTTTGCGAGTAAACAGCTCGAGTGCGAACACGTGAGCTTTTTCCTCGAATTCAGCGCTTTCTTTGGATTCTGAGGGTCTTGAAGTGTCGGACGGTTTTGAGACTTTTGGCGCAAAGAACCAAGACAAAAAGATTTTCTTCGGCTTCGAATAGAAGTTTTGTGAAAGAAGATCTTTTTTGAGAGGTCGATTGTTGAGAAATAGTTTTTTCGTTCTAAGTTTGATCGGAAAAGTTAGTTAATTTGTTTAAAAGACATATATAACTTCGTATGGATAAAGTAGCTGATACCGTACTTTCAAAGTTTTGTGATTCAAAGATGAATAAGTAAACCCCCTCTGCGAGATAATTTCGATTTTTCGAACTATGACTAATTATTTTTTTGCTTATTTACAAAGAACTTGTGAAACAAAAGACGAGGAACACTCAAACGTAGAGATTCGAAGAAAAGGTTGTTCTTCTCCAAAAATCGCTGGTATCCGTCAAGGTCCACTTACGCCCACAGACATCGTCGAGTGGAGTACTGTCTTCTTCTTTTTTTTTCGGTTTCTCGGCTTTTCCCGCGATTCCTGGGGGCGGAACGGCACTCGGCGGTTAGACAGAGTGGCTCCATCGCAGTCGCTTTTTGAGCCTTCTTGTTATCTTTTTTTGGTTCGAGGCGGGCGGTGAGGAGTGGCATTCGCTCTTTTCAGCAAAGTTTCATCAAAGTTCGTCTTTCTATTTTCATTTCCACACCTTCCTGTCTCAACACTAGTAGTCAAATCTTTGTATCAACTATATCCGCTGAATAAATTTTTAATTGTCTTTGAACCGGATGTTGCATTAATATCTGACTACGATAAGTTCGGCCAGACGTCTAGGCTACAGCTTGACTTATTCCTTCTGAAAGCCCGCAATCACCCTCTCTTTTCACGTGCCAATTATTAATAATTCGTCCTTTCTCCGCAATATTTTATTTTTTCTCAATGAAGTTTTACGATTCGAAATTTATCGCTTCTCTCCAATCCTTCTCATTTATTTACTCTTTCAACCATAAACTTTCGATATTCGATTTGAGGGCGTCGGCTTGTGATTCAACAGTTTGACATGTATCTTTTGCTTTTTACGATCCGCGTGATTTCTCGGCAGGATTTTGATATGTCGTTTATTTCGCAATTTTCGCCTCAAAAAATCTCAAATTTCCCACTTTCAGCTTTTTCTCGTAATGACCTTGTTTGCCTGTTTGGTGAGCTGTACATTGTCTTGAGTTTGTGTCTCCCGAATCTGATCAATCAACTTTTATCACTCAGACGATAATGGCATGATTTTTGTTAGATATACCAATTCCTTTGTGTTTTCGGGGCGCCAACGACAGTTCCTTGTACAAAGCGTCGGACTGATAAGCGATGATCGAACTCCGAAATTTTATTTATCTGTCCTTGGTGATAAAAATAAAGTAGCTGAAAGGCGATAGAAAGTCGTGTCAGCTCCAAGGAACAACCAACTGTTTGAACTTTTTGGCGGCAACCTGAACCCGTTGTAAGCCACTCGACATCTTACGTCACTATTGAGCCAATAAACTTTTTTTCAATGTTAGGTCCAAAAGGCTTCTATACTCAGTTAAAAAAATAGATTTTTTTTTATAGTTTCGAGACCTTTTATTTAATACCGGATACTTTTGTGTTGAAGTCGCTTTTCTTTCAAAATCCTCTTCAAAAAAAGTTTATTGTAAAATTTGGCACTCAAAATCTGTAAACTGATAAAAGGCGTACATTTTGAATCTATTTTGAGCATTTCGTACTTTTTAATGCTACAAAAAGAAGGGCGTTTTAAGTGCTCGGAAATCGTTTCTACTGAACAACAAACGGAGCGATTCCATGTAGCTTTTTGTTCAAAAAGTTTTCGAGCACTTTTTTTCGCGTCGTTTCCAAAGATCTTGTAGTCCGTGTATGTTACACTTGGTGCACCGGCCCTAAGGCAGGATCTGTGTGATTTTGACGAGTTCGGGCGGACTTCCTGGCCGCATCTATCATATCTCTTCGGCTTTTCCATCTTCTTTTTTTTCTCTCAACTGATATCGAATAGCGGAACTTATCTCGCCGTGGGTGACGCTTTTTTTCTTTACGCTTGACCTTTCTCGCCGGTTTTAAGCTTGAATTTTCGGATAAACCTCCATCTTTTTTTCGTTTTGGTCTCAGAATCGTGAGGCTAGCATTCAAACTTTCATTGTTTTTCTTATCAAAATCAATTGGTTTTTTCCAGAATTAGCGCGGCACGAAGACGCGGTAACTGCGAGTGGCGGCGCTGTCAGCGGTGGCAACGACGTCAGCAACGAGAATAAAATGACGACGACCGCGTCTTACTCGCAAATGAACTCCCTCAAGTCGCTGTTCATCGCCAATCCGCCTGAGCCGGCGACGATCATGTCGTCGGTGTCAGTTGGCTCGACCGACGAGTCTCTGGCTCCCATCTCCTCGCAGGGATCGACGCCGCCGCTGACGCCGACCAAGCGAGAGAGATTCCTTCTTATGCACGCGACACAGCACCGGGCCGACGAAGACGAGGACGACGACGTCTTCAACTGCGGCAGTGCCCTGGAGACGATCCGTCGAGGTCAGGGCGCTCTTCTCGCTCGGAGCGTCTCCTTGAAGCTCAACAAACTGCTCGAAGAGCCCAAGGAGTCCGTAGCGGCTAATGAGGTTGGTTTGTTGTCCAAAAAAAGTGATGGTTTCTGTAATCTTTCAACCGACTCTGTATGAAAAAATATTTATACTAAAAACTTCTAAAAAAGGAAGGTCCATCTAATATTTGTTATATTACTTCTCATCAAACTTCCTTTTGTACACTTTATAAAAAAAATTTCACGTGCTCGATAGGTTCATTTCGTATGAGCCTTTTTCGCTTCCTCTCATTCTGTAATTTGCTTTCGATGTTCCTCACTGAGCAGTTTTTCCAGAAGCTCTCGAACTCGACGCCGTCTTTGCCGTCGTCCGGGACCCCGAACGTCGACCGACGCAATTCGGCTTCTTTTCGCTTCAAAGTATCGCCTTCGACGTTCCTGAGGACCTCGCCGCTGGTCGACGCCATCACGAAAAGCACGCCGAACTCGCCAGTCGTTCCAAGTGTTCTGGAAGCGTTGCCGAGAACGCAGTCGATGAGCAGCACTCCCGTCTGGAAGAAGAGGTTCACCGTCTCTGAAGTTGAAAGGTAAGGCCATTAATATCTAGCTCCCTTAGAAGTGTATAGAAAAAGTCATTCTGATTGAATCGGTCATTAACGGGAAATTAGCTCCTCTTCTAGAAAAAAAAAATAGTCGTGTTTTTCATCCGAAAAATCGATTGAGAGTTCTGAAAGAAGAGGATTTTTTACAGCCCAATGGGGACAGCAAAAGCTTCACCGAAGTCGATTCTGAAGACGGTGCAGCCGTCGATAGCGACTCCGGGCCCGCCTAAGCCACGGAGACGACGGATCCGCTACAACAACGTCGAAGTTTTCTACTTCGACCGACAGCAGGGCGGAGCCACGGTCCCTTCGGACGGCGAAGTCACTCTGGCCATGCAAACGCATCACTACGCCTCGCGGATCTACTCGCTACTCAGTGGCAGACGGCCGAATCTGTCCTGCGTGGATCAGGAAGAAGAGGTTTCCGTGAGGTCGAGGGATGCGTGTCGACAGGACGGATTGCAGGAAGAACTGTCGGAGGGCGAGCTCGCCGGTCCGGAAAGCGACAACGACGAAGAGGTGGCCACCACCAAGACCATCTCCAAGATCGAAGCCAAGAAACGCGTCCGATTGCTCAAAAAGAGTGGAGTCGTTATCGAAAGGGTCGGTTTGAGGACACTTTATTCACAAATGAACCTCTGACAGTAATCAAAAAACACCGGAAGTATTCAGAATTGTTTCTGAAAAATGTGAAATTTGAGAGAAAGAGAGATAGCCTTTCGATTGACTATGATATTAACTCTTAAACATGGCTCAATCTTAGAGGGGGAATTTTTATTTTTCAATTTTTGAATTAACTTCTGCGAGCAAACGTTGTCTAGAACCTTGAAGTCCTCAAAGTATATATATTTTTTAGTCGACGGAAAGTCTGGAACTCTTGCGGGCCGGCCGTCGCGCCTGCGGATGCGAATGTCGTGACGGAATTTGCAGGCCGGAGACGTGCCGATGCATTTTGGAAGGCGTCCAATGTCAGGTGAGCGCTGCCTTCTCTTCCTTCCTTTAGTTAGACAGAAAGGGGCTTTTTCGAGGACCTAGATCCCCATCTATCATCAATCCAGTCGGTTCAGGTCGACGGCTTTTCGGATTTGGACGAAAACGAGACTTTTCCGTGCTGGTGCTCCTCTGGCAACTGTGGCAATCCCGAAGGTCGACTCCAGTTCGAACCTGAGAAGGTCCGTTTTTTCTGCCCTTTTTCATCCAAATCTCCAATGTTTAGGTACGAGTTCATCATCTGCAAACTCTGATGCGGATAAGAGACATGGAGAGAACGGTTTCTTTTTTCATCAAAATTTGTTTTGAAAGCTTTTTTCCAGGGTATCTTTGAGTCGCCGAGAGTGAAGAAATTTGAAGATGAAGATGAAGAGAGCGACGAGACGAACGGAAGAAATCGCCGCCGTCGGAGCGACAGAGGCTGGCTCCTCAATAGTGCGATTCCTTTGGTTCGCCTATCCTCTCTTGCGAATTCTCACTCTCTCTCTTTCAGTTTCTCGATGAAACGCCGATGAAGTATCCGGTCACGCCTACTTATGCCAAAGCGACTCGAGCTCGGTCCGTTTTTTGCTTCCAATTGACAAAGTGTGTTCTACTGAATCAAGTCAATGAATCTGAAGCAGGCTTGTGCGTCAAGTTGGACGGCCTGTGCCGGCCCGGTTTTCGTTTTTGCTTGAGGCCGGGCAGGGCTGTGTTTAGAGAACGGCCAGGAGTCGATAGGCTGACGGGCCGGCCCTCGCACAAGCCTGATAGCCTGATTTTATGAAATGGAGATAGTTTCGTGATTAATGTTAACTCAAAGTTGCAACTTATCTTGAATAAATTTTGAAATTTAAAAAGTTTCTCACAAAATAACGCTTTCGAATCTTCAGACTTTCATCCGAACATCTACCGAAAGAGCTGAGGAATTTGTCGGCGTGTACTCCGGAAAAAGTCGCGAAAATGAAGACCCAAGAGGAAGACGTCTCCGAGAAGACACACTCTGACGTCATTTCTGAAGAAGCTAGCTCTCTGACGACGGTTTGAAGCCCTTTCCATTGCGAGAAATACGTGTCTTTTCTTTTTCTCCATCGGGTTCGATTGGAAGTTTTTTTGTTTTGAACATATTCAAGCCGCATTTCAAACTTTGCCTTTTTCCCTCTGGGTTCCTCTTACGCCTCATCCAATTTTGTCCTCATGATGTATAGTTTCAAGAATCTTTTCTAGTTCATTTCCCTCCTTTTTACCTCATCACTGGTGATTTTCCCTTCCTCTTTTCTATGTGCATGTAGATGTTCTTTGTCCTCAACCATACGGATAGTTTAAATTATGCAACCTATACATTGTTATACATAGACCGCCCCTTGTTTCTGTAGATATCGTCTGACTTGTTTCGAGAGCTTCTTTCGTCTAGATTTAGAGTTTGCTTCTCCTCAAATCGGTATTTATTTCAGAAAATTGTTATTATTTTGATACGGTATTCAACGAATCTGTAAAAAATGTTGAGTTACTGTAGAAAATTTTGCTTTGACGTTTATTCGGATAAGAAAGTACTTAAAAAAAACGAAAAAAAAAGGTTAACTGAGATATTACAAAGTTTATCTGTATGTAAAATTTCGTAGTTTAGGGAGAGTTTTATCTCCAAGTTGAGTACCGTAACTCTATCGTATATCACGATGGTTTGTGAATTTCCAATAACCATTTCTTTTTCTTTTACAGCAGTTGATTCGGATCAATTCCGAATTTTAATCTCTTCCCTATTTATACAGACACTAAATGAGTTGTACGAAAACTTGCAAAACCTCACTCGGCTAGAAATTCCCTCAGGACCTCTTCAATCTTTTACATCCTTCTAGTTGATTACACAGGTTCTTTTTTATTTTCATCCCCTTTTCTGATCTTATTGATGTTCCATGAAACACCCTCTTTGAGCATAATTTCTGTTTATTAATTTTTTTCTTTAGTCTATCAAGGTGAACTGACTGCTGATGTGTTCATACATGTATGCGCTTTATTTTTTTCCTTTGCCTAAACTTTCTTCGGTTTTTTTCTTATAAATAATATATTTTATTGGAATGGTTCCTTTCAACGGTTTCATAAACTCTTGTATTCTCTTCATTATTATCATTTTGGAATTTTTCAGTTTCTCAACATTATGTTGTACAATTCGGTCACTAGAAACTTCACTCAAGTGGATAAATTCTTGGTTTTTATTTGGAAAGCCAAAACATTGACAACTTTTGAAAAGTGGGAAATAGTTGAGAAGACGAATTCATCTTTCAATTTATCGTGCCCTCGTCTTCGGCGTAGTTTTCTTCTGGAAGAAATGGTGTCAATGGAAGAAAAGTCCAGAACTCACGATCTTTGGCACTTTTAATGATCTGGTGCAAAAAATCCTCGTCGACGTAGTCCTGTACTATCAGAAAACTCGGCGCTAGTGTCGTTTCTGGATTCTGAACTTTCATTCAAAGTTCCGACATTCAGAAAAAATCTAATTGTACAGCACGAGCAACAGTTAAAATTCGTCACCAATTGTAAGAGCCTCTAAAGACTTATTCACTAAGAATAACTGCCGAGATAAACGCGAGACACTGGCGGTACATTGACGAGCTCGCAAACATCTCGCATTTTTTCTCGCGCCGGTTTCGCATTTGTTTGGGCGCGAGCTCGCATTTTTCTAGGCGCGAGCTCGCATTTCCCTCGCAATTTGAAAATTTCCGAAATGCAAGATAAATGCGAGATGGCGCCGAGAAAAATGCGAGGTCGCGCCGAGAGAAATGCGGGATCGCGCCTAGAAAAAAGCGACATTTTTGCGAGTTAGTCAATGTACCGCCACCGAGCTCGCATTTATCTCGTCAGTTATTCTTAGTGATTAACTGCTTGTTAAATTTTTTCAAAGTTTTCCGTTGAGCCTTTCCAACCCTGTGTACAGTTTCAAAAATGTTCAAGTCTACTGGAAACGCTAAACGAAAAGTCATTTTTTGCTTCGCCTGCCCTTCGCCCTCAGTCCCAGAAGCGTCCGCCTAACTTTAGGATTTATTTTGAAGATTTAATCGATTTCCTAGGTTTGAAGTAGTTGATTGAATGAATCAATTACCGGCGTCGGTGTGTTCTTAGTTGTTTCGCGGAGGTTGACGAGCTGAGTGGAGTTGCGGCTGTTGGATCCATCGAAAAGGCCCGTTTCCAGCCCGTAGAACAGTCCGGCGAGCAAGACGCACAGAAGAAGGAGGCCGGAGCAGAAGCAGCACCGACAGCAGCCCATCGGTGAAAGGGAAAGAAGGAAGGATTGGCTCTGTCGATTTTCCAATCGTCTGATAGGATTTTTGAAAGCATCCCACTCAAAACATTGCAACGTTTCTCCGAATTGCCGTCCTTTTATTTTTCTTGGAAAGATTTCTTACTCAGTAGAAATAGATAGATTTCAAAATGCAGTAAGTTTGGTTTGAGATTAAAGCTGTCATGGCTAAAGCGATTTGATTAAGAGTTAGGAAATTGAGGTTTTCGCGGGAATAGTCCAAGAATAAGTACAAGAAGAAAAAACAAAACAATCAATAAGTAGGCAAAAAAGACAACAATTATACATAATCAACAAGTAGACAACAATCAGTCGATTAACGCATTTTAGTGATTTTCTCGAAGCACAAATGAGCCAGAGGCTCTAGCATATGCCCGTTTTTTGCAAAGGAATGGCGAGGGATCTGAAAAATCACACTTCGATAGAGATTTAGTAGAATTCGAGGATCGTCGAGAATCAAAGCAAACCTCCATGGCCAGAAGCTTTTTCAATTTGTTCAATTGTTCAAAAGTTCCTCTGGCCGTCACCACACATCGGGCTGAAACGGGAAAAGTTGCTCGTTGTCTATAACATGAGCAATACCTGTGCCCTCCACGAGTTTCATCTGTTTCATTCGAATTATTTCGACCTCCGTTTTCATCTTGATAGCCATTTCGATGAACCGCAGATTGACAGTACCTACAACTATTTGGTCCGATTTTGGAAAATTCAAGACTTTCATCCGATTTCAATCGCGACTCCGTTTCAAAGCTTTTTCCCCGACGAAATTGTGATGTTTTATCCAGCTTCAGACCTTTGTAAATGAAATCCGTTGTCTTGAGGTCGCGGACGAAACTGGGCAAATGCACTGAGAATGGCTCGATGTCGCGGCAAAGACGCGCCTTGACGACCGCCGCATCCGTCGAAAGAGGCAACTCGTCGAACCTCATGTTCAGCAACAGGTTGTAGAAGGTCCGGGTAGCCGCCTACAAAAACAAAACTGCGCTTTTCATTAAGGTATAGGAAATATCAATTTTCAACCTTTCTTGATTTCTGTACCAAAAAATATCTGTCGAATCGTTGATCGTTGAATTAGTGTTGAGGTAAAAATTCAACTCGTTGATTCGAAAACAGATATTCGGTGATTTTATGAAGAACTGGATTTTCGACGCATCGAAGAACTGACAAGGTGATAAGGAAGCCACTCTTTGCGGACGAAGACAGATCGGAATCCGACGGGCAAGAAGCTCAGATGCGTCAGGTTGCGGAAGGCCTGCGAGGAGAGAAATCGCAGAAAGTCGACGGTCAGGCGGTCCATCGCCTCGTCGACCAGCGGCTCAGGAGTCTTCTCGCCAACTTCCTTGATCTCGATCTGAAAAGAATACTAGTGTTCAGAAAAGAAATGTCCGCAGACCGGCTCGAAGAAGGGCAGCAGATCGCGTGAATCGACGGGATCCTTGGGGAAGACCAAGTTCGCCCCGAACATGATCAGCAACAAGGCGCAGTGGTAGCGCTTCAGACGAGTTTTGAACAACTCCGTCGTCTCGGCCCATTTCAAAACGATGAAAAGCACTTTCTCCAGACCTGAAAGTTGAATCATAGGGTACACCCCGGCTCGAAACACCTTGATAGCATCGCAAAAAAGTTTAGCCATCCCAAGTCTTTTCGTTTTTAGTATAAATATATGCCTCACAACCAGATCTGAGCGTTGACCTGAGGGTATTGGCCTAATCGGCCCAAAATCAGTCGCATTCGCGAAATTTTTTTTCAATCTCATTTCATATTTTACATCACATATTTTCGATTACTCACTCCCCGAATTACACACTCTGTGAAAATTTCGAGACAAAAGGGTTCGAAAAGTGGCAAATTTTCGACCGCGTTGCAACACTAGAACCAGCCCTGCTGGCCCAGCACACAGCTCTGCTCACATAATATTTTTTTTTTTTTGGCTGATTATTTTTTCGACAGCTTAACACTCATCCAAGAGCTCAATAATTTTTCAGAAACATGTTCCGTGAATGAGATAACCTGGATAACGATCAAGGTATTTCTGGATGATGTCTGCAGCCAGACTTTGTCTTGTATCGAACGACGGGGTTTGCGCGTCAGAGAAGAACTTTTTCTGGAGATCGGTCGTTTTTTCCAAGCAATAACTCTCCCGATGTTCTTTGATCATCTATGAGAGCCGATCGTTACAAACTGCCGAGGTTGGCTGAATACCGTCAGAAGTGGGTCGGCGGAGAAAGAGATTTTGTCAGCGGCAAGGACCGCCTTCTGTCGAACCGCCTGCAAAACGTCGAAGGCGATCCAGGCGAACGACAGCTTCTTGTTTCGCGATTTCGACGCCTCTTCTGGAAATTACCTGTGCTATTGTCTTTTCGGATGTTGAAGGTCAAGAAATGACGTCTTTCAAAAGCCCTTTAGGGGGGCGGGGGATCTACAAACCGTAGCAGCAACGATAGTAGGCGACCGCCTTCTGCATCATTTCCTCTGAAGGAGATCTGCAAACTCGCCGAAGGGCGTCTTGGTCGTCGGACCACGGATTTTCGCTTTCCGTCGCCGCTAGGTGTCCCCCGAACTCCTCAACACCCGAAAATAACCGTCTCTTCTCTTTTTCGAACCCCGAAAAACTCCTCGCGGAAGGTCTTGAAGTAGAGGGTGACCTTCTCGTCGATGATCTGGTCGGTGCTGAAGTAGGAGATGCTGTCGGTCTCCCGCTCGTTGATCCGGTTCCGGAGGTCAATGTAGCAGCCGGAGAAAAGCTCGGCCTCTGTCGCGACGCCGTAAGCCTCCATCAGCGCCGGAAACGTATTTTTGAACTTTGAAGAAAAAATAAATGAAAAAGAAGCCAAAAAACTAGCACAAGCGGAAAAAATACAAATAAAAAAGGCGATTCGTGTCTGAATTCTTGTTTGTCTTCATAGAACTTTGATGATTGAAAGGGATCGACTTCATACGGAAAAAAGAGGTCAGAAACCTGGAGACAAGCGTTGTAGCGGACCATTTCCTGCTTGGCGACGTCGGCGTACTTCTGCCAGCCGTCGACGAGAATCATCTCGTCGAGTTGAACCTCCACCTGCTCTTCTTTCTCTTCGGCTGTCCTCACGACTTCCTCGATCGCCTTGGTTCTTCTGCAAAGGAACTTCGTCGTTTTTTTCATGGATTGTTTCGATTTACCTATAAAGTTTTCCTAGCAAGCCCGGGCTGGCGTAGGTGGTGAAAGTGGAGTTGCAGCTGAAGTCCGGCGACATTTCCGGATACTCCGGAGGTATTTTGACCTCGACTCCGTTCCGGTTCACGACGTAAAAAAGATTATATTATATTCGATATCCGTATAAATTGACCTAATTTATATGAAATCCTGAAATATCACATTTTAGGTCTTTAAAAATGACGGTTTACAGGGCTGTATCCTCAGAATTTTTCGTCGCGCATTAATTCAAAAAAGTGTGAATTAGTTTTTGAAAATTACAGCTAGGCGCAATATTTTATTAAAAACGTAAAAACACTGTGCTCAAGCTGTTTCTCGATGAACTTGAAATAAGAATTTCTGAAACTTATCTGCCATTCTTTTGTCGCCGGAGGCGGTGCCACACCGGATTTGGCAAAGTCGAGGGCCTGCGACAGCTTGGCCGCCAGGTTCATGCAGACCTAACCCTCAAGATGGATTGTTCACCCCTTTTGAATCGAAAACCTCCGAGTTGAGCCCGTACTGGTCGGACTGGTGCAAATGATTGAGAGACAGAGTTCCCACGCTGTCCTGCTCCATGTAGCGGATGTAGAACTCGTTCATCAGTTTGTCCTGCGACCGAATCTTCCGTTGATTTGAACTTTTGAACAATGTGAACCATTTGGGCAGGGTCGTACTCGAGGGGCGCCTTGCTGCCGTCGAAGTGGAAAGCCGGCTGGTTTCGCTCGAGAAACAGTTCACGGTCCCACATCACGGCGTACTCGTCGCCGTCGAGGTCAGAGCCTGGGTTTCTCATTTTATCCGAGTCGCTATGCTTTTGGCGGAATGCTTTTTTATCAATGCTTTGCATTCTGGTCTAGTGAAAATGTTTCAATCAGAGGAACTAGAAGATTCAATCAGTAAAAACAAAGATATGAGCGGCAGTTCTTGGAGTCTTTTTCCTAAGGATCAGCTTGAAATAGAAAAGATATAATTCTTGAAATGTCGATCTTTTAAACGTGGTCTGTTGAAAATTTGAGGGTGAAAGGAGGCTGAAAACTTCTGTGACCATTTTGAATTCGGTAAAAGACCACGAAAACTCTGATAGAAAACTGATCAAATCATCCACGAAACCGCTCGATTCCTTAGTTCCACTTCGTTTTAGTTCCTTGCACCCTACCAGCCATCTCATCGGCGTGAGGCCTCGGTCCATGCTTGGGGAAGACGACGACGTCGCAGAGATGCCTCAGCTCGGGGATGTCGACGGCGTCGAACATGCGCACGTCGCCTTCGCAGACCGACGGCGACTTGGTGATCATCACCGGACCTGCAGCGTCCGATCATCAGTCTTCGCAGGACGCGACCCACCGCAGACGATTTGTCGCTGCGCCGCCGTCGCTCGTCGGTTGTTCCGCGAATGGATGTTCTTGGTGTACTGGACGAAGACTTGTCCATACTGCAGACGGCCCGTTTCGTCAGACACACCGTACATTGTCCTTCCCAGGTGGTATGGAATCGGAATTTTCGTCTTTCTCAGCATCCGTTCTGAACATTTTCCACTGTGTGTGAGGAAGTTAAATATCATTTTAGTGAGAAGTTTGTCACTATCTGAGCAAATTTTTCTATCAAGAAAAAATGTAGCAAAGTTCGCGTCTAGCACAATAATAGACTTGAAATCATTGTTTAAAAATCTTCAAAACGAAAAATCTCTGCTTATCCTTGCGAGGTTTTTCGCAGAACGATTTTAGTTCATTAATCCGACTTTTGTTATTTTTCAAATCCTTCGGTGATTCTTGGATCTGATGTTCCACGAGCAGATTCTACAAGTTGTAAGAATGAGATTATGTCCATCATCAAGAGGAAACTCAAGGCATAATCAACTTCTTCAACATTTTAGTGAGAGATTTTCTGCTATAATACACGAAATCTCGATGAAAAGTCCATCAAAATTGCGCAGAAACGTCTTGAATACTACTTTTTGATTAATGACACCCATCAAGAAGATAATCAATTTTCAATCAAAAACCAAACGATAATTCGAGAATTTTGGGAATCTTAATACCTGTGACAGCGCGAATGGCCGCTTTGATCAAAGATCGGAAGAAGGGCTCCGTGGTGAGCATGAAGCCAGAGTTTCTTTTGAGGACGTCGACATTCACACGGCGAGTCATTTCCTACCGCAAAAGGGTACTTTTCGGGTGGGTCTGGGGATAACCTTGATCCTTTCGCGACATCTGTTTTCGTCGCCCATCAACTTGGCGAACGTCGAGATTTCCATGTCGAGAAGCTCTTCGATCCGGTTGCAGACCCGTCGATGACACGCGTAGGACTGCATCTCAGATACCTGAAAGGTCGAGAACGGTTTCTTTGAGAGCGGTTCGAAAGATATGAAAGGTTTCTGCCAGACCTGATCCAGAATATTGATAAGTGGACGGTTCAGTGTCACAGGGGAGGTGCTCGAGAACTTGACAACCTCGATCGGATAGAAATCGTCAGTGGCTTTGGCCGTGATGAATCTGAAAATCGAAAAAATCAGGACAAACCATAGTTTTGAATTTACAATAAGTTTCCAAAAAGTTCCGAATTTGGCTCAACTCGTCAATTGTCCCAAATAATCTTTTTTCTTTTTTTTTTCTTTAAGATCCCATCTCATTATACCGTCTCCTTCTTCTAACAAAAAAAAGCTCGAAAAAAAATTTTTATAATGATGTTCTGAGTTTTTCTCTAGTGTCCCTCGTTTCAAATGTTCTAATTGGTTTTAATAAAGTTATAAAAAAGCTCAAAGACGCCAAAAATCAATAGAAACGAAAATAGCTCCAAAATATAACACAATAAATCAAAAAGTGACTTGATCTGGCTTGGCCGAAAAACGCAGTCGATTTGCCAAGACGTTGATTTGGGGAATTGCGGCCCGTTTTGCGTCAGAACTTCGTCTTTGGCCGCCCAGTCGCGGATTTCGTCGAGCAACGGCTCGACCACCAAAACTCCTTTCATTCCACGGAACCGGAACTAAAATTTGAACATATTTTTAAAAACTTCAAGTCATATTATACCTGAAAAGCACTCGGGAGATTTGGGCCCAATCTCATGCCAAGGGCCAACTTCCACGCAAAATCTTCACTGATAATGCCGACTCCATCGGTGAAAGTGTACGGTTTTCTGAGAAATTATAACTCTCTTTTTGATTTCAGCCTTCAAAAAGTTCCAGTCCAATTTATGCTTTTCGATCCTTCACACGTTCTATTTTTGCTGAATAAAAGATTGAATTCGACCAAATTTGGAACTTTCAATAAAAGGTAATTTTTGTTTCAAGTCTAGAATTTTTTTTAATCAAAAGGAAATGAATTTCTAATGATTGATGAATTTTGTTCCAGCATTTCGTCAAGCTTTTCACCTTTTTGGATCTACGAGAAAAGACGGAAAATGAAACTCAAACATTTCTCGTTTTTTTTTCTAACGCACCCGCTGATGTTGCGGCCACCTAAATCATCGTTCAACACGAAGTAGTTTTGACGACCCAACTTCGCAGCCTAAAAACAGTATTAAGATAATCTATTCACCGATCAATTCATTTACCCTCGAAAAAAAGTTACCTCAGATCAAAAATCAAAGAAGTTACATTATACAACTTTACATGACGTTTGTACTTTACAGATACGGAAAGCAAAAAGAAACCTCGCGCGCCTGTGTGAAACATTGCCCAAGACGGGCCATCACTTTCGGAATGCTTTCCATTTCGTCGAACCTGAACATCAAACTCATAGTTATTGAATAAACTCAACTTTCTCCTAACATTCTACGTTTTTTAACTTTTCGTTGACCAAATATAACTTTTCCTGGAGCTTAAAAAATAGAGTTGCTGATGATCCGACGCGTGAAGCGGCCACATTGTCGGAAGAGCCATTTTTCTCAATTTTTTGCATCACCTTTTTCCATACATTTATTCCTTTTCAACTCATTTTCAAAACAGGTCGCCCCGGGCTCCGCCGGAAGCACAAGCCCGCCTCAACAAAAGCCTGACCTTCCAAGTTTTTGGCGACAGTGGAGAATTCGCGGTTTGTGAGATGGCGGCGGATCTTGGTTTCCGTTTTCTCTCTTGTACTTTTTCAAGTCTTGTTTGGAAATTCTGAAGAAAGGAAGGTTTACGGGATTTTCTCGAAAAACAACAACCTCAGCATGAAATAGCCGCCAGTGTCACGCATTTGCGAGCAAGAGCTCCCGAAATAATTGAAATAGAAGCCTGAAAAAGAAATATCTGAATATTCTGTTGGAAAAATGGATCAGAACCACAAACGACGATCCCGTCAGTGAGATAGCCCATCACAGTTTTGCTGAGCAGATCGCCCAGTTCGTTTTTGTACATCCTTCTCATGTCATCGTCCCTGAAATTTACGAGAAAGATAATTTTATTCCGGATATCTTTCACTTATAACCAACATAATTGAGGTGTTTTTTTCGAGCCAGATCTACAAACCATATTTTACAATCTTCTGTTTTTCGGAAGTTGGTATTGGTTAAAAAAAAAAGGTGCTCATTAATCGAAGCAAAAATTATTTATTTTTACGGTCACCTTTTTTCCTTCTAAAATTATACCTTCCTGATTTTTTCTGTGAAGAAAAATATCTAATTCTTTGCTCGCTGATTTTGAAGCAAAATCTAGAGAATGCGAGTCAAAGATATTCGTCCGGGAGAGCTGTTTTTAACACTCAAAAAAAGTTAACGTAAACGTTACTTCAGGTTGATCTCTATCGTGCGACAAAGGCTCATTTTTAGCTGCCTTTTCGCGCCATTTCATTGGCTCTTATACACTATTTTTGCTGTCTCTGCCTTTTGCATCATCTCTTGAGCCTCTTGAAAATGTTTGAAGGCTCGATAAAGGGATTCTTTTTACTGTCTTACTGCGGCCTTTTTTGAGTCTCTCCCTTTTAGCGGCCGTTATCCGCCATTCCAACTTTGCCCGAGTCCGATTCTACTCGTTAGGGTGGACTACTTCCCGTACTGGATTCTGTACTCCTGTCTTTTATTATTTTAACTACTTATCTTTTGTCGTAAACAGTGAATAAACCTATCATTCATTAACAACATTCCTATTTTGACTCCTTCTACAACATACTGGGAAAATACAAACCGGAAATTGACGCGAAGGATCATGGTTCCGTCGAAATCGAACTCTCGAAGTGCTCGGTTGCCCATGATGATTTCGGGTAAGCTCAAAATCATTCTCGTCGGAGTCAAAATGACCTTCAAATTCGAGTTTGTTCATCAATAAATAACAAATTTCACCGACTTTTCGGACTCTTCTGTAGCCGTTGTCGTACATTTTGGCGTCGAAATTGCTGTCGATACGGAGATTCTTGTGTTTGGTACACAGTTCGCGGAGCGTCTGAACACCAAAGATTCCCAGAAGTTGCACCCAAATCAGACCTGGCTGATGTCTTTGATACGTTGGTTTTGGTCGATCATCTGGATGAGTTTTTGGAGCGCAGACTCGCAAAACTGAACTGAACTGGTTCAAAATGCCTCCAAAAAGGTCATTTTACTGGGAACTTCAAAATTCTAAAAATTTGTTAAGACCCTTCTCGATATTCTGGGTGAGAGCCCTGGGGGCCTAACATGTCTAGTTTATGAGAAAAGACGTCTGATCCTCTGATCAACAGCAAAAGACACGAAAAACCAGATTCCAGGCGTGAAAAACTCCAAGAATTAGAAAGTTGGCAAGTTTGAAATGTCCGTACGCATTTCATAAAATTGCAGTCAATTTACAGAGTTTCCTGACAAGGTTAGTAATTTTATTTCACGATTGGGAATTTTTGAAAGTTATACTCTTTGATGTTTTTTTTTCAAATTTCCAAGTTTTGAACAAATAGGGTCTTATCGTTTCAAAATGGCTCACTAAACTTGCTTTTTTTTCCTACCATGAAAGGCCTTCTTTCAAAAAAAAAAGTAGCTCTGCAAAATTCGGCTTTCAAGGTCCTCATCAGATTTATCAAGAAGACTCTCCACAAACTACCAAAACTTTCGAGGGCCCCAGTAAAATGAAAGAATTTTGAAGGAAACCTCGTGTTTCTCGTCATCATCGTAGTGATAAATGATGGTCTGCAGGAAGTTGAGCCATTTCCCTTCATCAAGCAATAACTGATCTTTCACGACAGCCCCTCTGAACACTTTTTTTGATTACAGATAATTTTCAAAAGATGTTTTTCTTTAAACACTCCTTTTCTGGTGGATAACTCATTTATTGTTTTTTTTTTCTTCAGAAAAGGGTACCAATCAAGTATAGAAATAATATAAGTATGCACACCAAAAAATTTCAGAAACCCTCTGACGAAAATTTCAATTATCCTCGTTTCAGACTATAATTTACGTTGAGTACGATTTTTAAAAAATCCAGACTTTTTTCAAAAGGTAGAGCGAAGATTTAAAAAATGAAGTTTCTAACTATCACTCGATAGAATCCAATATACTTTTTAAATGTAAAGACTAAAATAACCACGAAAACAGATATTTTTTAAAGTTACCATCGGTCAAAATTAGTTCGCTTCTCATGATTCTTGCATTAATATTCCATGTTTCTGAGTTTTGGGCCACAAACCTGGACAGAAGACATTCGATGAGGTAAATGTAGGAAAAGCGTCTTTCGAGGATTTTCTGAACGAGTCTCGCCTTCCTCCTTTTATAAGTTTCTGCGGGATTTGGGTCGACGTTGTTTTCCGTCGAAAATTCATTGAAAGCCTAGAAAATTGAGGAATTCCTAAGAATCCAGCCTTTTTCGACGCACCTCCCACAAGAACCATCTAAACATCTTCTCCTCGGGATCTGTCGGTTTTCGGCCTCGAGTCCATTTGTGGTATGGATTCTCGTTGATGTAGTAAATCAGAGGGGGCAGCTCCTGGTGTTGAAAATCTCAACAGGAACGGTCAAGAACTGACCTTGATGAGAGTGAATTCGATGCCGATATTCAGTTTGAAGCGGAACCGCGAGAGGACACTGTGCAGGTCGCCTATCTGAATCCCTCAGTTGCGTTTGGAAAAGTAGGCATTTCTCAGAAGGAAAAATCCTAATAACGACACTTTTCCGTGAAAAGTGTTCCGCAAAACTTCTTACAAGGACGGTCATTTTACTTTCCGCTAGGGAACTTTCTGAAAAATTGTCAGAATATCCCTTGACATACCAATTTAACGTTTTGAAAGTATAAACACAAAAATACTTAGTTTCAAGAAATAAGCTCCCAATTAACGGAGTTAAAAAGTTTTCTTTGGCTTCGAGGTGTCCTTTCTCAAAAAATTAAGAATTTGAGCGGGTTAAAACTTTCAGGCTCTCTATATGGTATATCAAGGAGTGCTCTGGCCAATTCTCAAAGTGAAATTACCTTTATTTATAGTTTCCAATCGAAAATAATAAATAATTTGATCGAGAGATCACCAACGGCGTTACAAAGCAAGCATAGGTTTTTTTTTCCGACTTCTCACTTTTAATTTGCTTTCTCAGGCAGAATTTAGGAAGCTTCTGCTTTCGGTTCCTTGGAAGGCGTTTGAAAGTTTTTTGCGAGTGGTCAAATGTCTTCCACAAACCTTCCAACATCTCTACTTACCTTCCAAAAGCCTGCTGGAAGGATTCTGGCAGGCATTTTCAATTTTTTTTTACTTTCAAAAGACCTGCCTACTACCTTCTGAAGACCTTCTCAATAACTTCTAGCTTCCATTAACCTTCCAACCTGCGGCTGGTTACCTTCCTAACACCTTCTCAGGAATCGCCTATTTTCAAACACTTCAAACGTCACAATCAAGAAAAAACCTCTGCGACGTAGAACGCGACGCTGAGTACGGGACTGTCGGAAATGGCGAGCGGATGCGATTCGCGGCCGTTCAGCTTGATGGAGGTGCACCGGGCGAAGTTCTCGAAGGACTTGAGACCCGTCTCGGAGTATCGGATCGTCGGAGGCGCCAGCAGGAAGAAGTACAGACGAACCATTCCCGAGGAATCCGCCGAAGGCATCAAATCGCAGACGATTCGTCGGATCGTCGATGGGAAAACCTGGAAAAGAAAGCTTCTTTTGTGAGTTACACATTGGATGGAACTCAGTCACAACTTGTTAAATGAAATGTTTTCGATTTATACAAGCTTTCAAACAAACTTATAACGTCGGATCGTCTGATTTCAGATCAAAGAAAACTTAGCGTATTGCAAAAGTTCTTCCAAAAAACATACATTGAAGCTTCAAAATTCATCCTTCTTCGATTTCTATCGATTTTGGTATTAAATCAACATTTTCAATACCCTTTCATTGTAAACAACTTCAGAAAACGAAATTTTCGTAGTTGAAAAGATTTTTCGCTTCCCAAACTCACCGAGACGCGATAATTGTCGAAATGGAAAGTCAAGATGTGTCTGTTGGCAAACTCGAAAAAAGTATTTTTCATCTGTTTACCGGACTGAAGCCTGTGACCGGTCTCACGTCCAAGTGGAACCTCAAGTGAATATTTATCAAAAACTACTCGGAAAAATCAACGAACCTCCCAGTGATTGTAGAAACAACCATTTAGGATGTTTCCAAATTTGAGATATTCAGAGTTGACTTCATACTTGAAACTACAAAAAAAGTTATAAGAGAAAAAAGACGGAGAACTCCACATGAAATCCGGGTTGAAGAGTTCGGAGTCGTGCAGAATCAAGGTTCCAAGAGCATCCGCTCGACAAATCATCCTCTTGAATCAAGTTTGAAGATTGGAAAAAAAAAATAAAGCAACCTGGATTGCGATGAAGGATTTTTGGTAATATACCAACAGGTTCTGAAGAAACCTCTTGTCCAGCTTGTGAACGGAACTCAGCTGCAATGTTATGAGGAGGTGAATTCTTGGAATTGGAATTCCTTCAGGGAAACCTCATAGGTTATTACGACATATGGATCCCCGTCTTCTCTGATCTCGTGACGACTCACAACTCTTATCGAAAAATGTGGGAACAGTTCCTGAAACGTTTATATTTTTGAATGCAAAAATATCTTACAGGGCTTGAGCTGAGATCCTGAAATCGCACTTCTGATTCATTCGCGTGAATCGGAATCTCGAACTTTAATTGTGCCACATTTTTTTGGACAATCAAGTTTGATTGCTCAGGAACAGGGAAGCTCATTCCGAGGGAGTTATTGACAAAAGGGGGAAAGCATCTGCAAAAAAAAACTTCTGTTAAAACTTAAAAAATCACCAAAAAAACATAACACTGAGGAAAAAAAGAACTTCGAAATAAAAGAAACCTCGAATAGTCGACAGGGAACACCGTCTGTTGAGCTGCGGTAAATATGAAATTCTGAGGAGCGTTCGAAACTCTTACTGGACAGACAGGTCTGAAAAAAATTTCAAATAAAGAAAGGTTTTTATTTCATTGCGAGAAATGTTCAAAAAAATGTTTCTGATGTTGGGTATTGAAACTGAGAAGGAAAAAAACTTAATGAAAAAAATTATTTCTATTATAATATTGTCGAAAGATGAAAAAAATAAAAAAAGTTTCAAGAGTGTTAAACTAAAAAAAAATTTTTTAAATAAAAATATTGCATCATTATACCACGATTCAACAGAGATTTTCTTCATCTTACTCTGAAGACTGAATAAATTGAAATGGAAATTAAAAATATTTAAATAAACTAAAAGGAACCAACCTCGGAGGAGCGCGTAATTCGAACGGCTCCTGATGTACTGCGCTCCAACGAACATATTGTGGAACACTCCAGGGTATTTCGGACCGGACAGGTCTTAAACGAATTTGATATTTTATAAAAAGTGAGACTCTCGCAAATCTTACACATTGAAATCTTCGAAATGAAAAAAACCCCTTCATGAATAGAAACCGTATCTTTTTTTCTTCAAGAGCTTTTTTTCGGTCTTTAAAGAAAAAGAAATTTTAAATTTTGAGTTTGCTCTGAAAAAAATTTTTGGCGCTGGTGACTTTATTATATATTTTTTTCAAGCGAGACATTTTATGAAGTTTTTCGAGATAATTATATTATATGTTCTTATTAAAACTTTCTATAGATCTATCTATATCTGATTATAACGAAAGTAAAAACATAAGCAACCAAAAGTGAAATGAAAACAGAGAAAAAAATTCACAAAAAAACTTCAATTTTCTCAATCATCCGTAAAAAACGGATCTCATATAACGTGTTCTGCGCCATGCTTGTGCGAGGGCCGGCCCGTCAACCTCTCGGCCCCCGGCCACTCTACAAGAAGCGTGCACGCACGGTGCGAGCACTGATTTTGCACTTAAGTGCACTTTTATGTTGCACGGTGCATGTTGTCGTTTTGCACCTCGCAATTTTGGGTCTTTTTCAGTGCGCATGAGGTGCAATACCGCACGGTGCTGACACTCTGGACCACAAAACTAAACATGCTTCGCTACTCGATTTAGGCCTTTTCTTTCTCCATCATCCGACTTTTCTAACGAAAAAAATCATCACTAAAACGAAAAAAAAGTATAAATAACATGTAGAACTGATAGAAATTGACTGAATTGAGAGGATTTCGAATATAGCCTATTCCGCGCCAGCTTGTCACGTTTTTCTTTCCGCCAAAAAGACCGTTTACCAAATTAGATCAAATTTCTGCTTTTATAACGGCAAGAAACAAAGGTCTTGAAGCGAAAGTTAGTTAAATTTGACCTGGCCTTTTGGCGGAAAGAAAAACGTGACAAGCTAGCGCGGAATGGCCTATACCCAATTTTTTGATTCGGAGTGTCAGCACCGTGCGGTGTTGCACCACATGCGCACTGAAAAAGACCCAAAACTGCGAGGTGCAAAACGACAACATGCACCGTGCAACAAAAAAGTGCAAAATCAGTGCTCGCACCGTGCAAGCTCCTTGTAGAGCACTTCCCAAGCCCGGCCCGGCCCAAAAAACTCAAATTCTCTTCAAGTCGAATTTTTCGCTTTTTTAACGAGAAAAGTGGTATTTTTGCTTATTTTTTCTCATAGAGTTATTAGAAACTATGATTCAACAAGTAAAAATAACTTTTCCGTGAAATCTTATCAAAATGAAATTTAAGATTTCTTACGAAACCCAGCCTGGCCCGAGCCCACGCAGGCTTTTTTTTTTTAATTGTAAGCCCAAGCCCGGGCCAGGCCGGCACGGACCGGTCCGCCCGGCCTGACGCACAAGCCTGTTCTGCGCTAGACGCTCCCGTTTTGAAAGCAATTTTTTTAGGACCAGTTTTAAAAAAAGAGAGCACAACTCTTTCTCCCACTCACACGGTTCCGCGCGTTTAGTTATTTTTGGATGCTTATAATCTGCCAGAATGGCGCACGATGCAGTCTAGCTTTTTGCACTTCGGTGCCTAACTTGGGCCTGCACCGTGCATTCTCAGTGATTTTTTGGTGCCACACGGGTGCATAGGTGTCCAAACAGTGCTTTCAGCATGTGGCACCAAAAAATTACCGATATTGCACGGTGCAGGCACAAGTTACGCACGGTAGTGCAAAAGGCTAGACTGTTCTTTCTGTTTTTCTTTTTCTTTCAGTGCTATAGTCTGTGTGTCACGACTTGTAATTTCACCGGACGACATTCCGCTGTTCCGCTGCGTGCGTTCGCGAAGCGTCTTTCGAATCTGGGTCACACTTTCAAATGATTGTTATTGCTGTAGTAGCACAGGAAAGTAGAGTACCTAAAAAAAGAAAAAAAAGTTAAAAGCGCGACCAAGGTTCGCAAAGGCGCGCAGCGGCACAGCGGAATGTCGTCCGATGAAATTTCAAGTCGTGGCACACAGACTATAATAGATAATTTTTTTTGTAACAAAAATTTTGAAACTGTATATTCGAGAACTTGATGCCAGTTAAGTTTTTATTGAATCCTGAATCGAAAAAGCAAGAGCTCTAGCTTTATCTGAATATGACTAAAAAGCTAAATTGAACTTCCTTAAGGAGGCATGCTGCTGCATCGTGTGCATCCACTCAACTTGCAACAAAATGTCTAAAAAACGCGAGGAGCCGCACTACGACATGCACCGTGCAGCGGGTTATTGGTGCTGGCACCGTGCGCCGTTCTGGTAGAGTAAGACGCGCAGCGGAATGTCGTTCGGTGAAATTACAAGTCGTGGCACACAGACTATATCAGAATATACACTGGCGAATCGGGAAGATACCATAATGTGTCCCTCGCGAAACCTCCAGCAAACCTTTTTGTCTAACCCATCTCGGAGGTTCTTGAGAGCCTCTCTCAAGTCTATCTCATTTTGTTCAAAGTCTTCAGAGGTATATTCGAGGTAACATCGATAAACTTCAGGTATATACTACAGGGAGTATCGCGATACCCTTCCTCGATTCGCCTATGAAGGGCTATGATAAAAACAGGCTATCGAAGAAAATTAATTTTTCCGGGGATCTGCGTAGAAAGAAGCCGCGAAGCATTGACTTTCCATTTTTTACTCCAAATAAGTTTTTACATTTTATCTGAATACTTTTCAAAAAGCTGCAGAAAGGAGCCGAAAACATTGATTATTTTCAAACTACAAAAAGAAAAACGAAAAAAAGCTTTTTCGAGAGAAAGTAGCGTGTCTTCATGCGCCGTCACTGTTCACTAATTTTTTGTTTTATTTACTGTTAAAGGTTTTACCTGTAAATGGTGAAAATGTTGGGATTCGAAAAGTTCATTTGAAGGTGCGCTGAAAAAAGAAAAAAGATGAGCTTTGCGAGAAAAAAGATGAGCTTTGCGAAGAAGTGTGAAGAAGTAAACAACGGCCGATTGCTCACATTAGAACAGTAAGGGGAGGAAAAAGCGGCGGATCGCGAGCCAAACTGAGAGACGCGCAACGGCGCGATTCGAATCGATGTCTGAGAAAAACGGACGCCGACCCAAATGTATAACTTTGAAACAAAACGACGATCTGTGTACACGCGCCGTCGGCTATGAAACAAAGTTTTGCACGTCGTGAGAAAGACCAAAAAATTAATAAAATTATCAAGAAACTTCCCTGTAAGAAGATAAGAATGTCGTTTTTTTTTGACTCACTCGGAGTTCAAAATGGGACTGTAAAATCAATCAAAAAGCTTCGAAGCCTGATAAAAGTGTTTTCTCTCGGATGGAAAAAAAAACTTTCCGCCGAGAAATGTTCTGTTTCTCCATTGAACGATTTTTTTTGAGGTTATTTTTCCCTGTCGTCAAGAAAAATCTTTTCATGGGGAATATATTCGTTTAAAGCAAAGCTCTATTCGAAGGACATTCGAAAAAATAGGCCAAATTAAGTTTAGGAAGCTCGGAAAACGGATAATGTCATGAAGCGCTCCTAGTACTAAAATTCTAACTAAACAGGTGTGTACTGATCAATAAAAAAAGAAAGAAAAAGAGCTCATTTCCTTACTTTGATAAAAAAAAAAGGTTCACGCGCAGAGATTTTGAAAGCAGCCTCAAAAACTGGTTAAGCTGGCTTACAACGAATAAAAAAGAATGTCTCTGTGACTACGAGAAAATATTGATAACCCAGTCATTTTTGCAATTATTCCGGCTCAAGAAACAGAGTATGCTTTCCCCTTCTCCTCTCGCATAATCAAAATAACGTTTTTCGGAATTTTTGTGAAGAAACAAAAGATTTTAATCAAACTTTTCTGGTCGCATGTAGAATGGCTCAATCCGTCGCGGCTCTCTTTAAAAGTTGAGCCTTCAAAGCTTACACGTGAATTGACTCCTTTACCAACTCGGGCAAGTCGTTTCATGGTCGGGTGCATCTTTACAGTACTCGGAGTTTGTATTTTACTTTTATGAATTTTACATATACTGACGGAGGAACTGTATTTTTCTTTAGCGGACTTTTTTCCATTAGTTTCACTCATTTCATTCACACCGTTCTATTTTGCAAATTTCGGAATTAAAATTGCTGTTTTGACTTTCATATGCCAGAGAAATTCTTGATTTTCCTGTGGCGATGAGAAATAACTGGATAATTTTCTTCGACTTCTTTCTTTGTTAATTTGAACGTAGGAAAACGAAAGCTAGAACCTTATAGTCGACTCAAAAAACCAGGAAAATTTTTTACTGACCACTCTAGGGTTTTGACCTTTTAGTGGTCGCTAACGTAGTCAGGGAGAAATAAGCGTCCTGGTAAAAACTAGTGGCCGCTTAAAAGGTTCTTCTAGGGCTTTTTTGAGAGCCTTCTAAAGTGGCCACTTAAATCACTTCTATAGAAGCCACTATTTTGCGTCTTAGTGGCCACTTCAGTAGTTTTCAATGCCTAGAATCACAATAACTTCTAAAGAGACGGCTAAATTTTATTAACCTGAAAGGCCTCTAATTCGAATACTATTGTGACCAATAAAACGTCAAAAATTCATTAAAAGGTTACTAAAAATTTTCCCAGTAGTGGTCACGTAAGTGGCTAAAAATTAGTGGTCACTGTAGGAGTCTAAGTTTTTCCCAAAAAGAAGAGAAGAAAGGAATGTTTCTAATGTACTTCGTTTGCATGGTTTCCTTCCTTGAGATGCATGTTTCAGGTGCCGGTAAGTTTGCCGTGGCGACGAAAAAGAGCTGGCTGAGGTCGGCCCCTCGGCTCATCGATTCTCACGGGAGCCTGCGCCTACGGCTTCTGCATGTAGTCGCAGAGCCGAGCGTTTTTCCATTTTTCTCGCCTCCTTCCATTTTCTGACGGGAAATTCTGACGGCAGCACTCGCTCTCGCTCTCGCTCAATCTTCTTGGGCTCCGCAAGCACCGCCCAGCAAGGACCAACTATTTTTTTTCCTCCGACCCTTGCTTCTCTCCTTTTTCCGCTCCTTCTCCACGGATTTCTCCTACTTCAACGCTCAACTCCTCGTTATCCGCTCGGATTTTCCCTTCTTTTCTTTTCCTTTTCTCCGCAAACTCGCCATTAGCAAAAGCTGCATTATCTTTGATTATGGGGTATAATCATGCAAATGACATACAATCGCGAAAATTCTCTCTTCTTGTCCGAGTTCTTTTGAGTCGATATCTTCTTGAAGAAGTCAACAAAGAGGTTTTTTTCTGCAGTTTTTCTTATATTTTTTTCACAAGTTGGTTTTTATAAATAACAGCTTCAACTTAATGTTTTCAAAACTACGACTTTATTAGTTTGAAAGTTCGGTTTGAAAACTTTATTGTAAAACAAAAGTTGGACAAGAATTTGTTAATCCTGGCTTTCAACTTTTTTTTTTCCAACTCAGAATTATTGAAATTCCAAAGGGCCATCTTCAAAAAGTTAAGAATATTTCAAAATAACGAGAAAAAATGTTCAATTATCACAATTCTTTAAACATCTTTCGCCTTATTTTTCATTGAATTCAATTTAGCTTCAAAATAAAGTAAGGAAAGAAAAATTTTCTTAACGAGTTTATTGACGATCTGTAAATATTTACGAATATTTATTTATTCATTGCGATCTGTAAATGAGAAATCCTGAATGGTTTAACAAAAAAACGTTCGAGTAGTCCTCATTGTACATTCTAAATCAATAAATTAAAACTAGACTGGACTTGGCTTGAGGCGCCTTCAATTTGTACGATTTTTCAAGTAAAAACTTCTTATGTAATATTATTTATGTCCAATTTTCCGTATTTCGGTTGATCTTTATATAATGCTTACTCTTCTTCTTGAGTTTTTTTTTATGTATTTGGAAGTCAGTTTGAAGTTTTGAGTCCAAAACGTGAAAACCTCTAGACTTGGGTTAATCATGCTCTTAACGAAAGTTTGTTTCTTGAATGTCCCACCCAAAAAGGATTCGGAACGTGTGGATGGTGACGGAAGGATGGGTCGGACCATTTCGGAGGGCCGGAAACGGCGAGAGGAAATCGAGCGGAATCTGATGACGCGAGGCAGGAGATGCCTCTTGGTAACAATATCCTGGGGCCATTCTGCCGCCAATCAACCACCGCTTCATTCTTTTCGCTGTTTTAAGCCTAGCCTCGTCCGGCGAACACGTTCTCGCTCCAGTTGAGAGGGCTCCTAACGCCTTCTTCTGAGCTTTATTCAAATTGGCGTTTGGCTCGATTCCCAATTTCAGTTTTCTTGAGATGCCTGCTGGTCATTGAGAAAGCCCAATAACATTTTTAAAGTTTCCATCCGAATAAAAGAAAATATTGCGAGTTTTTTTCACCGAAAACCGTTTTCTAAAGTCTTTCGGAAATACGTAAAATTATCCTGTTCATATCTTCTAGAAAAATGCCTGCGGTCCCTATGTTCAGTTTTCTATCTATTTACTTCCTCCAAAGTTATCTTTCTTTTTTTCATCGAGTTTTCAGCTGTGCATTTCAAATATTTTTCCTAAAAAGAAAATAGTCAAAAATTCAGGAAGGATTGTTCAAAACAATGGCCGAAAATTTTCAGACAAACTTTTTGAGAAGAACCAAAACCCATGCAAAAGTTTTAAGAGTATAAAATGTCAGCTTAATTATCACCCAACATAATTGCCGATATCGCAGCGGGCCGCACGCGATATAGCCAAGGCTTCTCGCTGCGATCTCGTCAACATGTCGCTGCGACCTCGTCAAAGTCTCGCTGCCATATCGCTCCCACTCAAAAAAATTTGAAATTTGAAAAAAACATTTTTTTCGCTTTATTTTTTTGACTTTCATGATGAAATCAATCAAATTCAAGAAAAAAACATTTTTTTAAAGAAAAAAATTTTTTTCAAAGAGCGATATACAGTACCGCTCAAAAGTCTATTAAGTTTTGGTTTTTTTGAGGATATCTCAGCGAGTACTCATCCGATTTATATATAACTTTCAGGGATTATGTAAAATATACTTTGAAACATATACGGTATACAAATACATGTTCGCAGTCACTGCGACGCGTTTTAGGAATTTTTTTTCGAATTCAATTTTTTTTTGTTTTTTATGCTTTTATTTTTATTTATTTCTATTAAATTTTTTAAAAGTAATAATGTTGCCATATATTTTTTTTCATGTTTTCAGACATAGGAAGAACCTCTGAAAAAAAGGATTTGACTGATAACGACAAAAGAGCCATCGTTGTGGGTCGTCAAAATGGACTGACCATGATGTCGTTGGCAGGAATGTTCGGCGGGACAGAGGCGTGCATTTCTCAGTTCCTAAAGCGTCAGAAAGCTCAAGATGGCTCTACTAAGAGCCAACGCACTGGAAGATCACGTGTCACTGATGGTAATGACGATAGAAACATTTTGAAGACGTCTAGAACCGATCCAAGACTCAGCGTCCCTGCGATCAGACGGGAAGTTTGCTTGAATTCGCCATCTCCGCCATCCGTCTCGACCGTGAAACAACGTCTGAATGCTGCTGGAATCATGGGAAGACGTCCAGTGAACAAACCGCTGATTTCTGAAAAGAATCGAGTCGCCAGGGTGAAGTGGGCGAAGGAGCATCTCAACTGGACCCGTCAAGACTGCAACAAGATTCTGTCGTCCGACGAAATCAAGTTCCTCCTCTTCGGAAGTGACGGAATTCAATGAGTTCGTAGACCAATTGGGTCCAGATATCATCCGAAATACCAATTACCCTTTGTGAAACATGGTGGAGGACCGTTTCGTCGGACGACAGAATCTTGTTCCAGTCTTGACGGGTCCAGTTGAGATGCTCCTTCGCCCACTTCACCCTGGCGACTCGATTCTTTTCAGAAATCAGCGGTTTGTTCACTGGACGTCTTCCCATGATTCCAGCAGCATTCAGACGTTGTTTCACGGTCGAGACGGATGGCGGAGATGGAGAATTCAAGCAAACTTCCCGTCTGATCGCAGGGACGCTGAGTCTTGGATCGGTAATAAAAATAAATAAAAATAAAAGCATAAAAAACAAAAAAAATGGAATTCAATAAAAAATGCCTAAAACGCGTCACAGTCATTGCGGACATGTCTTTGTATACCGTATATGTTTCAAAGTATATTTTACATAATCCCTGAAAGTTATATATAAATCGGATAAGTACTCGCTGAGATATCCCCAAAAAACCAAAACTTAATAGACTTTTGAGCGGTACTGTAGCGCAAGACGTTTGCGAGGTCGCAGCGAGAAGCGAGCGATATCGCTCGCGGCTCCCCCGCGGTATAGCGTCACTCTCGCTGTTATATAGTTCACAATTTTGGGTGTAAATACCTCGAAAAATATCAAGTAGGCCGAAAATTTTGAATGAAATGCAACTGCTCTTCTTGCAATTAGTGATGATTCGTTTCTCTACTTTTTTTTAAAGAATCAAAAAGTCAGATAAAGAATTTCCTAGTATTCAAATAGATTCCAGTTTTTGCCAATTTTTGGATTATTTACCATTGGTACCAAAACTCACCACACTGTGATAACAGAAAGTGTGAGTATGAGAGTGTGCGTCGTAGGGTCCGTGTCATTCTGGCCGAGTGGTCTAAGGCGCTGCGTTCAGGTCGCAGTCCTCTTCGGAGGGCGCAGGTTCGAATCCTGCGGATGACAGCTTTTTTTTGTCCTCGACTAATTTTTTATGGATGTTTTGGTACAGCAGTTATTGCGTTCCACAGCGTGAGCAAGTGCACCTAATCTCGAATATTCTGAAAAAGAGGAGATGGGAGGACGCACGATGAATGATTCATTTCCCAGAAAGCTCCTCTCTCCTTTTCCATACACCGCTCGTCTGAACTAATCGCCTTCTCATGGCATTTTGGCTTTTTCTTTTGTTTCATATTGTCTTTTGTGTTTGAAACATATAACAAAAGTTTATAAGTTTTCATTTCTCTTTTGAAAACAGGAAAATCGGAAAAATTGAAAAGACGAAGTTTAATTGTTTGTGGACGTTTTGTTCAGACTTGAAAGGTGGCGAATCGGCAAAAAGACCACAATCGAAGTTTCCAAGTTTCCTCTATTCTGTTACCAATATTCTCTCGTCACTCCCTTTGCTAGCTTTGTTTTCAGCTTCCATTATTCCACAAGCAAAAACACAAGAAAAGTTTGAAAACTCTACGATACTTTTATTTGAAGTTTTCTGCGGTCGCTTGAAAAAAAAAATTAACAATTTGTTTCAAAAGTCCGTGGATTCAGAATTTGGAACAAATTGAGAACTCTAAAGGCTCGTGGCTTTTTTGGTCCCTCCTATTCTTATTCATACTTGATGCAGCTCTTATTTTTCACATTTTCTAGAAGGTTTCAGCAGTTTCCTTCTAGAATGGCTTGACGTGCTTTGAAGCGGCCATAGTTAAGACACAACGCGTTGAGATATTCTAAATGCCACTTCTGTAGTTTAAGCATTCTCGAATGAATTATCACGCCGATTCACCTTTTTCTTTATCAGTACTCTGATCTGCCTGCCATTCATGTTCGAGATATTTTACGTTGAACTCTTTCTGATATGATTCTGAACTACTACATCGTTCTGCAGGACGACCCGAGGCGCGGCTTACGAGAATGCGGTGGAGCACGCTTGTGCAGGTGCTGGCGGCGGTTGTGCCGTCGACGCTGGCCGTGAAATGTCTCGACTGTGTCGGCGCCGACTGCATGGGATCCTTCTGCGAGGGAGACTATTGTATGCTGTCGCAGTACGCTCCGCGCTGGGGTACCATCGAATGGGGCAAACCAGAAATCGTCAAGGTTTCCAAGTCGCATTTTTATAATTTTAACAATTTTTCTATAGAGAAAATAATTTTTGAAGGTTTTTTTACACATTACTAGATAAATGAGGAAAAAATTATTGTTTCTTCAAATTGTGAAGAACATATCGCAAATCCTGTCCAACCACTTTTTTTTTGAAGAGGAAGATGATGTTCTTTGCTAATTTTTCGAGCCATTCCAATAATGATTCCAATTCACAGTCTTTTTCGCTTATCACTTCAGCTTTTAATTCAAAATCTTCAGGGCTGTCTGTCTGGACGGATGGTCAGCAAAGACTTGCGCGATCATTGCGAAATCGCCGTTGGAGCTGACGTGAGTTTTGTTTTATTTTCGGAGCAGATCTAAAACCAGACCCGCGGCCTCGTGATAATTTCATCAAGCCGATCGAAGCCATTAGTCTGGGCCGCCTGAAACACGAGGAAAACGGAGCCATGACGAGCTTTTGATGTCTTGCTGAATAGGGAAAGAACTTCTATTCGGGATTGATAGTTGACCTTAACTTCTCGCGGATGGCAGATCTGCGTGGAGTTCTCGGTAATTGAGGATGTCTGATAAGCTCTTCTTCTTTCAAAAACCTCGATCCTAATGATTTTTGATGGTCGTTGCATAGCGTTTTCCAAGAGATTAGTGTTAAAAAAGTACACTTTGACAGTTTTCAAGCTTCAGCTATACAGTTTTAATATAAATTCTGTCGGTAATCATGGCGGCTCCCAAAAAGGTGAGGTCGGAAAAGGCGCATAGTGGTTTCCTAGAAATCCTAAAAAATATAGAAAGTTTTTTCGTCAAAAGCTCATCAAAAGTCTGAAGTTTTAGATGTATTCTCGAATCGGAGTCTCAGGGGTTTCCCAGTCAGAAGGCTCTTAACTTTGCCTTCAATATTTCTGAAAAATCTTGAAGATCTTTGTAATCAAATGCAGTGTGTGCAGTTCTTCATAGACCACGTTTGAATATGTAATCGTCCGTTTCCGGCCGCACCAAAAATCGTAATCATTTGAGCTTTCCTGCCAGAAAACGTGATGGAAAGGCAGAAAGGGATGGCGGGAAACCCGATATTTGAAAGCCTCGCACCCACTTGAGCCGTGGCAAGCCATAAAACGCTCAAAAGCAAACGCAGAAAAAAAAAATCCGATCTTGCCCGATAAGGGCGTTGGGGTTGGAAGTGATGTCATTTTTTCGTTTTTTGGAAGTAAGCTCGCAGAAATAAAGTTGAGATTTTTTCGGGATCTTAAAGCTCTTACTTAATAATTAACTGAATAGAATTATTTTGCATGTTGAGATACTTTCAGGAGATTTGGGTAGAGGTACTTGGAAACTACCAGAATTGATTGCTAAACAAAGTTTGGAAACTGAGATGAAAAGACTTTTAAAAAATGCGTTGTTCCCTTATCATTAACATCAGAGATGCACGGAACAGTTCCGCAAAAAAAACGCGGAAGTGGGAATTTTTTGAAGGGAAAAATTTTTTATTCAAAAATAAGAGGATAATTGTGAAGCTATAGCTGATCCATGGCTGGCTTGAGCCATCGAGAAAAGGGTCCTGCCACGAAAAGAGACGAGACAGTGCCACGAAAAGAGACGAGACAGTGCCCTGGTTGGTGGAGGTGCAGACAGGCCACGCCTTTTTACGTCTCAAGCTAGCCGTGAATTGTCTATATGCTTATGGAAAAGTATAGAACAAAAAAGATTCCAAAATAAAGCTACCATTTTCAATAAAAATCCAAAAAAACAGCAATCTTTTCCGAGTTCCGCGTTCCGCACTTTTTTGCGAAACTTTGACCTGTTTTTTCCACTTTTCTGAGCTATGACAGCCAAATTCAAAACAGTTTTTTGTTCTATACTTTCCCAATAGGCATAGCTTCACGATTATCTACTTATTTTTGATTAAAATATTTTTCCCATCGAAAAATTCTCACTTCCGCGTTTTTCTTGCGGAACTGTTCCGTGCATCTCTGATTAACATGATGAAAGCGAAAGCTGTTTAAAGATCCTGCTAGGTTTTCTTGCTTTTCGAAATGCTTAACTTTTTTGTTTCCTTTTTTTATCAATTAAAAAAACTATATAGTCATTGAATATTTTGAGCTTTACGAAAGCCAATAAAGCACCCTGACAAAAAGAACTTGTTCCGCGGATATAATGCTGATTTTAAGAAACGCCTATCCTTTCCGGTTTTTTAGGTGCATCTCATTTCCTCTTAAGCTCCATTGGGTCACGAATCACCGTGTTAGAAAGGAGGAATGCGAAAAATGGGAGTGACATCACTTCCGGCGAGTCTTCGGGCCACGGGAAACGATTAGCTGAGAAAAAGTTGCGAGTGTGGAGGAAATTGGCGTCGGAGGCTTTCTGTCGGGAGCATTGCTCATCTTAGAACCAAACTTGGAGGAAATAGGAAGTTTCTGGCTTTTTGTTGTCGGTTTTTCAATTATTTTTCGAATTTTATCTTTCAAACTTTCAACATCTGATAACTGCACTTCTCTTTCATTTTGCGCTAACTTTTGGGATCGAAATGAAAATTCTCAGGATTCAGAGAAAACCTATTTCTCTGAAACCTTAACGCAAAAACCTACAAGACTTACGCTTTGCATGGAAAAAAAGACGAAGAAGCTTCGTGCCGAGAAGACATTCACGTGCAATACGTCAGCCATTAATGGCCTCTTTTTTTGTTCTTTTGACTAGGACCGACAAAAAATAATATAGACGGGCAGGCTGTTGATTCGGCTTGTCTTTTCTGCCTCGTTGTCGAGACAACTCTTCGCAAAACAAGAAAATACGGACACGGAGGTGATTGGGAACATATTTCAAAGGGGACGGATGAGGTCGGAAGACATGTCAACGGTCCAGCGAGAAGACGTCTTCGAAAGACGTCTTCGAAATATTCTCCGAGTTTATTTTCACTTGAAAAACGGCTGCGCGCCTTGCATAAATCTCAGAAGGAAATTGGTGAAACAAGAACAAAAAACTGATTTTTCTTTGAAAGAGATAAGCAGATCTGAACAAAAAACAAAGTAAAGGTTGTTTTTTACAGGAGCCATTCACGTGCTTCTGTAACAGCAAAGACAACTGCAACGGCGGCAGACAACTTCAGAAACTCGAAGAAGAACGCGTCGAGTTGGTGAGTTCAGTTATAATTTCCTTTCTTGAGTTGTTCAATTCAATGGATTTTGAGCAAAGCTTATTCTTGATTGATTTTCAAGAAATTTTGAAACTTTCCGATATTCGAAAAAATACTTAAATCTGTGGTTTCAAACATGTGCAGCCGCCTTTTTTTCTGCAAAGCTTCCAATTTTGCAGTATTTTTGAACCTTTTTTTTAATTTCAAAGTAAGGAATTGAATATTAAAAAAACTGAATTTCACCTTTTAGTAAACTTTTTTTGAAATAGACTCGATTTTTCAGGTGACTTGCGTATGCAAAGGGCCGCACTGCAACAAGGATCGAACCTGCCTCGGCGAATTCTGTTCCTACGTCATCAACCACAAAACCAAGGCCGTAGAACAGGTTGCTCTTCGGTTTTCCTCTGCTTTTGCTCGAAAGTTTCTTTTTTTCATTGTTGATTATTTGAGGGCTGCGTGAACGCGACAGTCCCCTTGATCGAAAGAAGAACGATGGGATCTTGCATGGCGCCGCCCATCACTGGAGCCATGTATCACACCGTTTCCAAGGTTCTTTTTCCTTTGCTTGTTCAACAAGGAAGCTCGTTTTAATTTGCGGTTGGAAATTCCCGGAAAATTCGTTAGAACATTCATTGATATACCTGAACTTTTCAGGGGTTCTTTCTCAAAAAGTAGAAGGTTGTGAAGGTTTCTTCACCCGGTTAATCGTAAAGTATTCCGGTCAACTTTCAGAAAATTACCAAAAACAAACTTAAATGACCTTCCTTGTAAACTTCCGAAACTGACAAAACTGTGAGAGACCTTCTTTGATCTAGGGGTCTCCACTCGCCGGAATCGTGAGTTGTAGATGATGTAAAATTTTTTTAAAGGATTTTTCGTGGTCCAATAGAAAATTTTGTTTGTTCAATTTGCTGTGATCCTATGTTTTCATCCGAAAATTCAGCGCCGTTTCCGAAAAAGAAACTTTTGTCGAAAAAGCTCAGAAAAAAGAGTTTCAACAACTGAAACCTATTAAGCGTCTAAATTTTCAGACCGCTCAAGACCTTTTGGTTACCGAATCATGTGTCTGCGGAACGGACTACTGTAACAGTGAGAAGCCGGAGATTACGGTGAAAGAAAACGAGAAATGCCGCGCCTACGTCGAGGCCAACGCCATGGGCAACCACGTCAGTTCGATCCGAATCTTTCTTGAAATTTTGGGGAATTCCAGATGAAAAGCAAGAACATTTCCTGCGACGGCGAGTTTTGTTTCAAGGTACGTTATTATTGAAGATACTTTTTCCACCACGAAATTATCGTCAAAGTTCATTGAAACGAACTTCTTTTGGGGAAAAAAAAGCAAAAAAAAAACCAAAGTGGATTTCGAAAAAGGTTGAATTTTTGAAAAACCGTTTAAAAAGTCTAACCAAGTTGTAGAAAATATTAGGCTTAATTCCTACCAAAAAAAATTCTGCAACCTATTTGAAAGAATTTCTTGGATTTGGAAGATATGTCGCCGGTGTGGTCTAACAACAAACCTATTTGGTTTTATACGCAAGAAAGCTCAATAAACAAAATATTTTTTGTTTGGAAAGAGAAACTTTTGTAGGTGAACATGAAGTCGACGTTGGGACACATCTCGCACTACACGACCTACGGATGCGCTTCTTTCACCGGAGAAGATCCGCTCCCCGAGGAGCTCGATCCAACCGGCTGTGCCAAGTTCGTCTCCGAGAGCCTCACCGTCGAAACCTGCTTCCAGGTTCCTTTTTCTAACTTTTTGAGCACGATGGTACATTATTGAAACCTTGTAGAAGCCCCATGTTTATATTTTTGTTTTTGTGATCAGATTGAAAAATAAATAAAAAAATGACCGGTTAACTAACCGGTCATTTTTATTATTTTTTTATTTTTTTCAAAACTCTCTATATCACTCGGTACTAATCTCTCTCCAAGCTTTCTAGGTATCTAAGCCGTAGCATTAGAGATAGTTCAATCTTTTTGATTAAAATAGGTAAACGAGAGAAATTATTTGTCACTTAAAGGACCTTCGTAAGGCACATTTTGTGATTCATCATAAATTCGTCCATTAAAACCAAAAACCAACAAGTTGCAGACCAAGGACAAGTCGGCGGTTCGTCGAGCTCTTGCCAATAAAGAGGTCCCGCAACGGCGTCAATCGGCCCGGAAAGGATCAAAGTAACTTTTTTTCCAAGTTTGCAACATAATCCGATTTTCAGAAAACCGAAGCAAAAAATGGAGATTGAGTACGAAGAAGAAGGCGAAGAAGGATTCGAAGAGGAAGAGGCCGAGCCGAAAGGAAAAGCTCGAAAAGGTAGGTGTTTCTGAAGATAGTAGGACTAACTAACGAGGAACAGGACCAAGCCGCGCAGACCGAGTAGAGGAGGAAGAGAGCAAGAAGGAGAAAGAGACAGAGAAAGAAAAGGAAAAGGAAAAGGAAGAGGCGAAAGAGGAAGAGGAAGAAGAGGCCGAAGAAGAGGAAGAGGAAGGCACCACGGAGAAGACGTTCATCTTCGAGAAGCCAACTCAACCCCCGATCCCCGACGACTCCAACACCACTATGGTCGGTGACACGTTTTACCAACATATGCTGAACTAACTCTTTTTGCAGATCGCCGTTTTCGTTTTGATAATCTTGTGTATCCTGGGCTCAGGCATCGTTTGGAAGTTTGAACTCCACAAAAAGCTTCAACGCAGCAGTTACGATGCGGTTGCTGGCGGATAAACGACGCGAAAGAAATTCCCTCCGGATTGACATACTTCAACATTCCAAATTGAAAATAGCATTAAAATTAGGGTGTTCTTTCATTTTCTCTGATCTTTTCTGACAACTCCAAAAGTCGAAAACATTTTTGCTACGCTACTTACATTATGTTAACAGCTACGTTGTCTCAAACTTCTTTTTTTAGTGCTTTCTCTTTACCGTTTCCTAACCAAATTTCCCGAGGCCTGATTCACTTTTTCCTTTATTTTTTAAATTTATAGAAATTGTTTATTAGACAGAAAAAAGATAATAATTTTCATGCAATTTCACTTATATTTTTTTCTCTGTTTAATTCATGTATTTATTATAATTTCATGTGAGCAATATTCATGTCCGCTCAAATTTCACGCAAACGCGGGAAAAAAAGGAAAAGTTTTTTTTCAATAAAATTGAAACCATCAACTTTTTCTTAGCTTTCCGCTCAGTAAAGTCAATAATAAGTTGCAATCAATAGTTTCAATTTCGAAAGGGTAGCGTTTATTATTTTTTTCTTTGAATTTATTTATTGTTTTATCTAATGAAATTTTTGGCTTTCTTATTTCATAACATATTTTTAATGATCTCAATGAGTTTCTTTTTCTAATAAAAGATGTTTTTAATACTCGATCGGCAATAAATATATTGAAATTTTCACAAATTTCATTTCGGACACAAAAACAAGCAAAATCAACAAGTAAAGTGCAAAAGAAAACAAGAAAAGAGTTATCAATTTGTATCGCGTTTGACGACGGTTCGTAGCTGCCGTTTTTTTCGTCTTTTTCAACTTATTAATATTCGTGATTTTTCTGCAAAACGATGTAGATTTCGACTTGAAAGATAAACAGAGAAACAACTGGAAGACCAGTTCTCTTCTTTCTTTCTTCAAAATCATCTATTAATGTTGAAAAAAACTACTTGGAAAGTTTGCAAATTTATGAATATTTGAGACTGAAAAAGAAAAGAGATCGTAGGGCCTTATTCCAAAAAAAAAAAACCGTTCAAATAACGAACCTGAACAATTTCGTTCTTCCTTTCGTTTTCCAGCTTTCTTTTTTCTTGCTCCTTTCTAGCTTCAATTTTTTCCTGAAAAAAAATCCTCATTTGAAATTTTTTGGCTCGAAGAGTTGAAAAAAAGATGAATCATATCAAACCTCTTTTTCCTGCTGCTTACGTTCTCGGATGGAAGACTGTAACAACTTTACTTGATTTTTCTTCGCCTTCAAGCTCATTTTCTTATCCCAAGTAGACTTCAAAGGTTTGACTTTGACGATAGACGAATGCCTGTAACCGCTCGATTAATAATCTCAGAGTGTGTGTTTTCAATAAGTTAAAAAAACTCATCGAAAAGAAAAAAAGGAAAAGCAAGTTTCAAACCTAGCCGTTTGTTTTTCCTTCCACCAGCGGCCGGATTTGTTGGGGCCATCTGCAGTTTTTACAACCACGTTATCTGCTTGTTGTTCTTCCATAGCTGAAAAACGAAAGCCTAATTTATTTGCAAAAAAAAAAGAAAAAAAGTATGTGAGGACGATTTACGGAGAACCAAAAAATCCTGCCGCACTTGGCAAGATTGATGTGCGTGTAGCGCAAATAAAGGCGGAGCTAGGGTCACGCTTTCGCGGCTCAGTCAATGTACTTTGTATATGTTATTTTACAGTTGTTTTTCTAATATAATTTTCGACGATGGAAAAGCTTTTGAAATTGAGAAGTTTAGGTAGTCAAATCTGTATGGATCTGGAGGACATCATCCAACGCGTGAGCATGCTCGAAACTTGCGTGACGGGCGATGTACCGTTTTGGGAGACGATTGAGAACCGTCTCCTGGAAGACTGTCCGGCCTATGTCCTGGGCAAAAAGTTCACGAAGGAGCAGCAAGGTTTTCTGAGAATTGAGGGAGAAAGGATTCTAACCGCTTTTCAGGTCTCGATGAGTTGAAAGACTATGTCAGATCGAGGTTTTGGTTCACTTATCGGAAAAATTTTGCTCCTATCGGTGAGTTTGCAAGGGTTTGAACTTAAGAAGTGCTCGAAATCGTGAAAATAAATCAAATTTTAGGCGGTACTGGTCCCGAAAGCGACCAAGGCTGGGGGTGTATGCTCCGATGCGCTCAGGTTTTTGTTTTCGGATAAAAATTTCAGAGAATAATTCGCAAAAAATTATTTTCAGTCAATTTTAGTTTTTAAGAGTTAAAATACTTATAGTTATCGGATTGAGAAGCTTTCTCAATGGTAATAAAATTCATTAATCCCTACTTTGGGATCATAAATATCAAAGCTTTTCACACAATTGTCCTTCAAAAATTGCGATTCTTTGGTATCAACGGCGAGTTCGAAACACCTTGAAATGGAGTACTACTGTTTGGAAAATTTTCTATTCTTATAATTGAAAATTTAAGAACTAGTTCATAGAAAACAGATGTTGAACGGAATCAACATTTTCGTTATAGTAATGTAAAAAAAAGGACAAGTTTGATTTAGATGCTTCTCGGAGAGACTCTGCTCCGTCGTCACATCGGCCGACACTACAAGTGGAAGGTGGGCGTCGAGCCTTCCGGCGACTACGAAAGGATCCTCAGAATGTTTTTCGACGAGAAAACAGCACTCTATTCAATTCATCAAATCGGTTCATTGATTTTTCTATAAATGGAAAGGAAAAACCGTTCTTACAGCTCAAATGGGCGTTTCTGAAGGAAAAGCTGTCGGGGAGTGGTTCGGACCAAATACGGCAGCGCAGGTACGTGTGGCCAAAAGGGCTTAAAAATTAAAATAGCCCAAGAAAGAACAAGTTTTTTAAAATGAAACCCTTAAGTTTTTAATACTTTCTTCCGCTTTCTCATGTTCAACTTGCCGTCAGAACTGTCTTTCTTGTCTATTTAGTTGAAGAAAAATATTCTAGACCTTGTTAATTTTTTTTTGCGAGTTCATTAATCTGGAGCACATCCAAGGTTTGAGTACAAAGAAAACTGGATATTTATTTATAATCCATTTTTGCCAATTTTTAAATTCTTTAGATTTTCCTTTCGATTACTAGATTTCAAAGTGGCAACCTAGGGCTGGATGTAGTACTTTCCGTTTTAAAAAGGTTATTTCTTCGAAGATTCCACTCCATTTTTTTTTTTTTGGAAAAATTTCTGCAAAGTTTTATAGAAATTTATAAAAGTTTTTTTACTCTTTTTTTCATAATGAGAGCTCAAAAACGAAAAAAACGAAAAATGAAAAAAACTCAAATGAGAAAACTGATAAAAAAACAGAGATTTCCTGTGAAAGGATCTTCTAGAATTTAAGAAAAGGATTTTTCGGAAGGAAAAGTTCTTTCTTTTGATCGTGAATGTTTGGTTAAGGTGATCAAGAAGTTGGCAGTGTTCGACGCGTGGTCGAACGTCGCCGTGCACGTCGCCATGGACAACATCGTGGTGGTGCGCGACGTCCAGACGATGGCCACCATCGTCCCGCCCACCGACGCCGTCAAACTCATCATGGGTTAGGAACTTGTCGTCGAAGACGTCCAACTTCTGTTTCAAGCCGATGGAAACGTCGACGAGTCGCATCTGCGGCAAGAGCCCGTCAACGAGAAGTCGGGCCGGAACCGCAGTTCGACTTCTTTTTCTGTGAACCCCGACGAATGGCGACCTCTTCTTCTTATTATTCCTCTCCGTCTCGGGCTCCGGACCATCAACAAGTGTTATCTGGGGGCCATTCAGGTTGGAGTAGACCTTTTTCCAACGAAAAAAGCTTTTTCAGGAAGTTTTCAAACTCGATTCTTGCGTCGGAATCATCGGCGGAAGACCCAACCACGCTCTTTATTTTCTAGGCATCGCTGGCCAAAAGGTTTTTTTTTTCTCTTGTAAACTTCATCATGTTTCAAAAATTGATATTCAATATCAATTTCATAACTATTTCAAGCATTCCAGAAAAAAATTTCCTGATTCAAATATACCTTACTAAAATAAAAATTTTGCATATATTTCAAGTATTTCACTAATCCATCGTTTTTCCAGCTCGTTTTTCCTGGACCCTCATTACTGTCGTCCCACGATCACGACGTCTTCTAGCTCCTCGATGCTGTCTGAAGGCTTCGTCATGAATCCAGAAGGCGAAGAGAGTGACGTCATCAAGCAGCCGTCTCCAGAGTCCAAAGGACCCTCGACATCATCTCCACGAGCCTTTGCTTATGGCTTTGACGACGGATTCAGCCAACTCGAAGAAGTTCGTTCTTTTAAACTTTTTGTATTAAATCGTTAGATTCATAGAATAAATGATAATCAAACGTTTTTTGTTCTAAATGCTCATTTTCTTATCAGAAAACTTGCAATAAATCTCTTGGTTTACACCTTCAGATGTTCCTGAAGGTTTCATTAAATTGAGAAAGCCTTTTTTAGCAACTCGTTTCAAATTATTGCACATGATGAGAAATTTCCAACTTTTCAGCTTGAGCCTTTGCCTTCTTCAACGTCGAACGACGAGCTGAAGCTGGACGACTCCACCTACCATTGTCAAATGCTTCTTCACATCGATTATGACCTGGTCTGTCGGTTCCTTCCACATTCTGAGAACTGTGATGTTCAGGTTGATCCATCATTGGCCCTGGCATTTTTCTGTGAGACAGCGGAAGAGTTCGATAAATTGACAGTTCAGTTAAGAGAGGTTTCCCATCAGCGAAGCATGTTCGGAACCAGTAATTTGTTCAGAAAGTGTTCCCGGCCTCGTCGCCTCCACTTTTCGAGCTTCTGGAAAAACGGCCGTCGTATTGGCCGCCGTTTGAGCCGTACGTAGGCGTCAAAGCAAAGATCGAAATGAACGGTAAGAATTAAGAGAAGCGTTCTGAAACCAGGATCCGATTTACAGAATTCGACGACATGGGAGCGCCTAACTACGACATTGACGACGGCTTCGAGCTTCTTGAAGAGTGAATGTTTTTATTTCAAAAGATGTTGTAACATGTAAATATGTATGTAATTATCTTGCCCTCTCGTGATAATTCAGCCTCACTTTGAACCCGATTTTTCCAAGCATAACCTCACTTTCGAAGTTTCGACATTTTGCATGCTTTTATGTCATTACGGTTTAATTTTTATCTTTTAGTCAGCATAGTTTTGTCTCTTTACATTGCGTTATAATCGGTGATCAATTTGAATATTTTTATCAGATCAAAGATAAATGTTAAAACTTTTTTTGTTTCCCTAGTTAAAAAGAAGAAACTAGAAAGGATGAATTCATCAAAAAATTGTTACGGAGTAAGATTTCGATTCTGTAAGAATCTCAAAAAGAAAAGCTTCACATAGTGCCTTAGAAGCCTTATTCATATCATCCATGATCAACTAAAATATGTTTTGCCTTGATAATTTTAGACGTTGAACCGTAAAGGAGCGTTCCTAGTCTTCATCATGAATTGGAAAACGACTAGAGTGTTTACAGATGTGAGGAGGGGAGTTTGTAAATGAGCGCTTCTTGAGAGGTCGACATGATGAGACGGCCGTCGCGAGTCCACATCCGTCCGTTGATCAGACACCTGTGTTTCGAGTTGGCCACGCATTCCTGCTCGTAGAGGATCCATTCGTTGATGTCGAAGCTGAAGCAAGTCCCGGCTAGGAGTTGGACCTGGTAACTCACTCGAATTGATGGATCCACACGGAATGGTCCAGTGATGTCGTCAGTTTGAACTTCGGTTCATCGAAGCACAAAACTCCTGAAATTAAAATATTTCCGAGCAATTTTTTCAATAGTTTTATCTATGTATGTTAAGGAGTTGATGAAACTCGATATAATATGACAAATTAGGAATTAAGATCCTTCAAAATCTGTTTTTCTGGTCTTCGTTTTTTTTTTCTTTCATGAACGCTTTCTTGTGGTTTTTGTTACAGAACATGTAAGAACATAAAAGTTTTCCAAATCACTCTGAAACCATGGGAAAGCTTTGTACTGTAATTCCTACTTTTCTGAATTACAAAACCTATTAAATTAAATCTAACCTGTGGTTACAAGCTCGAGGTCAGACAGGTAGACGAGGGAGGCGTGGCGCATCATATAATCTTCGCTCTCTAAATAATATCAGCATTCTGAATACGCTTGTCCCGAAATCCCACCGACTGGAGGCTTGTATTTCATCCAGAAATACTGCTTTTTGTTGACGCCGCCCGTTCCGTCGAAATACATATCGATGTCGCATGGCCTCACTTCGATTGAAGGCGCCATCCGCTCAGTATCCTTAACCGTTTCAAGTTTTTCGAAGCTCAAATCGGTCGAACGAGTCCGCGAAGTTTCTTCTCGTCGTGGCCTTCGGCGAGGCGGCTTTTTCTCGCTTCTAACTTGTTCTGAAGGGTTTCTGGCGCCGGAACGTCAGGGAAAGCAGGCGTCAGTGAGAAGTTCTCGGTGACGCTGTTTAGCTTCAGATTTGAAATATTGAAAGAAAATTAAGGAAAAAACTTTCTGGAGGGAGAACTCCGCGATGTGGATCACCTTCCCGTGCTGAACGGCATCCACACATCGGAGAGCGAAGTTGCGACCGTCGCGGATTCTTTTCACGTTGTAGATGATAGGAGCGCCTTCTTCTCCTGCATCAGAAAAGTTTTCAATGTCTAGAAACCGAAAAAGACAAAGAGTTTTCCGTTTGTTTAAAGCTGAAGTTTAGAACTTGAAAAATATGCAGTTTTTATTTCCTACATTCGAGGCAAAATTCTTCCATTCAAACCAAAGACTCAAAGCCTGTTTTTGTTTCAGGAAAACACGGCAATACACTTTCCGATTCATTTTAACAGCCCAGAACTTTGCTGAATAGTTCAAAGATGACTGAATATCAAAAAAAGGTCAGTACTTGAAATGGATACCTGCGCGGACGAAGTAACAGTGAAGAGCATGAACGTAGAAACCATGGGGAGCGGTGAAATAGGCGGCGGACATGGACTGAGCCAGGACCTGGCCTCCGTAGATACGTCCTTCCGGACTGTCCGAATCGCATTCTCCCCTAAACTTTTTTTTTTCTTTTTTATTTTTTTTCCAAAAATAATCATCCTTTGATTTTAATTCAAAAATATCCAGTTCGTTTGATCTCGTGTGTAATGAAAAAAATTTTGAAAAATTGCGACGAAACTCATTTTACAGTGCTAACTCAAACCAAAAACAGCTTTCGCACTTCCTCAAATAATCCAGAAAGCATTTTTTATCAATCAATAAGAAGAAAATTGACTATTTCGAAAACTAACACAAATATATCCTCTTCAACTTTCTTCAGCCGCCTCCATTCCCGAGCCATTCCTCTGGTTCTTCCTGAAAACGGAAAAAAAAAAGGATTATCAAATACTTTATAAATCAGGAGAAGACGCATGGGAACGAATAGAAATAATGTCTGTTTCTTATTTAGGCTACAGTGTATCCTTGGTACCTTTATCAAATTTCCCAATCAAGGTTGAAAAATACCGAATTCACGGGGTTGCCACTCTCAACTTCATTGAAGATTTGAATTGTTTTTCCGTGTGAGAAAAATAATGTTAGTTGATGAAAACGTTTATTCAATTTATCATATGCGTCGACAGCACATGAGAAAAGAATGAATGAAGATGTTTACATGGTTTAAACGAAGAATTGAGGAGCACGAGCCTGAAAATGAAAGAATTTGGAGATTTCGGATGAAACGAAACCTTTTCGGCAGAAACGGCGACTGCGGCGACGAGGACGGCTCCGATGAGGGCGTAGAAGTTCATGTTGGAGATGTTCAGCGGACTGATGTCTTCCTTCGACTTTCTCCAGCTTTTGTACCCAGAATCTTTCTCACGCTAGAGTGCTTTTATCAGGTATGATTCAGAACGTAAAAAAGTTGTGAAAAGTCGGAAAGTCGTACTGGAGAAATAACGCAAAAAAAGAAAGTTAAGCGTGGGACTGCATAAGGGCCAATCACCAGATTGCCTGAACTTATATTACCTATTTTTCAGGACATGAGATTAGTCATTTTCTGTGAATAGAGACACTAGAATGACGAAAATAATAAACTTCTTTTTACTGTGAGAATCTCATCGAATCCGGAGTACAAAAAGCGGAGAAACACGAAGAACGGCACCAATCCCTCGAACTTTTCCAGCATGAACTTCTGCGCCCTCATCGGAGCCGTCCTCGTCGCCGCTGTGTCTGCTGGAAATGGTCCGTATCCTTTCCCGGACTTCTCCAACTTCTTGCAAGCTCGTGCTCCTCAATTCTTCGTCTAAACGAACATCATGTCATTTGCTCTCAACTGTTTGATAAAGTTGACTGAACAAATTACTTTTTCCTCTAGAGTTGTTGAGAAAAGAAGAAAAAAAAAAATTAATCTCGCAGTAGTTCGTGTCTTTGGGCCGAAAAATAGAAAACATGTTTTGATATTGAAAACTGAGTTGATAAGACACAACATCACAAAATATCAAGAAAAAGTGATTGCATAAAAAAGAAAGCAATAGTAAATATCGCTGAACCGAAGTTTCCGCTCGAGGAAAAGTAGTTCTGCTGTTGCTTGTTTCATACCGGCACCTAGTGGGAGGTGCTTCTGAAGGTCAGCGACACTGACACCACGAACAAGTATTCTTATCAGCTGCAAAAGCTGAGTTCTGAGCCATATCCACTCGAGAATAGCAGGGCAAGATCACGCTTCTACATAACAACGCTACACCGACGAATTTTACTAATACTGAGCTGCAGATCTACGGCTGACTCGTTTAAGCTCTGCCAACGTACAGTTCAGACACCGATCTCTCGGCCTACCATCTCTTCTTTCATCCCCAATAAACGGATAGGTATTTCGAACAGAAAAGTCGAATCGAATTCTCTCGCGACCAGCATCTTTTTGGGAAGACGGTATTGAGCGTCCGCCTGGACGCTGGCAGAAAGTGATTCATGACTATGTAGATCCAAAAAAGGTAGTCCTTACTTCAACAAAAAAGAAGAAAAGTAAAAAAGAAAATTGACCTCAAAAAAATTTCGAAAACCCCAGAAGAAGTTTCGGCGAGTTCATGGCATGCAAAAAAAGAACTTGTGTGATATACCAAAGTATTTGATAGTATTTCAGAGCCATTCAAGAGATTTATGTGTTTGCTCTCAAATTTGTTCTCCCCAGCCAGAATACATTTCGATTTTTGACCTCAATCATTTTTCAATAAGCTTATTATTTGAAAATTTAAAAAACGTTTATTCATTGCACCATTCAAAGTTATACAACAGTTGAGGGCATTTGACATCTTTCTAATTTAGACGAAGAATTGAGGAGCACGAGCCTGAAAATGAAAGAATTTGGAGATTTCGGATGAAACGAAACCTTTTCGGCAGAAACGGCGACTGCGGCGACGAGGACGGCTCCGATGAGGGCGTAGAAGTTCATGTTGGAGATGTTCAGCGGACTGATGTCTTCCTCCGACTTTTTCCGGCTTTTATATCCAGATTTTGATGGGGTTCTCACGATAAACTGGTGCACCGAATCGGTATCAAGTGCACAAAACATGCTAAGCTTGAGCTTTATGCAGTCCCACGCCAAACTTTCTTCTTTTGTTACTATCCCAGCACGACTTTCCGACTTTTGACAACTTTTTGGCGTGCTGAATCATACCTGATAAAAGCACTCTAGCGTGAGAAAGATTCTGGATATAAAAGCCGGAAAAAGTCGGAGGAAGACATCAGTCCGCTGAACATCTCCAACATGAACTTCTACGCCCTCATCGGAGCTGTCCTCGTCGCCGCAGTCGCCGTTTCTGCCGAAAAGGTTTCGTTTGAACCGAAATCTCCAAATTCTTTCATTTTCAGGGTCGTGCTCCTCAATTCTTCGTTTAAACTAGGAAGATGTCAAATGCCCTCAAATGTTGTATAACTTTGAATGGTGCAATGAATAAAAATTTTTTTCTATTTTCAAATAATAAACTTATTGAAAAAAATGATTGAGATCAAACATCAAACGTATTCTGGCTGGGGGAAACTTTTTATAATTTTGTTTGAAATTTTTTCAGTCGGGACAATGAACAAAAATTAAAATGTTGAATGGCCCAGTATTGCACATAATAATCAAAAAGTTTGATGACGCTGTATGAAAAAACTCTTATGGAAGGTTCTGTATGAAGAAAACCCATTTTGACTTATGGAGAGCAAGTTTGAACCGTGCTCTGGGGAATAGCGAAATTTTGGCTCGTTTGTTTTTTTTTTCTCGAAGTTGATTTTTTTTTTATTTTCTCTTCTCCACAAGAAGAGCCTCTCAGGTCCCTAGAACATCTGGACATTTTTGTGAGTCGCTAAAATCTTTCAGCGTTCATGAAAATGGAAAAAATTTGGAACAGCATTCTACATATTTGGTGATTTTTTTAAAAAAATATTGATATGTCTTTCCTAATTGAATTTTTTTCAGTCACTAGTTTGCTTATGGGCGAAAATCGAAACAAATAAATTTTTAAATTTGAAAAGTTTTTTTAAAGTTCAAGAAGAAGATGCTGTGGCGCATTCCTGAAGATTTTAGTAATGAAATCTGTTAATATTGTTAATCACGTAAGAGGTGTTGTCTGTGTAAAAAAATTGATAAGAAATCAATTCATAGTCAAAAAACGACTAAAATGTCGCAAATAACCAAAGTTTAGTCTGCATGTTGAGATGTCTCTTCACCCCGAAAACATGATTTCGAGGCGTCATTATTAATATTTTGAAGTCGCAGAAAACTTGTTAAATCGACCCTCTTTCGTCTTTTAGACAACTTTTGAATCATTCACTTTTTAAAGATTTCAGAGCTTTTTTTTGATGAAACTAAAATTTTTTTTAGCAGGTTTTTTGAGAATACTGAGCGGAAGGAAATTCGAAAAATCATTGGCTTCGCACAATTTTATCATTTTTTTTCAGCCGTGTGTAAAGTAACCTTATTCCCACGTAAGGAGTACAATAACAAACCAAGAAAGAGTCGGATTTAATTGTAGTAAGTTGAGATCTTTTCACGACAATACTTTCTATAAAAAAATTACAATAAAAAAACTAATTTATTCATTGCTCCATTCAAAGTTATACAACAGTTGAGGGCACGGAAGTATTTCTAGTTTAAACGAAGAATTGAGGAGCACGAGCCTGAAAATGAAAGAATTTGGAGATTTCGGATGAAACGAAACCTTTTCGGCAGAAACGGCGACGGCGGCGACGAGGACGGCTCCGATGAGGGCGTAGAAGTTCATGTTGGAGATGTTCAGCGGACTGATGTCTTCCTCCGACTTTTTCCGGCTTTTATACCCAGAATCTTTCTCACGCATAAGAGAAAAGGCGTGAAAAGTCGGAAAGTCGTGCTGGAATAGTAACACAGAAAAAGTTTAGCGTGGGACTCCATCAAGCAATCCTAACAGTATTCATGACTCTCATGTGATAACAGTCCTATGTCATATTTCATCGTGAGAACCCCATCAAAATCTGGGTATAAAAGCCGGAAAAAGTCGGAGGAAGACATCAGTCCGCTGAACATCTCCAACATGAACTTCTACGCCCTCATCGGAGCCGTCCTCGTCGCCGCCGTCGCCGTTTCCGCCGAAAAGGTTTCGTTTCATTCAAAATCTCCAAATTCTTTCATTTTCAGGCTCGTGCTCCTCAATTCTTCGTCTAAATTAGAAAGATGTCAAATGCCCTCAACTGTTGTATAACTTTGAATGGTGCAATGAATAAACTTTTTTTCTAATTTTTGATATGGTTTTCTGTGAAAGAGTGGGTCGAGCGAATAATAAGCTGGACAGTTTTTCGCTCACTGGTTAGATTAGGAAGTTCATATTTTGTGAAGCAAATGAAAAAAAAAATTCGCATAGTACAAGTTGAAAACGAAGATTTTAAGAAAACTGAGTAACTTGAATCTCTCCCATTCATTCAGATTTTGCAGACTATCCTGTGTATTTTTTTCATTTAGCTCATTCAGTGGGTTTCGAATATAGATGAAACATTTTTACTCGACAAGTGATCACTGCCTTTAAGAGGTACAAAAATCCGCACTACCCTCTAACAAAACCTTTTTCTGGAATCGCACATCTAATATCCCAAACAAAAACTTTTAAAAGCTCATACCGGCACCTAGTGGGAGGAGCTTCTGAAGGTCAGCGACACTGACACCACGAACAAGTATTCTTATCAGCTGCAAAAGCTGAGTTCTGAGCCATATCCACTCGAGAATAGCAGGGCAAGATCACGCTTCTACATAACAACGCTACACCGACGAATTTTACTAATACTGAGCTGCAGATCTACGGCTGACTCGTTTAAGCTCTGCCAACGTACAGTTCAGACACCGATCTCTCGGCCTACCATCTCTTCTTTCATCCCCAATAAACGGATAGGTATTTCGAACAGAAAAGTCGAACCGGATTCTCTCGCGACCAGCATCTTTTTGGGAAGACGGTACTGAGCGTCCGCCTGGACGCTGGCAGAAAGTGATTCATGACTGTGTAGATCCCAAAAGGGTATTCCTTTCAACAACAAAAAAGAAGAAAAGCAAAAAAGAGAATTGATCATAAAAATGTTGCGAAAATCTCAGAAGAAGGTTCGGCGTGTCCATGGAAAAAAACGAGTGTTACTAAAGTATTTGATCGTGTAGCCGAGCAATTCAAGATAGTTATGCATTTTCTCTCAAATTTTTCTTCTCGCTTGATTTCATTCTCATCTTCTGTGAAACTATGACTGGCAAAATGATGAAAAAATCATTTATTCATTGCTCCTTCGAAAGTTATACGTTGAAAACTACTGAGGGCACTGAAGTATTTCTAATTTAGACGAAGAATTGAGGAGCACGAGCCTGAAAATGAAAGAATTTGGAGATTTCGGAAGAAACGAAACCTTTTCGGCGGAAACGGCGACGGCGGCGACGAGGACGGCTCCGATGAGGGCGTAGAAGTTCATGTTGGAGATGTTCAGCGGACTGATGTCTTCCTCCGACTTTTTCCGACTTTTGTACCCAGAATCTTTCTCACGCTAGAGTGCTTTTATCAGGTATGATTCAGAACGTAAAAAAGTTGTGAAAAGTCGGAAAGTCGTACTGGAATAGTAACAAAGGAAGAAAGTTAAGCGTGGAACAGCATAAAGCTCAAGCTTAGCATGTTTCGTGCACTTGATACCGATTCGGTGCACCAGTTTATCGTGAGAACCCCATCAAAATCTGAGTATAAAAGCCGGAAAAAGTCGAAGGAAGACATCAGTCCGCTGAACATCTCCAACATGAACTTCTACGCCCTCATCGGAGCCGTCCTCGTCGCCGCCGTCGCCGTTTCTGCCGAAAAGGTTTCGTTTCATCCGAAATCTCCAAATTCTTTCATTTTCAGGCTCGTGCTCCTCAATTCTTCGTCTAAACTAGAAATACTTCCGTGCCCTCAGTTTTTATCAACGTATAACTTTCGAAGGAGCAATGAATAAATTTATTTTTCATTTTTCATGAATTCCCGAGAAACTTCAATTGAATGATATAAAACATCGAGATCGAAAAATATGCTGGTTCATCACTGCGGTGATGGGAGCACTCAGGGTGAATATATGATGGGTCTAGAGAACAGAAGTAAAAAGATGAATAAGAAACCAAATTAGAAAACTTTCAAATGTCTTCAGAGTAATTGACTTTACGCAATTTGATAATGTTACAAGCATTTCTAACATAAAACATTGTTCAAGGGTTTTAGAAAAACAAAAAATATACCGGCAGTTCTCCTGAGTCGGATTAAACGACATTCTCATCGTACCGAGTCGTTTCCCTCCACTGCGATTTTCACACTCCTGAAAACTTGAAAAAATTGAAGGTTTTTGAAGTTCGAAAAGTTTAAAAAATTGAGAAAAAAATTTTTGCAAGAAATCAAAACATTTTTTTATGCATCTTTTTGAGGACTACCTGAGCCTTGATCAATTGAAGCAAAAAAAAAAATGATCTCTTCCCGCTGGGCCTCTTCGAATATTCCATTATTTCATCAGATTTCTGATGAATCTCTTATTTTGAAGATCTAACACACATACCATTTTTAAATGACATTTTTTTCAAATTTTTTTCTTTTTATTAGAAACAATTATATAATATATAGACTATATTTTATTCCGTCTTTATCCATGAAATAATTATAAAACCGTGTTGCATCAAAGATAGTCGAAAATAATGAACTATTCCGAAATCTCCAACTACAAGAACGTTGAAAACGCTTCCCACTTTTATGCCTAAGACCAAAGACGAATCGTGAAGACCCCATAATGTGTCCATCGTGAGACCTTCAGCATACTTTTTAGCTACATCTGAGCCATCTCGAGTCCTTGAGAGTATATCTCAATTCTAACTCTTTTTGCTCAAAATCCTCAGACTCGAGGTACCATCGATAGACTTCAGGCCCTTCGATATACCTCAGAGGGTCTCGCGATACCCTTTCTCGATTCGCCTATGACTGCGAATCTTTAGCCATGTAATTGTTTTTTTTTTTTGCGTCGAACTTTCAATAAAACTTTTATTCGCTGCTCCATTCAAAGTTATAAAACAGTTGAGGGCATTTGACATATTCCTAGTTTAAACGAAGAATTGAGGAGCACGAGCCTGAAAATGAAAGAATTTGGAGATTTTGAATGAAACGAAACCTTTTCGGCGGAAACGGCGACTGCGGCGACGAGGACGGCTCCGATGAGGGCGTAGAAGTTCATGTTGGAGATGTTCAGCGGACTGATGTCTTCCTTCGACTTTTTCCGGCTTTTATACTCAGATTTTGATGGGGTTCTCACGATAAACTGGTGCACCGAATCGGTATCAAGTGCACGAAACATGCTAAGCTTGAGCTTTATGCTGTTCCACGCTTAACTTTCTTCCTTTGTTACTATTCCAGTACGACTTTCCGACTTTTCACAACTTTTTTACGTTCTGAATCATACCTGATAAAAGCACTCTAGCGTGAGAAAGATTCTGGGTACAAAAGTCGGAAAAAGTCGGAGGAAGACATCAGTCCGCTGAACATCTCCAACATGAACTTCTACGCCCTCATCGGAGCCGTCCTCGTCGCCGCCGTCGCCGTTTCCGCCGAAAAGGTTTCTTTTCGATTCAAAATCTTTAATTTCTTTTTTTTTCAGGCTCGTGCTCCTCAATTCTTCGTCTAAACCATGCAAACATCTTCATTTATTCTTTTCTCATGTGTGGTCGAAGCATATGAGATTTTGAATAAATCTTTTATATACAAACTGAGTTAAATTCTTTTGAAACTAATAGTATAACAAGACTTCATTTTCATAACAGGCCAATGAAACAACGTAATAAGTAACAAGAAAATTCATTAGATTACGAACAATGCTCTAATAAACCCCTCTGTATACTCAATTAAAACTCGAAGAGCAATTAAACTCAGAGCGAAAAAAGATTGGAAATCTGACTCTAAAACAAAAAGAAAATTTTAAAGAAAATTCAATAAGTTCGCTAGTTCCCTTCCTAACTCGTCTTAGGAAACATAAAATTCTAGAAAAAGTTTTCAACTATCAAAAAAATTGTTCCACAAGGAAAGGCGTTGATATCTCTGAAGCTTATCGTGAGAGCCATTAATGAATGATTCGGTGGAAAAAGGCTCAGGAGTTTCCGGTTGCATTTGTTATAACATCGATGAGCTCTTTCTTGGCCTCAATTTTCTGTTTTCGCTTGGCGGCGTTGATGATCCGCTGCTCGTCGGAGACTGGCTGCAGATGACGTTTGGCGATGAACTTGTGGAAGGCGGCGTGCCAGTCGCCCCCGCTGCTGTAGACGTGTCGCAGGATGTTGAGTAGGTTGGGGAAGGGCAGGTACTGAGGGCCGCTCACCCACTTGACGTACTTGTGGATCGGCAGACGGACTGCCCGATAACGGCCTCGTCGTGCGGCTCCCAACGATTCCCGTTGCATGTCCATCGTCACGCAGATGCCGAAGACGTCCGCGCGGAGAGGGCCGTCGAGGACGTCGCGCGCGAATCTCGAGATGTAGACCACTTCGCGGTCTTCGGGAAACGTCTCGCGGATCCCTTTGCTCGTGAAGTCAGGCAATATCGTCTGTCCTTGTTCGGCGTTGTAGAAGCCGACCGTGTTGGAGAGCCACTTCTCGGTAAAGTCACCCGACGGAGAATTGACGAACGACAGCTGCAGCGGCCTTTTTGCCTGCAAATTTCCCATGGTGAACAATCTTTCAAACTAGGAAAAACTCCTTTCCCATCTACCATGGAATGCCTAGGCTGTTTGCCTTTTTGAAAAACCAGAATAATAGAAAGACTCTGGAGTACATTTCAGGTGATTCTCACAACTAGCCGAAAGCGGCTCTCACAACTAGCCGAAAGCGGCTAGTTGTGAGAGTCGGCCCCGCTTTCTCATACATAGACAAAGTCAGAAGATATCGAAAAAAGCTCCATAGAATTGTTCGTTTTTCGCTGTCTTTTTGCATCATTTACCCTTTTTTCATCCTTTCCTAAGCCTAAAATCTAGGAAGATGGAAGATTCTTTTACTGCCTTTCTGCGGCCTTCTCCCTTACCACTATTCCGCTTCTTGAAAAAAACTGCTCAACTTTTCTCTTGCCGAGATCAAAAAAATCTTTACCTGGAAATTTTCACTGATGGTGTACTGTATTTGGCTACCCAATTCCATTTGCGTGCGTCTGGAGTAGCCCTCCATGTACTGCAGATCAAAAGCAATCTGGAATTTCTCGTATTAAATCACAGAAACGGAGATTTTCAAAGTCAAACAGCTCTGTGCAAAGCTTCAAGGAACTATATAGACAAATAATTGATGCCGATTTGAATTCAAGCTCAGATATCTACAAAAACTTTTCGTGGTCCAAATAAGGTTGAAGTAAACTTGAAAGCTTCTAAAACAATTGAGAGAATTTTCAAGTTTCGCCTCAAAAAGAAGATTAATAAATTTTACTTCCCAATGATCCTCAAATGTTTTGTATTTTTATTCCTCTTTGAAACTGCGCAAAAACGTATTTCCATTTATTACATTATATTTAGTTGTGCCAGACGTGCAAAGGAAAACGTTCTGCGGACAATGGCTCGAAAATAATGGACTAGGAAGTACAGTACCTTTGGCGCATCGATCTGCATACTGTGGAAGACACGAGCCCCTTCGATCCGCCGCACTCTTTCCTTCATCCGGAAAGGATTCTGGACCAAAGCGTGAAGATTCGGACCGTAGCCCATGCCGCCGGCCTCGTACCGCGCCACTTCCTCGGGATCGTCAGCGAAACGGATCGCGAATTTCGTTCTTCGTCTCTCCTTCATTTTCTGCCGCCGTTGCGTCAACGCTACGTACTCCCAGAAAGTTACCTCAACTCAATAAATGAACTTGAAGAAATAAATTTTGCTAAAGCTTTCGAAAAATAAAAAGTCGATGTATTGCTTAGAAACAAAGCCTTTTAATTTTATTTTCAGGTGAAAAGGCTTTTGCGTCAATAATCCCGGAATAGTTCGAACACACTTGAAATTCTATGCTGAAAATGTAAAGACATTTCAACTTTCTGCGCAAAATTGAAGCTTTGTTTTAAAGAAAGATTATCTCATCAAACACCAATGGCTTAAAAATTGGCCTCACTGTTTTTCATCTTTTTGCTCGAATTATTAAAAGAAAATCCGGTTCTGGTCCTTATATTTTTTTCTCCGTACTTTTTACCGAGTAATCTCAAAAGTTAATCAATTGAACTGTTTGCGAAAGTTCCAAAATTTCTCATGACAAGAATTCCGATTCTTCATGTACTCGATTTGTCGTTGGCTTCATACAATATTTCAAGTAGGATAGCGAAAGTCAGCGATACAAGCAAACGTTTAGTTTTTCATTATCCGAAGAGAACTTTTTTCTTTTTCAATAAATAATATTTTCTTGGGAAAGCCCAGCTTATTCATGATGTCTTTTCACCTTTTCAGTAATCGTCTTCAGCTCCATCGTCCGTTTCCAGTCGTAGTCTGACATCTTCTCAGGTACATAGTTGCCCATATAGGCGAACAGACGGAGCTCCTCGACGACCTTCGGAAGCAACGTCTTCTGATCGGGACGGAGCGTCGCGACGAACGCTTCCGAGGGCTCAAGCTGGGAGAAATCCGTCTCGAAGTTGGAAGAAATGGCCGACGTTCCTTCGGCTGGTGGTGGCGGAGAACTGCCAGCCGCGCTGGAAGCCGTTGGGGAGCAGAAAATACTTCTTCGTGTTAGAAGCCTCAGCAGCTTCGAAGCCATTCAGAAGGCCTAAAACAGTTTAAAATCTTGAAATATGAAAAGGAAAGAGGAATTTCGCTGTTTTCATTTCTCTCAATTTCGCTGTTTTCATTTCTCTCAATTTCATTTCTCTCAATCTCTCATTTCTCTTATTTCGCTGTTTTCATTTCTCTCAAAATAACTTTCTAAAATGCTATAAAGCCAAAATCTTGCCTATCATTGAGTACGGATCCGAACTAATGTGCCCGCTAAATCTGAATGATATAAATCAACTAGAATCAGTCCAGAGAAAATTTACCAAAAGATTATATCCGAAATTGGATTATCGCAGTAGATTAGCCAAACTGAAACTATCGACGTTATGGACTAGAAGAATTTTTAAAGACGTTTGTTGCGTTCAAAAATACATTCATGGATATTTTTGGAGTGAGTCGCCTGTTAAATTAATGATGAATTCGAGTAGAAATAATCAACTCAGAGGAAATGGAATGAGACTTGTTCAACCAATGAATGAATTGATCAAACAACGCTTCCTAAATCATAGAGTCATACCCATTTGGAACCAACTGGAGAGAGAAATTATCATTGAATACGAAATCGGCAAGTTTCAGATTATGCTCACCTCATGGTTCGAATCAAACACATCGTTTTTAAAATCATTAGATCCTACTAAAATCTAGAAAAATTCTAACTTATTAAAAAAACAAAGATCAAACTTAAATACCAAATGGGGGTTAGCACCGTCTATTCGGACAATCTTTTTCCTCCAGCCGTTTCCACAGATCAGCTGTTAGATTTATTTGATTGTTTTGATGTTTTTATGTATTTGTCGTGCTGATTGCGGAATGGCGAATAAACACTTGAAACGAAAAAAATGAAAATGAACGAGGATAGAAAAAAATTTCTCACTAAAAAAATTTTTGGATTAAAAAAACTCCGAATAAACTATTTTTCTTCAAATTTTACTTTTTCCGCGACTAGAGAAATTGTTTTTTTAAGATTTCTTTCAACAAATTATTTTACAAATTCAGCTTTCACATAAATTCAATCTTGGGCTTCAATAATAAATTTGAAGTCTTATTATTTTCAAAGAAGAAAAAAAGGAGCTATAACCGCATTGATAACTGAACATTTTCTGGAAAAATATCAATTTACTCAAACTCAACAAAATATAAAACATTTTCATGAACCGGTTCAATGAGCAAGATGAACAAATTGGCTAAAGTGAACTCAACGGGATGATCAAGGGATGACAAAAAATGGCAAAAACAAAAACGAAATTAGAAAAATAAGTTGGCTGAATATATAATTAGTTATCTTCGCAGTCTTGACTGTTTGAACTTTGAAACACGAGGCTCCGCAGGCTCGGAGGGCTTCGAACTGTCTTTGGATAAATGACCTGTAGGATCTGAATAATGAATTCATACACAATCTTTGAATTCGAAGGAAATAATAGATTCAAATTACCTCGTTCAACAACGGCCCCAGGGAACGCCGAAACACTGCCTTTCACGATTTTCCGGGCGCCTGAATATTTTTCTCGATTGAACATGTGAAAACAATCCGGTCAAAAACTAGAGATTTTGATTCTAAAAAAATTTTCTCGGGTAGATACAGCAGCATTTTTGTAAATTATTATTATTATTCTCTCATTTTTAAAATAAGTTATTACAATTTCAGACGCGAAATGGTTGTCTGAAATCTGAAGCAGAATATCGGAATTGCATAATTTCGACTAAACATAAAAATTCTCAGCAGTGTCTTTTCAATTCACTTGGCTACGTCTCCGAACTCAAAGGCATAGGGCAGTAAAAAACGGTGTTTTAGTTCAAAGCAGTACTTTGTAGTGTTTTTCATTGTGAATCGAACGGTGAACTTGAAAACGTACAGAAGTTCCTAGTTTTGGAGAAAAAATAATTCAGAGTCGGAAAGAGGAAAGTTTGAGTTCCCGCGAAAAGGGCGCTTTGAACTAAAGTTGCTTATGGACAACAGGCTTCGCCATCTTCCGGATTTTCGCTTTTTTCTTCGTTTCTTTCAAATTTTAATTTTTTCTGTTTTCTGTCATCAAAGTTCTTTTCGTCACGAAAGCTTTCTATTCATGTATGATTTGCAAATTTTGATCGCAAAAATGCTTCTCTGGTGAAAAAATGATGGTTTTACGCAGTTTTCGATTGGGATATCGATTATTTGTGTTTTCTTTATTACCGATGTGTGTTTTCTGTTTTCTTAATCGATTTTTCAGAGTAGAAACCCTTGATTTGAAGCAGAAATCCGGTTATTTCTCACAAAATGCGAGTCTAATGAGACGTCCGCAACATCGCGTGCACAGCTACTGTAAACAGTTGTCCGTAGGCCGATCCAAAGCATTTTTCAAAAAGAAAGGCGGGAAAGTGAAATCGCGTTTTTCTTCTAAAGCTGTCACATCTGTAATTTTTTTGAGTACACCATTCGATTCACAAAGAAAAACTATATAAGATACTGCTTTTACCTGAAACCCCGTTTTTTACTGCCCCTGTGCCTTCAATATGGTAGTTTCATTTTGCAATTCTTAAAATTATAACATTTTTATGATTCCATCCAAAAGTCTGATTTCTTGTATCCGAACGAATATTAGTCACGTTTTCCACTGAAAACCCAACCTTCAGTAATGCGATCGGCACGTTCGACGGCCTCTCGATCGACTGGAGTCGCGGCCGTCGGCCTCAGAATCGACGTCGTCGGCGATTTCGGCGTTGAATCTTGGGGCTTTTCAACGATCTCCGAAATTATCCGAGACTCCTCCAATTTCTCCGCGAATCGCACGCTCAGCCGGCGTTTTGGCTTCGAATCGTTCGAATTTTGAGCGGACTTTTCTTTTTCGATTCGAGACAGAGCCTGAATATTCAAAAGTTCATTTCACTCAAATACATATAGCGGGTGATGCAAAAAAGAGACAGAGTTCAAGAAATATTTTAGAAGGGAAGTACTTGTATCCTACCTCCGGATTTCTCTGGAACATGTTCTTAAACACTACCTCGAAGCGCTAAACGAAGACCTTGAAGGCCACATCCTGGCCAACAAGTTCAAAAATCGTCGCTTTAAAGTTTTCAGAATTGATTTTCCAACGTCAAAAGATGATCTGATGAAATTTATGAAAATTCTGCTTTCGAAAAATAAACTTTTTGAAAATAAAACAGGTTGTCATTTATTTGAAACTACGTGCGATATGTACTCTGAGCTAAAAACCAAACTAATATCCAGAAAACCAAACCGAAATAAGGAAAATTGACCTGAGTGCTTTCTTCGACCTCCACAACTTTTCCATGTTCAGCTACAACTTTTTTTTCTTTCTTCACGATTTTCTTCTCAGCAATTTCCGGTTCGGACAAATCGTCGGAGTCCAGCTCTTCACTATCTTCCCGTTCATCTGAGCTGAAAGAAAATTTGATTATTATAAAGCGAACAGTGAAAAAATATTCTTTGTAAATAAAACATCTTTGAAATTCTGCTTCTTAACTTGCACCCTCCGAAAATGGGGAAAAGTAATTTGAACAATTTTGCGTATTAAAGTATGAACCTTGAACTATCATCGCCTTCACTGGAATCAATGCTGTCGAGGATGTCCATATAAAGCTTGTACTCCTGAAAAATATCCAAATAAAATACAAATATGTGCTGTTTTTATTTGTTGGAATGGTACCCTGACAAAACCGCAATGTCGCAAGATAAGTGGTAAGAGATTATTTTCCTTCAAAAAGCAGGAAAACCTCGGGAGAAACTCCGGGAATGCTTTTGATGCGTTGTCTGTGCTTCTCCATATCTTCCTTCTCCAGTTTGGGAAGCTCTTGATCATCTTCCGGCACCTCCAATTCTTTCCCTTTTATTTCCTGTACTTCTAATTGTTCCAGCCGACGGAAAACTTCTTCCTGAGCAGAAAATCATTAACAAGAAAAAAAGAAAGAACTAACGTCGCTTCGGCATTCAGGCGGTTCAACTGCATATTTTTGAACTGCGACCTTTTCAACTGGAGCGATCGGTTTCGCTTGGAAATCTACGGGTGATACAAAATCCTTGACCACATCTTTCTGCAGCTTGTGAAGCCGCTCGAATGACTTCTTCTCAGCTCTTTCTTTTCTTTTTTCTTAACTTTTTTTATGAATTGTTCAATTCATTTCAAGCTCACTTCTGAACTCTTCCTCTGCTTTTTCATCATAAGGCTCATTGATTTCTACCTCATCGCTTGTTTGATTCGCCTGAAAGAAAATTACTCAAAAAGAAAAAAAGAAAGTATACTAACTGCGCCCTCTTTGAACATTTTTTCGAAGTAATCAAGCTTGTCTTGTCTCAATTTGATTGAATTCCTGCCTTTTTCAACATTTTTTTCGTATTCTGCAAACCAGTTTTCCACAGATGGAACAAAAAAAAAACCTTCGATTCGCTTTCTTAGCACTATCTGTGCGGTGAAGGTAGAACATTCAACGAAATAATCATCGCCGATAGACATTAGAACCAAAAACGAAGAAAAAATTGGTTGAAAATTCAGAAAATTTACCTCATTACTCCTTACAATCTTGGCAGGAAAATATCCAACGGCGCAAACAGGTGCCTAGAACTTGAAAATTTGGGAAGAAAGTGAAGTAAAGCAGACCAGAATTTTATGCTCTAATCGCTTTGGAAGTTCTTCTAATCGTTCGCATAATCCTTTACATTCGCTGATAAGTGTCTCCCGTTGATATATGACATCTTTGATGTCGTTAACTTCCTAGGAGACAACTTTTAGAAAACATTTAAGCAACAACTTTCAATATTAAAACCTTCTCAGTGACTTCCCGGAATCTTTGGTAATATTCTGCAGATTTTTGTTCATTCATGATTTGCGGCGAATCCAAAAAATATTATAATAAGCTGAATCGGAAAATACAAAAAAAAGTTAAATTTTTTGAAATGCGTTCAAAAAACAGGCGTCATGTTTGATGCTTGCAGAGAGTGCAAACACCGTTTTATATGTACAGTTAAAAAAAAAAAGAAAAAAGGGGTAACAGAACTTTATTTATTCATCGAAAACTTGCTTCATTCAAGACTTCACACACACTCCTCCAACCAATGTATAAGGCGCACAACATTGAGATTTATAGCCAGTAGGCGAGATGGTGCACGGTTTGTACCGATTGGCCAGCGTTCCCCCGAAATTGCACTCTCGAATCTCGATTTTATCGTCTCTGAAAAGAAATCATCAATAACCTGATGAAAACCAAAAAAAAATCTTTGTGAATCAAAGTAGATGGTTATTTCTGAAGTGCGCGAAAAATTCGATATATGTTGGCTTGATTTCATGACCTGTTATTTTTTATCATGCAGCAAAGTATTCAGCGTTAGCTTGAGACAAAAAAAAACTTTATCGACCTCAGAATTTCACACGCGAACCACCTTATTATTTCAACACTCATCACTTGGGTTCTCGAAATATTGGCTCCAGCCAGGGAGTAAACATATGTATGAGCTGACCCGCAAGGACAGCCTTGGCTTTCTGTCAAACACTCTCTCGTCCTTCTGATGTTGCTGCAACCGCCACAGTTGGCGGTGCACGTCGTTGTCCACCAAGTCCATTCTCCCCACACGGCTGAAAATCCGAGATTTCAATACACGCTTCTAAAATTGATGTCGCAAAAAAAATAAATAAATAAAAGTTCTGTGCTAATCTCTTTAAGGCCGTTTCGACTTTGACCCTGTAATCTCTGACTTTCCAAAATATTCGAAATCTTTTTTGAACGCGGCTTCATTCAGACAGTGTCATATATCGTGTGCGCAAAAAAAAAAACTCACGTCTGTTTCTGCAACAGGTCGAAACGAGCTGCGGATCAGGATCGGCTGGCTTTGGTCCACATATAAAGTTTTTGTGCCAAGCCATTTTGGTGAATCCGGGACAGCAAGAAATCTTCGGGAACAGACACACATCGAAATTGCAGTTCTGCACAATTTCTGGTATTCCACTGCAAATTTTCCGTTTTTTTAATTTTATAATTTGAAAGAGGTCAATGAGTTTAAAAAAAAGGCTTTTATGAGAATCTCGACTTCATACACGTTTCCATGTCTTTTCAATGTGATACACGAGCTAAGCAACCTAAACAAACCAAGAGGGTTTTCAGATGCAATGTACAAAACTCAATCACAGTGTTTGTCTGAAAAAAAATGGAAAAACCTGCAAGGACAGGTATTAGGGTCGGAAAGGCATGTCCTTTTCAACGTTTGCGTTCCGCAGCCTCCACAGGTTTCGCTGCAAGGAGCAGTCGCCGTCCACTCGCTCCAGATGCCGCCTGAAGGAAGGAGATACTTCTTTCAGATCTCAAAGAAGCCTCACCAGACGGAGGACAGCAGGTCAGGTCGCAAGCCGTCGTCGGCGGAGTTCCGCAGAACTGGGCTCCAGTGAAATCTTTCTGCAGAACTCCTTCGCAACACGGCAGCGTCGAGTTGCATGGAGTTGCTGAGCACGACACCGAATACTGTTGTTTCAACCTGGTAAGCACGAAAGTAAGCTAAATCAAGTTTTTTTATGGTTTCGGAAAACCAGCCAAAAAAAAAAACTAATATCACTTCTACATAGAGATGGAATAGAGTTCAGTATTTTTCAAATTGTTTGTTCGAAAACTATAAGAAAACAAATAAGACAAGAGAACGACTACTTTTTGACACCAGTCCAACTTCCCTCATTAACAGCTGGAGAAAAACATTGCAGAGAAGCTTTAATTCGATGCAAGTACAAAAATTTAAAAAAATCTTGGGCGGAAAAATTTTTCTTAAGCCCCTTTTTAAATTCAATACACATTTTCCTATTTCAATAAAATTGAAAATCATGAAAACAGTGATGTTCCTTGTGAATAAAAAAGGATTGTGAAAACTTGCGAAATGGCCTACTAATTAATGGTCCCGAAATATATTCTCCAAAGGTCAGCTTGATATGAAGTGTTTCATTTTCGGCTAGCTTTTTGAAATCTTTGACTACTTGCGTAGAACATCCTATATGTGGCACTTTGAAAAAAAATATTTTTGAAAAATCATTTAGAAAAAAAAGGATTTCTTCCCGAAGACTCTTGGTCTAAAAATCATTGGCCTGAACTTCAGGGCTGACTTTTCTTGGACACTACCCTCTTACTTGCATGGGCATCCGTATTTTTCCGATGCGCACGTCCTGTTGTAAGTGGCGTGCATACAGTGTCCACAGTCGTTCGCTTGACAGTCCGGCACTGGATTCACAAAAGGTGAGACGAAGCCGTCGCGACAGCAGCCGCCGGTAGACAGGTCTACCGGGTAGCCGACAATTGGGCCGCAGTAGAAAAGCTTCTCCTTTGAGTTTATCATCTTCGTGAATCCCGGACAGCATGATGTGCGTGGGAATAGGCATACGTTCTGTGCACAGCTGCCTTTGTAATTGGCAGATCCACTGAAAAAAAAGTTTATTGTAGCTGATTTATGGGATATTTTTTTCTTAGATAAAAGCTACATTTTTAACGTTTCAAGGGTGCCTACTTGTAGGCTGGTTTTAAATTTTAAAGGCTTTCAAGAAACATTTTATCGTTATTTTAAATACTCTTTGAGCCGAGTGTTCAAAACATTTGGAGTCTTCTCTGATTTTGCTGGAGTATTTAAAAGAGCATACAGATAAAGAAAAAGTGAAAAAAGTTTCGAAATGCTTTTCAGTGTTATTTAAATTCATGAAAAGACTGACGTGCCTTTGAAAACCTCAAAAACAAGCTTGTTCATCTGACTAAGTGATGTTTCTTCTCAGGAGAAAACGAACATGAAACCCAAAAAACCTACGCGCAAGGACAGCCGTAAAGATCAGAAATACAGGTCCTGTACTTCTCCGTGTATCCACAAGTTCCACAGGTGTCGTTGCACGGAACGGACACGGTCCACTCGCTCCAAATCCCTTTAAGCAACCGTTATTTCCTCAGATTCCAAAAGCGCCCACCTAAAGATGGACAGCAAGTGTCGGTCGGTGGCGAACTGTATCCGAAGTTGACTTCGCAGGTGGCTCCTTGAGAGGTCTTCTTGACGTCGCCCGCGCAGCACATGTCTCCAGGGCAAGCAACCGTCTCGCAAAACTCTACATCACTCGAAGGTCCTCTGTAAAACTGGAGAATTTAGAAGTTATATGTTGGAGGTGATAGAAAACAGAAATATAGCATTTTTCGACTTTAAAGGGGGTGGTCTGCTATCGAAAAGATATACAGGCCGTGACTGTCAGAATCAAGTAAATCAAAGAAAGTTCGAGCAAAAATTCAGGGAAGTCCAAGAAGACAAATAGTTTCTTTTTTCATTTTTTTTTATTCCTGAGCTTCAAAATAGTTGTCAGGTGAATACCAGGAAACAGTTGGCATTTACCGGAGGGTGCTAGGAAATGTTCGCGTTCTTTTTTCTCGAATAGCTTGTCTGCTTTTTATAGTTAATTTTTCCCGAATTGAACGGCGAGGGAGGCGGAGAGTATGACGCGTACGCGGTTCTCGGCACAAATTCAATTCAAACGTCATCGAATATTGGGACATCTCGTTTATCGCTCTTCTCATTTTTTTTTCTAATTATTTATTGATTTTTTTTTGCATGTGTGCGTTAAAAATAGTGAAATCGTGGCAAGAACCGCGTACGCGTACGCGCACGCTACGCGTCATGCTCACTTCTCCACCTTCGTCGCCGTTCAAGTCGGGAAAAATTGACAATAATTTGAGTCTTTCCATTATGATGGATAATTAATGCTTTTTTATCGCTTTCATTATAATTAATTTTGATGAAGTTCAAAAACAAAATGGAAAAAAGGCGGAACTGGAAGACGCGCTTCTGTTCTAGCACCAACCGGAAAGTAGTACAATACTGTTAAAAACGCATTATTCGAATTAACAGAAATGGCTTTGATATCTGCTCACTTGCATGGACATCCATACTTCGCCGATTCGCAAGTTCGCGTCTTTTTCTTGATTCCACAAAGGCCACAGGTATGACTGCAGGGCGTCCATTCGCTCCAGGAGTTCCAGTTTCCGTCCGGATTTGTGCAACATTTTGTCGGATTTTCGTAGGTCAGAGGAAACTGGGCGAGGGGCCCGCAGTACTTCATTCCGGTCTTCGGATCGGTCAACGGTACAAATCCGTCGCAGCAGAGATTCCAGTTAGGTATGTTGCAAACAGCTATCGCGCAAGGACCCTGGTAAGTACTGTCGCCTCTGCAAAAACAAAACGTTTCAAGACTTTCAGTCGTCTACTCGCATGCAAGGACAGCCATCCGCTTCACTCAAACACGTCCTTCTCTTCTCTCCGTACCCACAAGAGCCGCAGATGCGGTTGCAGCGTTTCGTTTCGAACCACTCGCTCCAGATTCCTCCACAAGAGAAACAAAAATTATGAATAGCAGTCTTTCCAACTCACAGAAGATCATTTTAGTGAACACTTTGAAACCATCCGAAGTTTCAAAAAAATTACTGAAGGTCCAGATGAAGATTCCCCATAGTGTCTACCTGTGCGACTAGTTTTGGAAACAATGTTCTTTCAGAGCCTTGAAATATTAACGACCTGTTTCTGTTACAATCGAATTTCGGAAAATAAAATCTCAAAACTTCAAATTTGCACACAGGCAACTACTAAGAGGGATCTTCAACCAGTCGTCTGGACTGTCAGAGAATGTTTGAGCAAATTTTCAGAAAACCGAGTTTCACACTGAAACCTTCCTTGTCGGAATGTGCAATAAAAAACGAAGAAATTTAAAAAGACGAAAATAAATTTCCTTTTCCTGGGAAACCACAAGCGGCTTTGAAAAAATCAATTTTCCTTTGAAATTAGAAAAACCTGTAGCCAAACAGCATTTCGGCGAGGGTAGAGGTGGGCAATTTGCATTCACACAATCTTTAGTTTCGATGTCGCTGCCTCTGAAAATATGATCCTGAAATTTTCATGATGCCGTGTTTAAAGTAATTTCGGCGATTTCAAAATTGACCCGTTATTCGATTAAAAAGATTTCGGGAAATAGGCAGAAAAGGTATTCCGTCAAGGCGTAGAACAAAGGAGATGTGCATTCATACGAGGGGTTTATGCGCGAATTCGAAACTTTCGTAAAAAATGCCCAATTAGTTCTAAAATTTCGAGTTCATGCGTAGAAGTTACATTAAAAAAATGTATATCTACCGATATATCGTTATGGGAGTCGTCTTTTTTTTTTTTGCGCCTTCCTGGAATACCAATTCTGCCTATTTCAAATGCGTTAATTTCAAAATCGCCAAAATTACATTGGACACGGCATGAGCACACCGTTTTTTTTTAATTGGTCAATGAAAACATTTCGTGAATTAGGGTGCTTGGGATGTATGAACCCTAAGACGCGTTACCAAATACTCCATTTTTTTTTAATTTTTTAGAATTTGAATATATACTGCAAAGCTCCTGTTTTTTTCTCTCGTCTTACAGACTTCAGGGCAAAACTTTATGAAGCACCAGTTTTGCGAGAAAAAAAACCCAGGCCTGGCCAGGTGCAATTTTTAACTGCAAGATCTGAAACTGACGAGCAGGGACAAGATGGTTCGCCGGTGAGAGAAGTGCAGACGCGTGTGCGAATGATGGAGACGCCGACGATGCCGCACTCCTGAGGACAGCCACCGTTCCACTCGCTCCAGGCGCTCCAGGTTCCGCCAGGACAGCACTCCGGCACAGGAACCAAACTCGTGTCCGGCAAGTTTGGTGGAGTCGGGCCGCAGACTCCGGAGATCACTTTGGAGGGTTTACAGCAAGATGTTAGCGGGAAACCGCACATTTTTGGACCACCACAAGGGCCGGTATAAGTAGACTCTCCTCTGGAAATAAGTTGGTCTTGTGCAAAAAAAAAATTCTGAGATTAAATTTTTTTTTATTGTTATTTAGTTTCGAGGACTCCTTTGATTTCATATTTTTCAAGTTGTTCAAACTGCAAATGCTTTTGAAGAAACGGAAAATGCTAACTCCCATCCTTGTATAGCTGATTCACGGCCAGCTTGGGACGCTAAGGGGCGTGTCCAGTCTGCGCTCTCCACGAGCCAGGCGCTATCTCGTGCATTATCGTGCCAGGACTATTTTTTCGATGGCTCAAGCCAGCCGTGATTCAGCTATAACTCACTTGCAAGGACAGCCCTTGTCTTGGCAGGTTCTAGACATTGTCATGTTGCCGCAGAATCCGCAATCCTTGGTGCATGGTACGTCGACTTTCCAACTTCCCCAGACACTCTGAAAGTTCCTTCGCTCTCAGTTGTTTCTGCCCATTAACCTGTGCATTGATGGCGTCAAAAGCAAAGATTGTCAAGACCTGAAACAGCAGTTCTTTCTTCCTCTTTCACCATGACTTGAGACAGCCTGACATGTCTGCGCTCTTTTCTCTGCACAAAAAAAGTGAAAAGAGAAGAATGATTGCGAGAGCTGCACAGGATGAAGACTACGCAGATAAATAGATCTGGCCCAAGTCACGGCAAAAAAAGCATAATATAAACTATCGCCCAAACAAAGCAAAAACTCACTGTACGTAAAAGCAATCTAGAAGATGCCATTTGAAGAAAGACCAGAAAAAATGGACTTTTTCGCTTTTTATTAGCATTTCCACATTTTCTCATTAACAGATTGAATTATTAATTTTTTTGCATTTATTAAATGCAATCCAAAGCAGCTACCAATAAATTTCTACTGTACGATGCAAATGAGAGAAAAGGCGATGGGAATCTAAAATAGAAAATTTCAAAGACACGGAAACGTGAACGAAAAAAAAAAACTTTTTGTACTGAAAAGGAAAAAAAACTTTTTTAAATAAAAAATGAAGTTGATCAAACAATAAAATGAAACTCAAAATTTCACATTATTTTAACGAGAGAAAAAACAACACAACTGACCAATAAAATAAGTGATGAGTCAAAAAATTGTTGGCTTGTTCAATGCATCTGCATGCAGAACAGAAACCAAAACGCAAAAAGGAGGTATTAAATAAAAGCCAGTAAATTTTCGAAAGGCGACTTTCCGATTTTTCATTTCGCTAGGAAACTTTCCGACAGCGACGTTTCCGACTATTCCTTTTGCGACTTTTTTTCCTCGATAATCTCTTCGTTTTGAATTGTCTTAAATCAAATAGGTGGTTAACGTTAACCGTTAACGTTAATTAACTAATGCTTAAAACACAAAAAAAAGGGAAAAATGTCTTATAAACCGGAAGAAATGATGGAAAAAGTCGGAAAAGGATTCTCAAAATTCGCTGGCTTTTTTTCATATCATCGCAAAAAGTGGTCTTCAGCGACAAAGTTGCTTCAAAATCCATTAATTGTTTTGAAGCATGCAGTTTTGTTTCGGGACAGTCTATATATATATATAGACTGTCCCATCTTTTTGTTTCTCCACAGCAATATATTTTTATTTAATCTCTTTTTAATTTCCTCGTCTTTTTTTCTTCAATGTTCATTCGTTTCTCACACTTATATCATCGGTTAACCTTATTTTCCAAATTTTTTGTGCATGCACTAAACACGTCCTAATTGACGGAGAAAAGTGGGCGGGGCGTCGCAAAAGAAACACCGTGATATGTTTTGTTCCATGAACACGTAAAAGAAATTTATTTATATGGCATTTCATTATATTTTCATTTTTACAAGGGAAGTGCGAATAAATACAGTTTGAGAGTTTTACAAAACTATGCTGAGATGTATTTTCAGTATTTTATCGAACAAAATCAAGAACCATCTCATGAAAAACTGTCGAATATCATAAACGCAATTTTTTGTTCAAAATTTGAAAAGTACTCAACTTTTTGCGTTTCTAATGAAACAGCCTATTCACTAGCAATGGTAATCATGAGTTTTTCACAATGAAAACTATTAAAACATGATTAAAACAGTGAAAGTTTGAAATTTAAAAAAATGGACAGCGCGACCGAATTTTGCAAAGGCAAAGACGCTTTCACGGCTGCAAGGCCACCCAGTGGAGCGTCGTTCCCGGAAACTTCAAGTTGTCGCACACAGACTAAATGATCTGTTTGATTAAAAACTTTTTATTTCGAACTCTGTTCAAATATTTATCGACTTAAAATCGTTTGGGCTTACTCTTCAACAATTTTCGTCTTGATCAAATTATTGTCGACTAATGTCCCTTTTTGATCATTTTTCATTACCAAAAACTCGCCATTATTCATATTAAAGTCCTTTTTATTGATTTTCTTCAATTGAATGTTTGACTAAAACGACTTACTTTTCTTTCTAAACAAGAAAACCCTCTTTTAAATTTTTTTTTTCGGACTTTCTCAAAATAAGGTCACCTGATCATGTGAAGTGAAGGACCGTGTAAAATCAAACGCAAAAAAAAATTTCCAAAACAGATTCGTACACTGACCACAGCTTCCGCATTGAAATGACGCTAACCACTACACCACGCTGCCAGTTATAGTCAATGTTTCCCGACTTGAAAGGCGAAGGAGGCGGAGCAGGGGGCGGGACGCGTAGCGTGTGCGTACGCGGTTCTTGGCGCCAGTTCAATTCAATCGCCGCCGACTATCTAAAAAGCTCGGCGACCGTTCTTTTTCTGTATTTTCTACTATTTTTCGATGCACACATGAACATAATCAATAAATAATTAAAAAAGGAGTGAAAAGAGCGAAAAATCTCTGAATGCTCGCTGGCGTTCGAATTGAACTCGTGCCAAGAACCGCGTACGCGTCCCGCCCCTTTACCCGCCTCTCTCGACTTTCAATTCGGGAAAAATTGACTATATAAGAAATGCCAACGTCGCGAGTGATATTAGCTCTTGCGTGCGAAGCCATTTCTTGCGTGCAAACTATGAGGGGCCATAACTCCGCTAACAGGCAAAATGCGTAAAATTGTTTTCTATTTCTCGATTCAGGGGATCTGGAAATACATCTCAGCAAAGTTTTATCGAATTCTCAAACTATGTCTTTTTGCACTTTCCTTGTTAGGTATCAAAATAGTTGGATATGATTTATTATATGATGGAAATGAATGTGCAGATAATCAATGCAGATGGCTGAAGAAATCATTTCAGTTTTTGCAGCAGCTCTCCCATTTTCCAGCGACGCCCCAGCAGTAGCCCCAGTTACCGACGTGCTCATCTCCTGTAAGTAATGATTACAACTCTCATATTTAAGGAATCGGACCTTCGCATTCGTTTTGGGAACTGTGAGTGTGGCACTTGGTTCTGCGGCAAGTCTCGGCGTTCGTTGGAGCGATCCCGACGGCCAAAAGAGCCAGAACAGCCAGAAGGACGGTGGTGAACTGCATTTTTTAACAGAAGTGAATCTGAAAAAAGAAAAGTTGATGCTATTTAAAATTAGTCATTTAAAAAAAGCTGGAGTTTTGCTGAGAAGGAAGTAGACTACTCTTGTCGCAAAATACACCCTTTTATAGTCTTTTATTGCCGAATACAAGCTAACAAACAACAACGACAAGAGTTCAATCACCAATTACACCGTTCATTTCGAGGACACTTTTTTTATTCCTTTTACAAAAAAGCGATCATCTGTTCTATTTGACTTGGATGTGTAATATAACCAAACAGATTTATTTGTGGACATTTGAGCAGTGATCTGGGAATCCAAAAGCTATAAAAGCGAATTCAGTTTTAAGATGAGCTGAAAACGGTTGAAAACAAATTATCAAAAAAATTATTTTATTTAAAAATTTTATGTACTATTTTATTTTTTTGTCCTAAGATCTTTCAACGGTCTCCTTCTACGTTATAGATTCTGGCTCTTTTGGCCGTCGGATTCGCTCCAACGAACGCCGAGACTTGCCGCAGAACCAAGTGCCACACTCACAGTTCCCAAAACGAATGCGAAGGTCCGATTCCTCAAATATGAGAGTTGTAATCATTACTTGCAGGAGATGAGCACGTCGGTAACTGGGGCTACTGCTGGGGCGTCGCTGGGAAATGGGAGAGCTGCTGCAAAGACTGAAATGACTCCTTCAACCATTGATTATCTGCACATTCATTTCCAATTCTCCTAATAAAATTATGAAAGAATTTTCCAAGAAAATAAAATACGAGTAAAGCGAAAATAAACTGATTTGAATGAACTAGCTTCGAAAAAAACAGACCAATTCTAGTGTTGCCGTTTGCGACAAAATGAAATGCTGATTTCTCTCCGCTCTCTTTTCTCTCGGCGACTCTCTCGCGTTTACGTGTTATTTTTATATTTCCACTACCTCCACAGTGAAGTTGAAGGGTGCGTAAAATCCTTTTAGATTAATGATTTATCCTACAGACAATCAGACAAAAGATGACAGAAATTAAAAGGGAGGGAATGGCCTGGGAACGAGAAAGCAGGACGGCGTCCGCTTCGGCGCGAATGGCGATGGCACTGCATGGCTCGCCCGTGGTCCGTCGGCTCCAACTTTTCTGTAAAGACAAGGTTATTTTTGCCTTTGGAAAGTGAAGGCGTCTGGCGAGAAGCTGTGCTAGGACGCAGGCTCTATCAATCCGCCCGCGCGGTTGCCTCGCGCCAGACACCTATGTTTTGGCTGCTCTAATGGCCTTTAAGAGCGTCTGGAGGGTGACGGTCCGTTGCGTCATCGGCTTCTGGCCCCAGCAAAAGAGCCAAGAGATCTTCTGATCTCTTACTATAAGCAAAAAAAAAGAGATCTCTCTTTGAAATTCTCCTTTCTTTAGGTTCATATAGGTTGGAAATGCTCGTAGCTGATGATATCACACTTTTCTGGAATGATCATGTCTGACTCTCCGAAATTTTCGTTTTCTTTTTTACTCTTTAACGTGTTTCGATAAAGGCATTAAAGTTTTTGCGATACTTCGCTATAATCAGCTGGTGTTATTATTATTATAGTCTGTGTGCTACGACTTGGAATTTCACCCAACGACATTCCGCTTTGCCGCTGCGCGCCTTTGCGAACTTTGGACGCGCTTTTCATTAATTTTTTTTTTCAAGGTACTCTTCCTTCATGTCTTCCCATAGCAAAAACAATCAATTGAAAACGACCTAGATTCGAAAGACGCCTCACGAACGCAACCAGCTGCGCAGCGGAACAGCGGAATGTCGTTCGGCGAAACATCAAGTCGTGGCACACAGACTGTATTTTATCCCGCTCTTTCGAGGGGAATCCAAAAATTGAGCAATACTCATAAGATTGCTCCTTTGCACGGAAATCTTTAGTAAAAGGCGAAAGATTTTCTCGGTCAAATGCAAAGGAACCAGAGGTGAAGTGCAAACGCATCTGACATTCACCCGGTAGTGCAGTGCAGCGGACTGGCAACGACTTTCGCATTCGTTCAACGGAAAGCGTGTGCAACCATCACGTGCTATTTCTTCGCGCCCTAACGTCCCTCCTTTTTCCTCCGCCGGCGTCCTTCAATGAAAACAGTTTTCCCGCCATGTTTTTTTTTCCTTTAACCTTTTGTTGTTATTTTCTTTACTCTGAAGTTTAAAAAGTTCATTTCTGTAAATACCCTCAAATATAAAAATAATGAAACTTTTTTTAGTAGTGTTCTTCCATTTTTCTGCGACTTTATATTTATAAAAGATAATTTTTTTCTCAAAATTTATATAAATTCAGCTTGTATGAAAAAAATTTTTCAAAATTTTTAAAATTGAGTTAATCCTCACTTGAAATCTTTTTCATTTTCACGGCTTTTTCAGTTTTTCTTTTTCCAAAGCCTACTACTTTCAAAGCTTGCGCATTGGTAAAAAGCATCCAGTTAACGGAGATTCATTTCTCCTTGAAAGAACACGATTTTAAAGTATGGAAACAGAATCCAAAAAAAAAACGGTTCCACCAACAATCAGAGCTTTTTATAAAAATTTTAATTTTCAATTTTTAAGTTCCTTCCTATTAATCATTAAAGTGTTACCTAGGCCTTTTTCTCAATTATACTATTCTGGAATCGCCCCGCACATTTCTATTTTTTCTCCTTTTTTTCATCTTTTAACAGCCGCGTCTCCGAGCTTGGAGGAGAGAGAGGAGGCGGGGGAAGAGAATCAGACCAAAAAGTCGGTCTAGTATGAGCAAGCGTTTTTTAGGTGACTCATTGCCGCTACACTCGATTGGCCTCGTCTCGAAGAAATTCAATGAATTCCAAGATAAAAATCTTTAAAACAGGAAATCAACGCAAAACAAAACAGTTTCCCTCAGTAGATTTTTAGACAAGCAAGCGGTATATAAATCTGGTTTTTTTTTAACTTGCGCTGCGTAATTTCACAACTTGATTCATTTTTCCGATTTCTGAAAAGATAATATATATTCGCAGCTCGGTCGGGTCCAAAACGCATCAATGATATATATGTCTAATTCGCACTCTAATCTCCCATTTTTCGAACATAGGTAAAACTGAAAAGTTCCTTTGAGGATCCTTAAAAGATCCTGAGAGGGAGATAAAAAGCTTCCTCTAAAAGCTTCTAAAATGATGTAAAAAAGCTTTTGAGCACCTTTTTCATAGCCTCAGAGGATCCTTTTTGAATCCTCTCGAATCTTTTTAGTTGCTTTCCAGCATCCTTTTTGTCAGAGGATGTGAAAAAGATGCAAAAAAGAATTGAAATGATGTGAAAAAGATCTGCTGGGGACCCTTTCAAGGTCTTTTTTTTGAGAAAAGCTTTTGGGGAGCTTTTCAGTTTTGCCCGAGAAGAGCCTTATTGAACATTATCCGAGTACAATCATGAATGAACTTTGCTATTTTATTAAATCTGTTGATTGGAATTTAATGTTTTTTTTTACAGAAAATCTGAAAATTACCATGGAACTCTCGGCGGAAATGGTTGAGTAAGTTTCCATATACTACTTACAACAAAATATTTTATATCATCGCTTATCGCTTAACTTATCACCACTAGTGGCCACTCTAGTTTGAGTATAGATGATCATCAGAGGGAGACCTACTGACCTGTTTTATAGCCTATTCCGCGCCAGCTTGTCACGTTTTCTTTCCCGCCAAAAAGACCGTATACCAAATTAGATCAAATTTCTGCTTTTATAACGGCAAGACACAAAGGTCTTGAAGCAAAGTTGTCCTAATTTGACCTGGCCTTTTGGTGGGAAGAAAAACGTGACAAGCTGGCGCGGAATGGCCTATATCAAATACTCGAATGAATTTTATATTCCCTCAGGACACATCTTATTCAACTTTGTTTATCAATATTTTTGAGTGTGGTTCAAGAATATTCTTTTCGAATGCGCACCGCAAAACAACACGAAGCGTTTACAAAAAATTTTCACGATTTTTTTTTCCGCCAAAAAGACCGTATATGTATACCAAATTTGATCAAATCTGACCAACTTCGCTTCAAGGAATATGGTTTTTGTTTTCGTTTTTTTTTTTTGCAAGTTTGCAGAGTTCCGAGCGTGGCGGTCACGTTTTTGAAGAAAAGCAGAAAAAAAACGCTACCTTAAAAACAGCTTTCTCAGTAATTCTGCTTTTAAAACAGTAAGAAACAAAGGTCTTGAAGCGAAGTGCGGGCTGCGGGTTCTGAAAAATTTTTTTGCTTTTTGGATGCATACCTATTTCAAATTTTTGTTTCAACATTTTTTTAAATCATCAAGTAACCCTTGATAAACATTTCCTAGCCAAAGTTTCATAAATGCGTCTTGATCGGAAGCTTTCAAAACGGAAAACTTTGTCTTAACTTTGGATAGAAGAAAAGTAAAAAAAAGGAAGGAAAAGTTACTCAGGCACCTTGGCGGGTCTATTCTCATTTTCATCTTTTTTGTTCACATGAACTTATATAGGCGATCCTTTCCGATCCGAAAGACGATATAGGCATATTGGCAAGGGTAACGCATTGCGTACTTGATGGGGCTTTTGGCGGAAAACTCGGAGTCAAACGCGAGTTACCATTGACCTCGAGCTTCCCGCCAACAGCCGCGTCGCGTACGCAACGCTTTTTCCCATCTCAACTTTCAAGTTGGAAAATTGATCAATTTATCAAAACTTTGTGATATATATCACATATGAATAAACAAAACGGGTGTTCTTCAGTTTTAACTTTTTTTTTGACACTTCTTTCAATTTTTCTCAAATTCATATAGTTATACTGCTTCAAAAATCGACTCAAAAAAAGCATTATGACAAAGTCAATTAATCCATTATAACGAACTTCCATTTCATTTTCAAAAAATTTGAGCTTCTCCCGAAGAGCTTTCTACAGTTTCTGTAATAAACCGAAAGCGAAAAAGAAGAAAAATATTATGGGAATTAAAAAAATAATGAAAAAAATTTTTGGGAGAAATGATTTTTGTCAAAGATTTATATATAAGAAGAACCGCCATTTATATAAAAAAACTGAAAAGGTTAAGTTTTTGCTGTATTTCAAACAAATCATAAAAATTCAAAAAAATCTCTTTTTTTATCAATTTGCGATGGGGCACAAAAAGGCGTTCGTTTCACATTTTTCAAACGCCCGCACTTTACGAAAAGCGAAACGTTTGAATAATTTTTTTTTTCACTTTGTACGCAATCGTTTTTGAATAAGTTTTTATTGCAGGATGAAAGGCAAAAAATGTGGGCTTTTTTGTCAAAACTGTTTTGAAGAAGAACGGCCAGACAAAGATTTCACTATCACGGAGTTCATGACACACTGTGCCGATCACTTCATCAAAAAGTGGTTGGTTTTTTCTTCTCTATAAAAGCTGTATTGAATCACAGTCGGCTCGAGCTGTAATTTTTTTATTTTTTTTATTTGAATATTTGATCCTCTGTCAATTAATATAATGTCGTGTTCAAGTAATTTCCGCAAAAGGCAAAATTATCTCCGACTCTCCTCATTTATCTTTTTCCCTCTCTCTGACGGCTATTTTGCATTTCGCGGAATCACTCTGAACACGGCATAAGAAATTGTTGCTTCAGCCCGAAAAAAGGAGACATTTTCCCGTTAATATGTCGCGACTGCGGGAAATCTTTCGTCATCTTTGACAGAACGTTTACATGCACAGCTGTAAGCGTAATGAAATTTGTTTAATTTCCTTTTTTCTTTCAGAAAACACGTCACAACTTGCAAGTCCAGAAGTTCGACGAGAACGACCATGCAGATTTCCTGAAGTTTTGCAATAAAAACACATTGGAATGCAGCGGTATGTTCTTTGTTGGTTCGCGTGTGAGACTTGAAGGAATTATGATAAGACTGAATGAGAAAACTAAAGAGTTTCCTGACTTGTTTTCAAACGAATTTTCAAAGCTAAGAAAGCAGCGAAAACTGTCGAAGTTGTAAAAATCAAAAACGAAATTTACTTTGAAAAAAAGTTTTCATCGGTGTTGTCTTTGCAATACGACTATTTTTTTGGAAGTTCTGGTTTTAAATGTTCAAATTTATATGAATTTTTCTCACAGAGGACGGTTGCAAAAGGGATAAAATCGCATCTCTCGGCACTGTGGATCCGTGAGTTACATTTTTTTTTCCCCTGACACTTCTAGTTCATGGTTTCATTATTATTCTAAATTATTACATATTCTCACAAAATTTTGGTGCATTGGCTCTTTTTAGTAAATGTCCATTTTTCACGAATTTTGACTAACGACGGATTTCAACTTCAATGTAGTGCTTATAATTATATTTTTGTATATGTTTGTGTGTGCGTGTATACGAAAACGGTTTAATAACTAAAATTTCTTGATTGGGGATCATTTTTTAATACTCAACAAACTAGCGTTTGCAAACACCAAACTTTCCTTTCTAATCTAAAAAAACCAGCCCTTTTTGTATTAATCAGGGTTTTTAATATTATAAGATAAGGTCTTTGAATGTGATCTCCGAGACAAAAAAATAATAAATAATGGGAGCAAGAAGACAAAAATTTGGCGTAAAATGTGGTGGCCCCGATGCACCAAAAGCAAAGTAAGTAAGGAATTTGACTGTAAAATGACATGAATGATCAAAAAAACAGTTTTAAAAAAAATCGGAAATATGAAGTTTCGCTATTTCGGACATTTTTTAAAATCATTGTTCAGTTACGAATTCTTATCGTTTTATGCTTCTTTTTTATCTGCCCGGTAATGCTACGCAAAGTTTTCGCTTTTTTTTAAAATCGTTCTTAAGCTTTTTTTTCATTCAAATAGATTTATTTATTTCTTTTCTCGATCTCGTCTTGAATTCTCTCGATCTCGTATTGATTCTCAAGACGAGCTTGCTCTCGCCTCGAAATTTTTTTTGAGAAAATTTTTTGTCTCAATCTCAAAAAATCACATCTCGTGCATCCTTTATTGGAGCGGAAAACAGACTCGAATCAATGGAAAATAGAACTGTGCGCAATAAGAGTCGAAATTGCTCCCATTTGAGGTTTAAGATCAACCTTTTTTTTTCAAATTTTCTTTGAACTTATGTTTGCTGGTTTTGTATGATTTTTTTTTCAACTTTTTTCCTCATGCCGAATCGATAGCGTTGACCATTTAAAATGAAACCTCTCTTTGACAGATTGAGTGATAGCGCACGTCTACTGCAAGATCCTCAACCTCGAGAGAGAGCCCGACAGCGACAAAGTGTAGCGAGATCAAAGTCGCCCTCGATGCACTCAATGACAACTCGCTCGAGGTCTCGAGAGAAATCAGTGGCTTCGCGATTATCGATGTCTCCTCGCTACGTGTTTTCGTCGTCCGAGGAATCTGAGCAGGAGACGTCGACGAAAAAGAAGACGTCTGAAAAAGGAAGCAAGCCACGTGGTCGACCACCCAGGTCATCAAGAACTCCTGAGCCAACAACCTCCGCCAAAGGAAGAAAAACTAACGCGGAAGAGGACACGGGGGTGAGTTACTCCAGATTTTCACCTAAAACTCATATTTTGACTGGAGAGTGCACAAAGGAAAAACCAAGACGGTAGCTTGATTTTTTTTTTTTGGCATTGAACCAACAAGACCGCATTGTCATAGTTAGTGAAATTTTTAATATTTAAACATAGCAATTGATGCCGTTATAATGTAGTAGAAATTTCCGTTTTCCCTCGTTTTAATTAAATAAAATGTTTCGAGTTTGATAAAATAATTAGTTTCACTTGAAGTTGAGTCTAATTTTTCCTTTTTATTTTTACCGTTCCTTGTGATATAGTCGATTTTTTTCGTAACAGAACGCCTTCTCAAAAAAGTTTCGCATTCGTTAAATTCAAAAAAACGTTTGGGTCTTACAATGAAGCTTTTTCTGAACTTTTCACAAAAATTGAAGATTCAGTCCGGGGGTTTTTTTTTCGCTTACCTGAAAGTTTTATTACCGACATTTCTGTGCATTGGGAAAATATATATGCAAAAGTTTTTGGCAATGTAATTTTGTTTTTAGGCGAAAAAACCAAGTGCGGAGAAACCGGAGGCGAAAAAACCGGGGGCGAAAAGATCTGAGTCGAAAGAACCGGAGACGAAAAGACCGGGGGCGAGAAGATCTGAGTCGAAAGAACCGGAGACGAAAAGACCGGGGGCGAGAAGAGCTGAGTCGAAAGAACCGGAAGCGAAAAGACCGGGGGCGAGAAGAGCTGAGTCGAAAGAACCGGAGGCGAAAAGACCGGGGGCGAGAAGATCTGAGTCGAAAGAACCGGAGACGAAAAGACCGGGGGCGAGAAGAGCTGAGTCGAAAGAACCGGAGGCGAAAAGACCGGGGGCGAGAAGAGCTGAGTCGAAAGAACCGGAGGCGAAAAGACCGGGGGCGAGAAGAGCTGAGTCGAAAGAACCGGAGACGCAAGAAGTTGTGCCTCCGACACCGCCAGCACCATCGAGAGGCCGTCCGTTGGCAAGAAGGTCGAACGCTTTTTCTGCGCAGGACAAGGCCGTGCCGTGCCGACCTGGTCCTTCGAACTTCAAAGAATGTCAAATTGGCGGAGACCCGACGGATTTCATAAAAGTGGAGCCGGAGACGTCAGAACCAGTTCTTCCCAAAAAGAAAAATGCTCCATTTGCTTCGAAAGAACCTGCGCAAAGATCGATGTCTAGCCAGAGATCTGCTCCGAGAACTCCTGAAAGAAACTTCTCTGGCAGTTCAGCCACGAAAAACCAAAGAGCCGAACCGAAAACGCCTTCGAGAGCAGTCACTCCGCTGCGGACGGGAGGCCCAAATGCTAGAGGGCACGTTAGAAAAACCCCCACGAGGCAGAGGTTCGCTACGCCGAATAGAAAGGCAGCACGAAGCAAATCGAGAGGCTCGCCGCCCGCCAGTCGAGTCGTAAGTCATTTTATTTTTTATCTTTTCTATTTGACAATCCAATCTTTATCAGAACAAAATGATATTTCCGCACAGAAAAAAGAAACATTATGCCGTTATAGTTTATCCACCTTTGAAAAAAAAAAGGGAATAAAACCTGAAATAAATATTCCAACTTATTTGACTCGACATTTGGCGCGATAATATCATAACGAAGATAGTTTCACCCTGTTAACTAGAAAATAATTATCCGTTCTCTGTGATTATGCTCACAAGTCTCTCAAAATATTCATCTTCTTCTTTTTTAATGTCTAGTTTTTTGAACATTGTTTGAAAAAGCGACCGATTAGTTTAACAAATCTGAGAGTATTTGAACACACTTCCGCTGAATCTCTTGCATCATAATATACTCTTCATGGGAATTACAGTGGGTAAACTGTTTTGCTATTATGGGGAATTTAAAGTTGAGAAAATGCGAAAAATTTTCGGAATTGCAGGTGCCTGATAATTTCTTTCCGCGTTTGGGGAAGTCGTGCGAAAGGTCGGGCGTTTCATACAAAACGGTCAGTTGAGCTGAAAAAGCCGCACATCTTCATGCTCATCTTCAGGCTCCAAACGCTTTCCGATCGCGATCTAAATCGCCTTCCGTCAACCCGGTTCCGCAGTTTTCTAGGAATTCGTTTGGTGAGCTTGATGAAATCAAACTAAGAAAATTTTTTTTAAATCTGAGTAGAAAAAGGTCTCATCTCAACACTTCAAACATGTTTTCATTTGAAAGTCCCAAAACCTTCGAGAATTCTTCACAAATCTACTTTTGTGCACTGGCAGATAAAATGAAGCACTTTGATTTTTGAAACTTCTCACAACTTGAAAGCTACAAAATTATCTTTAAAATCAGCAACAAAAATCGCTCGATCAAAGAAAACTGAATCAAAAAAATGTTCAAGAAAAAATAATTTTATCGATTTTCTTGGCTCTTTTTTTAGTGAAGAGAAAAATGACCTGAAAACTACGAATTTCTAATAGTGAGCGTCGATAACTTCACGTGGAAACTATTATTGCGATTTTTCTCAAGTAAAATTGCATGGAAATATTCTTTTATGACAAATTTTCAATGTTTTGGTAATCCCGCATCGACTGCAGCACGTACCTGGTCTTGGGGAAAAAAAGACTTTTTCAGCAGGATTTGAATTGACGAGAATTTCTTTCAGGGGGCAACAAGACGCCGACCGACCGTTCATCGACGGTTCGTCGTCCGCCACCCAGCCAGAAAATGAAATACCTCATCCAAGACGGGGCTGATCTGAGGCCGCCGGCAAAGTCGCCAAACAAGTCTTTTAATTATCATGGGAGCAGGGCGGGCTCGGCGAGCCCCAACCGTTATCCTTGCTCGCCTTCAGAACATGTTTTTCTTTCCTTCCTGGACGAGTTCTCAATGATCCTTTTTTCAGTGGAACGACGCGAGGTCCCCCGGAGAACCAAGCGCTGGCGTAAGTTATGTTTGTATTAATAAATTTTTTCTTTTAAATTTAGAATTACCTCAAAAGGTAAATTTGTTTTGAAGGTAAAGTTTGCTTGAAAACGTGTTTTGCAAGACCTTCAGCGGTCGAATCATTGCGAGCCACAAACCTCGACTCTGTTGAAAACTTTTCACAATGCTGGGCTCCGAGGAGCACCGAGAGACCAAAATGACGTTAAAAACGTAAATTCAGACCGATGGTCTTGCGAAAGTTCGATTTTTCCGACTTGAAAAGTGACTTGGTTGATGTAGGTTCAAAATAAAAAAGTGATGACAGAAGGGTCTTGTGGAAAAACCTCCAAAAAAGGCAAGGCATTGAACCTCGAAAACTTACGTTTTTAGACCAAATTTTCGTTCAAAACGAAATTTCAACTAATTAGTCGACTTATTTGCCTGTAAATGGCTTTAAACGATAACACAGGGGATTTAGCTCCAAGTTTAACATTCAGCAAGAGTTTGACAAGAAAAAAATAATTTTGACCATTTCCCAAGACGTACTCTTGGGGCGAGAGGTTAAGTTGCGCGCATTCGGCGTGATTTCGCGACATGATGTTCTTCGAAATCTCCCCATGAAATGGCATCAAATTGACACTAATGGAAGAACACATCTTTGAGAGTAGTAACTTTTACGGCAAATGGCATTTGTGCTCAAAGTGACCAAAAAACCAACAAGTGGCCACCCACTACCGTAACCCGGCTACAGTAAGAGGGAATGACTTTGAAAAAAGTTGCTTCCGCATTTCTGATGATGGGTTATCAAGAGTTTTTAAAGATTGATTCATTATGTATACGCATATAAAGAAATTCACTTAAAAACCGGCTGCAGAAAAAAGTCCATTTTTTTTTTTCGAAAAATGGCGTTTTTCCAATCCACATAATTATAGAGCCACCTCAGGTTTTTTTAATTATTAAAAAAATCTTTATCGACTCTTTTTTTCCGGTTTTTTTGGCTGAATTTTTTTGTTCAACATTCAGTAGTTAAATAAAAAAAGAAAAATAGCTCCAAAAGTCAAAAAGAAATCCGATTTTTTTCGAATAGGAGGCGCATTATGCTTTGGCCATGAAATGACCTTGATATCGACAAAAAGTTTGTTTTCCAAACTTTTCTCTTTAAATGGTCATCAAAAATTAAAATGAACATCAAATAAAACCTAAAAGTAAGAAAACGTGAAATGAAAATATTGAGCCACTTATGACACAAAAATATTTTTTCGGTTATATCAAGCTTCTTATTTTCAAAGGGCAATATTGAAGGGTTTCAGCCGTCAAGCGCCGACAAAAGACGCCATCCGGGCTACAGCGACGAAGGTTCCGCAGCGAAAAAAGCAAGAGACGATACAATGGACGACCTTCTGGATCTTCAAAACAGACAAAAAGCGATAAAGGCGAGTTTGGAGGTGCGAGATCGAGAGAAGATCCGGAAAGAAGAAGAGCTCCTGGCGAAATGCACCGCGCAACAAGTTTGTTTTTTTTTATTCACAACTCAAATCTTCATCTATTATAATTGAATTTAGAAAATGGAGTTTTATTGTCGAGTTTAGCGGGAGTTATTTTCACTTAATAAAAAAAGAAATTTTTAGTATTTGAAACGAATGTCCTGATGGGAAAATTTCAGTAGTGAACCCATGAACAGTTAAAACCAAGAACTTTTTAGAAAAAAGTTTTTTGCGAATTTCCTTCGATAGTTTTAAAAAATGATCGTGAAGAAGGCAATGTTTTTTTCCGGTATTTTTCCATCGTCATTAGTTTGGAAACTTTCTAAAATCAATTTTTAACCCTACTTTCGCCTGTACCAAGAAAAAAAAAACGTTTTCCAGGTTTCAATAACCGAGCAAGTCAAAGAAACGATGGAGCGCCAGAAAGCCGCACCGAAGCCGGCGGCGCCGGCCTCGACGGCTCACACGCTTTTCGAAAACTGGATTACGACGTCTTCCCACGAGCCACGCGTCGCCGCCGGCTCTTCGAAAAACTCCGAATCTACGCCTGTACCTCCAAGTCGATCTGCAAACGTTCAGCGGCCTCAACCTCCAACTAAAGATGACCGCCAAAAGGAAAAATCAAGCTTCTCACGGGCCAACGTCGTCGCTCGAGCTCCTCGAGCTCCTGCGCCAGCTCAAACGCAGCCACCTTCTGCTTCTGCAGCGGAAGGCCAGAAAAACAGTTCCAACGTGGCTGAGCTGATTGCGGCTAACCCGGATCCTCAGCCTCAGCCCGGAAGAGAACGAAAGCCGAACGATTCACACCAACCGCCACCGGACAAAAATCACCAGCTTCCGAGTCAAACTACGGCTGCGTCGCAGAACTCGGGCGTAGTCGCAATTCCGCGAAATCCGCATCAGATGCTCATGCCGCAGCCGAATTGGCCGAATCAGCCTTACCACCAGTCGATGCCTCAAGGTCCAAATCCGGGTTTTTATTACCACCCTCAGATGTTTTTCTACGAACCGTATTTCGCAACACAAAGGGAGGAATCGTAAGCATCACTTTTTAAAATTAAAAAAAATAATGCTACGTTTTTTTAAATATCAGAAGCGTACGGCCAGTAGAATCTGATAATGTTCGAATGAGAAAAAAACTGTTTTATAAATCATGATATTGACCATACCACTGATAATTTTTATTGTGATTTATTCGTCGAGCTTCTGAAATTTCAGTTTGTTAGGGGTTAATTTACTACTCAAAATAATTTTTTTCTGCCGTTTCAAATTTATTTTACAAAGGGAGGTCATTTTTTTCTCCGCGGTTCGGAAATTTATACGGATTTGATCAAATAATCTCTGAATGTCTAGATGAACTCCAAAAATTAATTATTTTTTTAAATCTATAAACTAGCGCATATTGCAACTCTGATACTGGAAGTTAGCGCAGGTAACGCCTATGATGGATCTTCATCTAGACATTTAGAGAGTTTCTAAGAGAGTTGGTAAGAAAATCCAAACCGCAAAGTTAAGTTATTTCCTATGTTAAAGACGAACCTCGAAAAATGATTTTATTTTTAATTTTAGTTTTAGGATACAAGTTTTTTTTTGAGTGCACAGTTCAGGAAAAAAATATCTGAGTTATAGTTTTTTGCTAGTCAAGATTTAGTCGATTTCTGTTTATCTGCGGCAGTTTTGCAGCCATGCAGCAAGAATACCCGAATTATTCAAGTTATACGCCTCCGGGACTGATGCCAGTGCCGCCTCCGCTGCCGCAGTACATTCCGTTGCCGCCGTCGCGTCCGCCTCCGGAGCAGATTCCAGTGCCGCAACCGGTGCCGAGGCCGCAGCTGACTTATGAAGGAACTCCGAACAGACAACGCCAGCAGAGTGGCGATTCTTTGAACAGAGCTTGTGAAGGGCCTTCTTCCAGCAGAGTTTTCGCTGTCCCACCTCCGCCGGTTTTGCCCGTCAGTTTTCGATTCAGTCCTTCTTTTTTTTTTACGGTTTTTGAGCATGTAGCTAGACAATTCAGTTAAACCAAGTTTCATCTCAGAGCTGCGAAAGGTATACAAAAGCTCATCAATGAAAATCCGTCTGGTGGTTTGATATCATGTTCTTCTTTTAAAAAGAACAATATTTCAGTTTTATGCACATTTTTGAACTCCGGCATCATTATTTTGTCGATGAAGCAAGATATGAACTTTTCATTTCAAAGATGTAATGTTATTGAGCACTTGAACATCTTTTCAGAAGTTTCACTCAAGTATGTGTTAAGATTGCAGTGAAAGAGAACAAGAAAATACTTATGTACCATGAAAATATTTTCAAGTACTAATATAAAATCAAAAAAAAATCATCTTGATTCAGAATCGAGAAAGTCACTTTTCATCTCCTCCCAACTCGAATATTCATGAAGACCGAGGCCCGAGTGATCGCAATTATTCGGTAATTTATCTTCTTTAAAGCAAAATCAAGAGTTATAACTTTTCAATCAACGATTCTTAACTTGCTGAATAGCTAAAAAGGCTTAACGTCTGAAATCCTCTTTCTATGAGCCTTTTTAAGGGTCAGTCTCGTTCATCTGCATTGCCGACGGCTTCAACCACGAATTTCCGCGATAACAAAGGCCACGACAACTCTTCGGTTATTTTTTTTTTTCTTCCTTTCATATAATTAGTAGTCTTTCATAAAAAAAATTTTTCTATTTAGAAATTATAATTGAGAGAAACCTATATATAATTTTTTTAAAATATATTCTTTACTTACAATTACTTGTTAGTCACGCATTCTCATAAAGAAGTTTGAAATTTTTCATGGATTTGCCGAAAAACTTGCATAGCCTTGACCGCAAAATCAGGTCTAAAACAAAGTTTGTAACTTCAAAAAATTAGTTTAAAAGAGCGTTCGGGACAAATTCATAGAAAATTTCACTATTCAAATTAAGATTACATCTGCCGTCATTTTATTTCAAATTTAATGAGAATTTTTTGTGTACTGGCGTGGTAATGCTCCAGAAAAAGAGATTATTTCTAAAATAGTATACATTTTAGAATCTTCCATCGAGGGATCCTGAAAGGCGTCAACGCAAGTGAAGGCGCAGCCAAAAAAAATAGCGATTCTCGTTCATTTCGACAAACTTTTCGCTCTACGTGTTCTGCACTCGCCGATCCCTTCCCTTCTTTTGTTTGTTATATTTTCCAGCCAGATTGATCTGACCGATTCTCTTAAATGTGATTCAACCCCGTTCTTTTTTGTCCTTTTTTTTGATTAGTTTTCTTCCTAATTCTCTCATTAGTCGCAATTTCCGATAGAAATTATATATTTACAAACTCCAATCTCTGTTCAAAATATTCTATTTAAATGCGCTTTCGTTTCGACATTTCGGGTGAACTTTAACAGGTATCTTCGATAAAACTTACTTAAAACTTATCTTTCTACCCGAATTGTTTTTTTAATTATTAATAAACTTATCAACTTAAATGTGTCCCTTTTCCCAAAAAACAAAATCACACTTTTCCAATAAATTTTTTCATTTGGTTTGAAAGTTTAAATATTGTAAATTCACATTAAACAAGGTGTTAGAAGAGAAAAATTATACGGAAAAAGTAAAAGAGATCATGCATTTCTGTGAGATCTGAGAGGATGAATGATATGTTAGAGAGTGCCGAGAAAATGTAGGAAACTTGATATGAAATAAAAACTTTCAAATAGAAAGAAAAAATCATTAAAAATGTGTGCTTTTGGAGAATTTGACCGGCTTTTTTTCCGTATAGATTACTTTGACTGGTCGCCGAATCGAAGGTTGGTAGCAGGAAGTTCTGAAAAATGCTCATTTTGTTTGTTTTCAAGAAAAGATTCATCGAAAATCGTGTTTCTCTCAAATCGAAAGACTTTCTCACAGCGAAAGTGCTCAGAAAGGTACAATTTATTTAAAATTTTCTCACTAGTCAGAAAAGATTATTTTACTGTAGAATATGTAAATAAGCGTGATAGATCACGTTAAAAGATAGACCAAGGAAAAGTATAAAAGGAAAGAATTATCCAGCGGGTCTACCACCGACTTCTCGAGCTCCCCACCGCATCTCCCGACTCCGAGCCTACTTCGCCTCGCGACGAATAGGCACCTCTACAACTTCATTTTTCCACACCTCAATAATAAATATTTGGTGTGACGTTCTGTCTCATTGACCACGCACAAAGATATAAAAGTGTGGAAAAATGAAGTTGTAGAGCGTCTTCGTCGCGAGGCGAAGTAGGCTCGGAGTCGGGAGATGCGGTGGGGAGCTCGAGAAGTCGGTTGTAGACCCGCTGGATAATTCTTTCCTTTTATACTTTTCCTTGGTCTATCTTTTAACGTGATCTATCACGCTTATTTACATATTCTACATTTACTCTGGAATTTTCTCATTTGAACATTGATTAGTTAGTTGAAGAACCTGAAGTTCGCAAACTTGAGATTGTTTAGATACTGAGAATAAAGCCCCAAAATTCTAGTTTTTCGAAATTTTCTTTGAAGCAATAGCTTTGATTTTGATGACTCTTCATAAATTTTATTTGACGATGGAAAAAACATTTTGAGAAAAATGTCGTTTTTTTAAAGCTTTTTTCCAAAGCAAAACTGAGAAAGATCATTCTTTGAAGTTGACTAATCCAATTAATTTTCCAAACAGATGTTTTTTTGACTTTTGGATTCGAAACTTTTAGGCAAAAGTCGGATAATCGACAGGGAAAGTCGGAAACTTACAGCAGACAGAGCACGAATAGCGGAACTGGCAAGGGTGCTGCAGACAATTTGTGCATGGACGGTGCTCAGAGCGATCCTTTCGAGTCGGATCCGTTGTTCGCGTCGTTGGTCATCTCCGTGTTCTGGTTGTCTGTCCGGCGGCTGCAACTCCAAACTCGTCGAGCAAAAACGGCATTTCAAGACGCGTTGACCATTGCAACAAAACTCAAGATGCTTTTATTGAAATTTTTTCCCGCGTTCGCCGCGACTTGAAACTGATGTTTTTCTCTACTTCCTCTTGCTCTCTCGGCAACGCTCTAATATTCACGCCTTTTTCAAGTGATTCCGCGGAATCCAAAAAGTGAAGAGAAAGAAAAAAATAACTCAGAGATAATTTTGCATTTCGTCAAAATTACTTTGAACATATCATTACGTGCTATTTTCATGTTTCTCTGAAATCGCCGATGAGGGAACAGAGAGACGCAGACACTCGAAAAGTTTCAAATCGCGGCGAACGTCGTATACGTTACTTGCGGTTCTGCGTAATTCGGCTAATCATGAAACAGAGCGCATATTTTCACATCAGAAACTTAAGAATGAAGTTAGATTTGGGTTGCTTCTAAATTTTGATTTTTTGTAGCATCACATCCAGTTTCTTCATTCATGAAATTTCCCAGTCTAAAAACGCAAAGCCCCGACGGCTTCAAAACTCAAAACTTGTGATAAGCAAATATTGAGCATTTAAAATTTTTTTTTTCAAAGTTCATTCACAACCGAGCATTTATAAACCGCAAACTTTCATGCATATGACCTCTGATCACACATCTGATATATTGCAGCGTATCTACAGCGAAATTTTCGAAAAATTTCGAATTTTTCGAGGAATAAATTCCAAAGTTACATAAGTTGATCATTCTCTTTTGCGAAAAAAATAAAATAATCTTCGAAAAAAGTCTGAATATTTTCTTGACAACCTCTCTAATTCAGACAATTCAATCTTCTTAGGGTGACTTTCTGACTGGAAAAAAGTCTAAACCTTGTTTTTCTAGCCAACTGTTAGGGGTTTTTCTCACTAATGGCTAGTTATTACGTATCGATTTCCGGCTTATACTAGGAAACAATTCAGAAATATAACTAGCAGTGCTGTTTCGTTGATAAGAAAAAAGAACGGACAGTACGATTCGAGATCGAATTCACCGCAACGCAAGCTCTCACATACAAAACATGTCAAGAGGAAAAGTCACGATGCAATGTTTCATGAGAATTATAACTTTTTTTTGAAAGTTTTGAAGGGAATTCCTGAAGATTCGAAAAGGAAACTGACGAGGCGATGAACGGCTCGGTGGTTTTGCCGCAGGGCATCGCACGACGCAATTGCGGACGGTTGAAGTGGAACCAGAGCCAGGGATTCACGCAGCTGTTGATGTTTCCGAACGTCATGATGTAGGTGGCAAACGTCGGGTCTGAAACCGACTCTATTCAGAAAAAGGTCCCTTGAAATGACTCATGCCGATATACGTGTATATTTCAAGCTTCGAGACTTTCTTTCAAAAAAAACCATTGAAATGAGAAGTTTGGCTCAATTTTTGAAATGCGTTATATTACTTTCAATAATGTATAACACAGATAGTTGATTACTGAAAGAAGGATTGTTTTTAAAGAGGCCAAAGTTTTTGGGGAAACTGACTGAGGGCACCGGGCCAAAGGGCATCGATGACGCTGGTGATGCAGAAGGGTGCCCAAAGAAGGAAGTTGGCGGCGACGATGGTCAGGGTGAGTTTGACGGTCTGGACACGACGTCGGTCCAGTTCCACGCATTGCATCGTCGCTCCTGAACAAATTCCGGAATCATTTGGAATTTCGAGAAATCGAACCATTGTGGTGGGCTTGCATTCCGCCGCTGAGCGGTGCAAGGAGAACTTCTTCCTTCTTTCTGAAACTCTGATTTTCTCACGCATTCTTCTTTGATGTCGAACCTGGCGATGAGCTCCTTGTTGCAGTAGCTTTCGTTCTTGTTGTTGTTGTGGACGTTTCGGATGGAGCTGCCGAACGAGGTGCTTCTCCAGACGGCGCGACAAACGCAGAAATAGAGATATCCGGCGATGGCCGACGGCAGCAGCCACACCACCGTGTTGAACACCGTCACGTACAGAGCGTACTAAAAAATTTTTCGAGTTTTATTGAAACTCAGGTTAAAATTCACTAATTACAAATTATTGATAAAAAAAAAGCGAACAATATTTCTCAGCCTTATCCTCATCAGAACTTTCCAGAACGGAGGATTTTTCGAGCATAAGAAAAAATATTTAAACCGGATAAAAAGAAATGAAGAAATGAAAATTGACAAAACCATGTCTCCATAGAGCAACTTTGCAGATGCAAAAAGCACGTTTATGCGGGAATGTAAATTTTTTTCGACATTGGCACCAAGTATTGGTCTTTGGAAAAAATAATAAAGACTTCTCTGAAAATTCCAACTGAAAAACAAAGAAAAATAACGGGGTGTCATTAATAACCGCATGATTTACTGGCCTTCAGAACCGAAATTTTAAGGGTTTTTCAGTTTTAGTTGAGGATCTTTCTGGAACGAAATGCTGACTTGGTAGTCGTCGGTATAGTGGCCGACACATTCGCCGTCGATCTTCTCGAAGAAAGTTATCTGGGGCGTGCTGAAGAGAAGAGCGGCCGACCAGGCCAAGGCGGCGTACATGGAGGGTCGATTGTAGGCCGAAGACTTCATCGAGGCGAGCGGACGGCAGATCGCCTGAAACTGCGAGTTGAGAGAACGCGTCAAAACAAGTCCGATGCCTGGTAACGGTCGGCGCTGATCGCCACGAGCAGGAACGACGAGGCGTACATCGGCAGAACCTGGAACTCGAACTTCGTTCTCCCGTTTCAAAATATGAAGCAGAAGACAGTGAAGACATAATGTTCTTTGGAAATAAAGCAAAGAACAAAATCAAATAAATTTCCATTTTGATAACGTACAGCTAGGAACTTGACGAATTTGCAGAGCCAGTTAGGTCCGTGGAAGGTCGGGACGGTGGCCGCGATCAAAATCGTCGGCGCCATGGCGATCAGAGCGAAAAGCAGGTCGGCCGCGCACATGTGCAACATCAACATCTTAATTTTCTTATTGAAGAGAGAAATTTATGTCTTTTGATCATACGTGGGCGGGATCCCAACTCCTAGGGATACAAAACTCATTTTCAAAAATCCTATTTACACTCCGAGTAATTTTTTTTTTCCGATTCTCACCTGAACAGGAGTCACTCGTTTCCGACGCAAGACACTGTTGTTTTTGAGAATGACGTAGATGAGCAGAGAATTTCCGATCAACGTGAGCATGATGATCGCCATCGTGTACAACATCATCATCTCCAGCGAGGGCTGGTCTCCCAGAGCCTAAAAAAATTCTCTCAAAACCGAAGTTCTAACCTTTTATCGCACCGTATGTTGGTATAAAAGAATATAAAAAATCCGCGTAAAACAATTTTTATTCTTGAACCACTTATTTATTTCGATAGTAGGTTTATGTTCTTCAAAAAAATATTCGCCGACTCAAGTTATTTCGAGATTTTAATAATAGTTTCAAAAAATGTCTTCAGATTTTCAATAACTTCTTCAAACACAATAACCTAAAAGATGTGGGAAGACTTATATATAAGACTTGAATAATTGATTTGAACATATCCTTTTTTTTCAAAACTGATAATCTTGCAATCCTCTTTTTAGAGCGGCAAGATGAATCTGAGCAAAATTAAAATTTTATTTTTCAATCTGAGAGTTTGGACCAAACCTGCTCTACCGAAGTATTTTGTTGATCGTTCTCTTCCATTCCGATGGCCGACATTTGATTGAACAGCTGGAAAATAAACGTCAAAGGAAGTAAAACTTGAGCACAGCTTTGCTCTGAGTAATTTTGTCCTAGTCGAGCAATGCAGGAACGAAAAAAGGAAGTAGAAACAAGTTCTCTTTTGAACTGCGCTTGGAGCAAAACTATAAGGAGGCTTTGAAGGCAAAGGTTTCTCTGGGATAGCCAAAAGGCGTCGGGAGAACTGAACGAGACTGATTATTTCCTCCTTCCAACGCTAAAATAATGCTTGGTTGAGTAAGGTGTTAAAGATCAGGTAAATAAGCCGATTAGGGTGGATCCTTCTTCTGCAAACTTTTTGAGTTGCCTCCGCCAAATTATACCCTGTAAGAAATCTTTGGAGAGAACTTCCTCTGTCCCTTCTGCCCACTCGTTTTTATTTTTTTTTTTCAATTTTTTAAAGTTGTTTTGAGCGTGCGGTGTAAGGATTGAAAAGAATAGTTGATAGAATTAGTGATTGTTCGAAGTGTGGAACTGAATTCGAATCGAGGGCTTTTTGAAGTTTTTCTTCGATATGTAAAACAAAAAAAGTTCATTTTAATGGAAATAAAGTGAGAAGCATTTCTTCAAAAAGACGATTGTTAAAAAAATTCATCAATTATTTAATCTTCGTGGGGGAAATTCATAGCCGAACTTCACCAGAAAAGGAACTATGTCGTGAAACGAAAGCATCAGTAAAAAAATACATTCGAGTGACGCGTTATAAGCCAAAAAGATGGTGACCTTAATAGCGTTTTTTTGAAATCAAAAACCGAATCAAATTCGAGTATTTTTTTAAGATTCAAAAAAATAACAACTAATGAGACTCACTAGAAGTATCATTTTTTTATAGTCTGAATAATCTTAAAGCAAGCGATTTTTTTTTTCGATATGAAAAGTGCAGCAAGTAGTCGAAACAGTAAGGGGATGTCGGAAGAGTTCTTTAACAAGAAGTAAATCGCATGGAAAATCATTTTTGGACTTAAAAGGCTCCGTATGTAGCGAAAGCTGAACGTATCCAACCGCAATGAATAGATTTGAACTTTTTGACAGATGCAAAATAAAAAAAATCCTTTTTTAATCGAACTTTTAAATCATCCACAAATTTCAAAAATCTCGCAAGCATAAAACTTTTTATCACTGTTTTTGTGGCATAGCATCATAAGGAGCAAGAATCTAACCTTAGGAACTTGAATGAAATTCCAAAAAGGTAAAAGCCGATATTATTTTCAATGGGTTTAAAAATAAATTATCACAAAAATGAGCCTGTCATTCTCATGCGTAGGCACCCAGACACGCCCAGGAACCAGAAAATAATTAATGATTTTTGGAAAAATAGGTCTTTTTGCTGAAATTCACACCAGGGACCGGAAAGCGAGTCTAAAGAACCCTTTTCAGAGAAATTCCAAATATTTTGGGTAAGAACACGGCAAAAATTATCTAGGGGACGTGTTATTCCAATTAAACTTTCTAATTGGATCTCTCAGAAAACTTTCAGACTAGAGAATTCCAGTGAGAACGCACTTTATAAAGGTCCGTGAAGAAAGAAATTTGACCGTTTAACTCAGGAAAAAAAAAGAATTTTCTTGTCCTTCATCCTAAATGTCTACTGAAATATCTTTTTCGATCGAAGATGTGTTTTAATCATTTTCCTGATTATTAACTTTTAAATTATGGCTAGATGGAAAAAATAACAAATAATTAGAATTTTTTTTTTAGATTCTCAAAAAAAGAAAATGTTCTGTGAGGGAATCAATCTAACGTTCGGTTTGTGAAACGCGGGTTCGCGAAGAGAAATTTCACCTCGAAAATGTTTTAAAACGCCAAAGTTCGTGTTTGGATGCAATTTAGAAACAAAAAAAAACTAAACTGAAATCGCCGCCTACATGAAATTCGTTTTGGAGGGATGAATCAAAGTATGAACCTTTGCAGAGAAAACATGAAATTAAGTGTGTCGAAAGAAAAAGACAGCTTGCTTCAAACTTTTCAACTCACCTTTTTCGTTGTGTTTGTGATTTTCTGAGGCGTTAGTTATTAGTCAAACGAATTTCTTAACAATGTTTAATGAAATTTTTGATTGAATAGAGCCAAGTTTCAAGAAAACCTCTTCTACGGCCTGAATACCATCGACAGTTTCTAGAAATCGGATAGGTTTTCCTTCTCGAAGCCAGACTAAGATGAAAAAAGAAAGAAAGAATGAAGACCAAAGTGTTCTTTTTTTCGCTCTTCTAGCAATAAACTGAGCCGCTTGAGAGGCACGTGTCTGTGAATATTTAACCCGTGAGAAACTTCGAAAAAAGCTATTTTTTCCGCTAAAACCTCCCTAGAAGACTCTCTCGGAATAATTTCGAGCTTTCGAGTTCAAATTTGAAGAAGAAACTTTTGAAAATGAGACGCAATGCCAAAGAACAGCTGAAATGAACTAGTTCATCGCCTTTGGCACTGTTTCTTCATCCCCCAGTTTGCACCTCATGAAACACAATAAACAAATAGAAACGAAGCCGCCTCCCATCACCGAAAATAGCAAAAATAACAGGAAACTCAGGGCGGCCATTCTTTTCATTAATATTTTTGCGAAAACAAAAATAGGATTTGACGTCACAAAATGAGTGTCATCCAACGTTTCTTGTTGCACAACCTGCAGTATTTCCTACCGAATGTTGTGATAAACATTTGTGAAAAACTGATGAGCATCAGCAAGAAAAGGATGGGGCTCTTACAGGTTCACCAAAAATGAGCGCGATGAATCGGAAAATATTGCCGAAGCTATTCGTTTTAGCTGAAAATGGGCGGGAATCGTGACCTTTGGCTTACAAAACAAGCCATTCAACCAAAGTGCACGAGTTGCGTACGTAACCGTTGTACTGCTGTTTGATAAAATAGTCTATAAATGAAGACAAAATGACAGATTATTCGGAAAATAATGATAGGGAACGGGAGTTGCAGACATACGTGAGCACGTCTATTACCGGGAAAGTTTAAGAAAATTTTTCCAAAGCACTTTTTATAAAAAAGAAAACTTTGCAAACCTTTGAAAAGATTCATTGGACAGGCTGCGATCGTTTTTAAAAAAAAATTATTGATAAGTTGGTTTTGTAAGATAAGCGTTATATGGCGATATTCAATGGCTTAAAAAATACGGATAACAAAAAGAAGAAAGAAAGACATTACAAAAAAAAAGAAGTCTATGTCTCAAACTGAACAATGACTCATACATGAGACATGGAAAAGATGGAGCAAAGCTCTCAAAAATGACGTCATATTGTACATGACAGGCGAAAAATGACGTCAAGTTTCCATGCATCGGATGTGCTCGAAGATGGACCCGCAGGGCTAATTTTCGATTACTTTTGTTACATAAAATCCACCGCTTTTACCGTTTCAAGCCTCGATAACCAACATACGAGCGCCAACTTGACTTAATAATACTCAAGACCGATTATACAAATTTTCGGGTCATTCAAAAAAAAAAATCTTTAAGAACTTTCAATCAAAATCAGGCTAAAAAAATTCCGCGTGACAGATGAAAAGCGTCCAATAGTTTAAGAAAAATTTTTTTGAAAAAAGTTGAATTTCGAACTATCGCGAAAAGTTGAAAATCATCTGAAAGTCTCTATCTGATTGAGAACGCTCACAGCTTTACATAGTGGGGATCTTGTAAGTCTGGGTTTGAAAGTCAAAAAAAAAGAGGAAGTTCCGCGAAAAAAGCGAAGAGCATAGGTTCTTCGCCTTGCGGGGTTCTCCAAAGTAGAAATATTTATTGAGTTTGGGAGCGAATCTAATGTTTGGTCATCGTCTTACACGACAAATTCACCTAAACCTATAAAACTCTCTTTTTGGTTATTTCTTCAGCAATGATAGACTGACACGCAAACTCGCTATTTATTCACACGGCATATTTTTAGATCTTACATAGTTCTAAAAACAGGTTGAAGAAAAAAAAAATGACACTTTTATTAGTTGATAACCTCAAATTTGGTTTAAAAAAGTTTTTTCTCAATGCACGAATATTCACTATCATTAATAGTTTTGTTAGATGTAATAAGTGTCTGAAAACTTATTTAGATCAAAAAATTAGTGAGTTGATGATTCTTTGGTGAATAACTAAAAAGTCAAAAGATATCTGGAATTGAAAATTGGGTGAAAAGATGGATGAATATCCTTGGAGCGCATTATTTTTCAGACTGACAAAGAAGACTAACCTCTAACTTGAACAAAAATAACAATTCCGACTTTTTTTTCCATTAAAGTCTTTTCCTTTATGAGTTTCTTCATAGAGTTTTCCTTCATTTCATTAACGTATAAAAATTTTTTTTGAGTGCAAGAATCCTTTACTGAAACTTCAAATTTATTAACTACTTTTTTGCCAATTTTCGTGCAGAAGTCATGAGGCCAGTGGAAAAAATTGGAACCGTTCTAAGAAGAGCACTTGTTAAGCAGAAATGAACACAATAAGAAAAAGGAAGAAAAAAAGAAGAATGAAAGAATTCGCGCTGAAAATTAGTATGCTCTGTGTTAAATCGAGGCGGAAATTTTAACAAAAAAATTCGTGGAAGAATAGAAAATAGACGCCGCCTCGGCCTTCCTCACTTCTGGGACTATTCCAGTTCTGAATGCCTTCGGAAATTCTTACTCTAATCAAATTTATTTTTAGGCAATTTCTCGAGAAACAGCGAAAGAGGTATTTCGTCAATAAGTTTTCTAGATAATCATGACCTTCCAGATTAACTTCTGAAAGAAAACATCTAGTTTTAATTTTTCAGATCAATAACGCCTTCCCAGCCCGCCTAACACGTTCAAGAACTCAACTTCGTTTCAAGAGTTATTTGCTGGAAATTCATAAAAAAAAAATTTGAAGGAAATTTGTCCCCGTGAAGAGTCTTTTTTAGTGATTATTCAGTTCTGAGCCAAGCCGTAATTCACTAAAGAATTTCAGAATAGAGAACAATAGTGCGTAGAAAATATTTCACAGCTTCCTCTAGTGTCGCAACAAACGCGTCTTACTGATAGAAAAACGAAAAAAGAACAAACATTTTTCAAAGATGGCGGCATTCGATCGAAGAAGTCCATGGGACGAGCGTCGAGTGGCCGTCCTGTTAGGGACTTTCGGAAATGCGGCTTTTGATGGAACATCGTCGTTCCTGAAACATTTTTCTGATATGAAAGTTCACAAAGTTTGGAGGAAAAAACAGCGTCAAACTGCCAAGTAAGAAAAAAAGAGCGAAGCCCTAAAATCATCGAAATGCATAAAGAACGATGAGATTAAGTGTGGCTTTCGAGATTTTTTTTTCTCTTTGTTTTCATCCCTTCAAATGAAAATTGAAGCGCCAGAGAAAGTACAGAGTTGAAAAAACGTCTCTTTTATTCTTGTTATTCTGGCGAACCACAACGGTTAAAATCAAAAATACGTGGTTATTACTAGAAAAAATCGTGTAGGAAAAAAATTTAAAAATTTAAAATGGCGTGAATCAAATTGTACATTGATTCTGAACAAAAAATATAGTTTTTCATATTCTAAACAAAATTCAAATTGAGAGAGAAAAGCAACAAAACCAGTAGAGAAAGCACCGCTTTGAAGAAAAGAAATGGTTGGTTTTTCTAATTCTCTTGGGGCATATATTGTCCGGAAGAAGCGTTCCACAAGTTGGGTAAATCGAAAAAAAAGCTCATTTAAAGACAAAAAATCTTTTCTTTCCTTTCATCTTTCGTTTAACGGGGATTTGATATCAAAAATTGAGTATTATTATTAATTGTTTTATGTATTGCTTTCTTCCATGAAAAAAACTCAAGTTTACTTTCAAAGATATTATTTCTTTCGCATCAAGTATAAAAATCTCCAACAGAAAAAAATAAAGAAAAAAAAGAGGAAGGGATATTTTTTGATTGTTGTCCTTCTTCACAAGTGAACCTCGATGAACCTTTTGAAAAGGAAAAAAAAAAGAGATGAGTTGAGGATGATAATGAAATGCGTTATTTATAAGTGCAAATCTTGCAAGAAACTGAGAAATGTCAGATTTTCGGAGCGTCCGAGCGAGCAGAATAAGGAAGCCAATACCGCTTTCCGAGACAATTTTTAGGTTCGGGCAAAAAAATAATCTCATTTTTTCCGCTTTTTGGAGCCCAATGCCATGGCAAAGAACACTTTTAAACGAAAACATTTTTTTTCTGTAGAGCATGATTCTTGGAATTTTTAATACACTTTGAAAGAAAAATGTAGCTGAAAGCTGCGGGAATACATTTGGAATAAGTTCCTCTTTATGCAAAAGTTTTTTCTGCATAGATTGAAATAAAAAAAGAGCAGAAAATTAAGAATTTATGAGCCGAAACTTTTAATTAATCTAATAAGCTCAGTTCGAAAGGACAACCTAGGGTAGAGCACTGGCTTGAAATAGAGAACAAACAAGAATAAAATAGAAAAATAAGCTTAAAAGAAGCTACCGTACTCATGTGCTAGCGGTTCAAAAATATTATGAAAAAATCAAGAGAAGGAAACTTTTTGCGAAGCACAAAGGTTAGAAGATGAAAAAATGCAATAGAAATATTCGCGATCGTTGGGAACATCACGCAGAAAATCCTAGTTCGTGTCTTGATACATTTTGTGCTGATTTATTGTGTCTCATTCCAGAGGAACTTGGCGTTTGAGAAGATTTCAAGAGACGAAAAGCACGAGAAATAAAGTTAATTAAAGGGAATACGTGTTAAAATTATTTCAGACGTTGGAGCTTCAAGTTTCAGATTTTCTGTCGTCACACGCCTTCTCAATAATTCTGTTCGAAAATAACCACAAGAGAGCGTTTTTTGTGAGAAAAATAACAAGTGGGTTGCTCGGGTTTGTAAAAAAAATGGACCGAGGTTCATGAGCCTCCAAGTTAGAGAACCGTTGAGAAAGTAGCTGAATAACTCGATAAACTAAATTTAAAAACTGTTCCGGAAAGTTTTAACCCGCACGGATAGTCTAGCCGATCATTTTCAAAAGGTAAAAAGAAAAAAAAATAAAATATTCACTCAGAAAAATTTTTTTGAGAGAAGCGAAACTATTGAGAAAAAAATCGAGCGGATCCCGATCAAGACGGTTGGAATCTGAGATCTCATTCGATTGGATCAAAACGAAATCTTTGAATATTTTTTTCTCAGTCTGAATTTGCCAGACCTAGACTCGGTTCCATTTCTAATTGCAAGTTGGTGTCCTAGGGAATCCGGAAGAAAATTTCAACAGAACGCCTCATCCTGAATCAGCCCGTTTAATTTCACACCCATGCAATATGCAAAGACGATGAGCAACGAAAAAAAAGCGTCTCGCAACTTCCAGAAACTGAAAAAAACTGCTTTTAATTGGGCGGCCCTCCCAATCGGTCTTGTTTTCCGGCTAACGCCCAGATTCATAATTGGATTATTCTTTCGAAGGACCCTCGAAAATTATGTTTCCATCGGAAGAAAAGATTCTTTATTCACTTTCCAAAGCTCTAATCATCGTCTGAAATTTCATTGAAATTCGGCAGGTTACTCTAAAAAAGATATTTGAAGTCTATTCCGAAACCTTTCATTTGTATATTCAACTAAAAATCGAAAGAAAAAAAACGAACGAAGAAAAAAAAAACTTCCTTAACCCAGTGGTTTCTCGAGTTTGAAAAAATCTACGGAAAAAAAGTATTTTTTAAAAACCAAAATTGAGACTTGATCTCGAACGAATATCAAAAAAAAATGTGAATTTTCGAAGAAAAAATCGGTCCATCCCAAAATAACATGTGGTCATTGAAAACCCCTCATAGACAAAAAAAAAGCGAAAGAACACCAGCCTGAATTATGAACTCAGCCAGAAGAATGAGAAAAAAAAAACGGGGAAACTAAGAGATTTTGTTGTAACCTTGGAGGCGGAGCTTTGACGTCATCAATGAGGTGTTGCGTAAGAAAAGAAAAACCCGAAAAGAGCAAAAAAGAACGTAGATTGAACCTTTTAGAGGCATTTTGAGGGCAACGAGCAAAAAAGGCATTCCAGACTGTCAAGAACATCTGCCAGAAATGTCGCAAAAGAGCAAGAATCTCTGCTCTACCGAAAAATTGGCTCTTAATTGAGGTGAACGCAGACCAAACCATGGAAATCGAATTCCGAAGTATCTTATCAACCAATTACCGTAGTCCAACCTCTCATAACGAGGTCCTAATGAAAAAGGTTACTTCAGTACGACTTTTTATCAAAAATTATTTCATTTCAAACAGCTTTCCTAATTAAAAATTGAAGAAATCTTATATTTTCGATATTTTCATACTTTTTACCCCATTTGAAAAAATGTTGAAAGGAATCAAATCATAGTTTTTTTTTAAAATTTTTTTTCTCACGTAACTCCAACAAAAGTTTTCCTCGGGAATTTTTTTGTTTACTCATTTTTTTAACACTTACATTAAAACAAAAAAAAACCTTTTCTTAAAAGGAAAGAAAAAGGGGGAAAAGAGCGACTGACATATCCAACGCTTTTTGGTGAGGTTTTCAACCTACTTCTTCAACCTTTAAAGTACCTTTTCTCTTTGCTTTCCTAATCCTCATGAATAAGTGTGATCTCCGTTTTTTTTTTCATCGCCGAATCTACGTCCACCAATTTTTTCTAAAAACCTCTGTGTGATGAGATAAAATGACGAAGTTTTTTGTGAGACGTAGAAAAACTGGATGTTTCAAAAAGCCTCGAGGGCAGATATCTGAGCGAAAATCGCCACAAACGCAATTAAATTTGTAGATCAAGGGCTTCAGACTTTTAAAAACACCGCAATGGAGATGCTGCTTTGCTGGTTCTTATTTGAAAATTCGAACATTTTCTATGATGAGAAAATGTAGGTTGAACGGGCCAAAAAACACGAATGGAATGGGCTAAAAGTCCTTTTTTACATGAATTATTAACTTTTTCCCTCGAGGTTGGTGAAAATTTCAAAAGTTGCGTTGGAAAACTTTTTGCAAGAACACCGAGCAGAAACGTTTGAACTTCTCATCTCGGAACACTACGCTGAAAATCTTTTTTTTTTTTTGAATTGTCGCAGATTACATGAAAAAGGTTAACATTGCGTGGAAATTTTCCCAAAATAATGAGCATTCAAACTCATCCAAGGCAAGGTTATGACGTTGAGAATGAGTCAGGAACTTTTGGGAAAACAAAAATTGAGTCACGGCAGAACTTTCTTCAGAAAAGAATTTGGAGGTAGCCAATCGTGAATCCGTTTTCAGCAGCGAAAATAAACCTACTAGGGAGCGGATGTTATGGAAATCGAAAAAGTCCTCGCAAATTGGAATTTTTGGCACGATTCTAGTTCAATTCAGAAAACTATAAACAACACAATGCACTTTGTTTTCTGCGATTATTTCCAAAAATAATGGAAAGTTTCTCTCGAAAAGGGATTGTTTTGTTTTTCACGATATAGCTGATCATGATTTCACTTTTCAATTTTTAAAATTTTCTAAAACTGACAAAAAAGAATATACCGATAAATTAAAATTATTTTTTTCTTGAATTTCGTCAGAGTACAAAAAATTCCGGAACGTTAATTTGAACGTCTGATTTTTGCTATTGTATTTTTTTAAAGATCCATAGATCCAGTCGTATAATCTTTTCAGGTAGCCTAGTATCCCAAATGAAGATTGGATTACTAGGATACCTAAAAATTGTTTGAAGAGAAATTTTTTTGCAAAAATTGAGAGTTCAGAAAACCTGAAAGTAGGAAGAAAAACTTGCAGACTATACACAGACTTTACGAATCTTAATAAAACACCGTATTCAATCAAATTTCCCAGAATCTCCTGGAATTGCAAGCAAATATAATAAGTCGCATGGTAATTTGATAAATTCCGTATCGGCAGCGAATCATATTGTCATAAACCTTTTTGCGTGGTTCTAATTCAATCTGGCAACCCTCCAATTTCGGTCGAATTCCGAGAAATTTCATCGCAAGTTTCCGATGGTCTGATGGAGAAGTAGTAACAAAAAGACAGTCATGAAAACTCGCAGAGGAAAAAATTGTCGAAGGAACCCAACTGACTTTCACCTGAAACGGTGACCATTGTGGGAATGACGTTAAAAATTTGGGGCAAAAATATTCTCATTGAAATTGGTGGTTAATAATTTATGGATATCTTCCAGTTGAGAGACGCCCCGTTTTTTAAAGCTTTCAATAGCCCTTTCTGATGGAAATTCCTGTTTTTTAGGATGCAACTAGTACGATTTCTCCCACTTCACTAACGATAGTTGTGCTGAAAAAGAAACTAACTGGAAGCTTAGAAAGACTCGGAAAAGGTGGAAAAAGAGCGAAGAGTACAGTTCGTTATATTCCAGAGTGGTTGAGATAGAGCTGCAGGAAATCTGGTTGGGAATGAAACTGAAAACTTCTGACAAATTTCAGTCACGTCAAAAAATGGGCGTGACTTGCAGAGGATGGGTAACAACAAGAGCTCATTATTCAATTAAATTCAACCTTTTATCTCTTCTAATCATCTCTTAGCTTCTCATTCAAAGAATTACTAGTACTTCATACTTACCTTCGGAGAGCCAGGTACACATTGAAAAGAGAATCCGCAGAAAAGACTTGATTTTGTGACCTTTATGAAGAGATTAAAAAGAACGAAAATATTTTCTACCTGCAAATGAAAGTTCTTTGGAGCTGATTTTATCAGGAAACGGAGACGGAACTGCGAGAAAAAATGGCGATTTTTGATGGCTAGGCTAATTCGAGCAAAGTTAGTTGTTCGGAGCGAAGCATTTGGTTGAAAATGAAAAATCCCAACTGTTGCAATCGGAATTCAACATACAATGAACTAACTATTTGTACAGCTGGACGTTCCAAACTATCTCAAATAATCTTTAAAAAAAAACCATTCGAAACTATAAATTGGGATGCGATATTGAGAGAAAATTGAAGTACAATTTTCAGGTCAGAGAACAGGGAAGTTTTATATCTGTCATTCGAAACTAAAACGTTTCTTTTACAGAATCTCGCTTTTCCGATCAATCGAAAGTTTTCCTTTTTCCAAAATTGCAACAGGAAATTTTCGATCCCTTTCTCTTCGTGAAAAAGAAGATTCAACAGAAAAACTTTTTTATATTCGATTGACGATGGTATCTAAGCCGAAACTTAACGATTTCTTACTATATGAAGTAGGACATGAGCTCTCAATTTCAGATTTTCCGAAAGTGCGTGAATATCGTATGCTGATAGTGTTACGTCAAATTTTAAAAATTAAAAACATGTAGAGGTTCAAGACCCGAAATGACTGCTCGTTCTTTTTTCAAAATACCAATCTCATTAAATTCCATTCAGAGTCGCCGCTCAATTGAGTAGGTGAGTCTATTCAAACATTTCAAGCTGAATAAAAAGTAGCATTTTTTTCCACCATATAAAAATTATGCAATAATAATTTAAAAAAAACAATTTAAAAAAAATTTTTTTGAGATTATCACTTTTTAAAACGGTGGGAAATTTTTGTATGTTTTTGAAAAAAACAACTTAATTTTTTTAAAATGATTCGAATATCCTGTTGAATATTTTTTTAAATGGGTCAACTATAAAGTAAGAATATTAGGATTTCGAAAACTCAGGAGAATTATAAACTTTTTTTAAAGCGCAGTTGGTTAAATTAAAATATTAAACTCTCTTATCAAGGTGCACATGTATTGGTCAAAGACTTTCATATTGATTCTCCATTAATCTTATCGCCTAGACACAAAATACTATGAATACTTTATGAGAAGTTTGAATATTCCTCGAAGGTCCACCCATAGGAAGATGCAAAGAATATTTGACGCAATAATTCCATTACTCTTAAAGCGCAAACATTTCCTATTGCTTCTATAAAAATACATACTTATTAAATTTCCTTTTATGACGCCGAACTTCTTCAATCTGTACTCTGACTTTGCTTTCAATGACGAAAGTCGTTTTTGCCCCCCTCTTACTTACTACTAATATCATCTTTCTTCGCAATCTTCCAATTACCGAAACGAGAAATTATTGATAAGGTCATCTACTGTAAAATGATAAGTCATATGAATATGAGCCGTGCGAGAGCTCGAAAATCAACTCATCTTAACGACATACTCAAACAATTAGCTTCATCTTTTCCGTGCAAATTACCTACAAAGAAGTGAATAACTAATCAAATGACAGTTGAAAACACTTTAATTGCATTGAAAAACAAGTTGTTGGCATTTTTGAATGAAAAATATTAATTGGAAGCTAACTTGCAAGCTGATGACAAAGCACGGTACATCGACGATGAGTTGTACATCCTTGGGAGTTGAAGAGTCATCTGAAAAGAATAACGTGAAAACAAATAATTGATTATGAATCACAATGCGACCTTAGTGCGACTTGAAAACTCCACACCCTCGGGAGTACATTTTATGAGAAGAAACATGTTTGACAAATATGTAGAAAGGACTTATAAGTATTAAACTGTCAAACAAGGAGCTGCTAAATTATATAATTATAAATTGTTGAGCTCTATAGTTAAGTTTTTTTCCCTGTCTCATTGATGAGACGGAAAAAAATTATAAATTATAAAGAAATTTTTTGTTACAGTATGCCGATGGTTCCCTTCCGCACAGAATGCATGATGTATCACGACTAAAAATTTTTTGCAATTTCACTAAGAATAACTGACGAGATAAAAGCGAGGTCGGTGGCGGTACATTGACGAGCTCGCAAACATCTCGCTTTTTTCAAGGCGCGATCTTGCATTTCTCTCGGCGCGACCTCGCATTTTTCTTGGCGCCATCTCGCATTTATCTCGCACTTCGGAAATTTTCAAATTGCGAGAGAAATGCGAGCTCGCGCCTAGAAAAATGCGAGCTCGCGCCCAGAAAAATGCGAGACCGGCGCGAGAAAAAAAGCGAGATGTTTGCGAGCTCGTCAATGTACCGCCAGTGTCTCGCGTTTATCTCGGCAGTTATTCTTAGTGTTTTCTCACATTTTTAAATTTAAATGTAAAACTTTATTGGGTTCTGGTACTTCGATAGTAGGCATTCTCCGTACAAAGGTGCTGAAACGTAGGTTTTCATTAAATTTTTGTTCTCTTTTTCGATCCGTCTATTATCAATGTGAACACTGAAATATTTCTGATTTTTAGTGATAAATTTGTTTTTCAACAGGATTTTTTCACAGTGTCGCATTGTTGGTTTGGAATAGTTGGTTCTGATTTTCAATTTTTTGAGACTGAAAACTTAAATTCTGAATCAGGTCAGAACAATTGAAATTAGAAAGAAAGTTTTCTCTGTCTCCCCATACGCATAGCATCATTCGACTATTTTTAACGCTTATTAGAAAGAAATTTTTGAAAACATCGAGAACAACATATTTCCAGCGATTTTTAACAAGATCATATCGAAGCATGATGAAAATGGACCTACCGCAAGTTGGTCAAAAGATGGCGCGAAAAAGTTAGCGCCATCCGAAGGGGGCCTATAAAGAGCTGATTGCGACGTGAGTGTTCACTTCTTGCTCGTCATGGCTCGGACTGTTGTGCTGTCGGTCGTTCTGCTCCTCGGCGTCGTCAGCGGCCATTTCCTCCCGCCACAACACTCGTGGCATCACATGAACAGTCAACGACCGAGCGAAGAGGTTAATATATAGCCTATTCCGCGCCAGCTTGTCACGTTTTCCTTCCCGCCAAAAAGACCGTATACCGAATTAGATCAAATTTCTGCTTTTATAACGGTAAAAAAAAGGTCTTGAAGCGAAAGTTGGTTAAATTTGACCTGACCTTTTGGCGGAAAGAAAAACGTGACAAGCTGGCGCGGAATGGCCTATAACGCATTCCGCGCTAGCTTGTTGAAAAAAACCTGTATTTACGGTATTTTTTTTTCGCTGTTGTTTCAAAACGTGATTGTCGCGCGCGGAACACATAATGAGGAGCATATTCTTTTTGCACAAGTTCTTTTTTGGGAAGTTTGATGTATGAAAAAAATTTCAGCGAAAGTTCGAACGGCGACTTTTCCGATTTTTTCGTATCGCTAGGGAACTTTCCGACGGCCACCTTTTCGCTGAATCCCTTTCCGAATTTTTTCCCTCATATTTTTTTCGGTTTATAAACATCTATTAACTTTTTTTTATATTTCTTTGTGTTTTAAACGTGAATGAATTGCCTACTTCATATAGGAAGATTAAAAAAACGAAGATATTATCAAGAAAAAAAATGTCGGAACCAATTTCGTCGGAAAGATGGCCGTCGGAAAGTTCCCTAGCGATATGAAAAAATCTGAAAAGTCGTCGTTCGAATTTTCGATGGTTTATTTTTATACCACCGTTTGATTTTAAAACTTCTGATTATTTTAAATTATTCAATCCAACACGTAGTTTTTCTTATTTTTTCTTATAAGAGTCATTATTTTTTTTTTCGAATATTTTTCTAAAAGTTGAGTTTAAAGAAAACTATAACTCTTTCTACATCAGCTTGTCACTTTTTTTGTTTTTTCAAAAGACCGTGTTCCAAATGAGATCAAATTTGATTTAAACTGGCTTCAATAATTTTGCTTTTTTTTTGCAGTCGTGTAAAGCAAAAGTGCAAAAAAAAAAAAACTGTTTCTACGGTATCCGTTTTTATGCTGTTCTTATAGGTCATTCCGCGCTAGCTTGTCACGTTTTTCTTTCCGCCGAAAGGCCAGGTCAAATTTAACCAACTCTCGCTTCAAGACCTCTGTTTCTTGCCGTTATAAAAGCAGAAATTCGATCTAATTTGGTATACGGTCTTTTTAGCGGGAAGAAAAACGTTACAAGCTGGCGCGGAATAGGCTATACAACTCCTACGAAGAAGATTCAGGTTGTCTCATCCAGTGATGCCGAGCTCCTTTCAGAAGACGTGCCAGTCGAAACCTCCACGGAAGCTTCTGGCCTTGGAGCCTCAGAAAAAGATGACACTGGTTCGTCTAACGTCCATAATCTTGATTGACTCGGAGTTTCAGACTGCACGGGGAAGACTGACGGCGTCTACCCCATCAACAGCTGTTCGACCAAGTTCCTGACGTGTTCTGGCGGCATCGCCCGCATCATGGACTGTCCGGCGCAGTTGGTCTACAACAACGAGTTCCTGGCCTGCGACTATCCTATGGCCGTCGCCGGTTGCTCATCCGATGGCAGTACTTCGCTCCCACCTAGCAGCTCTTCTGTCCAGCCTGAGACGTCAACCGAGGCTGACGTCACCAGCACCGAGGAAGTCGAATCGACGACGACGTCGCGCCCCACTACCTGTTCGGTATGTCTTGTGTGTTACTCGTGGATAAAGCTTCTAATAAACATCAAATGATGGGCTGGATTTAAGATTTCTCCAGTTAAGACTTTTTGACATTTTTTCTTTGCACATATAGTCTGTTCAGATTTTGAATGTCAAGAAGCTCACTCCGCCCCTGCTGAGACGGTTCCTTTTCGCGTCGATGTTTCATCGCGCGGGACTAATTTTGATCTTTTTCGATCTAAAAGATAGAAAAAGAAGTCAAAAAAGCAGCCTTATTAAAGGACCATTGGCATATGTAGATAAAACATTGACGCGAAAGATATTGTAGCCTTGGGGGTGGAGTTAGCTGCTTGACATTCAAAATCTGAACAGACTATACCGTCCTTTGTAACGTTAACAAATTCAACCCTTTTTCCCATAATAATTAAATTCCCTTTTTTCCAAAAGTTAGTGTTTCAATTATATCTTAGAACTCAGTCATAAACTGTGTAGAAGTTTAATGGCGTATAGATGCAATCGTCATTCTCTTTTTTAACTGATTCAAAAAACCTCTGATTGACTCACTGGAAGTTTTTTTCTTTTCGAATAATTAGTTGTGACTGGTCGCTATGAGTTTTTTTTTTCTTTATACCAATGATTTTCAGACAGAGGACGGCTTTTTCTCGTTCGGCCGCTGCAGCGACAAGTTCACGGCCTGCACGAACGGACGCTCGATCGAGATGTCGTGTCCTGCACAGCTCGCCTTCGATGAGCAACGCCAACTTTGCGACTACCCTCTGGCCGTTCCTGAGTGCGCCAACGGTACGGTTTCTGTGAGCCTTCTTGACGAGCAATCTTTCTTGGGCAAGTTCAGAACCTCATTAGTCCGTGTGGGGTCGTCTAAAACAAATTTGAGGGAATGGGGAATAAGGAATAAGCAATTTTTTAATCAGGGAGTTTTGATAGAAAAAAGTTTTAACCTTATGAATTTTTCACCTTAATTCAAGAAGAGTTTGAAATAGGAGCCTCTGAAAATCGTCTACCCATGTATGAAATCAATAAAATGTTCACTCCCTCAAAAAAAAAGCAGAGCTTTTTCAGCAAATGCATAAGGTTTCCTCATAATTTCAGGATTTCTCATAGACTTAAAAAAAATGTTTTCATTTTTTAGACTTGGCTTCCAAGAGCGTATAGTCTGTTCAGATTTTGAATGTCAACCAGCTAACTCCGCCCCTGCTGAGACGGTACTTTTTCACGTCGATGTTTTATCGCGCGGGACTAATTTTGATCTTTTTTCTAAAAGATAGAAAAAGAAGTCAAAAAAGCAGCCTTATTAAAGGACCATTGGCATATGTAGATAAAACATTGACGCGAGATATTGTAGCCGTGGGGGTGGAGTCAGCTGCTTGACATTCAAAAACTGAACAGACTATAATCATCATTTATCCTTCAAAAAATGATGCATAAATATGCTAAAATTTTCCCTCTGCTGTCGATTTCGTCCATTGACACTGAAGTCTGTGAAAATGTTTTTCAGAAAATTGTAAACTAATTCCCAAAACGAAAAGTTCGCAAAAGTTGCCAATTTCTACAAATTTCAGTATGGCGAGTATTCAGAGAGTGAGAGCAAGTTTTTTGAAGTTCCAAGGTCTATTTTACAGAAATAAGCTTTGCGAACTCTACAATACGAAAGTTTACAGGAGCCAGCTTCGACGAGCCTTCGACGGAAGTTGCCCCCAGCAGCAGCACTGAAATCGAAGCTTCTGGATCTGAATCCAACGAGGCTTCTGGAAATGGAAGCGGCTACGAGTACGGTAGCGGAGAAATGATTGGCAACGATGTTCCTTCGGTAATCAAATCAGTTTTTTTAAGCCTAAACTTGGGTTTTCAGTCCACTTCCTCTTCTGATTACGGTTACGGCAGTGGCAATGGAGACGAACAAACTGGAAACGACGCTCCTGAGGTTTTTCTTCCAACTTTTGAACTTAAAATTCAAAATTATTTAGACTACTTCTGGCTACTACTATGGAAGTGGAAACGGAAGCGAAGAAGCCGTTGGAAACGACGTTTCTGAGGTAGTGTCAATGAAAGTGAATAATGGGGTTTTCCGAAGCCAGTACTGTGTGATGAATGAATAGAAACCAAAAAGAAAGTTTGTTCCAATGAGTCTTTTGCTGAACGATTTTCAAGCCTTTTCAAAACTATTGGTTAACATTTAGAGCTACTGTCAGTCTATGATGGCATGAATATTCAATTGATTTTATGTCGTATTCAGAATAATTCCGCGAGATTCAATATTCAACGAAAATAGAATTCGTTATATGAATATAGCCTCTGAGTAGATTCTTAACTTTTGGCGTTTGCAGTCGACCGGATCAAACTACGGCAAGAGCAGCAGCCGATCTGCAGCCAACGACTCTTCTGAAAAACGATGCGTCGACGGCGTGCAATCGACCGGCCGCTGCTCGGCGTCTTTCCGCCAGTGTATCGACGGCCGTCTTTACTCGTTCCAGTGCGACCAGGGCAAGCTGTTCTCGAAGCGAACCGGCTCCTGCAGACCTCTATCCGACCTCCCCGAGTGTGCCTACTAACCATAAACCCATGAGAAATAACAATTTTATGCGAACCCATGTAAAATTCATTCAGTGAAATAAATAATTGATCGCTGGTTGCTTTATATTGCTCTCCTTGAACCTGTCGTTAGTTTCCATCGAATACCTTGGTTTGATAAAAGTTATCTTTTTCAGATTCTAAAGAACGAACGATCTTTCATCTCGTTATCAGCCAGGTTTAAAACAATTGAAATTTATTAATCATAAAAGTTTCAATATTGCTTCGAAAATTGTGATGTTGTGTTCATTGGACAAAAAAAAACATGTTCAAAACAAAATTCCAAAATGAAGATCGGCAGAACGGAAGTCTGGATATTAGTTAAAAGCTAATTTGTGTTTTATTTACAACAGCTCTCCCATTTGCCGGCGACGCCCCAGCAGTAGCCCCATTTGGCGACTCGTTCATCTCCTGCAAGGATTTCAACAATAAGATTGACTGCTCGAAAAAGATACCGTTGCACTCGTTCTGGCTGCTGTGTGGATGGCAACTTGTTCTTCTACAGCCCGCCTCGACGACGTTTTTCGGGAGAACGGCGATGCTCAGAATGGCGAAGAAGGCAAGAAGCAGGAAGGTAGGGCGCATTTTTGTCGATTGGAAAGAAGTTGATGAGGAATAAAGATATTCGCATGCTTATATAGTGAATTGGATAAGAAAGCTTCTTGTTTTCTTGTGTGTTTTTGTCGGAGAAACCCACGCACCGTAATTGTCTGTTTGTTTTCTTCCGTCACTCTGCGAAAAAGGAAAAAAAAATGGGTCGAGAGGGTCAAGCTACACTCCATTCACGGCTCGCTTATCACAGAAAGTCCTAACTGAAAATAATGAAGATATTTTTTTGTTTTTACTACAGTTAGAATTCTTTTTGACAGTCCTAGTTTGTATTGTGTCTTTTATTGGGTAAGCTCAAAAAGAACGCGATGAAGCGGGCACGAATAATGAAAAAAGATAATTTTAATATTTTTTTTAATCGTGTTTTTTCAATATGTTTTGTTCTCCGGTTTACCCTTTTTCTTTCAAGCTATTTATTCCGAATATTGTAGTTCTGATTACATATTTACAATATTTTCCATGATTTCGAAAGCGAAGATTTATTTGCAGCAGCTCTCCCACTTTCCGGCGACGCCCCAGCAATAGCCCCAGTTGCCGACGTGTTCGTCGCCTGAAAACTCGAGAAAATGAGAACACTTCAGACCTACTGGTATGTTTCAGCTTTTTCCGAAAAAGTTCAATTTAAAAGTTCGAAATATTTCATATGAGGGTCTTTTGTGGTTCTGAGGGAGAAATCAAATTAAAAATTACAATTTTACCACTAACAGACGTTTAATAAACTACTTTTAATTTCCGCAAGCTCTCAATTTTTTTGTGGAAATGAAAATGATTGTGCTTGAAAATTATTCTTTCCGATTCGACAATTTTAAAATAGTTTTTTTCATTTTCAAAAGCGAGAGCTTTCGGTTTTACAAATTTCTATTTACTGGTTTGTTTCCTTATTATTGGTGACTTCAGTTTTTCTTGATTTCAGAGGCTTATTATTTGCTCGGCAACGGATCAAAAAATCTTCGTTGGCGAATGTCACAAGTAGGGCTAGACTTTCAAATTTTCTCGAACAATCCTCATAAAAATGAGATTTGAGGTTACGTTGGGAAATTTAGGAGGAGACTTGAGTATCGAAACACTTATGTAGGAAATACCGTGAATCAAGGTGTTTCACGAGTTTTGGTCCGTATGAGATTGAGTCTCCCGGTAACTCACCGTTGCACTCGTTCTGGGAGCTGTGCGTGTGGCAGGAAGTACGGCGACAGGTCTCCGCCGAGACTTGATTGCTGGGCAAAAGGCCGACGGCGAAGATGGCGAAAAAGGCGATGAGGATGGTCGAAAAGCGCATGTCGATCAAGGCAACTGCTGATCTCGTCCTGCCGTTGGCAACCTTTTATACCGCGAATCTGTTGGAAAACAAAGTCTTCCGATTCCTCAACGAACGTCTTGATAGTTTCTCTCCAACCTCCAGAACTACACTGTCTTTAGACTTTGGTGGCCTGGAAACTGGGTAGGAAGAAGATATTGTTCCATTTCTGAAGTGACCAAAGATTAAAACGGTTCCTTTTTTACACCGTCATCGCGTGGAGAGTTTTGTTTATTAGTTGCGATTTCAATGAAATCTTTTTTTTCAACTTCCTTCTTTGTAAAAAAAAACACCTCCTTTCAACAAGATTGTTTGTTTTAGAACACGAACGGGTTGACGCCCTGTGAACAAGATATTTTCAGTCAACAAATGATTTGAAAATCTTGCCGTTATGGAATTATGGAGTAAAGTACGATTTTTATTTTATCTTTCGAGGGGGTGTCGATGAGGAATATCTCGAGATTGAAGATTCAAAAAAATTTGTTTCGTAGCAATTTTGTCTTTTTGCTTTCCAACCTGTATAACTTCATAACAGTGTCAGTCCTTCATAAGGGAAAGTTTTCTCACTCTTAAATATTCTAAAATTTGTTCATAACAATTTTTGAATGTACCATATGTTTATCATTCAAACGGTAACTTGAAAAACTCTACTTTTCGCCAATCAGCGTTTCAAGTTTTCAAAATAATAAATTTATTGGTACATAAAGGGATCTTTTATCGATAACTTCGAAGTTGTGCAAATTGGACTTTCTAGGATCTTTGTGTATTAAATGATTTTCTGACCAACTTTTTTAATATTTTTCAAAAAGTAACTTACCTTTCTTTTTAGTCGCCCAATTAGAGTCTGAAGAATCTACTTTAGTGTTGTAAGCTTTTTTGTGTTCTTGTCTTTTTTTCGGAGCACACTCCGCACAGGAGTTTTCTGTTAGTTTTTCCTGTCATTTCTCTTAAAAAAAAGGAAAAGAAAGGTCGAGGAGGTCAAACTAGAAAACTTTTTTTTTCAATGACATTTCATGATGAGTGAAAATTCTACCATAGTTGCGCAATAAAAAAAAATGGATTTTTATTACCGGTAAAGTTTTTATAACGATAGACGATGAATTGAAATTATTAAAGTATGTCGGCGAAGTGTACAGATGAGCAAGAGAAGAAAGAGAAACGAACGTTTTTCCATAAATTTCCATAACATATTTGGCTTTTTTTTTTCAAGGACTATGCAGGCCTAACTAAGTAGTGAGCGAAAATATATCATCAAGTAACTTTAAATTCTCATAAAATCCAGGCCCAGATTACAGATTACAGTAGAAATAGAAAACAAAATCTAGTTCTTTCTCACGGTGTTCATCAATATATAAATAGTCGTGAAAAATTTTTTTCAAAGAGACCAAACCTTTTGAAGCTTTTTATGGTCACATTATTTTTCTTACTTCTGAATTGCTCTTAAATTAGTGAATGGGAATTAGGGTCATTGGTCAAAGTCGGGGCGGTCGAGGCTGCAGGTCCCAAGCCGTTCGGGTCTTCTTCGTAGGCTGGTGGCAAAGAAATAGTCCTATCTCGCGAATCGCTGCTCGGAGACGTTGTTTCATCCGAAATGTCAATCGTTACGAAGCTTCCATTGTCGTAACCTTAATATTAGTTATAAATTTTTTTGCAGGGAAGTTTTAGCATATATAATATGAACTGGCTTGCTCATAATGCCGAAAAATATTTTCTCAAGACAGACCAACTTAAATTGCTTCGGCTAAATTTTTTTTCAATAGTCAGAGTTATTTCGAAAGGCAAGTTAAACCTTCGTTGCTGAGTCCAACTGTGGCGGCAGAGCTGCTTGCTTGGGCCAGTTGGGCGACGTCGTCGGTGTTGGAGAGGTCTTCAGGCTGCAAAGGACGGACCGCTATGCCGGTTGACTTCTGCACTTCCGAGTAGAGCGGCGGCTTAGACGGCAAAGGTCCAGCTTGGGCGGCTGTTTGGGACGAATGACTGGGCTCTGGAATCGGGTGTCCCGAGTGCTCGGCATATCTCGGCGGTGGCGGCATGCCGCTTGGACTTGAAGGTACCACATACTGCACATTCAGATTCGTGTTCGACCTACAGTTTTTAAAATCATTTGAACTATCAGGTTGATATAAACAATTGAATAAGAATGTATAATAAAAGTACCCGAAATGGGCGCGCCGTAGCGCAACAGGTTGTGTGCCTGTCTACGGTCCACAGGGTCACAAGTTCGATCCCCGCCTCGACCCAACCAAGGGGTTTAAGAAATATTGGTAGTGGGAAACCACGGCTTCATAATCCCCAGCCGTCACACACAAGGTCGGATATGTCACTCGAGCCAATCCACTGATTATCAATGACATCAGGATAGGACCTCGGCTAATCGACTTGGGGCGCCGACGCCGCTCAAGCGGTACAAAGGCGTAGGAAGAAGAAGAAGAAGAAGAAGAATGAATACCCGAAAAAAATTTTAATGACCGCGTTTAACGGCGTGGGAAAGGTAAAAATTGCACAAAGATTAGAATTCAAAAAATAAAATAAAATAAAATATAATAGGCAAGCGGAAGTTTCGAAAATAGTTTTTCCTTTGTTTTTTATTTCCTCCACATTCTTCGGTCAACCCTAACGTCTGCAAGACATATGTGGGAGAGCTGGGTTTTTGTGCACTTCAGGAAAGATATTTCACCAGATTTAGTTTCGAATCAATAAAAGTCGGTAACTTCCCTACTATATTTTCGAAAGCTTTTTTTATTCGGAAAAATGAAATTTTTGTTAACCATGATTATTATTTAATTAAATATAAGACGTTGAAATCAAAATGTCACTAGTTTTTATTTGGGGATTGCTTTTTACTAACTCACGCTCTTCTGGAATGCCGGATGAAGTTGTAAAGGATGAGAAGGAAACGGAGTTGCACTAAAGCAACCACGATACTAATGCCCAGGAAAAAGCAAGAAATCGAGACGATGATCACGTCTGAAGTTTCGAAGAATTGTCCAGTTCTTAAATACAACTGTTCTACCAGAAGTTGTAAATTTATTTTCGATGCAACTTCCTGGCTTTGGGGTTGTGGTCACATCTAAAAGTTCTTTTGAATCAGAAATTTTTTCATTGGGGAAAAACCTCCGCGCGGTGGGCAAACCACGGCGTCGTTGACGAGGTATACTGTGGCCAAAATTGCTCCGAGAATTGTGAAAAACACCCAGAACGTGTACATGGACTGCAAGTTTCGTCTCATTAATTGAAACTCAAGCAAATTCGTTCGAGCTGAAAATTCGCTTTTTTTTTCTCTGAAACTTCAGAGAGTTGTTTACGAAAGTTTATTGAAATCTCCAAACGTCACATTATTATGACCTCCGTTGTCAGAGTTTTTCAACTATAATAAGCTGAAAAAATCAAATCAAGTAAACTGTTATCCACAGGCATGGCCCACAAAAAATCAAATTGAAAGTTTTGATACCCTCTATGCGCACATTTGTTCTTGCCGGATTTTGTTAAATTTTGATTTCTGGATCAACTTCTTGGTCTGAAATTCTATGAAGTCTACTTACTATAACGATGTTAGTCAAAAAACATGGTAATTTTGCTTCAATATTATGAAGAAGAACTGAAAACCGACAATATACAGCATGTAGGCCGTGATGTAGGCCAATTTCCTCCTCTTGGCACCGGTCGACAAGATGAACATCATCCCGAAGCCGATGGCGATCTCGAAAAAGTAGAGGACGAAAGGAGAAATAGCGAAAAGGCCGAAGATCTGGCAGACGATGATCGAAGAGCCCAAAATGCTCACCGCTCCCTGAAAAAGGGAGATGACACAAACTTTTTTTTCGAGAAAGGAGGCGGCTGTTATTCTACTACCCATCAAAATGAAAAACTAGTCTTTTTTTGTGAAAAAAAAAAAGTTATCATTTCGAGTAAGAAAGAGTAAGCAATCCATTTTTTCACAAATTGAATGGATATTTTGAGCAGATTCAAATTGACGAGCTTCACATCATGTTTTTGCACGGGGAATGGCTCAGCGCATAACGGTGGCGGACCATGAAAACGAGACCGCCCGAAAAGCGACTTGCGCCATTGGAGAGCGACCAAAGTGATATAAGATAGGTTTGAATTATTATTTACTCGATCCGCAACGCATTAACCATTGCGAGAAAAAGTCCTCCTCTTGTACCTACTTTTAAAGGCAGTGAAAAAGCTTACCCCTACAGGAAGTCCGCAGAAAACCCGCGGTTCTGTTTCTTGCATCTTCACGGAGGTTACCTGAAGAAAAAATAATTTGGAAAACAATATTCGAACAGAGGAAAACTCTTAATTGATCACTCGTGTCGCCGAAGCAAAAAAAAAAATCAAACTTGCAAAAGTGAAAAAAATAGGTAACTAATCTCAGCTTTAAAAAGTTTATCGAAACTTGAATGTCAACGCGACCTTCTGATCACAAGTATCGTCGCTATTTGAAAATCATAACTAAAACAAAAAATACAACAAAAGTGATGAAAAGGTGGCGCTGAAGCAATCGATCGTCTTTTGTCAGCTCATTTTATCATATCGTAATGCTCGATAAGAATGAGAAAGACGTTGTTCCTTCTTTAAAGAGTTTTTTTTCAAGCGCTTGAACGTCAAGGATTAAATTTCGGCCGGGAAATTGACTTCAAACGAGTACTAGGCTTAAAACTGCGATTTCGATTGAGTCGACTAAAAAGACTATAAGAAAAAAATTTTTTTGAATTCCAAATTGCTCATACACAAATTTTTTTAACGTGTTTTCAAACTTGTATTCTAAAAAAAGTTAACATCATAGATTCTACACGAAAAGGAAAAAGAAGAATGGGAACCAACGTTTTGGCAATCGTACCAATTTTTCTCAACAAGAACAAGAAAAACAGCGAGATTCCCAGCCATAAATTTGCGTTTTGAAGAAAAAAAAATTCGAAGAAAATGTCCGTTTTTATTTTTCTATCATCTGTTTGTTTTTTGGCGTTCAAGGGTAATTCATTTGTTTTTATTTACTCGGAGCACTGAAAAATGAGCCAAATAAAAAGTAGGCGAGAAAGACTGCGAATGAAACATTTCAGAGCTGATGAACCGGTTAAATTTTTAAAACTCGAGTTTTTTTATTTGAAAAAGCTACTTCAAGGGGGACATGCAACCGCAGATTTTTATTTTTCATGCCTTATTGTTAGATCCTTTTCTGAGATTTTATTTGGACAGTATTCAATTCAATACTCAAAAAATTGAATTAGGAGTAAGTAAAAAACGAAAGAAACAAAAAGCCAAAACGTTTTTTATAGAATATCATGCTTAATTCAATAACGTTTTCTCATCAGATAATCTAGTTCAATAATTTTTCTCAACAAAAAAAAAGTTTCAAGGTGTCGAAATGAAGTAATTACTGGAAAAGCGACGAGTTCTGGCGTCGCTTATCATTTATTATCACCATGCGTTGTCAAGTCCAACAAATAACAGTCTTTCAATCGCCTAGTTCAAGAAAATTCCTCAAGTTTAGGCTGATAGAAGTTTTCAAATGATTGAGACCAAAATTATAAAGTTTCAAATACTCCAGAGAAATATGAGGTTTTTTGTAGTTTGCGGAGGCAAATGTAGCTGTTCAAAAGGGCAAAAAGTTGAACAAAGGGTTTTTTTTCGAAAATCTCTTCACAAATCAGAACGACGGAGGAGCTTCTCAGGTGAACTAAAGATTAATAAATAACCAGTTTTAAGAAGAATTATTTTATGAGCAATTTTTTTTTTCGATCGAAGGAAAACTTTTCCACCAGACTGTGGTCTAAACTCCTATTGGGACTTTTGAAAGAGATTAAGAGTAGCATGCGTAGATTTAAAGAGTGATTTTTAAAAAAAATCAGAATTCTCAAAGCCGCTCAGCAAGAGAAAGCTTTTTGTGAAACTCTTTATATTTTCTAAAATAATCTCTCAAACTGTGTTCTCAACTGAAACAGGACTTTCTTATCATATTTTGGACGATCTCAAGTGTTACTTAGTTTTCAAGTGAAATAAATGACGACGTTTCAATCGGAGAAATCAATAAATAACTGATAAGCAAAGGGGGCGGAGCAGTGTCAACAGACGGCGTTTGGCGCGCACATTCATGCTCAAATGCGAAAAACCTTCGTCAGTTCTCACGTTGGAAAGTTAAATATTTGTTCCTATGAAGCATGTGCCTTGATTTTAATGTTTGAAATAAGTTTCTAGCACGAATAAGAGTATTTTTCCGTCACACTTTGGCTCCTATAGTCTGTTCAGATTTTGAATGTCGAGTCGTTGCTCAAGCTCCGCCCCTAATGGTGCGATAAACCAATCAGAGAGCGAGTCATCCAAAGAGTGTTTTTGAATGACGTCATTGCACTTGACATTAAAAATCTGAACAGACTATACACATCAAAATGTGCGTTTCGCAATAATTATTTTTAAGAGATGCACACCCCAACATGCCTGTCTTTCTATTCTCTGATCAAATGTTCTGGGCTTTTCGCTCCACTTTAAACTTTAAAAAAAAACTCGAAAAGCTTTGATTTTCTTTCCATAATCATCAATAGGTATTCAGAATGTCACGCCATCTAAGACTTTCTTTTTTTTTTCTAAAGCCCTTTGGTTGATTTCGCCGTCTTCTCACTGCTTCTCGCTGACATTGCTTTAGACAGCCGTCGAATCGCAATATCACACCGCGCCCAAGTTTTCTTATCATGCTCTGAGCCTTGAAAAATCATATCCTCAAAAACGTTTCATGTAGAAAAATACTTGATTTTCTTTTACCAATGAGACATGGTCTATACATTCATTGAAATGAACGAGACCATTTATGGTGTGCAAAAAAAGTCATTTCAAATAAATCATGATAAATATTTTTCGCGCAAGTGTGAAAAAATCTGGTATAAGGCTATACGTTTATTTAAACACCCAATTTTGAAACTTCTAGAGAAAAGTGATGAAATATCAACGAAAATTAGTGAAAATTTTATAGAGAAATTTGAAGCATGTAGTCTCATTTGATAACGAAAGCTGCGGCGAGAACGGCCACGAAAACTGTGGTGCTACCAGCAATAAACATGGCCATCCTGTAGGTACCTGAAGAAAAGTAGAAGTGAGTTTTGGATCGAAAAGGAGCTTCTCACGCTCTTCCATCTCAGCTTGTGTCTCAGCTTGAACAGTAGAAGCGGAAAGTTCTGCTGGCGTTTTTGATTCTATTTTGTCTGCGAATATTTATCATTACATGTGACTGACTATCCGATGTATAAAGCAAGTTTTTGAGAGTTCAAAGTTTTTTTGAAAGCTATTTGAGTTGCTTCACATAATCGATGCTCGAAGTTTGATTTTTAAAGAAAATTATTAAAGGTGACCAAAACAACTTGCAAAACTAAAATTTCATATCGGAAATACGAATTTTTATAGGAATCTGTGTGTAAAATGAAAATCTACCTTTCTGGCACACAATAAACTGTTCCCTTTCTACTGATTCATCAATGTAAGGAACATAAAAAAAGAATCCTGGAAAAAAAGAGAATAACAAGGTTATTGGGGGCTCACTGTACTTCGTTCAGGCCCCAGTTACAAAATGGCGGAATATTGAGCACGAGATCTCTGGAAGATGAAATGAGAAAAATGGAAACAAAATAAGAAAATGAAAATGTTTGACTTTTGAAGCCGAATTCTTTAAAATTTTTATCAGGCGTTCAATTTTCTTCTAGATTATTGCGCAAAATAAAAAAATTTTTTTGCTAAATTTTTGTAAAATGAACTTTTTTTCTGCAAAGTACATTGCCGATTTTTTTCGGTTGATTATTTATTGTATACTGGTTTAATTAGGGACCGCAAGCCATTTCTTCAAAACGATCCAAAGAATATGTTTTTCACACTATTCGATAGAAGAGACTTTAAATTTTTCATAATTCGTTTAGTTTTTAAAAAAAACCCCACTAAGAAAAAAGTTATGGCCAAAAAACTGGCGCGCGCGGCGTACAACTGGAGGCAAAATCCCACGGTTTACCCGCTGCCGCACGCTTTCTTTTTAATTGTCTTTGCGCATTTCTGGACCGTTTTTAAATTGGTTTTTTGTTCTGAGAGGTTGTCCGAACTGAGCTTCATGTTTTGGTATGAATCTTTTTGTACAATCCTCATAAGAATTTTTTTGATAAAATATCAAAAAAACTACTTAGTAAAAAAATGTCAGAAGGAATTTTTCAGCTTATTTTTTTCTTTTTTTCTAATCAGAAAAAAATTATTATCATTTGGTTTGGAAAAAAAAGAAAAAAATGAAAAAAATAATGTCATTTCTAAATAAAACAGGATAAAGGGCAGTTTGAATACGAAAAATGACTCCTGCAACATTTAAAAGGGCGCATCGGTGTGTTTGACGCAAACACACCTACGGACGCTTGCACGAATTCTTCCAAAGTTTCAAAAAAAATTGCCATTTTTCGAGGTTTTCAAAGCCGTTATTTTTTTTCGCGTCGTTAGATTTTTTTTTTTAATTTCTCATTGATAGAATTTTGAACGCTTAATAACATAATCAAAAATATAGACGCGATCCTATTCTCTCATGCGTAAACGAGGCAGACGAAAAAAGGAGGTTTTGGTAAAATTCAAATATAATTTGATTCGCTGTCGCAATAAGTGTTTTCACTCTGAATTTTTATTTTTGAACACGTTGTGATTTTTAAATCAAATAAAAAAAGTATACCAAGTCGCTGAAATTTTTTTCACGTTTCAGCTTCAAAGTTTGGTGTCACTTTACAAGCTTCGATTTTTTTCGCGTCGTTAGATTTTTTTAAAAATTTTTTTACTCTAAAAAAATGAAGAAAGTGTTATTATATAACATACTCAAAATTTAGAAGCGTTCCTCACTTGCTTTTCTGAAACGCGACGATTTTTATGAAACTTGTCAGTTTTTTTCGTGTTAAATCTTACATTTTCGCTTATTTTTTTGAAAAAAATACGTAGTTTTAAAAAAATATTCAGTCTTGTAGAGCGTTGTCGATTACATAGCTTAACAGAAACAGTTGATTTTCAAAGTGAGACTTTAGCTAGTATAAACGCCTCAAAACCGTTTTTGCAACAAAAAAATCGTCATTTTGGTGGCGTGAAGGGGCGGGGCTTTGCGCCCCCTAGGTTTAATTGAACAATTCAGTTTTTTCAGAACCGCTGAAAGTTTTGAGTTGGGCAGTATGATGTCTATGGGCACAATTTCACTTTCGCTATAGGCGAGTAAATCTCTAAAGTAATCCAATTTTTCAATATCAAAATAATTACGCGTTGCTGGCGATAAATTCCTTGACCTGGGCCTTTTCATTGAGGGTCGTTGTGAATGTGAAGCCATTTATTTCCAAACTGTTCGTATTATACGGGATATTAAGACACACTGACACGGAATCAATCAGAAGTTGCAGTCCAGTTTGTTTGAACCTAGATTGTTTGAACAGATTTGTTTGAACCTTTTCCAATCTGTTCAAAAAGAAATCATCAAGTCTCACTTCAACGTAATCAGTTTTTCTCCTGTGTTGATAATTCTCGGATTGCTCTCGCATTTGGGATAATTACTTGCCCAGGTGCCGCGCTGAAAAAAAAAGTCGTATCACAGACTCAAATTACAAAAGGCTGAACTTACTGCGCTCTCTGCATCTATCACTATCCTCGAATTTTCGAATTTTATATGCAGAGCGATGATTGCCTGGCTAATGTTGGAGTTCGGAAGAGTAAGAAAGTTGAAAACAATACTAAAAAAATGATATAATTACACAAACTCCTTTTATTTTTATATTTTCTAGCTTTTCATCTTCTTTTAGATTTTAAGAGGAGATAAAGACAAGTACCAAGCCTCTCGCTAGAAAAACCGTCAAAGTTTTGAAAGCGAAAACTGAACGCACTGTTTATAATATTCTGAATAACCTCGGCTTGGGCAAAGGGTTCGATAAGATGCTTGTAAACTGTAGTCAATTTTTCCCGACTTGCAAGGCGAGGGAGGCGGAGAAATAGGCGGGACGTGCTTTGCACGAATTCAATTGAAGCGCCACTTCTTTGCACTAATTCAATTGAAGCGCCACTGAGTATTTAACAAAAAAAAAGTTCGGTCACTGTTCTTTTTTTTCTATTCTACTATTTTTTAATGCATCAATGAAAAAAATCAATAGAGAATTAAAAAAGAAATGAAAAAAGCGATAAATGAGCTCTCCAAGTAGTCGGTGGCGCTTAATCGAACTCGTGCCAATAACCGCGTACGCACACGCTACGCGTCCCGCCTCCCTCGCCTTTCAAGTCGGGAAAAGTTGAATACACTGCAGCTAAATTTTTTTATCTGTTTTTCTGTTGATTTTTTTAAAATTTTTGAAGAATTTTTGAAAAAAAGACTTACTAACTACTGCTTTTTGGGTCAAATTTTATGTAGATGATGTCGTTCATAGTCGGAGATTTCTCGAAGAAAGAAATCCATTTTCCTGATGATCCATAGATAATCGCGTCAAAGTTCGCGAAGTAAACTAAAGCTTGTTGTCGCTGGAAAATGTTTGATGAAACAAATCACATGGAATGCAGTTGAAAATTTGGTGGTTTCAAGAAATTCATGAGAAGATTTGCTGAAACCTAAAAGGTGCCAAGAAAAAAGTTCCTGAGGAAGATACCTCAAATTCAATAATATGGGCAGAAACTGTGGTTTTAGTGCTACATTACTTCTAGATAGTATCCTAATTGTTTAAACTTTCTCTATTTTCTTTGTCAAAGCTTCGAAAAACCTCGAAAAAGTCAGATCCTTTTTTTTTATCGATACAGACCGCTCCACACCGCTTTCCACCACACATTTCCTTCTGCAATTCTGAAAAAGGAAGGTCATTTATTGTCTTCAAAGACCCCTGACCAGTGACAAGGGCCAAGTCTTCGGCCGTTTCCATTTTTGGAGGAAAGGCGGAAAATTTGGCGCAAGCGCTCAGATACTCCGAAGTTGAATTCAAGCGCAGCATCTGCGGAAGAAACGCAATCATAAAATCAAGAGCAGTCGAACCTTCCAACAGACATCTTTTTCTCGTTTGCATCCAGCCATCAGGGCACGTTTTTTTAAGAGAAACTTCTGCTAAAACGCCGAAAAACAAAGAATAGACTCAATAAAAAAACGAGCTCATCAGGGAAGACGGCTGTGAAATAACAGACCCTCCACGTTCTTCGTACTTAATTTTTCTTCGAAATACTTTTTTTATTTTTTTATTAGGAATGAATGTGCAGATAATCAATGGTTGAAGAAATCATTTCAGTTTTTGCAGCAGCTCTCCCATTTTCCAGCGACGCCCCAGCAGTAGCCCCAGTTTCCGACGTGCTCATCTCCTGCAAGTAATGATTACAACTCTCATATTTGAGGAATCGGACCTTCGCATTCGTTCTGGGAACTGTGAGTGTGGCACTTGGTTCTGCGGCAAGTCTCGGCGTTCGTTGGAGCGAATCCGACGGCCAGAAGAGCCAGAACAGCCAGAAGGACGGTGGTGAACTGCATTTTGCGTTGAAACGGAAAGTTGATGCTAGTCGAGGTCGACTTGCCACTAGAGATCCACCCGCGCCTTTTATAAAAGCTTTTCAAACTTGTTTACAACCGTGAGCCCACTTTTTATATGTGATCGCTTCCACAAAAGTAGCATGAACTAACAAAATAACTGATCAAAATGTTTTCCTCGACTGTTCCCGCTTTTTGAACACATAAACAAGGACAGTGCTCTGAATGGAAAACTGATCAACAGCTGTCATCCTATGTTCTTCTCAACAGTGAAAATTTCATAGAGAAATGAAAAGCGCGTAATCTCATTTTACGACGAAAGCTGCGGCGAGAACGGCTACGAAGATTGTGATGCTACCAACGATAAGAATCGTCAACTTGTAGGTACCTGAAGAAAGGTAAAGGTGAGTTTTGAATCGAAGAGAAACTTCTCACGCTCTTCCATCTCAGCTTGTGTCTCAGCTTGATCAGTAGAAGCGGAAAGTCCTGCTGGCGTTTTTGATTCTATTTTGTCTGCGAATATTTATCATTACATTTGACTGACTATAAGCAAGTTTTTTAAGAAGAAGGTAGTGTTAAGTTTTTTTTTCAAGCTAGTAAAATCGAAATATTATGACTTTTTATTGGAAATACACATTTTTGTAACACGATGATGGAATAAAAATTCACCTTTTTGACACACAATAAACTGTTCTCTTTTTACTGATCCATCAATGTAAGGAACAAAAAGAGAATCCTGCAAAAAAAGGGATGATACGGTAGTCGGAGATTTACTGTACTTCGTCCATCCCCCAGTTACAGTATGGCGAAACATATGTTGGCTGGAGATCTCTGAACAGATAAATGAGAGAAATGAAGACGGAATGAGAAACCAAGCGAAAAACTTTAGCTTCTCGCAAGAAAAGTTGTTTTTATTTTCATCAGAAGTGACATTTCCCTCTATGACGTTATAGCCGCGTTTTCCCGACTCAAAAGGCGAGCTGGTAGAATGGAAAGGATGAAGCGTTGCGACGCGGCTTTTTGGCGCGGAACTCGAGAAAAGCGCAATAATGAAAAAAAATGAATGAAAAGAAGGATTTTTCAAGTTAGTTTTGAAGTCCATCACTATAAATCGCTGGTTTATTCAAGTGATGTTCATTTTAAGTGCTTATAATGTAGTAGTTCAAATGTAAGCAAACTTTTTTTGGTCGTGAAGAAAAATCAAAATAACCTAACGAGTCATGTTCCGATTTTTCTGTTTATTTTTACAGATAATAAATTCTTCTACTGATTAGGGAGCGTTATCCAATCATCAATATAAAAATGGTTTACATGTTGCCCGCGATAACTTCTAGGATTTCGGCTCCCAAACCGCCTTTCGATGTAAATTTGAAGCCGTTGATTTCCGATTCGCGCGGAGAAAACGGGATAAAAGAACAAGCCGACTCGGAATTGATCAGAAGTGTTATCCTTGATTCTTGGAACCTAGAACTTCTTCCAATCGATTTGAAGAGAGATTAGAAAGTCTTACTTAAGCGTAATCAGGTTTTCGAATTCGCTGAACATTCCGGGATCGGACGTACATCTTAGAAGTTTGCTTGCCCAAATACCGCAGTCAACATGGTATGTCTATCACAGGCATGAATTATAATCAGCTCAACTCACTGTCGAATATTTTCCGTTCTCCGACATCGATCTTTGGAATTTTAAAAGAAGGGCTGTGGTCGCGTGGCTGATGTTGGAGTCAGAAATTGTAAGAAAGGTGAAATTCGCACTGCAAAGCAAAAAAAAAAATCTAACAACACACATATCGTTTAATTTCAGATCTTGAGGTTTTTCTTTTTCTCCCTGGTTTAAAAAAGGAAAAGAAAAAGAAACAAATTATTGTTATATTTTGCTAGACAACGTAGTTGTTGAAGTAAAATATTTATTATGTCCTAATACGTAGAAACGATCACATAGCTTATGGCTGTTTGCCCTTATGGTCTGAACTTTAAATTCTGCGTATACGTGATCTATCAGATCGCGTGAGCCGATCTCACGAGCTCTGCGTAGTGAGACTCATTTCCAGCTGTTCAAAGCTCTTCGTTCATTACGCGTACTCTTTACCAGAGATACTTAATGAACGGGTTCCCGTCACCTTGATATTTGTGGTTTATTGTGGTTTGCCTGTCTAGCGCAAGGAGATGTTTTCAAATTTTTCTCAGTTATGAGATTTTTTGAAAGTGCGCCTGCCCACTTTTTCTCTCGTGGTGTGACCGGTACTGTATCCCTTTTCCTTGAGCCTTGAGCCTCTGTTTCTGGCGTTCAACTCTTTGAACCCTTTTTGAACGATTTCAATGGCAATTTAATGCCTGCTCCAAGCCGATGTATGGCCGAGGATCGCTCGAGCTGACCTATTTCTGAAGCCTCAATGTCTGGGCGGGATCAAGTGAACCTTCTAAGCTGTATCTTTCGAAGGTCACTGGGTGGGATATCTGATCGTTTCTACGTATTGGACGGCTGGGTTACCCTGCTCAGCATTCGAGTTAGTTAATTTTTCATAAAAAACGTCATTCAAAAAAACTTACAAATCACTGTCCCTCATGGAAAATTTTATGTAGATGTTGTCTTCAGCAATAGGAGGTTCCTTGAAAAGAGTAACAAATTCCGTTGATTCATTACTGAACGTGGCCTCATTCGCATGGAAAACTGAAGCTTGTTTTCGCTGGAAAATGTTTAATATTAGAAAAAGTTTTTTAGATGAAGCTCTATTTTAAAGGCATGATTGCGAAAAGTTCTACCAACTGTGCCTATGCGCAGGGACCGCAAAGCCACGCCCCTTTTCGCGATAAAAAAGTGGCTTTTTTTTGGTTTTCAACTTTCATTTTGTTGTAGTTGCAAAATATGTGGAACTGACTAATAAAATTTGACACACATGCACGAAAAAGCTTCCTCTTTCGTTTAAAAAATATTTCACGCTTTTTTGATGCGTTCTCGCGGAATGTCGTACAAAAACGTGAATGGAACTAAAAAATTTTGTCATTTTTTGCTTTTTCATGTGTTTTCAGGTCGAACGCACTCTTTCTTTTTCTAAATAATGATTTTGATTCAAGTAAAGGTAATTTTAAAACAATAAAATAAAAAATTCGTCTTTGCCAAAAATTTTAGGGAGGGCCGAAAGTCATAATTCAAAATATCGTTAATAAGCGAATATAATCGAGTTTTTGTTTTTTCAAAATTTAGACCATGGGCTTACTTAAATATTTCTCTACAGCATATGTGCTTGAAAAAGTTTTTTAGTACGCAAAAATGCTCTTGAAAATAGATAATAAAATTAACGGCGTTTATCACACAGAAAGCGGTCGAACGCAGGTTTTTCAAACGATTATATGCATTTATTAGTGAAAAATCTTCCAATTAAAAGAATAAAATAAAAAATTCGTCTTTGCCAAAAATTTATGAGGCCTTTTTAATGCAGCGATCGTTTAACTAGGCAAAAAGCACTGAAAAAAACAGTTTTTTTGAAGTGAATTTCCACGGAAAGTTTGAGTAAAGATTTGCGAACATATTCTGATAGAAATAGCTAAACTACTTCAAATTTTTATTTTTGAAATAGGCAATCTGTGCTATTCAAACGGCTTAAGGGTATGGAGGATGGAAGCTCCCCTCGCTAGAACTAACAGCTTGGCGCAGCGCGTGCGCTGCGATTTTTCATTTTGAGGTCGCGAGTTCGATGCCCACAAGCGTCAGTTTTTTGTTTTCTGGAAAATACCGACTTTTTCGGCAAACTAGTTGATTAGCATCATTTTAGCACTCTATTATGATTTGTTACATCATAATAGACCAGTATCAAAAACTTTTTTTCTAGAAGAAAAAAATCGAGAAAAAAATGTCAAAAAAATGGATAATACCAAAATTTCAGTACTAAAAAAATGGTGCGCGGCGCGCCACATTTTTCGTCATAACTTTTTTCATCCTCAATCTTTTTCGAAAAACTAAACGGTTCTGAGTTTTGAATCGAAACAGCTATCAAACCATACAAAGCTCAACGCTGAAAAAAATTTTTTGAAAATTCGTCTGCGGTCCCTACCTATGCGGGTTTAATACGGGAGGACCCGCGGAGACCCCTTGTTAGCACGGCAGCATGCGAGTGAGTAGCACCCGGCTGAAAATTGCGTTTCAAGTGTTCGGCTGTGGTTAAACAGGTGGTAGCACCCGCGGGTGCTACTCACCAGCATGCGAGTGCACTGAAATTTTGATTTTCCGCAAAGTCAGACAGATTGCTCTCGTCTTTTCGGCAAATGCCGCACGGCTACTAACATCTCTTAAAGGAATATATTTTTTCACTTCTAAAAATATATGTGTTCAGATTTCAAATATCAAGTACTCGCTCAAGCTCCGCCTCCTAATGGCGCGATAAACCAATCAGAGAGCGAGCCATCCACAGAGTGTTTTCGAATGACGTCATTCTAATTGACATGCAAAATCTGAACGGGCCATATTTGGCTGTCAGGCGCCGCAGTGTAGAGACCGCAGAGCCACGCCCCTTTTTGCGATGGTGAAATGCACTGGTTTTTTAGACTTTGTGTTCGTTGTTTTCGTACAAACGCAATACTGAACCGAAAACCGAGAAATTTGGGAGTAACATAGAGGAAATCTTCCTCTTCAATCTGATATACTTTTCACCCAATTTTCGAAACGCTTTAGCGGAGTGTCGTACAAAAAACCAAAACTACTTTTTTTTTCTTCGGGTTTTTAACCTAGTTTCATGTCGTTGGCGCCTTTTTTTATTTTCGAATTTGATTTTTAAGTGAAAAACAAATCTTTTAAGACAAAAAATTAAAACTTCCACGATGCCTAATCTTCGTGAGGCCCAGAATCGCCCCCCACACTGTTTTTTTGCCCCCCGCGTTCCAACAAGCCCCCCCACCAAGCCAAGTTCCGATCTGCGGGGGTAAAATAAGAGGACTTCATGTGGGGGAAGAATCGAACGCGGGGGGTGAATATGTATTCTAGAATGACCCCCACAGTACAAAAACGGGGGGCGATTCTGAAATGCCTAGGCAATCTTTCATATTTGCCCCCGCACGGCTTTGAAATAGTCCCCCCAGAGCTCATTCGAACAAGCCCCCCTCCCATTTCAGAATGACCCCCTCTCATTTCAGAATGCTCCCCTCCATTTCAGAATTACCCCCCTCTATGTCAAGTATTTCATTTATTTGACGAATTGTTCACTGTGGCTCAGTTTTTTCGAAGCGAGCCACAGTCGGCTTTGCGCTATGCGCGCTCCGCCTCCGTGTGAAGCCTTAAAACTAAGCCTATTTTTCCTAAGTAATTTATTAATTAATGTGCATGAAAAGAAAAAAAGCAAAAAAATTATATTCCTCAGAACAATTACTTTATCGAAAACTAATAAAGTTCATCTTAAATTTTTCTAAGTGGTCAGCGCCCCATAATTTTATGATATTCGTACGTATCTCGGCGAGACGTACCCGTAAACGTCTTTGTCTGACTTGAACTTCTCATGAAACTCGGTCAGCGACCTAATTTCTTCCATGGTCTAAAAAACAAATCACAAAAATTATTAAATTCACAAAAAGAACACGAATTTACATGCGAAAATACAAAAAAAAAACCATTTGAAACAACCAAGAACGACGAATGATACGAAAAAATTAGAAAATAAATTAAAAAATGGAAGCTCTGACACGTGTCCTGCGTGATCGTTGCGTGACCTTTTTTTCGGTGTGGGGGGGTTATACTGGATAGTTCCGGGGGGGCTATATTGGATAAGTGTGGGGGCTTGTTCGAACGTGTCGCGGGGGGGTGATATCCAACATATGCGGGGGGCTATACTGTAATATGCCCCCGAACTTGGTTTTTAAGTGAAAAACAAATCTTTTAAGACAAAAAATTAAAACTTCCACGATGCCTAATCTTCGTGAGGCCGCGGAAAGTTGAAAATTTTGTACTCGGTTTCGAGAGCGTGTAAGTAAAACATTTTCATTTTAACTTGTGGATTAAATTGTGGCCCGCAGTGCTACCTAATAATGAAATGCACGATTTGAATCAGCTTTTTCTTAACATGAAGATCGGCAAACTAAATTTTTTTATTTCTTTTTACGAAAGATTGATGAATATTCAATTTGGTTTAAAAATCAAAAAAAATAAAAATTTTTGCGCGTTTGATTGGTTTACAGTAGCGAGAATGGATGAGGCAACGAACGGTTTTTTAACGATAACTCCGCTGAAATTGATTGATTTGAGTTGAAGTTTTGCAGGAATGTATTAATCAGAGTGACCAACAATATTACCATCACCTATCCTCCGCCGTGCTTCATTGTTGGCAGCTGTTACTTGAAATTGAAACGAGTACCTACAGGGCCTCTCACATACTTTATTTCATCACTTCCGAACAGCATAAACTTGCTTTCATCACTCCAGATCACTGTCCTCCACTGATCCATTCTGTGGGGCGCCTTCTCTGGCAAAGGAGTCGGCCCCATTCACAGGACCGAAGGTATCATGGAAAAAAACATGCACCTAAAGATTCTTGAAGACATCATGATTCCATATGCCAGAGCCAAACTTGATTGTTGCTTCCTGTTCCAGCAGGATAATGATCCGAAGAACTCCAGTCATGTCGTCCGAAACTGGTTCAATCGAAAGAGAGCGCCTCTGATGGACTGGCCAAGTCGAATTACCGACTTTAATCTCATTGAACTTCTTTGGGAACACTGTGAGCGTCAATTGAAGAGCAAGCGAGTAAGAGATGGTCAAGAGAAGTTCGAGCAAATTGAGGAAGTATGGAAGGCAATCCCACGAAACGTCCTTGACGAACTCATCGAGTCCATGCCACGTCGATGTCAGGCGGTTCTTGATACAAATGGTCATGCAACAAAATATTAACTCTATTTCTCAGATTTTTTAATAAAAATGTATTTTACTCATCATATATTTTTTTCTTCGCGTGTTTATTGTTGTACAGCAGTTTTTCGTATTTCATGAATTTTTCTGAAAAGAGTTATTCTCAGCCTTGACTCCGAGTAAGATGATTATTTTTCGCAATATTTTTGGTCACTCTGATTAATACATTCCTGCAAAATTTCAGCTCAAACCAATCAATTTCAGCGGAGTTATCGTTAAAAACCCGTTTGTTGCCTCGCCCATTCTCGCTACTGTACATGAGAACACGGCCTCCAAAAAGTTTATCAACAGATTTCAACTACTTCGAAATATTTTCGAATCGAGAATTCACAGTGTTCCCAAACAGGCGGCAGATGTGGTCATTGGGCGTGGCTGTATGCAATGGGGGCGCGGCTTATTGCAATAGTGGCGCGACATTGAGAGCCGATTTTTGTGCATTTACTGGATGAAAAAATAACGTTGAATAGCGTTTTTCAAGGCCTCCTTGAACTTTTATAATAGTTTTAATATAGTCCAACGCACAATAAACCTATTGAAAATGGAATATGAACGGAATCGCTTTTGCCAAAAGATTTATCACACGAAATGCCTTTTTTCAGGAAAATTCGTCGCGTGAAGTCCTAAAATATTTTTTGAAAGAAAAAACCCATGACGGTTCCCTCAAAAAACGCATTCTGAATATTCTGAAACATAAAAAAGAATCAATTGGCTTCGGCACAAAAATGTATAACTCAAAAAGTCATTTTAGACAACATATGTTTTGTAAAACGTCGAAAAAAAAATTTAAAAAAAAAAAGCTGTGGGCGTTTATCTTGAGAAACTCATTCTGAGCATTTTAAAACAAAAAAATGAACCAAGTAGCTTCTGCAAAAAAATGTTACTCATCAAAATGTCATTTTTTTGCCGAAATTTCGGGACCATCTCGATCAAAAAAATTAACTCAAGTACCTCTCAAACGCATCCAACACAGTTATATTACACAACAGAAAGTAAAACGATTCAAAAATCTAAAAAAATACGCGAGAAAAAGAGAAAAAACTATATTTAAATTGAATGAAATTATGAGAGGTTGACACGCGCCGCACCGCGTTGCGTTAGAAGGAACTCGCGTTTTCGCCCAATTGAGACGACCATTGTTTTCGCCTGCGCTCGCCCGTTTTGAAACCCTGTGAATTATTTTCGAAAAAAAACAAATATGACCTGAGTAAAAAGTATATTAGCTGAGAGGAAGCTTTACTCTATATGTAGGGACCGCAAAGCCACGCCCCTTTTCGCGATAGAAAAAGTGGCTTTTTTTTGGTTTTCAACTTTCATTTTGTTGTAGTTGTAAAATATGTGGAACTGGCGAATAAAATTTGACACACATGTACAGAAAAGCTTCCTCTTTCGTTTAAAAAATATTTCACGCTTTCTTGATGCGTTCTCGCGGAATGTCGTACAAAAACGTGAATGGAACTAAAAAATTTTGTAATTTTTTGCTTTTTCATGTGTTTTCAGGTCGAACGCACTCTTTCTTTTTTTATATAATGATTTTGATTCAAGTAACGGTAATTTTGAAACAATAAAATAAAAAATTCGTCTTTGCCAAAAAAATTTTTAGGGAGTGCCGAAAGTCATAATTCAAAAATATCGTTAACAAGCGAATATAATCGAGTTTTTTTGTTTTTTTCAAAATTTAGACCATGGGCTTACTTAAATTTTTTTCTCCACAGCATATGTACTTGAAAAAAAGTTTTTGTGATACGCAAAAAAATGCTCTTGAAACTAGAGAATAAAATTAGCGGCGTTTATCACACCGAAAGCGGTCGAACGCAGGTTTTTTTCAAACGATTATATACATTTATTAGTAAAAAAATCTTTCAATTAAAAGAATAAAATAAAAAAATTCGTCTTTGCCAAAAAAATTTACGGGGCCGTTTTAAGGCAGCGATCGTTAAAAAGAGGCAAAAAGCACTGAAAAAAACAGTTTTTTTCGAAGTGAATTTCCACGAAACGTTTGAGTAAAGATTTGCGAACATATTCTGATAAAAAAATAGCTAAATTACTTCAAGTTTTTTTCTTTTTTTGAAATAGACAATCTGTGCTATTTAAACGGCTCAAGGGTAAGGCGGATGGAAGCTCCCCGCGCTAGACCTGACAGCTTGGCGCAGTGCGTGCGCTGCGATTTTTTTCATTTTTAGGTCGCGAGTTCGATACCCGCAAGCATCAGTTTTTTTGTTTTTCTGGAAAAATACCGACTTTTTTCGGCAAAATAGCTGATTAGCATCATTTTAGCACTCTATTATGATTTGTTACATCATAATAGACCAGTATCAAAACTTTTTTTCTAGAAGAAAAAAATCGAGAAAAAAATGTCAAAAAAATGAATAATACTAAAATTTCAGTACTAAAAATGGTGCGCGGCGCGCCACATTTTTCGTCATAACTTTTTTTCATCCTCAATCTTTTTTTCGAAAAACTAAACGGTTCTGAGTTTTGAATCGAAACAGCTATCAAACCATACAAAGCTCGATGCTGAAAAAAATTTTTTGAAAATTCGTCTGCGGTCGCTATCTATATGTCTACCACTTTTCACTTTTTGTGATGCAGTATTTTGTCCAAACGAAATCATAAAAAACCAAAACGAAGAAAACTGTACGTTTCCAATTAAAAAGGCAATGAAGTGTTTTACGAAAGGGCACATCTATCTCTTACCCGGTTTTTACTGCCCCCATGCCTTTAAAGTAATTTTTTTCAGGAGGTAATCAGAAACTGTGCCTGAGTCTTCTGAACTCATTCCTTATGAGCAAAACTTGGTAACAAACAGATCTGGTATTTGTAATTTTTTTACAGTTTTTTTATAAATTGCTTCGAACGGTTGTTACAAATTCCGACATTAACTAGGGAATCACAAGGTCAGTCGCGGCCTCGGAACTTTGGTGGTTTCAAACCAAAAAGGTGCCAAGAAAAAAAAGTTGTTAGGGAAGAATTCTCATCTTGCCTATCATTGAGTACGGATCCGAACTAATGTGCCCGCTAAATTTGAATGATATAAATCAACTAGAATCAGTCCAGAGAAAAATTTACCAAAAGATTATATCCGAAATTGGATTATCGCAGTAGATTAGCCAAACTGAAACTATCGACGTTATGGACTAGAAGACTTTTTTTAAAGACGTTTGTTGCGTTCAAAAAAATACATTCATGGATATTTTTTTGGAGTGAGTCGCCTGTTAAATTAATGATGAATTCGAGTAGAAATAATCAACTCAGAGGAAATGGAATGAGACTTGTTCAACCAATGAATGAATTGATCAAACAACGCTTCCTAAATCATAGAGTCATACCCATTTGGAACCAACTGGAGAGAGAAATTATCATTGAATACGAAATCGGCAAGTTTCAGATTATGCTCACCTCATGGTTCGAATCAAACACATCGTTTTTAAAATCATTAGATCCTACTAAAATCTAGAAAAATTCTAACTTATTAAAAAAACAAAGAACAAACTTAAATACCAAATGGGGGTTAGCACCGTCTACTCAGACAATCTTTTCCTCCAGCCGTTTCCACAGATCAGCTGTTAGATTTATTTGATTGTCTTGATGTTTTATTTTTTTTGTATTTGTCGTGCTGATTGCGGAATGGCGAATAAACACTTGAAATGAAATGAAATACTCAATAAAATGGGCCGAAACTGCTGTTTTAGTGCTACATTACTTCTAGATATTATCCCAATTGTTTAAGCTTTCTCTATTTTCTTTGTCAAAGCTCCAAAAAACCTCGAAAAAGTCAGATCCTCCGTTTTTATCGATACAGACCGCTCCACACCGCTTTCCACCACACATTTCCTTCTGCAATTCTGAAAAAGGAAGGTCATTTATTGTCTTCAAAGACCCCTGACCAGTGACAAGGGCCAAGTCTTCGGCCGTTTCCATTTTTGGAGGAAAGGCGGAAAATTTGGCGCAAGCGCTCAGATACTCCGAAGTTGAATTCAAGCGCAGCATCTGCGGAAGAAACGCAATCATAAAATCAAGAGCAGTCGAACCTTCCAACAGACATCTTTTCTCGTTTGCATCCAGCCATCAGGGCACGTTTTTTTAAGAGAAACTTCTGCTAAAACGCCGAAAACAAAGAATAGACTCAATAAAAACGAGCTCATCAGGGAAGACGGCTGTGAAATAACAGACCCTCCACGTTCTTCGTACTTAATTTTCTTCGAAATACTTTTTATTTTTATTAGGAATGAATGTGCAGATAATCAATGGTTGAAGAAATCATTTCAGTTTTTGCAGCAGCTCTCCCATTTTCCAGCGACGCCCCAGCAGTAGCCCCAGTTTCCGACGTGCTCATCTCCTGCAAGTAATGATTACAACTCTCATATTTGAGGAATCGGACCTTCGCATTCGTTCTGGGAACTGTGAGTGTGGCACTTCGTTCTGCGGCAAGTCTCGGCGTTCGTTGGAGCGAATCCGACGGCCAAAAGAGCCAGAATAGCCAGAAGGACGGTGGTGAACTGCATTTTGCGTAGAAACGGAAAGTTGATGCTAGTCGAGGTCGACTTGCCACTAGAGATCCACCCGCGCCTTTTATAAAAGCTTTTCAAACTTGTTTACAACCGTGAGCCCACTTTTTATATGTGATCGCTTCCACAAAAGTAGCATGAACTAACAAAATAACTGATCAAAATGTTTTCCTCGACTGTTCCCGCTTTTTGAACACATAAACAAGGACAGTGCTCTGAATGGAAAACTGATCAACAGCTGTCATCCTATGTTCTTCTCAACAGTGAAAATTTCATAGAGAAATGAAAAGCGCGTAATCTCATTTTACGACGAAAGCTGCGGCGAGAACGGCTACGAAGATT